>CM076579.1:1264725255-1265428471 GCA_034641835.2 Pinus albicaulis | reverse complement strand
GGGGCTGTTGAGGAGGTAAATCCCCTCTGCGGACAGAGGTGATCCCTACTAGCCCAGCAGGGGTCTAGCAACAATCATCAAATGCTACAGCGCAAGTTCCTAATTGCGAGTAAATAAGCCAATGATGGAGGCCTACCTAGAGTCTAGTGCTATGATTCGTAGAAGAGACGGCGTTCCCGTTCCTTAGCCTCGGCAGATCACAATCCCCACGATCTCCATGAATGGGCACCTGCACATGCAAGAAACAACATGAATACAAGCATAAAATCCAGAATACGCAACTATATATCAGTCAGAAAGGATATAACTCATTATTAACATAAGTGAGAACAGAGTGGAACCATAACCGGTAGTCATTCATTAATAAGCAATCGAAAGAGAGTACAACCAATGTTCTGATGCCGCGGTCTCCTTCGGAAGGGTCCCCAGTCGTTCACATCTTGCAAAGCTCGCCAGGGAAAGGGCAAGCCTCTCTAGAGTCTCTCGACGATAGTCTCCTTACTTGAGTCGGCCTTAAGGGAAGAAAGAGGGCTCTTACAGCACAAAGGCTCTTGGGAATTTGGAGATTCAAAGCTTAGGCACTTCAAGACTAGCTTGCAATGGCAATAGGCAAGCTTTTATAGATGGGGAAGGAGGGATTTGGGATCCCTATTATTATGGGATTGGCCCTATCATCAAGGAAGGTTCCATGAAAGGTGGCAAACCACTTCCCTTCCATGGAACTCCCGTAGCCAAACCTCCCAACTCAAGATAGGCAATGGTTTCTGAGTTTGTTGAAAAACAACTTCCGCCATCTTTATTTTAAAAACACTCCTTAAATTGGCTGGCATGACTGTGACTCTGGGACAAAGCGCCAGTTGGCGTGGCTTCTTTGCAGGATTTTCCCCATTGGCGCGAGTGATGAACTGTCTGCCCGCACCAATGCAAAAGGAGATGCTTTCTTTAGGGCAATTGAAGCTCATGTTTAGAGGAATGCATTGATAATGATTTCAAGGCGTGACAATGTTCACAGGTCACAAAATGGGTCCTCCATTGTGCGGGACGGGGAATGGTAGGGACGGTGACAAATTACTGTGTAACAGATGCCCCCTAAAGTATGAGGCCCGAGAGAGAGAGGGGTGAAATTCTTTACGAGATCATGTTCAACTGAAGCCCTGCCGTCGGAAAACCTGAGTAGAAAAATAAAACTGATATCTCAAGTACATGATGTATATGCGGTATGGGCGCAGCCATCCGAAACAGAGTACACTATAATCCAGATCCAAGGTATGGTCACAGCCATCCAGTGAGGATCGATAAATAGACTCAGGTATGGTCGCAGCCATCCAGTGAATAAGTCATGTAAATAATAATAATCCACAATATCGCAGCCTGGATTACAACAGACACAATCCAGGGTCTTGCGCTCCATCTCGACCGGAACAAAGTACAAGTTCAAGCATGCGAATATGTGAGCTGAAGTCAAACATGCAAGAAAATTGCATGATTACCAGCCAATGATGAGAGTTTTTAACAGACGCGAGAGGAACCACCAATAATGACAATGGCCCTCAAGGTACTACAGGTACAATCTACGGCGTGTGGATCAATGAGCTGGTGTCGAACACCCATAGAATCACTCGATCGGAGGCCAATGATGAAAAGCTCTCGTTGAATGCGACGAACCTGCCATTGAGGCATGCAGGCTCCAAGGTACCATAAAGGAGTCTATAAGTCAGCTTCCTGGATAATGAGCTGAAGTCGACAGGAAGTGACCTTGATCGAAGGTGGGCCATAATGTTTCCCACATCATCGACACGAGACAGAGGAACATGATGTTTTTGTTGTGAATCAAGATCATATGAGAATCAGAGGAAGGTTGATATTTGCAGAGGTCAACTTCTCTTGAACATATAACGGCACAAATAGTGGTTTTGGCAGTATTTGACATCAACGGATCAGAGGTCATGGTGACGAGGCAATGAGCAGAGGAGAGGTCAAAAAGGATTATCCAAACCCACGGAAGCAAGTGAAAAAATGAGATGAGATGTCCCCAACCCGACACGAATGCAGACAAGTGCCATGTTCAAGAGCGACATACTGCCGACACGACAATGATTACGGTTCCATTTTCCCCCCACCATTTCTGGCGAGTACCCCAATTATTTTTGATAACAAGCTTGAAGGGGATAGCATATGCTTGTAATATAAGTCCGCCCTTCGGGCGAATCCATCCTAGTACATTTAACGAGCCCTAGGAAGGAGGAACTCAGAGAACGTCATTTCGACTGGATCCGATGTCATCAGGGTTTAACGAGTCTGACAAAGGGAGAACTCAACGTCTTTTCATGTTTAGAGAGTTTGAAAAGACAGCAGAAAAGTAAACTCTAGCAGTCCCTTTTCGTAAATAGTTTCTCAGATCTGAAAAGGTAGAAAACAATATCCGAGAAAACCTCCTAGTCGCGATAGGCTAGGGTATTTATTTTTCGTAATCAATCTATCCCAGCCCGAAAAAGGGTTAAACGTATCTGGGTAGATGTCGATTCGTGTCCATTTTAACGAGATCGAAACGACAAGGGCCTCGGTAATCTTTTCATGTTTAGAGAGTCAGAAAAGAGCTAAGAGATGACTCCAAAGTGACTTTTTCGTGTATTTACCGAGTCCGAAAAAGTATAAAATATAACTCATTTCCATCGTTAAAGTCGCAAAAACCTGCTGCTGCACATACCAAGAAAGCGTAAAACCCATTTTCGACATAACATATTAACATATTTGATAAAAATAACTTCTAAAACTCATCGTATGTCAAAAAGTTATAAATATGCGAAAATGGTAAAAACATAATTACATTTACTATTTACCTCGATAAAAAGCAGCAGTGATCCATTTTGGAGTGCAAAATTCTGACGGCGATTGCAACAGATCTGGTTGACCATTCAGATTCTCATATGTGATAGGTAAGAGGCACTTCCCTGCTCTTCATTTCAATCCATTTTTAATAGTTTTCCCTCATGTATCAGTCCTCTGAGGCCACTCTTTGAATTTTTAGGGCTGTGCTCATTGGCGCGGGTATCGGGCAGGAACCCACGCCAATGGGATTTTCTATGCAAAGGGCTCACGCCATGTGGCGTGAATGTTCACAAAATAGCCGCGCCAATGGCCGAACCTAAAATTCCGCCTAAAAATTCGAGATTTTAATCATTTTGAATGAAATTTGAAGCCTACCAGAGATCTAATTAAGGGTTTATGACCATGTGGATGCAGGAAATCAAGCAAAATGGTGGTTGAGTGAAAAGAAAGAGAACATGGAGAAGAGGATGAACATGCCATAGAAAGTGAGGCTTGCATGAATGCCCTCAGAGACTGTGGGCTAAAGAAGTTCTTCCTTACACCCTGTTTACGATCTCAACCCAAGCTCCTCCAGTATCTGATCAGTATTTGGGACGAATAGGAACAAGTGTTGAAGCTGCAAGATCAGGTATTGGAGTTGGAGGTTTCTGATGTGTATTTCATCACCGGATTGTTTCGCAGAGGTCAGATACCCGTCTTGACTGGGAGTAGACCATCTGGCGAGAAGATGGAAGAAGTGATGGCACGAGTGTGCCAAGGAGCACAAATGGGATCAGAGAGCAAAAAGGTGGATATCCACACCATCCCCAACCTGGCATTGAGAGTTGTCCTACATAACATCACGCAGGCTACAGGATCACAGGCACCGCATGAGGCCACAAAGGCCCAACTCCTGTTGGCCTCAGAATGCATGAGTCCCTTACTGTTTGACTGGGCTACAGCAGTAACAATAAACATGAAGAGGCAGCTCACAAAATGAAAACAAGCTAAACTGAAACAGTTTGGCTATGGTTCCATCCTAGTATCATTCATTCTGGAATGCTTACCAATCTTCCAGGGCCAAGGGGCCATAGTAGCAGATCCGATACCATGAGAGCCAAGAATGGCTCGCTGGGAAGCACTAATGCCCAGAGCTGGAGGCGGCCAACAGATGTCCTGGAGGCCGGAGTTCTTTAGGTGGTTACGGCGCCAGTTGATTGTAGTGGAGGACTGGCCATATGTAGGAACTGACTTCACCAGAGACCTAGATCTCCCACTGCCAGAAGGAGATGACTGGGACGAGGAGTTGGGTAAGACCTCATGTTTTTTGATTTTTATGTTTTATGTTTTTTTTTTGTTAATACACATTATTCCTAACACATTTTATATATGTATGTAGATGTGGGCCCTGAGAGACCAGCTGGGATGTCTCCAATCTCACGGAGGATTCCTCTCGCCCCTGATCCTCAGGGAGAGGGCACAGGAGGAGAGGAGTTGATCCAGAATCTCGAGGGCATTACCCGAGGGATCCCAGACTATGCTCGGCTGGCGGACGTACCGATGGCGTACCAGTGTCATACGGTGGGAATTCCAAGTCGGATCCACCGAATCCTGAGACGCTTAGTGCGTGCAGTTACATGCTATCATGAGCACCATGCGGATTAGCTCTTAGGGATTATACCACACATATTTTTTGAGAGACATAACGTCTCCGGATGTACTTAAGACAATTATGTATATTTTGATTTTATGCGACGCACACTGTGCAAACATTTCGACACACATATATATATATGCATATCTATTTCTGGATGGATCTTTCTTTACATGTGATAATGATTTACAAATTGTGCAAATGTTTGTCTAATACCAAATTTGCTACTGCATCTATTAATGTATTCAAATGTCTAGGTATATGTTGATATGTAATATAGTCAAAATTCCTTTCCAGTAATCGAATACGCAGATACAGACGTAAAATGGACGGGTTTCTTACCGAATAGTGTTCGTTCAGCTGTAACACTACAAGTTGCGAATCTAGATACACAAGCAATTCACGGATACCAAGGTTTACTGCCTCGGTCAATAATTCTAACACAACACTATATTCCGCGATGTTGTTCGTAGTACTTCCTAGATGCACACCTTGCAGGTTGACCAACTCACCAATAGGATCATAGATTACCCAGGCTGCTGAAGACAGATTCCTGGTACTGCGGGAGGCACCATCCGCGAAACGAAGAAATGGATGAATGGAAATCTGCACAACCAGGAAGACCCGATCAGTAGAAATATGTTACAAGGCACACCACACCATAGATGCACACAAATGAAAAACGCACACCTATGTACACACACCACACCAAGAAATCACTTCAGGCATAATACTTTTTGAGGTATAGCCCATTTCTGGGTTGCACCAGCGGAACTCCTTCATAATATATAAGCTCATAAGCCCCATTTTTCAAAACGTGTTTTACTATATAGGGCCCATGCCACATAGGCTGGAACTTACCGGCTCCAAGCTTGTCAGGTGCTTGATCGTACAAGAGGACGAGGTCTCCTTCGATAAAGGAACGGGGGGAAACAGATTGATCAAAATGAGTTTTGACCCTCTTCTTTTGTGCTTCAATAACCAAAGCATCCAGACGACGGGTTTCATCTAACCGTTCAAGATACAGAAGACATTCTTCCTCAGCAGAATTATTAGGTAGAAGTTCCACAGCTAATTTCAAAGAAGGAATCTCGCATTCAACCAGAAGAGTTGCTTCCAGACCATATACGAATTGAAATGGTGTGAATCTAGTTGCACTCTTTGCAGATGTTCGGTATGCCCATAGAGCTGAGAACAGTTGGAGATGCCAATTGGATTTGTGAATACCAACTATTCGTTGAAGCATAGTGACCAGAACCTTGTTCACTGCTTCAACCTGACCATTCACCTGAGGGTAATATGGTGTTGAACTGTCGTGACGCAAGCCCAACTTTGAAGTCAGATCAGCCATCATATAATCTCAGAAATGAGTACCATGATCGGTGAAGATGGCTCGAGGAACCCCGAACCATGCAATAACGTGGTTGAATATAAATTGAGCAGCCATTTTACCGTTAGCAGCTAGTGTAGGCATCGCCTCGTCCCACTTGGTGAAGTAGTCGACGATGACAATTATATACGCATGCCCCCCAACCGAGTGAGGGTTACACGTCATAAAATCCACGCCCCATTTTGCAAAAGGGCCGACGATAATAACATGATGCAAGGGGAGAGGCGGCATGCGCATCTTGCGCTGAAATATCTGGCACGCATGACATTTACGGACTGCAATAATACAGTCTTTGAATATGGAAGGCCAGAAATAACCTGCTCGTAGAATTTTCTGGGCAGTAGCATATCCGGACATATTTCCACCACAGGCGCCACTATGGCAGTCATTTAGGACCTTTTCAGCCTCCTCCAAGGTTAGGCACCGCCGGAGCACCGAATCTACTCCAATGCGGTATAAAGTATCTCCTACTATACGGTAGGGCTCGGACTGATGCCAAATTCGACGGTGGGCAGCTTTATCCAACTCAGCCCGAAATTTTGAGGTCTGAAGATACACAATTATGTCACCATATCAAGGGTCACGAATACTGATGAGAAAAAGCGTTTCGTCCGGTATATGGTCTTCAGAGTGTGAGGGAGCGGAGTCTATACGGAGAGAGCATATAAGATTCGTGAAAACCAGTGATTTAGTTGACTTAGCGATAGTGAACTCTAAGTCAAACTCCTATAGGATAACGATCCATTTGGAGTATTTTCCCACCAGCAACTGTCTAGAGAGAATATACATCATAGGGTTGCAATCCGAAACCACTGTTATCGTACGCAAAAGGAGGTAATGGCGAAAGCGCTACACAGCGTGTACTGCGGCTAACGCCAACTTCTCAACATGAGCATAACGCATTTTTGGATCGAGAAGGTTCCGTGACAGATAATAAAAAACATGTTCATTACCGTCATCGTCATCCTGCACCAAGACCATGTCTATGGTGCTAAATGCGGCGGCGAGATATAAAGTGAAGTCACGGTGGTAGTCTGGAGGACGAAGCAACGGAGCATTGACAAGCAACGTCTTCAACTTCTCAAAGGATTGCTGAGCGATTTTGTCCTAGTGGAAGGGAACGTTCTGCTTTAATAGACGAGTGAATCCTTTGGCCACCTCGGCATAATTTGGGATAAAGCGTCGAAGAAAGTTCTCTTTCCCTTGCAGACTCTGTAACTGATATAGGGATGAGGGTGATGGGAGATTAATAATGGCCTCAACCTTTAAAGGGTGAAGGTGAATCCCGTCTTTCGAGACTATGAATCCCAAAAGACGGCCGAAATCCATGCTGAAGACGCACTTATGAGGATTAGACCCCTGTGTTGTAGCCGCACACCAACGAAGAAGGGTACGGCGGAGATGTTCGGGATGGTCCTCTCGCTTGGGCGGAATGGTGGCAAGTCATCCGAATGAGGCCGAACGATATGGAAAATGTCATGAAAAGCGTATGACATCGCACGGCGAAAAAGTCGCTCCCGGCGTGATTCAAGCCGAACGGGGCACACACGTGAAAGTACCCCACGGACAGATGAATGTCGTCTTGTGTTGATCCTCAGGTGCAATATTGATCTGATTATACCCCGAGAAACCATCCATCAAGGAATAGATCTCACTTCCGGCACATTCGTCGATGATCTGGTCTATGAACGGAGTGGGATAATTATCCTTTGGACAGGCGCGATTGATGTCGCGATAATCAACATAGACTCTAATAGTACCCTGCTTTTTATCGACAGGGACAATGTTAGAAACCCATTCTGTGAGGGTAATGGGATAAATAAAGCCCACGTTCAGAATTTTTTCAACTTCTGCCTTGATGGCGACAGCTTTCTGAGGATGCATGGGGCGTAAGCGTTGGCGCACGGGCTTCGCACCTGGATAGGTTGGAATTTCATGCACTATGATACTGGGATCAATCCCCGGCATTTCCTCGTAAGACCATGCGAAGACATCTCTGAATTCTTTAAAAAGCTCAGTATAGACTTGAATCTCATCGGGAGAACAAGTCACACACACATGAATATTCTCAAAGATCCCCGGTTTAACAGAGATGTTGATCGGGATGGTTTGAGTGATGTTACTCAAGTTACCCTCCGAAAAAACCTCGTGCGTCAAAATGGGCGTTTGAAGAGGAGGGGTAGGAACCTGAGTAGCATAACGCTCCAGACAGTCAGTCATTTCCCCCAAACTAGGCATAAAAGAGGAGCGATGATGTCCATCGCCCCAAGACAGCTCCTCAAGAGACATAGTTTCAATGATGGCCTCATCGGAAGGAAAAGTCTCTTTCAGAGGGTCAGGTGAATCGGCCTGACCGAGCCAGGGGGATTGAGAGTAGACGTCGAGAGCCATGCTCAACGGAGCATGCTGAGGAGGTGGAGGATCAGATGTGGCAACAATTTCACAGGAGCTGATCTATACTGGAGTCAAGGGCATTGATTCTCCAAACTCAAACACCTGCTCAGGCGTAGGAGTAAGCCAGGGGTCATCAGACTTGGACATCATGTTGACTTGAGCGGTGTGCGGTGGCGGTGCGGGAAAAATACCCATGAGGACTGGGTCTTTGAAGAGACCAGGTCCTACACTGTCCGGGGGATTCGGGATTTGATCCACGTATGGAACGTTGTTCTCAGAGGTAGAGGTGAAAAATGACAACTGATCCACCGTGACAATTTTGCCCTCGTGAGGGAACTTAAGGAATCGAAAAACGGTGGACGACACGCAGAGCATGGCATGGGTCCAGCTGCGGCCAAGAAGTATATTGTAGTTGAGTTTAGCGTCAACCACGTCTACTTCCACGTTGATAGTCTTCCCCTGTAAAGTGATCGCTAGACTCTCGAGAACACCCAGGGGTTTGGATTCCCGACCATCAAATGCCTTAAGGTCATTGGGAGATGACAAAAGGGCTGGAGAGCCGATGCCCTTCCAGCAAGCGGAGGACATAACGCAGGTAGATGCACCTTCATCCACGACGGCCCTATGAATGTTAAGACCGTTAATCCCGACTTGAATAATAAGAGCGATTTGATGTGGAAGTCGGGGAGTGAAATTCTCTAAATCGAAGGTGCTAAGACTCGAATCGGTGGGATCAATGCCCCTGATCGCAGACAGTAAAGCCTTCCGTTGCGAAGGACAACTTTGAAGAACTTCTAGCGTAGACATAGCGGACGGCGCCTATGCCAAATCCTCAACAATGCTGTAATGTTGAGCGGCACGAACATTTGGATTATAAGAAGATCTTCGAAGAACACCTTTACAAGGTGGCTTCACAACGGGTTCAGGAGTAGGCTTCTCGATTTCCAACGAACCAGAGGCAGGTAGGGGAGGCGGTCCATCCGCAACTGCCTTCCCGGGGGCCTGTCGCGATTCATTGTAATCCTTCGAACACGTAGCGACAGAGATAGGTGCAACACTCTTCACCATGAAAACTTGGGACCCAAATGGTGCAGATGGTGACGGATGTTCGACCATCTGGGTCTGCTGAGATGGGAATGGCTCTTTTAGAACTGCCGGAGTCCCTTTGGGGCCCTTGAGAAGTTGACTAACTTCGGATCGTCGTGGACAATCCTTAGTATAATGGTCCCCTTCACAAATGAGGCAAGGGTACTTCGGTTTACGCTGAGAGCCATCCTCAGTGCGAGGTTTAGATTTTGGCTTTGGGGCATCAGATTTAGATTTGCCTTTGCCCTTCTTCTTCCCCTTGGAGGATTTCTCCATAGGATTGGCCTGAATGGCATTCACCTTCGTGGTTTTGCCAGAATCGGACGAGGCGGGATTAGCAGGAGCATTTTTGGAAGAATTAGACTTCTGCTTCCCATTCAAAGATTTCTTCGAATTCTGAGAGACAGAACCAATGACACCATCCACCGCAGGGGTAGATGGAGCCTTAGAGGTTTCGGACCGTGGAGCATCAGGCAAGATATCGTAAAGTGTGCCAGACTGAGAATACACAAGATCCAGATATTGGGCATGCGCAATGGCTTGTTCCTCTGTCACACACACTCCCATCGCAATATCTTGAGCGATTTTATTCACGAAGGAGGTGGTGAACCAGTGAGTCAGTATCTGATCAGGTATGTGAAACTTGATCAGTCTACGACGATGCCGCCACTCATGAATTTGATCAGAGATGTGAGTGGCTTTATCCTACTTCAGAGAAGTCAGGAGGTGCGTCCCAGCTTCATAACGAACCGGTAACTAAAAATGCGTGAGGAAAGCCATGGCTAAAGAATTGAAATCTTGGAAAATGCCACGGGATAACTCTATGTACCACTTAGCAGCAGCTCCAGTTAAAGTACGCTGGAAGAGGCGCAGTCGAATCGAATCATTGACCCAAGAGTTAGACGAACACCAAAGATGATACGTCATCACATGCGCCTGGGGTTCCTCTCCAGCTTTTCCCTCAAACTTGGGGCAATCACCTGGTATCTTGGTGGGAACCGGAGGCCAATACGGATTATGTAAAATTGGATCATTGGTCAATTTTGAAACATCCGACAGCTCCAAGGTAGCCAGGAATGGCAATGGTGGATTAACCGTCATGCCAGGCCCAGGATGAGGTCTGGTACCCATACTCCACAATGGTTGTGAATATCCTTGCCCCCATGGGTTTTGTTCCGCAGGATTCTGACCGTAGGGGGCATAGGTCGTGTAACCAGACTGATTTGGATGCTGGTAACCAGAGTGTGTGGCTTGATAACCAGAGTAAGGACCCTGATTATGTGTCGGCCTAGTATAAGCAGCATTTGGATTTGGCTACTGAGTGTAGGTAAAACCGAGTGGAGGAGGATAATACTGAGAGCCTCTGGGGTGGTTATAGTTCAGTTGAGACTGACCATGAGGATAATAACCACCCTGAGGATGAGTAGGTTGCTGAAAAGTGGAACCCTGCGGAGCCTGATACGTAGGGCGCAGCTATTGATTTGGCTGCAGCATCGAATGAACCGGATGCTGTGTAGGGTTGATGGAATGAGCGGGCTGCCCTGAGTGAATAGGTTGACCCGACTGAGAGGGTTGACCTGAATGACCAGCTTGACCCGGATAGACAGGCTGCGCCAGTTGTACAGGCTGACCTGGCTGTAAAGGAGCCCCAGGTTGTACCGGATGGGTCGGTTGGCCTGGAGGCGGAACACCGGGTTGTACCGGATGAGCCGATTGGCCTGGTGGAGGAATAGGGCCAGGTGGTTGCTGGAAACCGGTTTGACCTGAAGCAGAACCATAGGATGGTCTCAGCTGATATGCAACATTAGAAACAATAGGAT
This sequence comes from Pinus albicaulis, assembly GCA_034641835.2. Lineage (NCBI taxonomy): Eukaryota > Viridiplantae > Streptophyta > Pinopsida > Pinales > Pinaceae > Pinus > Pinus albicaulis. The sequence goes on along the minus strand of CM076579.1, from coordinate 1,265,417,319 downwards.
GTTGCGGTTGCATGGGTAAAGAAGGCTAGATTTTCCCCCGAGGACTATAGACCGGTCCCGGTTAGTACCCCAGCTGAGGCTGAACAGGTTGACCGGAAGGGCTATAATACTGTCCTTGCGGACCGTATGATGGCCCTTGCTAGCCCGCAGGGTAGCCTTGGATGGGCTGCCCCTATGGGTCATAAGGATAGCCAGGTTGGCCCGAAGGTTGGCCTTGGAAAGGTTGCCCTTGCGGGTTATAAGCCTGCTGATGAGGTAAACCTTAAGCATGGAGATAAGCCTCAGGAGCGGGCAGACGTAAAATGTCCCCGTGCTCGTCATACTGACCTGGAAAAGCATACACGGGTGTACCATCCTGTGCATAGTGCGAAAAGTAAGAGCGGTTGGGATCTTGGGAGGATGGTCCAACCTCGACGTTCGGCTGTTGCAGAGACAACCGATACTCCTCCGGAGAGATATTCTCCGATATAGCAGTCGCTAGATAGATATCTTCAGGAGTTGGATAGGTCTAGGTTAGAGACGTGTTCCGGCGTCGTTAAACCTAGTAGCTGTCGTTCGGCTCTTGGCTTTAGACAGTACTAGCAAGGACTTGTGCTCCTCGTACCGTCGCGTATATAAAGGGAGACCCCACTAGGTTTCAATCCTTTATCCATAGGAAGCCGAGTCTGCCGCCCTATACCCGTGATACATCGGACACAGCATTCGGGGAGATTGCCTGCATGTACGTTAAGTCCTTGGTTGATTTCTCTTTCATTTTTGAAACCAAGGTGTATATTGCAGTTCACGGTTATTTGGTACACCCTTTGCCTAGCATTCCTGAGTAGTCAGTTCAATCTTTTCTAACTCTTTAAATTTGAAAAGGTCATCAAGCGCTTGTCCTTTCACGCTTGTTTCCAATTTGAAAGTGATAGAGTCACCTTTTGCCTATTTCTTGACTCTTAAAATATGAAACGGTAGAGTTTTGTTTCAATGTTTTAAAAATTAACTGCCCATGAAATATTCCTGGTTAAAGTTAGTTTCCTTAGGGTGTTGTTCTGAAGATCGTTTCTAATGGAAACTTTTCCAGAGTTCGCCAACCAAGGAATCCCCTCTGATGGGAGTCCTGGTCCTTTTCCTCCTTTTGGAAATGTTGGTGCTCCTTATATGGCAACGTTGTCCCTTCCTGGGTTAACTGTTGGGTTGCCTGTTTGGTTGTTCTCAACCTCTGTGGTCCCGAATGTCTCGGCTTCTTTTCAATCAGTTTCTCCACCTGAACAACATCATGTTGATTCCAAGGTGGACTTTTCCCCTTCTTCGCCTGTTTCTACGTCCTCCTCTTCTACTTCGCCTGGTGAAAGTCTGGATTCAAGTAACCAGGTGGCTAAGAAGAAGAAGAAGAAGACAAAGAAGAAGAAGTCTGATAAGAGAGAGGCTAAGGCTGCAGCTGCTGCTTCTAATGCACCTCCTCTTGATAAACCTTCCAACCCTCCACAGAAAGTCAAGTTCCCTTGCATGTTGTGCACGGGAGACCATATTCTTCGAGACTGCCCTGGCATTCCCAAGGTGCTTGAAGAATGGTCCAGCGGACGTCCACCGTTGCCTTTGGCTTCCGAGAGTCAGGTTGGGGGCACGTCTTCAGCTAGTGTTGGTAAAACTCCTAAGAAGCAGGGTAAGATTACCAATCCCTGTAGGTTGTGTGAAGGGCACCATGCCATTCACCTTTGTCCTTATATGGATGAAGCCAAGCGAGTGTTGGACAACTCAACTGTTTCTACACCATGCCTCCTGGCTGGTTACAAACAACTTTCTTTGAGTCCTCCACTAGTTGATCCTACGATTGGTCAAGAATCATCCTTGGTCAATCCCGCTCACTCGGAAATTCAAATTCAGGAATCCGTTCCCGACCAACCATTGCTCATGGGATCAGTTGAACTGGCCCCGTCTGTGGTGCACCAGGTCTTTTCCGTTGAGAGTGGACCTCACATCCCTCAGGTTCTTCTTGTTTCTTCAGATTCCTCAGACTTGGAGAAAGATTCTCTTGTCCCTATACCTCAAGAAGTTGCTCCTCCACCTCCCGTGATGGAGATCCTGGAGGATACCCCTCCCACCTTCAAGATGGAGATCATGGAGGATGCTCCTTCTTCTTCCGTAACACCAGGGGAAGACCATCTCGGTTCGATGGTAGCCCCTCCAAGTAGTTCGGTCACTTCCTTCCATTGGAGTCGATTTGTAGGATACCGCCTTCCGTCTTATGTGCCTTTCGAGATCACAGTACATGATTTTGGTCTGGTCGTACCCAGCACCATTATAGACGAAGGCGCGTCTGTTAGTATTCTATCCTCAACTACTTGGTAAGCTTTCGGTTCACCGCCGCTTGCGCCTGTTACGCAGAATCTGTTGGCATTTAACAGAAGAACGAGTCAACCGTTAGGGATCCTTCCAAGGTTACCTCTTACTTTGGGAGGTAAAACCGTCCATATGGATGTGATGGTTGTTCCAGGCCCCTTGGATTTCAATCTGCTCTTGGGGTGCGATTACACCTATGCCATGGGAGCACTTGTCTCCTCCCTCTTTCGTGTGGTCTGTTTTCCGCATGAAGGAAGGATTGTGACCATTGATCAGCTTTCATTCTTTGGTCCTGATGTGGCAGCTGGCCCACCATCATCCCTTCCTGGTTTTTATCCACCCGTTGTATCTGCCCCACCGCAGGTCAACTATGTGGCTACCCACCCTATGCCTGTGCTCAGTGACGATGTCATTGTGCATCAGGTGCTGGGGGCATTGGGTCCAGACTTCCAGGATTTTTTCCTTCCATCGGGAGGGGAAATCTTGGAAGTGATGACTTCTTGTTCATTATGATGAGGTTGTCGGAGCACATTTCTTTTCCTTGTGTCAAGCTCCTTAAAAAATGAAACAAGGTGGTCGGAGCACAGTTCATTTTCTTGTGTCAAGCTCCTTAAAAAATGAAACAAGACGGTCGGAGCACAGTTCATTTTCTTGTGTCAAGCTCCTTAAAAAATGAAACAAGCTCTGCGGAGCAGAGTTCCTTGTCTTGTGTCAAGCTCCTTAAACCATGAAACAAGGTGTCATGTGGATAGTTCTTTTAATGTGTCAACCTCGTTAAAATAATGAAACGCGTTCCCGCTCAATTCGAGTCTTTGTTAAGTTCTCGTAAAATACCAGTCGAGTCTTTTCCTTACTCTCGTAATTTGAACCTTCACTCCATCTGCCTTTCATATGGACTGAAGCTTGGGGGGCATGTACCTCGAATTGAGTCACCATGCTGGGGGCATGCTTAATTTTTCAAGCATAGTTTGTTTCCGTTTCAGGCTTGTGTAAAAATGAAACCGGTTTCAAGCATAATTTATCTTTGTTTCAAGCTTGTGTAAAAATGAAACCAACTTCAAGCAGAGTTTCCTGATTTCAAGCTTGTGTAAAAATGAAACCATTCCCATTTTACCTCTTGTGATTGCCATTTTATCAGCCTTTTTTTTGCCAGATGAGCCTTGGTTTTCTCACTCCATCGTCACAATCTGCTTGGTCGATCATATGCCTTCACTTGGTTGTTTTACCCGTTCCTGAGGAACCGCTACTATGAGTGGTCTTGTTAGCCAGCCTCTTGACTTTTAAGTTGTTCTGAGAAGTTCCACCATTACCGGAACCAGTTGCTTCCCTTTATACCACTCGTTCCTCCAGGAGGAGTCACCTTTCAGCTCTTTTCTGACTCTCTAAAATTGAAAATATTGCCAAGTCCCTTGTCGTTTTGATCTCGTTAAAGTGGACACGAAACGACATCTACCCAGTATACGTTTACCCCTTTTTCGGGTTGGGATAGATTATTTATGAAAAAGGAATACCCTAGCCTATCATGACTAGGAGGTTTTCTCAGACATAGTTTTCTACCTTTTCGGATCTGAGGAACTATTTACGAAAAGGAACCGTTGGAGTTTAATTTTCAGCTGTCTTTTCAAACTCTCTAAATATGAAAAGACGCTGAGTTCTTCCTTTGTCAGACTCGTTAAAACCTGATGACATCGGATTCAGTCGTGATGACGCTATTCGAGTTCCTCCTTCCTAGGGCTCGTTAAATGTACTAGGATGGATTCGTCCGAAGGACGGATTTATATGACAAGCATATGGTATCCTATTCAAGCTTGTGTAAAAATAAAGAGGTACTCACCGAAATGGTGGGGAAAAATGGAACCAATATCATTGTCGTGTCGGCAGTATGTCGCTCTTGAACATGGCACTTGTCTGCATTCGTGTCGGGTTGGGGACATATCATCTCGTTTTTCACTTGCCTCCGTGGGTTTGGGTGATCCCTTTTGACCTCTCATCTACTCTTTGCCTCGTCACCATGACCTCTGATCTTTTGATGTCAAATACTGCCAAATCCACTGTCGTGTTGTCAATATGTTCAAGAGAAGTTGACCTCTGCAAATATCAACCTCCCTCTGATTCTCATATGATCCTGATTCACAACAAAAACATCATGTTCCTCTGTCTCGTGTCAATGATGTGGGAAACATTATGGCCCACCTTCGATCAAGGTCACTTCCTGTCGACTTCAGCTCATTATCCAGGAAGATGGTCTAGAGACTCTTTCATGGTACCTCGGAGCCTGCATGCCTCAATGGCAGGTTCGTCGCATTCGACGTGAGGTTTTCATCATTGGCCTCCGATCGAGTGATTCTATGAGTGTTCGACACCAACTCATTGATTCACATGCCGTAGATTGTACCTATAGTACCTTGAGGGCCATTGTCATTATTGGTGGTTCCTCTCGCGTCTGTTAACAACTTTCATCATTAGCTGGTAATCAAACGATGTTCTTGCATGTTCGACTTCAGCTCACTTATTCGCATGCTTGAACTTGTACTTTGTTCGAGTCGAGATGGAGCACAAGACCCTGGATTGTGTCTGTTGTAATCCAGGCTGCAACATTGTGGATTATTATGATTATTTACATGACTCACTGATTGGATGGCTGCGACCATACCTAAGTCTATTTATCAATCTTCATTGGATGGCTGCGTCCATGCCTTGGATCCAGATTATTGTACACTCCGTTATGGATGGCTACGCCCATACCACGCATATATATCATGTATCTGAGACATCAGTTGTACTTCACTTTGCAGGTTTTCCGATGGCGGTGTTTTCGGTCGGCATGTTCTCGTAAAGCATTTCACCCCTCTCTCTCTTTTGGGCTCATGCTTTAGGGGGCATCTGTTACACAGTAATTTGTCACCGTCCCTGCAATCCCCATCTCGCCCATTGGAGGGTCGTTTCTGTGACCAATAAGCAGTGTCATGCCTTGCAAATACCATCATTGCATCCCTTTCCATGAGGACAACATTTCTTCTGTTGATCATTTCCTGAGCAAACCCCTAAAAACACCTGTTTTTGCCTTGGTGCTGGTAGCCCATTATGTACTCATGCCAATGGGGGAAAATTAACATTGAGCCCACGCCAATTGGCGCTCTGTCCCAATGTTGCACCCGCGCCAATCTGTTTATGGAATTTTTTTTTAAAAAGGAGACGAAGTTTCGATTACAACAACTTCGTGGATGAGTCATCAAGAGTGGTTTCGACTGAATAACCACGGCCTTCCTCCTTTGGCCTCTTGTTTCAACCATATGGGGAACCTCCCAAAGGATAAGGCCTCCCTTCCACTATTGTAGGGATCCCAACCGCCTCCTCTCCTCTATAAATATAGCCTTCATCCATTGATGAAAGGGCTGAAGGGCTGAATAGTTCCAAAGAGTGGCAGAATTTCTAAGTTCCCAAGAGATTTCATGCTGCAAAAGCCTTCTTGATTCCCTAAGGCCAAATCCAAGCAAGGAGACTATTGCCAAGTATCTGGAGAGAGAGGCTTGTCCCATCCCTGACAGGATTTTTCGAGACATGTTGTGCTGACGACCCGCTAAAGGAGAATTAGGCGTCGAAGCTTTGGTTGTATTCTTCTTTTTGACTCTTTAATGATAAGCAACTATTGGTTATGGTTCCACTCTTGTTCTTGATCATGTTCATGAGTTATATCCTCTTCGACTGATATATAGTTGTATGCACAGGATTTTATGCTTGCGTTTGTGTTGTTTCTTGAATGTGCAGGTGTCCGATCACGGAGATCGCGAGGATTGTGATCTGCCAGGGCAAAGGAACAGGAGCACCACCTCTTCTACAGACGATAGCATTGGATTCCAGGTAAGCCTTCCCCGCAAGTCGGTTTATTTACAATTAGGAACCTGCATTGTAGCGTGTTCGACTGTTGCTAGACCCAATCTGGGCTAGTAGGGATCGCCTCTGTCCGCAGAGGGGATTTACCTCCTCAACAGGGGCCTAGTTGACCAAAATTTTGACTATGAAAATCTTGATCATAAGAAGTCAGATTTGAGTGTCATTTCCACCATTGTAATAAGTACAATGAACCCTACGTTCTGGTCTTGGTTTCGACAAAATCTGAAGAATTTTATTTTTGAACCTTTATCGAGCCACCTAGATCAATTATTCTCATCCACGAGACATAGAACATACTCCTTTGTACTCACAAACATTTTTTATTTAGAAACTGAAAGCAAAGATACCTCACCTTCTAGTAAGGTTTTCACTTGAAATGGTTTCCCAATATATATCTTATGTCAAATATGGTTTGTGATTTTGTATTTTTTTGTTCACTATTTTATACATAAATTCTAATTTATATGCCTACACAATAAATATTAATTTAAAGATCCATAAATTTAAAGAGGAATAAACCTCAATACTACATATTTTCATATTTTTAAGTATATTTTTATCAATTAGGTTGTGAAAAAATGTCCATTGGAATATTCATGATATTTTACTAACCATATTGGTATAAAATCATGTTTCTTTGGGTATATTATGGATATTTGGAAGGAATCCATATCGGCGAAGTAAAAGTAAAAAAATCGTAGTCATGCCCAATGAATCTGTGAGTAACTCTCATAATCCTATATATAGGATGGGTTTTCTTGGATGGAAGTACAAGTTTTATATATAATACATAATGTGAATCTCCTCATGTTAACCCTGAGAAATAAGCTTAGTCTATTAGGAGAATATGGAATCCTTACTACAGAGGAAAAATTAGAGGGGAGATTAGGAGACAGGGAAGAAACAATATATGATCCAAAAAAAGGACTTGAAAGAAATCGAACCAATTCGGGTCTCATGAAACATTCACAGTCCCTATTTAAAGTGAAAGTGAAGGTCAATATCAAGTCTTACCAAGGTGATATCAATGTTATGAAGCTAAATCACTAGTTGCAACAACTATAAGTTTATTTAAATGTTCACCATGTTTTCATGTTTTAATTCTATTACAACTACTGAAGAGTGTTCATAAAGAGGAGTAACAGCTTTATAAAAACATGCAGGGAATTATTGTTAAGCCTTAGGAGGTTGAATTTCCCCCCTAATAGTATAAAATATCAGTGGGCATTGATACTCAAAATTTCAATGTTCTTTTTTCCTCATCTCATTTGATAATATGGATGAGACCACATCATCAAAAAACAAAGCGGTTGCATTAATATTTGTGGCTACAACTATACTATCCCACGAGTCTAGTAAGGAGTAGAGTAAAATGATACACTTTTATTAATCAATAACCTTAATATCAATATACATTAACCAACTTACCATATTATTGATGGCATTTACATTCTTTATCATACACCATTCGTCCTTAGATTCTACAACTTCTTCTACAATAACAAATTGTCCACCAGAATCTTAGAATGGTACAATTCCCTTAAATTGTTCCATAATTCCTTCACTATAGCTTCTCCTGAAACATTAGTAATGCTAATTTTAGAGAAACAACCTTATTGAGTTACTTTCCTTGAGATCCAATGTTAGCCATTCTTCTGTTGACATCCCTGTCGGTGTAGTAACTAGATCCAAAATGCTACTCTAATCTTTTTCTACCAAAATTTCTTCCATATTGAGCTTCCTTAACTCATAACATGCCCAATTAAATTTTTCAATATTTATTTTCAAATTACTCATAATTCTTTTCCAACACAGGAATTAACACCACAAAGTCGTTGTTGCAACAAATTTTCTCAAATATACAAGATAACCAAACCCTTAGCCAAAAAGGTGTCCTCCTAAAGCTAATAATTATTGTAATACCAAATGTAAGTTTCAAACTTATACAATATTGCAATGCACGTAAATATTCTTAATGAACAGAAAATTAAATTAATAGAAATCACATATCACACAGAGATTTATCTTGGAAACCAAAACCAGGAAAACTAGCTAACCATGTAGAGCCATACCTCTCATGTTTACCATCATTCAACTTCATTGTTTACAACATATATATATATATATATATATATATATATATATATATATATATATATATATATATATATATATATATATATCATTCCACAACATCTAAAACCCATAATCCATTAACCTAGATTATATTACAACCACAATTTCTTAACCAAAATTACAAAGCCATGGGCTAAAAAAGCATGTGCCACAAAAGTAATACAAGAAAAAAAGTATCATTAGGGGAATTTTGAGGTCCCAAATGGGCCTCCTAAGGAAAATAATAAATAATAGTTAAAATAATAAAATAATACTCATAAATTTTTAAAGAAAAAATAAAGGAAACTACATTTTGTATTGTATTTTTGGCTTATATCCTTATGGTTCACTCAATTTCATGACTAGATCCCCATTGGATGTAAAATTAAAATTATTATCCACTTTTCATACTTCTCAGTGGATACATATCGAAAAAACTGAAAGTACATGAAAAAATTATGTTGAACACATTATTTTCATGTATTTTCAATTTTTTCTAATGTATATCTACTTAAAATTATGCATAATGGGTACTCGTTGGATGTCGAAATTAATTCAACATCCAACAAGCATCCATTCTTGAAATTTAAGTGAACCTACAAGGAGATAAGCCAAAAATACAATTAAAAAAATTTATTTTCTTCTTTTCCCTCCAAACTATTTTCGCCTTGGGATGATATCACCATCTTGAATCCTATTGTTTCTTTTAAATTTAATTTTGTTAGTGCATTTTTTTGTTTTGAGACCTATTTTTAACCTAAAAATTCCCCTAATTGTGATGGATACCACCAAAAACAAACAGAAAAAACTACCCCTATATTTTGGATGCCTAATCCGCTAAGGGTTAAGGTGTGGGAGTTGGATAGTCAAAGGGAGTCCAAGAGACATTGGAATATGAATCCAACAGTGACACCAATGTATTATAAATGTAAATCTATGGTTAATAGAAAATTGAATTCACTATTTAATCATTAATGTGTGTTCACATTCCATGTGTGTCTAACATGGTATCATAAATGCAGACATATTCTTTCCCTGACTAATTTTATATCTCTGTTGGTCTGCCATTTTCTAGCCCGTTAGACCTATACTTTTCAGGTCATATAGTCCTTCTGTTGTAACTCCTATGTCTTAGCCCTACACTCTGGGTTTCTCTTGCGTCGTGGCTTCTTTGATTGGTCGCATGGAGGTAGGAAATGGAACTGGTAATTATAATTCCAATTCTATAGTTTCTGAGTAGTATTGACAGGAAAAGGAGAGGATTGTTCTGTTTTATTGTTGTGTGCATGAAGCGGTCACATTAGGCTTCATGCGACCATCACCCACTGGTCCAATCAAGAAACCTGTGAAAGTCGTTGCATGAGATTGGGTGACCCTTTTTTATATATTTGGCTCCTTTTTAGCCTATTATTTTACCTGTTAAGACAGAAATGGTGTTTGTGTTGGTCTTGTGTTTTTTTTGTGGGGGCTCATTGATTTGAGACATGATGATTCTGTGTATATTTATTCAATCCTCGAGAGAGATACTTTCGTTGATTCATTGCTAGCTAGATTGAGAAAGGAAAAATAAAAATCTTGTCTATATACACAGGAATATATATATATATATATATCTTATCTATATACACAGGAATATATATAGACAACATAGACAAGATATATATATATATACTTATTTTCCATGCTCCCATAGCGGGTGGAGGTCAACATATGAAGCAGAAGAAAAGACTAATATTTCCTGTAATCCTTCCAGTGCTGTGAAATTGAAGTTTCATAATTCTTTGTACTGATACATAACTGGCTGTAGAATTCTAGACAACGGAGTCTAGATAGGGGTCGGCATAGGTGTAGGAGGAAAAAGCATCTATGTTGTAGGAGGAAAAAGAGCATCCACTCTCAAATTCTTCAATAATTTTGTGTGTTGATCTGTGAGTTCATCTGTAGGACCCTCTCTTGTCTCAAGGTTTGGACAGTTCCTCTCTGTGGATTGGCTTTATTTGTGTTCCCTAATTCATTTTTCTCAATCCTCAGCTCCCCTGACACACAGATCAGTTCGAATCTCCTTATGCTTAGTCCTCCTTGTGTTTCCTTTATTCATGTAGTGCTTTTGCAACTAATGCATTCTGGACTAAATTAACATATATGTTCATTGTAAAAGTGGCAAGAGTGAGGATAGGGTTGTGATTAATATAGTTTGAAACCAACCTAAGAGGCATTGATTTGTTTTATCAGCATGCACAATACAATGATACCAAAAATGGTAGAAGGAATAGAACAAAGGTGGAAAATCAAATCCTTGACTAGTTTCTTATGTTTGATCCTTTGAGAAAGTTCCAAATGTTCACTCCTACTCTCTTTTTTTATTATTTTCTAGATTTGGGTTCTTATCAATTGAATTAATGTCTAGTGTTTGACCATTTACAAAGGCTAAAGGTCCCCCTATTTTGTTCTTGACACTAGAAAATTTGGCGGAAATTCCGACGGCCAATTCGTCGCTATTCCGACACATATTCGTCGCAAGAGCGACAGTTCGAGGGCGGAAAAACTGTGGTTTTTCATGACATCGCAGTTCCGACGCACGTAAAAAGTGTCACACTATCGACACTTCTTACGTCGCTTTCGAACAAGCGTCACTCTTCCGACGTCTCACAAACCGTCGCGCCTCCGACGTTTGTAAACTGTCGCACTTCCGATGAAATGTGGTTCGACGTTTGGAACGTCGCTCTTCTGTCGCTTGTAAACGGTCGCAATTCCGACCCAACGTGGTCCAACGTTTTAGACGTCGCTCTTCCGACGTCTGTAAGATGTCACAATGCCGACAATATGTGGTCTGACGTTTGGAACGTCGCTCTTCCGACGTTTGTAATATGTCGCAATTCCGACGAAATGTGGTCCGACGTTTTTATACAATCTCTCTTCCGACATTTCTAGGTTGTCACAGTTCCGACGTCTGCAAGGCGTCGGTAGACCGACGGAGGGTTCAATTTAAAAAAAAAAAATTGAAACTTTAAAAGACGAGAAACGTTGTTTTGAATATATTATATGAAGTAAAACAGTCCATGAAGTCATTACATTTTCACATCTGAAGATTGGAACCCAAATATCCATCCAGAAAAGTGGAAGTCCCACCCCAGACAATGATAGAAAAACACCCCATGTCACATACAGGGACACGATATAAAACCCAATAACGGTCCACATGGAGATTATCGACAATCTGAGAAAGCATCCAAATATGCCCGAGGCATCTATAAGAAAGTGAAATAGCAGTATGTAGAATAGTAAAGCAACAGATAGAGTACCGAAATCCATTGTTCCAAATACAAATTAAAGTACCCAAAATCCTTGAACAGAGAAAAACGCTAATCATGTGAGGAGTGTGATATGTCCAAAATATAAAAATACCATCATACCATATCAATAAACCAGCAACATAGACTAGCATCGCTAGTTTTGAAGGCAGAGTGATAAACATTAATCATTTTTTTTCACAAGAGAAAAAACGTTGTTTTGAATATATTATATGAAGTAAAACAGTCCATGAAGTCATTACATTTTCACATCTGAAGGTTGGAACCCAAATATCCATCCAGAAAAGTGGAAGTCCCACCCCAGACAGTGATAGAAAAATACCCCATGTCACATACAGGGACTTGATATAAAACCCAGTAATGGCCCACATGGAGATTATCGACAATCTGAGAAAGCATCCAAATATGCCCGAGGCATCTATAAGAAAGTGAAATAGCAGTATGTAGAATAGTAAAGCAACAGATAGAGTACCGACGTCCATTGTTCCAAATACAAATTAAAGTACCCAAAATCCTTGAACAGAGAAAAACGCTAACCATGTGAGGAGTGTGATATGTCCAAAATATAAAAAGACCATCAGACCATATCAATAAACCAGCAACATAGACCAGCATCGCTAGTTTTGAAGGCAGAGTGATAAACATTAATCATTTTTTTTTCACAAGAGAAAAAATGCTGTTTTGAATATATTATATGAAGTAAAATAGTCCATGAAGTTATTACATTTTCACATCCGAAGATTGGAACCCAAATATCCATCCAGAAAAGTGGAAGTCCCACCCCAGACAGTGATAGAAAAATACCCCATGTCACATACAGGGACTTGATATAAAACCCAGTAACGGTCCACATGGAGATTATCGACAATCTGAGAAAGCATCCAAATATGCCCCAGGCATCTATAAGAAAGTGAAATAGCAGTATGTAGAATAGTAAAGCAACAGATAGAGTACCGACGTCCATTGTTCCAAATACAAATTAAAGTACCCAAAATCCCGCAACAGAGAAAAACGTTAATCATGTGAGGAGTGTGATATGTCCAAAATATAAAAAGACCATCAGACCATATCAATAAACCAGCAACATAGACCAGCATCGCTAGTTTTGAAGGCAGAGTGATAAACATTAATCATTTTTTTTTCACAAGAGAAAAAACGTTGTTTTGAATATATTATATGAAGTAAAACAGTCCATGAAATCATTACATTTTCACATCTGAAGATTGGAACCCAAATATCCATCCAGAAAAGTGGAAGTCCTCATGGAGAAGAAGCGTTCTGCAGATCTGATGTATATTGAAGTGACCAAGCTCCCCCTCAGTTCATGCTGAATCTTCAAACATATTTTTCAATGAAGTACATGACTCTATGACGTCCACACCAGACTCATACTTACATCAACATCCAACCAAGTGGGTTTACACATTTCAACTCAGCTACCCAACCAAGTGGGTTTACAAAATTTGACTCAGCTACCCAACCAAGTGGGTTTACAAAATTTGACAAGTCCTTACATGACTGAATATTACAATTTTACATCATGGGTCTCAACAAGACCTTTTCATCAAATTACACATATGACCATTTATGACCAACACCAGAAAGTCCTCAAGAAAGAGATCATTTTTCATAATCAACATAATGCCAACAATGCATTATACTCAGCAAGGCCAATGCTCCCCCTGAAACTGTGCACCCAAGCATCCTTTCCATATGACCAAGGCTCCCCCTTAGTTTATGCCGCCTGAACACCTTCAACAGCAAGTCACCGACTACAATCTCTGCATGATCTGTCCTTATCTAATCATTAGCAGTCAGACTGATGTTCCCCCTGAACCTCTGTTCCTGATCTTCAGCTGTCATCCCAATTCTCTTATCATTAATGCATACGCGACTGTGTCTGCTGGAACTGGCGTGTATACGCGACTTTTGTTCATCTAACCCGCGTATGGAAAGTGAAGCATAGAAAATTTTACATTTCTTCAACTCCCCCTGAACTTATACCTCCTGTACCTGTCTTCTTCATATAAAATGATTTGTCAGGCAGAAACATAACCAGAAAAGCCAAACAGTATTGCAGAATGCTGACACCAACCAAAAATAGTCAGCAACTATCCATACGCGACTTGCTGTTCATATACTCGCGTATATACGCGACTGTATATCAGGAAAACCGCGTATCCTATTTAATCTTCTGAATTTATGCAGATTTGTTCTTTTGACTAGCAGAGAACACTCCCAGCTTTTGTCTTAGATACTCGAACGCTTCCCTGGGCAGAGGTTTGGTAAAGATATCAGCAACTTGTTCTTTGGAGGGAACATACTCCAACTTCACCTTTTGCTCAAGCACTTGTTCACGTAGGAAGTGATACTTGATGGGAATGTGCTTGGTCTTCTAATGCATAACAGGATTCTTTGAGATACTGATGGCACTTGTATTATCACACATAATGGAGATAGGAGAAGCACATTTGATTTGAAAATCTTGTAAGGTTTGCATCATCCAAAGGAGTTGAGTGCAACAAGATGCGGCAGCCACATATTCTGCTTCTGTTGTAGATAAGGCAATAGAATTTTTCTTCTTGCTGAACCAAGATACTAACCAGGGTCCCATATAGAATGCACCACCACTAGTGCTTTTCCTATCATCAACACTTCCAGCCCAATCTGCATCAATGTAAGCATGAAGAGTAAGATCAACATTCTTTGGATACCATAGACCAAGGTCTTGAGTTCCTTGAAGATATTTGAAAATTATTTTAACAGCCTGAAGGTGAGACTCTTTGGATTAGCTTGGAATCGTCCAACAATCGCAACTGCATGCATAATGTCTGGTCTAGTCCCAGTGAGATAAAGTAGACTTCCTATCATTGATCTGTATTCTGGTTGATTCACCGTGGGAGAATCATCATGAGAACTGAGATTGCATCCGGTTATCATTGGTGTACTTACAGGTTTTCATTCTTCCATGCCATACTTCTTCAGAATTTGCTTAAGATATTTTGATTGTGAAAGGAATATACCATCTGCAGTTTGATGCACTTGCAAGCCAAGAAAGAATGTTAGTTCCCCAAGTAAGGACATGTCAAATTCTTGCTGCATGACAGAAGCAAATTTTTGACTCATAGATTCTTCGTTACTCCCAAAAATGATATCATCAACATATACAACCACAATCAATAGTTTATCATTTTCAACTTTTCTGTATAAGTTGCTATCAAGCACTTTGAAAAATCCTTGTTGATGAAGATATTTATTTTAAGACGATAATACCAAGCCCTTGAGCTGTTTGAGACCATATAGAGCCTTTTTTAAGTCTACAAACAAGATTTTCATTGCATATTTCAAAAATGAACTTTCCCGTTGTGCTAATTTGGTTTTTATTCTAGATCACACTATTAAGAAAAGCAATATTTAACATCCATCTGATAAACTTCTTGATTTGCTGATAACTTGAGAAAGCAAGAAACATTCTTATGGCTTCAAGTCTAGCTACAGGAGCAAAAGTTTCTTCAAAGTCTATACCTTCTTGTTGAGTATACCCTTTGCAAACCAGTCTAGTTTTGTTTCTTACAACATCCCCATTCTCATTTAACTTGTTCTTGAAAATCCATTTAGTTCCAATGACATTTTTATCATGTGGTCTTGGTACCAATTCCCAAGTGTCATTCTTTTCAATTTGATCAAGCTCTTCATTCATGTCTTGCTTCCAACATTCATCTTTGCTAGCTTGATTGACATTGTGTGGTTCAATTGTGGATAGAAGTTCCAGATGACTAGAAGATCCCACAAGAGTTCTCCTTGTTCGTACACCTGATTCCTTGTCTCCCAAAATTTGAGATCTTGTGATGATATAGATGAACATATCTCGGGGATGGCTAGATGGAGCTTTTTCGTATAGATCATGATCAACTTCAGGTTCTTCATTGGATCCACTGTCTATATCATTTCTAGAAGGACATAGGTCATCATCATCTTCTTTTGTTGTTTGTTTTTCTTCTTTAAGAGCTGCAGGAGACTCATCAATAACAACATCAATACATTCAACAATCTTTCGAAGCCTTTTATTGTAACATTTGTATGCTTTGCTTGTAGATGAGTAACCAAGAAATATCCCTTCATCTGATCTAGGTTCAAACTTTCCAAGCTTTTCATCATTATTTTTGATAAAGCATTTACTTCCAAAAACTCTAAAATGCTTCATAGAGGGAGAATTACCATACCAGAGTTCATATGGAGTTTTTTCACTATTTACCCGAACATGAGCCTTGTTGAGAATGTTAGCTGCTGTATGTGCTGCTTCACCCCAGAACATGTCAGGAGTTCCAGAATCATCGAGCATAGCTCTAGCCATTTGTTGAATTGTTCTATTCATTCTTTCTGCTACGCCATTTTGTTGTGGAGTGCCTGCTACAGAGAGTTATCTTTTTATGCCATGTTGTTCACAAAATTCAAAGAATTCATTTGATGTATATTCTCCTCCTCGATTAGATCTAAGACACTTGATTTTTAGATCTAATTCATTTTCAACTAATGCTTTGAAGATCTGAAATTCTTCAAATGCTTCATATTTGTGTTTAATGAGCCCGATCCAACACATTCTAGAGTAATCATTAATGAATAAGATATAGTATTCTTCCCCACGTGGTGACTTTTTCCTCATAGGTCCACATATGTCAGTATGAATGAGTTCAAGAGGCTCACTTGATGATCCTTCTTTGGCATTAAATCGTACTCTGGTCTGCTTACCGAATTGACAAGATTTGCATATGATACTTTCTGGTAGATTAATATTGGGAAGACCATGAACAACTTGAAGTCTGCTTGCTTTGTTCATTTGAGAGAAGCTCAGATGCCCCAGCCTTCTATGCCATAGCCAATTTTCTGAAGACTTGCTCAAGTAACATTGATCTATGTCGTTTAGTACATACAGGTTGCTTGGATTTCTTTTTCCTTTTATAATGATTTTCCCTGTATCAAGATCACGAACCACACATTCTTTGGAACTGAAGACCACTTCTGCTCCTTGATCACACATTTGACTAACACTTAAAAGGTTATGCCTTAATCCATCCACATACATGACATCTTTAGCCTTCACCTTTTCTTTTAGAAAAACTGACCCTTTTCCTTTAATTACAACAGGAGTATCATTTCCAAATGTAACTTTCTTTTCCTTTTCTAGAGCATTATAAGTATGAAGTTTGCTTTTGTCACCTGTCATGTGTCTTGAGCACCCACTATCAATGTACCATTGATTTTCTTCACCTTCTGCAAATAATGCTATCCCAAAATTTTCAACCTGTATTTCTTTCTTTTTCCATACTTTAGAGCTTGAGGGAACGTGTTCTTTTGGCTGGACCTTGCCCCTGCATTCAGATTCTTCATGACTAAAGTTATTGCAATAAGTACATTCAACTTCATTTTGAAGAGGGGAAAAGTTGTTATAGGTGTTCTTCTTTGGTTCAATATTCATCTTTTTATTTCTTGCTTCTCTTGTCATGATGGTTTTATATGCAACACATTGAACAGCTTTATGACCAAAATTGTGACATGAGAAACATTGTCCATTGAAGTAGAAATTTCTGCGATCATGAAATATTCTACTTGAATTTACCTGTTGGTTGTAGCTTCTTTGAAAAATCTCCCTGTTAGTGTTCTTTGATTTGAGATGATCATGCTTTACCTGTAAAGATCCTTTGTTCCCTTGCTGAGTGGCTGAATGTAGTGAACTAGTTGTGGCTGCTTTCAGATAATTTGGTGCTGAAGTCTGGGAAGATTCCCCAGTATATCCAAGACCTGTTTTTATAAGAGGAGACCATTGTATGTTGATAATCTCATCTAAGGTTTCTGAACCTTTAGCAAATCTAAGATTGAGAGTCTTCACTTTCTCATTATCTTTCCTTAGACTTACTACTTCACACTCCAATTCCTCAATGCGTTCTTCCTTTGCTTTAAGCTGATTTTCAAGAGTCTCTATGATTATGTTCTTTTCTTCTAGGCTTACTTTGAGTTGATTGTTTTCTTCAAGAAAATCATTGTCCTCAAGAGCATCCACAAAAGTATCCTTTTCTTCTCTTTGTTCAAATGCCATGAGAAGTCTAAAATCTTCTTCACATTATTCCTCACCATCAGATGACCCATCACTATCTTCATTAGTATAATAACTTTTTCTTGTGCTAGATCGATTCTTATTCCTTCTTGCTACTTCTTTTCCTTTAGCTGATGTTTCTTTATAAGGACACTTTGTAGCATAATGACCAACTCTTCCACAATTAAAACATTTGAAAGGAAGCTTACCTTTGAACTTTCCGATACCTAGTTGAAGTCTTCTCACAAAATTTGCTTCTTCTTCTTCTTCAGATATATAGCTGGATTCTTTGACAACTTCCTTTTCTTTTCCTTTTGCAGACGCCTTAAAAACAGCTTCTTTGATTTGAGAAGGACCTCCTTGTCTCATTTCAAAAGCAGTCAGAATACCATGTAATTGAACAATAGTAAGAGTTTGCAGATCTTGCCTTTCTTCAATAGCTGAAACTTTCGAGTCAAATTTTGAAGTCAAGGATCTTAACACTTTTTCCACCAGAGTAGTATCGGTTATGGTTTCACCCAAATTTCTCATCCATTTTACAATATCATCTAGACGAAGAAAGAAACTGGAAACACTTTCATCACTATGCATCTTCAAATTTTCATATTCGATTCTAAGAGTTTGGAGTTTTTCACTTTTTACCTTTGTATCTCCTTCATAGCTCAGAATGATTTTGTCCCATATTTCTTTTGCTGAATGTAGCTGCATCACTTTAGCAAATTCTGATTCATACATGCTTCCTAATAAGACATTCACTGCTTTGGCATTGATTTCATACTTCTTCCTTTCAGCTGCATTAGTAGGAATACTTGTCGGATATTGATAGCCTTCTTCCACGATTGCCCATACATCTGCACCAAGACTTTGCAGATAAGCTTTTGTTCGTACCTTCCAGAATATCAGATTTCTTCCATTGAATAGAGGTGGCTTTATAGACATTACTCCTTCTTGACTTCCCATTGCGACGGATCTCCTTTAAGCGATCAAGCTTCTGCACAAGGACCCGCTCTGATACCAATTGTTGGGAAAAATACTGAGAGGGGGGGGGTGAATCAGTATTTACTGCATATTCAAACTTTTACTTTTTCATTCCTTAAAACCCATACGCTACTTTGCTGAAGCCAAGTAGCGTATACACGCGGATATCCTTCATAAAACTCGCGTATACACAAAGATCTAATTATGCCATTAGTTCTTCACTTATATCATTCCATCATTCATTCATTAGATGTTCTATAAACAGTAAACATGTGCAGTAAGAACAGAATAAACCATCACACAAAGCATCACACATGAACACGAGGATTTTTAGGTGGAAACCCAAGTCGGGAGAAAACCACCACTGCAGTTGCTCAGCCTTCAATATTTTATTATAGAGAAAACATCTTACAACATATGTGCTGGCGCAGACTTGACCAGCACGCAGGCACCCACCTGCGCTCGTTTACCAGCCTCTCCCGGAAGGGAGCTCCAACCCCCTGACTCGTTTACCAGCCTCTCCTGGAAGGGAGCTACGACCCCCCGATCGCGTTTACCAGCCTCACCTGGAAGGGAGCTACGACCCCCTGACTGAAGGCTACAACCCTCAGCACCTCTATGGACCACGTTTCATCAATTTTCACACTGGATCCAAAGCTTCCTTTAGGACACAACTTGCAGGCCACGTTTCATCATATTTTTAGACTGGACCCACTCCATACATTTAAGCTCAATCATACATCAAACTGAAACTTATCAATTCAGACAACCCAGAACTGTAGAATACATCATTCACAGATAGCAGTAACACAGCAGAACAGATCAGACATTTCATACCCCTTGCTTCAGCAAACCCTAGTTTGCATACGCGCTTTCCTTTCACTGATACCGTGTATATACGCGCTTCCAATCACATCAACCCGCATATACTTCTGTACAAATTACAGAGCTGATTTCACTGCGCATACGCGCTTTCTCTTCAGCAAAGCTGCGTATATACGCGCTTCTTCTGTGGCGAACTAGCGTATGGTTCTTCAGACATTTAGGTCATTGCAGTTCTTCAGAACAGATACATTACTCATATTTTACCCTTTACTTCAGATAGATGTTCGCCTCTTCTCAGATCTAATCATCCCCTAAACAGATCTAGCAAATACAAGTACATTTCAGATCTAGATACCCTTCTTCATCATTGGTGCATCATGCAATCAGATCTATCATTCAACTGTAACCCTTTCCATTCAGATATACTTCAGAGAGAAGTATTCATTCAAGCTCAGACATCTTGCACCCACCTTCATGATTTGCACATAGAATTTCTTCTCTTTATATAGGTTTACCCTTTTTCAATACCATGAGCCAAAACCACATTACATCTGATGGTATTCCTGGACGGGGTCATTTAGACGAATCATTACCCAATACTATGGGTCAATACCATGGTGGTTACCCCTGGTTTTTCACTTTTTGAGCGCTTTTTCCCATGCGCGACTTGTCACGTACTTTACCGCGTGCATACGCGACTTCTCCTAGACAAATCCGCGTATTCCTTGAAACATACTCTTTTCATCATGGATCTAGCACATATTGAATTCCTTTCTTCATTACCTTCTGTACTCTCTATAGATACATTAGATTTACATCTTTAAACAGGTTCATCAAGACATATTCTATCAAGCACAACTTCATCAGGTGGGTTTCCATTCAAGGACAACACTCTATCAAGTGGGTACTCAGCATCATATCACATCAGATTTACATCATTTACCAAGTTCATCAAGTCAAGAATAAATTTATCAGGTGGATTGCCATCAAGGACAACACAAGTCAACAATCTCATGTCTTCATCTTCATTCAGTGGGTTGCCATCAAGGACAACACTCTGCATCATATTGCCAACAATCCCCCCCTTTGGACTTGATGGCAACCACGATGGTGTTTGGTTACCACAACAGATAGGTACATTAAGAATACAATGACACCATGTCACTCTCCCCATTTTTGACACCATTCATTCTCTTCATTCAAACACCATGTCACTCCCCCCCTTTGACATCAAGGGAAAAGGGCGGATCAAAACCAACACTCTCTCCCCCTGTTCTCCTCATGTAGGAGAAGCGTTCTGCAGATCGGATGTATACTGAAGTGACCAAGCTCCCCCTAAGTTCATGCTGAATCTTCAAACATATTTTTCAATGAAGTACATGACTCTATGAACTCCCTATTACCAAAGACTCATACTTACATCAAATATCCAACCAAGTGGATTTACATATGAGACTCAAGTACCCAACCAAGTGGGTTTAAACATTTCAACTCAGCTACCCAACCAAGTGGGTTTACAAAATTTGACTCAGCTACCCAACCAAGTGGGTTTACAAATTTGACAAATCCTTACATGACTGAATATTACAATTTTACATCATGGGTCTCAACAAGACCTTTTCATCAAATTAAAAATATGACCATTTATGACCAACACCAGAAAGTCCTCAAGAAAGAGATCATTTTTCAGAATCAACATAATCCCAACAATGCATTATACTCAGCAAGGCCAATGCTCCCCCTGAAACTGTGCACCCAAGCATCCTTTCCATATGACCAAGGCTCCCCCTTAGTTTATGCCGCCTGAACACCTTCAACAGCAAGTCACCGACTACAATCTCTGCATGATCTGTCCTTATCTAATCATTAGCAGTCAGAATGATGCTCCCCCTGAACCTCTGTTCCTGATCTTCAGCTGTCATCCCAATTCTCTTATCATTAATGCATACGTGACTGTGTCTGCTGGAACTCGCGTGTATACGTGAATTTGGTTCATCTAACCCCCGTATGGAAAGTGAAGCATAGAAAATTTTACATTTCTTCAACTCCCCCTGAACTTATACCTCCTGTACCTGTCTTCTTCATATCAGATGATTTGTCAGGAAGAAACATAACCAGAAAAGCCAAACAGTATTGCAGAATGCTGACACCAACCAAAAATAGTCAACAACTATCCATACGCGACTTTCTGTTCATATACTCGCGTATATACGCGACTGTATATCAGGAAAACCGCGTATCCTATTTAATCTTCTGAATTTATGCAGATTTGTTCTTTTGACTGGCAGAGAACACTCCCAGCTTCTGTCTTAGATACTCGAACGTTTCCCTGGGCAGAGGTTTGGTAAAGATATCAGCAACTTGTTCTTTGGAGGGAACATACTCCAACTTCACCTTTTGCTCAAGCACTTGTTCACGTAAGAAGTGATACTTGATGGGAATGTGCTTGGTCTTCGAATGCATAACAGGATTCTTTGAAAATCTTGTAAGTTTTGCATCATCCAAAGGAGTTGAGTGCAACAAGATGCGACAGCCACATATTCTGTTTCTGCTGTAGATAAGGCAATAGAATTTTTCTTCTTGCTGAGCCAAGACACTAACCGGGGTCCCATATAGAATGCACCACCACTAGTGATTTTCCGATCATCAACACTTCCAGCCCAATCTGCATCAGTGTAAGCATGAAGAGTAAGATCAGCATTCTTTGGATACCACAGACCAAAGTCTTGAGTTCCTTGAAGATATTTGAATATTCTTTTGACAGCCTGAAGGTGAGACTCTTTTGGATTAGCTTGGAGTCGTCCAACAATCCCAACTGCATGCATAATGTCTGGTCTAGTCCCAGTGAGATAAAGTAGACTTCCTATCATTGATCTGTATTCTGGTTGATTCACCGTGGGAGAATCATCATGAGAATTGAGATTGCATCCGGTTATCATTGGTGTACTTACAGGTTTGCATTCTTCCATGCCATACTTCTTCAGAATTTGCTTAAGATATTTTGCTTGTGATAGGAATATACCATCTGCAGTTTGATGCACTTGCAAGCCAAGAAAGAATGTTAGTTCCCCAAGTAAGGACATTTCAAATTCTTGCTGCATGACAGAAGCAAATTCTTGACTCATAGATTCTTCGTTACTCCCAAAAATGATATCATCAACATATACAACCACAATCAATAGTTTATCATTTTCAACTTTTGTGTATAAGTTGCTATCAGCAGACCCCTTTGAAAAACCTTGTTGATGAAGATATTTGTCAAGACGATGATACCATGCCCTTGGAGCTTGTTTGAGACCATATAGAGCCTTTTTAAGACTACAAACAAGATTTTCATCATTTCCCAAAATGAATCCTTCCGGTTGTTCTATATATACTTTTTCTTCTAGACCGGTTGTTCTATATATACTTCTTCTTCTAGATCACCATTAAGAAAAGCAGATTTGACATCCATTTGATAAACTTTGATTTGTTGATAACTTGAAAAAGAAAGAAACATTCTTATGGCTTCAAGTCTAGCTACAGGAGCAAAAGTTTCTTCAAATTCTATACCTTCTTGTTGAGTATACCCTTTGCAAACCAGTCTAGCTTTGTTTCTTACAACATCCCCATTCTCATTTAACTTGTTATTGAAAATCCATTTAGTTCCAATGACATTTTTATCATGTGGTCTTGGTACCAATTCCCAAGTGTCATTTTTTTCAATTTGATCAAGCTCTTCATTCATGGCTTGCTTCCAACATTCATCTTTGCTAGCTTTATTGACATTGTGTGGTTCAATTGTGGATAGAAATGCCAGATGACTAGAAGATCCCACAAGAGTTCTCCTTGTTCGTACACTTGATTCCTTGTCTCCCAAAATTTGAGATTCAGGATGATTCTTTTGAACATATCTGGATGGAGCTTTATCAGATAGATCATTTTCAGGTTCTTCATTTGATCCATTGTCTATATCATTTCTATTTGATGTAGAAGGACATAAGTCACCATCATCTTCTTTTGTTGTTTGTTTTTCTTCTTTAGGAGCTGCAGGAGACTCATCAATAACAACATCAATGCATTCAACAATCTTTCGAAGCCTTTTATTGTAACATTTGTATGCTTTTCTTGTAGATGAGTAACCAAGAAATATCCCTTCATCTGATCTAGGTTCAAACTTGCCAAGCTTTTCATCATTATTTTTGATAAATCATTTGCTTCCAAAAACTCTAAAATGCTTCACAGAGGGAGAATTACCATACCAGAGTTCATATGGAGTTTTGTCACTATTTACCCGAACATGAGCCTTGTTGAGAATGTTAGCTGTTGTATGTGCTGCTTCACTCCAGAACATGTCAGGAGTTCCAGAATCATCAAGCATAGCTCTAGTCATTTGTTGAATTGTTCTATTCATTCTTTCTGCTACGCCATTTTGTTGTGGAGTGCCTGCTACAGAGAACTATCTTTTTATGCCATTTTGTTTACAAAATTCAAAGAATTCATTTGATGTATATTCTCCTCCTCGATCAGATCTAAGACACTTGATTTTTAGATCTAATTCATTTTCTACCAATGCTTTGAAGCTCTGAAATTTTTCAAATGCTTCATCTTTATGTTTAATGAACCCGATCCAACACATTCTAGAGTAGTCATCAATAAATAAGATATAGTATTCTTCCCCACGTAGTGAATTTTTCCTCATAGGACCACATATGTTAGTATGAATGAGTTCAAGAGGCTTACTTGATGATCCTTCTTTGGCATTAAATCGTACTCTGGTCTGCTTACCGAATTGACAAGATTTTCATATGATACTTTATGGTAGATTAACATTGGGAAGATCACGAACAGCTTGAAGTCTACTTGCTTTGTTGATTTGAGAGAAGCTCAGATGCCCCAGCCTTCTATGCCATAGCCAATTTTCTGAAGACTTGCTCAAGTAACATTGATCTATGTCGTTCAGTACATACAGGTTGCTTGGATTTCTTTTTCCTTTTATAATTATTTTACCTGTATCAAGATCACGAACCACACATTCTTTTGAACTAAAGACCACTTTTGTTCCTTGATCACACATTTGACTTACACTTAACAGGTTATGCCTTAATCCATCCACATACATGACATCATTAGCCTTCACCTTTTCTTTTAGAAACACTGATCCTTTTCCTTTAATTACAGCAGGAGTATCATTTCCAAATGTAACTTTCTTTTCCTTTTCTAGAGCATTATATGTAAGGAGTTTGCTTTTGTCACCTGTCATGTG
Organism: Pinus albicaulis; assembly: GCA_034641835.2. Lineage (NCBI taxonomy): Eukaryota > Viridiplantae > Streptophyta > Pinopsida > Pinales > Pinaceae > Pinus > Pinus albicaulis. The sequence continues at coordinate 1,265,392,535 of CM076579.1, read as the reverse complement.
TCTTGAGCACCCACTATCAATGTACCATTGATTTTATTCACCTTCTGCAAATAACGCTATCCCACAATTTTCAACCGGCGGTTCTTTCTTTTTCCACACTTTAGAGCTTGAGGGAACATGTTCTTTTGGATGGATCTTGCTCCTGCATTCAGATTCTTCATGACCAAAGTTATTGCAATAAGTACATTCAACTTCGTTTTGAAGAGGAGAAAAGTTGTTATAGGTGTTCTTATTTGGTTCAATATTCATCTTTTTCTTTCTTGCTTCTCTTGTCATGATGGTTTTATATGCAACACATTGAACAACTTTATGACCAAAATTGTGACATGAGAAACATTGTCCATTGAAATAGAAATTTCTGCGATCATGAAATCTTCTATTTGAATTTACCTGTTGGTTGTAGCTTCTTTGAAAGATCTCCCTGTTAGTGTTCCTTGAATTGAGATGATCATGCTTTACCTGTAAAGATCCTTTGTTCCCTTGCTGAGTGGTTGAATGTAGTGAACTAGTTGTGGCTGCTTTCAGATAATTTGGTGCTGAAGTCTGGGAAGATTCCCCAATATATCCAAGACCTGTTTTTATAAGAGGAGATCGTTGTATCTTGATAATCTCATCTAAGGTTTCTGAACCTTTAGCAAATCTAAGATTGAGAGTCTTCACTTTCTCATTATCTTTCCTTAGACTTACTACTTCACACTCCAATTCCTCAATGTGTTTTTCCTTTGCTTCAAGCTGATTTTCAAGTGTCTCTATGATTATGTTCTTTTCTTCTAGGCTTACTTTGAGTTGATTGTTTTCTTCAAGAAAATCATTGTCCTCTAGAGCATCCACAAAAGTATCCTTTTCTTCTCTTTGTTCAAATGCCATGAGAAGTCTAAAATCTTCTTCACATTCTTCCTCACTATCAGATGACCCATCACTGTCTTCATTAGTATAATAACTTTTTCTTGTGCTATATCGATTCTTATTCCTTATTGCTACTTATTTTCGTTTAGCTGATGTTTCTTTATAAGGACACTTTGCAGCATAATGACCAACTCTTCCACAATCAAAACATTTGAAAGGAAGCTTACCTTTGAACCTTCCGGTTCCTAGTTGGAGTCTTCTCACAAAATTTGCTTCTTCTTCTTCTTCAGATATATAGCTGGATTCCTTGACAACTTCCTTTTCTTTTCCTTTTGCAGATGCCTTAAAAGCAACTTCTTTGATTTGAGAAGGACCTCCTTGTCTCATTTCAAAAGCAGTCAGAATACCATGTAATTGAACAATAGTAAGAGTTTGCAAATCTTGCCTTTCTTCAATAGCTGAAACTTTAGAGTCAAATTTTGAAGTCAAGGATCTTAAGACTTTTTCCACCAGAGTAGTATCGATTATGGTTTCACCCAAATTTCTCATCCGATTTACAATATCATCTAGATGAAGAAAGAAACTGGCAACACTTTCATCACTATGCATCTTCAAATTTTCATATTCGATTCTAAGAGTTTGGAGTTTTGCATTTTTTACCTTTGTATCTCCTTCATAGCTCAGAATGATTTTGTCCCATATTTATTTTGCTGAATGTAGTTGCATCACTTTAGCAAATTCTGATTCAGACATGCTTCCTAATAAGACATTTACTGCTTTGGCATTGATTTCATACTTCTTCCTTTCAGCTGCATCAGTAGGAATACTTGTCGGATATTGATAGCCTTCTTCCCTGATGAGGTGTATCAAGACTTTCTAAGATAAATTTTGATAAGTACCTTTAAATCCTCAAGTTACTTCATTGAATAAAGGTGACTGCATAAGACCAATAACTATGACTTCCCTTTAGACGGATCTCTTCAAATTTACAAACACGCGAGAAGGACCTCGATACCAATTGTTGGGAAAAATGCGAGAGGGGGTGAATCGGTAATTAGTAATTTGCATATTCAGCTTGTACTTTCTTGCTTCTAAAACCCATACGCTACTTTCGATTATTAAACTCGCGTAATATCACGGATACCCTTTATAAACTCACTGGTACACGAGAGATATAATTATTTTATTAATTCTTCACCCTGCTCAATTTCCATCATTCATTCATTTCTTCTTTAATAAACGACAAGCTCAACAGTAAGAACAGAATAAACCATCACACAAAGCATCACACATGAACACCAGGATTTTTAGGTGGAAACCCAAGACGGGAGAAAACCACCGCTGTAGTTGCTCAGCCTTCAATATTTTATTATAGAGAAAACATCTTACAACATATGTGCTGGTGTAGACTCCTGCCAGCACGCAGGCACCCACCTGCACTCGTTTGACCTCAGGACGGAGCTCCAACCCCGACTCATGTTTCTAGCCTCTCTGGAAGAGACATTACATTTGATCGTTTCAGCCTCTCACTGGAAGAGACCAGCTTACTGACTCGTTTACCAGCCTCTCCTGGAAGGGAGCTACGACCCCCTGATCTCGTTTACCAGCCTCACCTGGAAGGGAGCTCCAACCCCCTGACTGAAGGCTACAACCCTCAGCACCTCTATGGACACGTTTCATCAATTTTCACACTGGATCCAACAACTTCAATAGAACAATACTTGTAGGCCACGTTTCATCAACTTTTCAGACTAAACCCTCTTCATACATTTAAGCTCAATCATACAACCAAACTGATACAGACAACTCAGAACTGTAGAATACAGATAGCAGTAACACAGCAGAACAGATCAGACATTTCATACCCCATGCTTCAGCAAACCCTAGTTTTCATACGCGCTTTCCTTTCAGCGATACACAGCGTATCATCTTCCAATCACATAAACCGGCGTATAATGCTCACCCAATTCTGGTGATTTCAGCATCAGACTTTCTTTTTATAGCTCTACGAGAGATCACTCCACCCGTATCTCTGTTGACCTCCGCAGCCCGAGTCCTCACCATACTTCCAATAACCCTCATATACCACCCTCTAGTTCATATATGAGTCATAGTCATCTTGCTCCTTGCGCTCCTTCCCGCAGTTGTCGCTCGATGTCTTCTATACACTCACGCTGCCGTCATTGTCTCTCCTCCCCTCATTTGTTGTCTTGTAACACCATTCCGCAGGACCCCACATCCACACCCTTTATCGGTTATGCCGATGGTGCAAGTCGTTACTCTCGGAATCTCGCCTCGATAGGTTGGGCCATCTTCACCCCCTTGCATGCCCTTGTTCTCTCCAACGGGGTCTGCATTGGTTCTGCCACCAACAATCAGGCCGAATACGATGCAGTGCGTGGTCTCTTAGCCGATGCCCTCTTCCATCGCATCCTCCATCTGCACGTTCGTTTGGATTCCCTACTTCTTGTCATGCAACTAAATGGTGTTTATCGTGTGCATAACCCTGTGCTGTTTAGACGCTATTTACGAGTGCAACTCTTGATACGTGCATTTGAAACCATAACTTTCAACCATGTACCTTGAGAACAGAATCACTATGTAGATAGTATTGCAAACCATGTTCTAGATTGGAATTTATCACACACATTTCATACAAGAAAATGACATTTATAATCATTAAAAAATGATGCATATCCATAATATGTGTCGCAAAACATGTGTTTAGAGTCCATCTACTCTGATACATATGACATGCCCATAGCATGTTACAAAAAACTCAAAAATGGGGGCACCACTTGCCCCTACATACACACTAGGGGGCACCACATGCCCCACACCTAATCACTATCTGGCGGATCCCGAGCCAATGGCTCTGCCCCTGCAGCCTGTAGATCACGTATCCCCTGACCAGCCATCGCCATGCGCCGCATGACCCCTCGCCATTCCGAGGGTAGACCAATACATGGCTCTATGTATTGGTCATCTAAGTCCTGCCACCCGTGCTCTGATACTCTAGTCAGCAACCTTTCGCATCTACGACGGATGTCCTCTAGAAGGGTGGCTGCATCCTCATTCTGCGCTGCTCTCGACCCACTCGGACCTGCAGCTCCAGTTGTTGCCGGTCGTCCCATATATCCGGCCAGTTTTACCGGAGCTATATCTGCATACCAAAAGTACATGAATCAATACCCTATCTACTATTCAAAAAACTTTAACATGCCCATACAAGAATAGCAATCTGTCACTTACCATCGGGCCCCCATACTCGACCAGGCGGAAGTGGCAGGTCCGGATCTCCACAATAACTCATCCCACTATAGGGATAGTCGTCTATGTATAATGGCATCTGATCCCAATGGGCAGAAAGCTAGAATTCGGAAACACTGGCAGGCGCCCCTCCTCCTCCCTCTGCCTGGTAGCCGCTTCAGGTGCATCTGGGCTCTCGGGCCCCATCTGGGCGTCCACCAGAGGCCTCAAGGTCGGGATCTTCTCAAAGAAGAAGGCACACAATAAAGTCCCATACAAGAAATCGTGGTTCAATTGCCGCTTGCAGAGCGAAAACTGTCATTTTAATGACACCAACATAATTTGGGCCCACCCATAGTAGGTCCCACTCAACACACTCTCTACCAGCATCATCTGCCCCCCGGTGATGTGATGGAGCGCACAGTTGCCCGGGATGTGCGGCACGGTGCGGCCACAACGCATGAGTTCCTGAGTCTCTAGATCCCCGATCGGTATCCGAGTCCCCTTGACTTGGAGACCCGGTCGAAAATGTCGCTCCACAATCTCCATGATATGCCGCCCCCGCGGTAATACTGGCTGCGTGTTTCCCACCATCCCCAGTGGCGGGAGACCCGTCAGGAAATACACATCCTGGACTGTCAGTTCGATCCTGTGCCCCTGCACTACAAAGACCTCATGCTATGGACCCCAGTAACTGATAATCCGGACCAACAAAGGCTCTCCTGCTCTCATCAAAGGGTTCTCCAAAAACTTTAGAACCCCAAACCTGGCCAACACACGACGGACACCCTGATCCGCCTGGATCTCTGCCCGTAATGTACCCAGGTCTCTCTCTCTCCAGTTCACCCATAAATCTGCCATACCTGCACAAAAACATCATCTTTGTCAGCATACAGATCGGGAATACCATAACCCAACACAAAAACCCAACTCTCAGCCATTAAACAGCACCAAAACCCCCTCATCTCCCAGGTCGCAGTTTTCTGACCAATTCTCGGACAGGTCGTAGTTTTTTCTCTGAAACCTGCTTCCCAGGTCGCACTTTTTGGCCCAAAAAGTGTGACCCGGCCGTAGAGATGAAGGAGGGTCTATTTCTGAGATTTTGGGCCCTAAACTGAACTTTCAATCCATCAAAATGAAAGATTAAGGTTAGGCCTCTTACCTACAACTGACGGATCTCAATTCCAATGGTCGGTTTGTCAGCTATGCTCGCTGCAAGATTTAGGGCCTTCTCTCCTCTCTACATTCACCACAACAACAATAGCCAATGAGTGAATTTGGAGGGAAATCTGCCTTATTAAAAGAGAACCCCTGTTTCTTCTTTCAATTGTTGCGACCATACCGTAGCCTCGTTTGACAAACCATCTGCACCATTGGAAAGCTCTCACCGAGCCCTCAAATGGGTATCTGTTAGTTTTTTGTGATTTGTTACTTCACCAGGACACATTTTGTCCAAGAAGGGTCACTTCACCTCTCCTTAAAATCGAATTTCTCTTACGACACTTGTGCTTGGGCACCATTTTGCCTCCTTACTTGTCTTGTTCGTGGCCGGTTGCGTCATGAGTTACCATCTCGGACTCATGTTTTTATGGTCCCCATTGGGCCTTTTACTGTGTGGTAGCATCATAGAGTCGCCCTTGTTTAGAGCATCCAAGTTGAGTCATCATCGCATTCATGGAGTCTATCCCGAGTCCCTTTGTACCCCGCTATAGCCCTCCATCCTTCATTGCTTGGTCTCTCTCTTGTGTCACACATTATGACCTTCAGTCCCATTGTCCCCTATCCCTTATGATATTGTGTCAGTCGCTGCCATGTCATTCATGCCCTTTATGCTCTAACAAGGGAAGTCGTCCATTCGCTACTCAGTCCTTTCCATTTCACTATCATCATTAGTGTCAGTCTGTCCGTCGCTCTACTATTTTCTCTCGTGCCTTAGTTGAGGATATCTCATTACCTCACCTATGGCGGACCTCCTTCTGTCAACATCAGCTCATTCATTCCAGAAGCCAGGTCTAGAGGGCGGTGTACCTTGGTTCCATCTTCCACTCTTGTTCGGTGCCTCGGATCAGGCAAAGGGATCTCTCATTTCCCTTTGACTTGATTGTTTCTCCACTCCAGCTCCTTTCAGCATGACTGAGATCCGTATACTTGATGGTTCAGTGATACAGCAGCAGCTCTTGATGATTCTCGGGTGTGTGTGAGATGTCTCAACCCTCATGAGGGGGTGGCCCTGCAGGTAGCCCCCCACATGCCCGGATGACCTCTTCTTTGCAGCCTTCGATGCAGCTCCAGATATTTGATGATGTTGGCCGTAGCCACTTGCAGCACCTCTTCGACTTGCACGTATCAGTCAGATTTTGTGAGCCCTTCCCCATTTACAGGGGGCATTTGGGTTGTATTTGTATCTCATGTACTCGGATATTATTGTACAAGTCCTGGCTGTTATCCCAGGCACAACATGTATGTGGGATTCCTCATTGTATTTTTATCTGGCTCATGATTATGCCAGCTGTACTTTATGGTTCGGTCCCTTGTTTACTAGACACACTATTCTTTTGTACTTTGTCTCGGCGGGCATAGGTATGCCTCCCCCGCCGCCTTCAGCACAGGTACCCTCTCATAAAAAGACACTTGTTGCACCTGCAAGTCTCGTCTCCTCAGGGTCTAGTCCTTCAGCACACTATCTACCTCACATTTCTCTCTCTGACATCCCTTTTGTTGTCTAGTGATTGTGTTCTTACAACGTACTTCGGTCATACGATTTGCTCCTGACACTCGCACGCTGGGGGGCAATCTGTTACACCATTTTTGGTCATCTAACCTATTATCATTAGATGGACCCAAGTACACCATGTAAGACCAATTTTACCCTAAGTAAAATTGCCTTCACTATGTTAAATAATTTAATAAACCACATTTATTAGGTTGTTTATGGTCCAAACAGGAAACCCCAAAAAGGAAATATTAAACAAACCTATATTTGTTTGATTTTCCTCATGGAATAATTAATTAAACCATAATTTAATTATTATTCCCGGTCATGTTTAACCCAAAATCAAAGAAATTAATTAGATAAACCTTATTTATCTTATTATTTTCTAGGAATAATTATTTAAACCTTATTTAGATAATATTCCTTGTTAAATATGACCAAATCACCCACAAATAATTAAATAAATCATTATTTATTTGATTATCTTCCAACCACTTCCTCAAAAAGATAAATAAATCATTTATTTATTTATTTTTGACTAATCAAGGGATTTGACCCAAGTCAAATACCTTTTCCCTCCAACAAATATAATAAAATATTCCATAAAAGGTGGATCTAGATTTGGTTAAAATTATTTTAATCATGCACCAAGATCTAGAATGACCCAATATTTTGTTATAAATAGGAGGGTTTTTCCTATCATTATTCACCTTTTGTTACCTATTAGATCACTCTGGATCTATACACTTGGTCACATTTTTCCATCATTTGCTGTGTGAGCTCCCATTGAGCTCTATTCTTTGCATTGGGTTTTCTACACCAACAAGAGAGAGACATCTTAGATCTGAAGTGCTGAGGACTCCCAAGAACCCATCCCACTGAGGAGAATTGGATACGCCTTCTTGTTTTCCTCCCAGGTGCCCAATTAATACAAAAATTCTTTCGAAAATTGTTCTTGTCTTGTCTATTGGTATATGGAGCAAACCCTTGTTTTTACTGCTTAATGTCTTTCCATGCATAGGTCTGGTTTTTTGCAGCTCTTTTCTTGTTCAACTAACCGCAGATCTGAAGATATTGGTAGCCACTTTTGTTGTTAGGGCTATTAGTTATGCATAGCTAAAGTGGTCCTTTTTCGTACACTTCGACAAAGGATTCATACTAACACTCATTTCCTTTGCCTCCGTTCGAGATGTTTGAGCTCTGAAGTGTTAAAGCCAAACTTGTGACTGTTTTATACAAAGGTTTTATTCATCCCTATCAAGCGAGGTTGACAGGATTTCTGAGAAGCATGGCAAAGGAAAAGAAAGTTCACAGAGGGGGACACTGCTTAAGGCATGAGCCTGAAGATATGAAGGCAATAATTGAAGACCCAGTAGTGATGGAGGCATTCAGAAGAGTAGGTTGCCTTCGCTTTTGTGAAAAATTGTAAGGCTGTCACACACAGGTCTCAAAGGAATTTTCCATGAACTTCAATGGAACAGTTACTAAGGTTGGGATGCTAAGTATGTCAATTACACCAGAGATCATTGCTATTGTTACAGAGATACCAAGAGGTCAAGAAACTTGGTTCAAAGGTTTCAAATTTGATATGGAGAAATGTAAATAATTCATGAAGCCTGAGTTTTTAGACATGGACCTTAATAATGCTATCCCTAGAAGCTGCATCAAAGACACTTATTCAAAGCTGCTGCTCAACATTCAGAAGTATTTTACATGTGAAGGCAGATATCATAAGGTTTACACATATCATTTCAAGTTGCTTCTTCATTTCATTGGTAAGATTTCACTCGATTTTCCTTTTTATCTGCATAGGAGTCTTGCAAAAATGGCTGATAAAGTACAAGAAAAATTTTAAGGTAGTGAAACATCCTTGTTTCATCATGGTTTAATGAAGTTATTGATTTTAGATGAACTCCAGAAAATAGGCAGGGATTGGTCATCTTTCTTGTTTATAAATGGTTTTGAGTTGGAAACCCTAACTCCTGCAAGAAACCCTAAAACTAAATGAGTTCCATCACCACCACCAGCAGAGCCTAGTCAACATATGGTTGCAAAACCAAAGGAATTTGCAAAACTGAAGCCAAGGAAGAAAATTGAGAAAAGGGAAGAGCAGACACAATTTCTTGATACACTAACTCCATCATCTGCAAAACAGAGGTCAAAGATTGTCAAAGAGGCAAAATAGAAACAAGCTGTTAGCAAGCAGTAAATCAAAAGAGTAATAAGAAGCCAGGCAGTGGCATTAAAAGGGAATACAATTGTTACCGAGGACAGCCCAGTAACAAAGGGAAATTTAGATGACATCCTTCATGCTATTGACATAGAGGAGACACCCATTGTTCAAGCTGAGTTCATTGGGAAAGATGAGCTTAAACAGAAAAGGGCTAAGTCTGCAAAGAAGCTTGAGTTTGAGGGGGAAGATGCAACTTTTATCTTTCAATCAAGAAAGCCTATAACTAGGCATGCTAAGAAACTCAAGGAAGGAATCCAGGAAGTTCAAAAATCTATTGAGACAGTTAAAGCTCCTGAAGAATTTGCTGATCTCTCATCACCTACTGTGAAGCATACATCTAGCAGAACAAAGAGGGGAAAATAAGAAATGACATAGTTTCAGCATCTTGAGGAAAAATTGAGGTTGGAAAACCAAGAAATTGTTGTGATGAGAAAGAGGGCTAGAAAGCACAGTGTTGAGAAAGAAGAGTTTAAAACAATGAAGGCACTATGGGAAGGTCAAACTGGTTCTATTTCTGAAACTCCAAGTAGTGCAGAACAATTTTTCAAATGGACAGTCCCAACAATTAAGGAAGCCAAGTTTGTCAGTGTAATAAATGCTCACTTGAGAGGTAATAACAAAATACTTAAAGATCAAGTGGCAGACTTGGAGAAACAACTGAAATTGATTCATATGAGTTAAAGAGCAGAGGTATTAAAATAACAGTCACTAAAGAGTCAATAGCTAAATCAAGTGAAATTGAACAAGGGACCTCATGAAGGCTGGAGTGATTGTGTTTTTCAGTTGATATGGTTTTGTAAATGATGAATCAGGTTTATTTTGAGTTTTTGGCACATTTACAATTTACACTTTGGAAAGTTTTTGACAAAACTGCCCACTCAGCAGTTTTGTAGCGTATACTGTGTAAAAAGGGAGAAAAGCATTGTTGGGGTCCTGTGATTTGGCAGATTGGCATACCAAATGACAAGGCAACATCAAAACCACTTTGGAATCCTAGATCTAGCTCTCCTGGATTCAGAGAGGGATCTCTCTGTATGTGTTTTCAAAGGATATATCTTTGAAGCTTATGATATGATATTAGGCTAGTTATGGAGCACAAGGGATTTGTTTTTTTTTTGTTGGGAATCATTAAATGAGAAGGTCATGTGAAGTGAAGAAGGAAATAAGTGGAAGGATGTTTCAGCATGGGAAGATAGGTCAAAAAATAGTGCTAAACCATTGGGCTATGGAGTCATAAAAGGGTTTACTTGCACAGAAACTATTCAAGGGTTTCCATAGGGCAAGTCATCTATATCATAAGATCTTTTAAGTTGAGTTTGTGGTATGGAACATTAAGAAGTGTGGTGAAAGAAGCAAAGCTAAGAAAACAAAGGGTAGCCTAAGATCAGGTAAGGACTTTTAACCTAGCCTGATTTTGGCATACACTTAAGGGGAAAACATAAAAAGTAGCCTAAGATCAAGTAAGGACTTTTAACCTATCCTGCTTTTGGCATACTCTCAAAGGAAAAACATTTAAGATAAACATGGAAAATATCCTAAGATCAGGTAAGGAATTTGAACCTATCCTGCTCTCAGAATACCTTCAAGGGATATTTTCAAAGCAAATGTTGGAGGAAAAACTAGAGTACAGGGCTAACCATAGACTTCTCTAGTTCCGAACTCTACTTAGCAAACCTTTCAAGAACATTCAAGAACAGAATCTCAAGTTTTACTGAGCAAGAAATGGGCTCACCAAAATTCCTTGACTAGTTATACTCTATTGAAATCATTCCCAAACACACATTTAGAAGAAAACATAAAGATAAAGCTTGTCAGTCAGAATTAGGTTACTTTAGAAGTAAATCCTAGTCTATTTTTTACTACTGTTTATCAGAGAATATGAACAAAGTGGAAACATAAGGGGAATAAAAAATACAGTGAAAATAACATCACCAATGATTTAGATCAGGATCCAGTGAATCTGCTTGTCTATTTATGTGCAAGACCAGTTACATACTTTGAGTCCAATAGCTTCTACAGTCTAATACTTCTCTTCCCAGCCTACTATATTACAACTACTCAGTAAATATTACTCAATAACAGTTCAAACTATTAACAATTTCCCAACCCTTTACAATGATTTTTCTGTGAATACTTATAGGTGAAAGAGGAAGAGTGTTGCAGAAATGGTAATAAATATGAATTAAGATAGAGTGGGAGAGGTGTTCGAATTCCCATTCTGCTCAATGACCGTTGCATTAACTGATGGTACCCATTTAGTATTTTTTCTGTCTTTCAGGCATATCTGGTAGGCATGGTAATAACTCCGAAGTGTGTTCTTTGAAACTAACCGTGGCTTGAAGTACTTTGTTTGACCTCTCTGACAAGTAAATTGTCATTTTTTTGGTTTTTTAGCCCCATGACTGTGTAATAACTGTTCTGACATTTTTAATGAGGTTCTGTCATAAGGATGGCTGTCACGGTGTCTTTGAAAGGTGAAGTAAACTATAGGTGTCCTTTTCTTGATCTCTAGAGACTTAATTTCCCTGATGACCATACATTCTAAGGCTTTTTTGGTGATATGTCTATCTATGATGCTGTAAACATTGATTTAGGCTTTGATATGTGCTTTTAGGCTGTATTAGGCCTTCTCGGATCATCTTCTATCTTCATCTAATTGCTGTGTACAGGTGGTTGTGCTGAAGGGTTTGATTGGAAGCCGATATCATGATTTATTGACTAAAACGTGGAAATCACCTCCTTTGTCCCTTTTCTGCATTATTCAGGCCAGAGAGGATCGTCAGCCTCGGCCTCTGTCAACATTCTTTGACTGTGGGATGGATTTTATGAGCAACTACCATTAAACCTGCACAAACCACAAAACTTTTATAAAAACCTACGGAATGTGGGTTTAACTGCAAACAGAGGGATTTGGTGGAGGCTATGGAGCAGTGAGGAGGCAAGGTGAATGCAGCGGGGAAGGGTTTAACCATGGAGGAGACGAACCAGGGTTCAAAATTAATTATGGCGCGAAGATTAGGAAAGGCGGTATTAGAAAACCGATAGTAGTTTTCGTGTGGGGTGAAGGCGGTAAGTGGTTTTGTGTCAAATGAACACGACATAGCTGGATGGGTGATGCGTGTCCCTTCAAAAACCACCTATTTCACGTTCAAAATGTGCGATCACTTTTTTTGGAGAAACGAGTGTTGGAAATACTGAGAGGGGGGGTGAATCAGTATTCCTTTCAATTAGAGCATTAGTTAATCTTCAATTGTTATCAGTGTTTGTAAAATGATAGTAGCAAACAAGAGGAACACAAATGCACATATTTTTTAAGGTGGAAACCCACTCCTGGACAAAAACCACCTAATTTTTTTCTAATAATTCTTTAATATTCAACTCCAATTGAAAATAAAGCTCTAACTTCCTAGAATCTAGAAAATAATTCTTCTCCAGCTCCCATTGGATGGACGCTCCAACGCCCGAGATTATTTAGTAGTCAACTGAACGGATGCCCCAACACCCAATGAGCTACAACTCACCCTAGCACCACCCTACCACTTTATAGAAGAATAAAAGAAGAATATACTCTCGTACCAGGGAAAATGGTCCACTTTACAATGATATAGAATGATGTAGAAGAAGAAGATATACTAGACCATAACCCAAAATTTGACACAACCACCTAATGATGATCTTAGACCTCCCAACATTGCCTCTTCAATCCTTGGAAAATAGACACTAGTACAATTTTTTACAATAATGTATTTACAATGACTTAGTACAATGATACCTTTACAATGATTGTATGTAGTTCTGCCCACTTGAAGACTTCATGTGATGACCTTCTTGATGCTTTTATGCACCTTGGTTGCTGCCTTTTTCATGCTACCCTCTGCTGCACCTTGCTTTGCTTTGCTTCCATAGAAAGTTTGGTCCTTTGCAACCCTTGACAACACATGATCTAGATTTTTCTTGCCTTCTAGGAGCTCGATATTGAAACTAGTGTATCTATGTTATTTTAGATCCTCAATATCTAATTTTTGGTCTTGTAGTATTCATTTGAGTTGTCTTTCCAATTCCACAGGTCTGACCCAATTTGGATTCTTCAAGAGAGAGTTATAACCAATCTCTCACAATGCCCTAATTATAGACTGTTTCAGCAAAGCGAACTTTTATGGTGTTCCACGTGTCACTGTTTCTTCCTTCGGCTCTAAAATTGATAGAGAGAAACTTAAAGTCAGTTCACTATCTGTTACTTTTTTATAGAATTCCAATCTGATACTCAGAGAGAGAGTTATGATGATTTTACCAAGGTCACTTCTTTGAGATTAATTTCAGGAGCCTGCAAAAACCCTGAATTCCACATATCATATCTCCAAAAATATTGCGCACCTTGATCTGAAATTTTCACATAAGCTTCCTTAGGATTGCGGCTTCACCTCATAAAAATTTCAGCTTCTGAACCTTCGTATAAAAAAAGGTAGAGAGAAAATTCCATGATGACCTGGTTCAGATGGCGAAATCCCCTGCCTAAGGAGGAAATGAAGATCACAATTTATATAAATGCTTAAGTTGAGAGGGGCTTCAACAAGTGAACGTGGGAGGGATTTTAGGAGCTTAAACAATATTAATTATGACTTTTCAATTACCCATGCCCCAACCCCATGGGGTTTTAGCCCACTAATTGGGGGTACAAACTTCAAACATGAATATCTCTCAAACCGTGAAAAATTACATGGAATGCCATATATCAATGGAAATATATCGACAAGTAGAAACCATAAAAATAATTATTGACCCAGAATATATTAATTTGGTAGTTCAAAATTCCCACGCAATATTGGGTTAGCCCCTGGTGCTGCTTGGGTTGACATCAATGACAACTGCTAATCAACAATATCCCCCTTTGGCATTGATGGCAACACAAGTACTCCCCCTGCGATCATGACACCTCTTCCTACAAAATTCTCTCCCCCTTTGAAATCAATGGCAAAGGGTAACTCCCCTTGAAAAAAAACCATCCTGCAGACCTGTACACACTTCCACTCCCGCTGACACACAACCGTCCTGCAGACCTGTAATCTAATGAGAAATTGGGAGAATCCCAAGCTTTTGACGAAGATATTCAAATGCTTCACGAGGTAAAGCTTTAGTGAAGATATTAGCAATTTGTTATTTTGTACAAACATATTCAAGTTTGATATTCTTTTCAGCAACTTGTTCTCTAACAAAATGATATTTGATCGAAATGTGTTTTTTTTTTTAATGCATGACAAGATTCTTGGAGATGCTGATGGCACTAGTGTTGTCACAGAATATGGGAATAGGCTCACTAAATTGTACTTGAATATCTTGCAAAGTTTGTTTCATCCAAAGGACTTGAGTGCAACATGATGCTGCTACAATGTATTCTGCTTCCGCTGTAGATAATGAGATTGAAGTTTGATTTTTGCTCAACCATGATACGAGACAACCACCCAGATAAAATGCTGCTCCACTAGTACTCTTACGATCATCAATGCTTCCTACCCAATCTACATCTATAAAGGCTTGAATAATGAGATTGTTACCCTTGGGACACCACAAACCATATTCTTATGTGCCCTTTAGATATCGAAGAATTCTTTTGACGACAATAATATGTGATTCTTTTGGTGCTTCTTGGAATCTTGCTACTTGTCCAACTGCTTGCATAACATCTGGCCGAGAGGCTGTTACATATAGGAGACTACCAATCATAGATCTGTACAACCTTTGATCCACATCCTTAGATGAGTCATCTATGCTTAATTTGCAACCTGTTACCATCAGAGTAAGGATGGGTTTGCAATCTTACATTTTGAATTTCTTGAGCATTTCCTTGATGTACTCGGCTTGACATATAAATATTCCTTTCTCTTGCTGAGATATTTTAAGCCCTAAGAAGTATGTCAACTTATCAAGTAAAGACATCTCAAACTCACTTTGCATCTTTGTAGAAAAGTGCTTACTTAGTCGATCATCATTGCTACCAAATATTATATCATCCACATATACCTCAACGATTGTTAAATTATCTTTATCTATTTGTACATAAAGATTTCTATCAACAGTACCTTTCTTGAACCCTTGTTGACGTAGATATCCAACAAGATGAGCATACCATGCTTTGGGAGCCTGCTTGAGACCATATAGAGCCTTCTTTAACCTGCAGACATAGTCTTCTTTTTGTGATAGTAGAAAACCTTCAGGTTGTTCGATGTAAACTTCTTCTTCTAATTCTCCATTCAGAAATGCTGACTTAACATCCATTTGGTAGAATTTGATTTTTCTTGAACATGCATAGGCGAGAAACATTCGGATGGCTTCCATTCTAGCAACTGGTGCAAATGTTTCATCGAAATCAATTCCTTCCACTTGTGCATAGCCTTTGCAAACCAATCTTGCTTTGTTTCTGGTAACCTTCCCATCTTCATTCAATTTGTTCCTGAACACCCATTTAGTCCCAATTACATTTTTATCTTTTGGTCATGGAACTAATTCCCAAGTGTTATTCTTCTCAATTTGATCCAATTCTTCATTCATAGCTGCTACCCAATGTTCATTCTGGCTGGCTTCCTCAAAACTACTAGGCTCAAAGGTTGCTAGAAAAGAAATGTGAGCTTGTTGTGATGAACGAAGCTGTCGACCTTCATTTATGTCACCAATGATTTGATTTTATGGATGGTTCTTTTGAATCCACTCTTTTGTTCTCCTTGGAGGAGCTTCTTGTTGTTGTTCTGGTATATCTTGATGATCATTGTTTACTTCTTCCTCGTTGATAGTTGCTTCTTGTTCTACAATTTTATCTGTGTCTTTTTCAGCCTCTATCTCAAGTTTCAAAGATTCTAGATCCTCATCATTACTCGCTAGAACACCATCTTCATCAAATGTAACATTTATGCTCTCCACTATCTGTTTTCGTCTTAGATTATAGAATTTATAGGCCTTTCTTTTGCGTGAGTAACCAACAAAGATACCTTCGTCAACACGTGATTCAAACTTACCCAAATTTTGATCTTCTCTTTTGATATAACATTTGCTTCCGAAGATTCTGAAATATTTTACATTAGCTGGTTTTCCTTTCCATAATTCATATGGAGTCTTGTTGCAATTATTTCTAAGAAGACTTCGGTTGATAATGAAGACTGCCGTATCAATTGCTTGAACCCAGAATTTTTCATCCAATTTTGAGTCCTTCAACATTGTTCTACCCATTTCCTGTACGGTTTTGTTCTTTCTTTCAGCAACTCCATTTTGCTGAGGTGTTCGTGCTGTTGAAAATTGTCTTTTTATTCCATTTTCGTCACAGTATTGCTGAAATAATTTGGAAGTGAATTCTCCACCATTATTTGATCTTAAACACTTTATTTTCAAATCAGTTTCATTTTCAACCAACTCCTTGTAGATCTTAAAGCACTCAAATGCTTCAGATTTTTTCTTTAGGAAACTGACGGCTGTCATCCTGGTATATTCATCTATCATTAACATGAAATATAATTCTCCATCTAAGCCTTTTGTTCTCATAGGACCACATAGATCAGTATGTATCAATTCCAATGGATGTGATGAAAAGTTTTCTTTTGTTTTAAATTGGACTTTTGTCTGCTTGCCATGCCGACATGCCTCACATAGTGTGTTGGAAGGTTTTGAGATTTTTGGCATTTCTCGTATTGCTTCCTTTTTGCTTATCCTGACAAGATTGTCAAAGTTTATGTGACCCATTCGTTTGTGCCATAACCAAATTTCATCTTCTTTAGCTAGTAGACATGCTTTAGTTGCTTCATCCAGAACATATATGTCGTTTGGAGCTCGACTTGTTGTAGCCACAATTTTACCATACCTGCCTTTCCTGATTTCACATTTTGTGGAGTTGAATAGCATTGTGTGTCCTTGATCACACATTTGTCCAACACTGAGCATATTGTGATTCATGTTTTTGACCAATAGAACATTCTTGGCTATAACATCTTTGCTTCTGAGAGTGATGGTACCTGATCCTATAACATTTGAAGATCCATCATTTCCAAAGGATATGGTTCCATCCTTCTTCTCTTTCAGAGATACAAATTTCTTTCTATCTCCAGTCATATGCGTTGAGAAACCGCTGTCAACATACCACACATCTTTATTTTTTTGAGCCTTGAGAGCGAGAGCACAATTATCAGTCTTCTTCTTCTTCCATGTTCGTTCATTCTGTGGCTTCGAAGATTCTTCTGGAGGATTTTCAAGTCTGCAGTCTCTGGCTATGTGTCAAAAGTTCTGACATTTGTAACATTCCATATTATTTCTTAAATGTTCAAATATATTGATGTTTCGTTGAGCCCTGGGAGGTTCATATTTGAAGGATCTCCTGGAATTGTATTGGTTCCTAGGGTACGTGCGACATTCTATAGCTTTATGACCAAATTTTCCACATGAATAACAATAGCCATGAAAAATATGTTGGTACCTGGATGAAAATCTTCATCGAGGAATCGTCTTCCAAGGATGTGCTTGCGAATCTTGTCCAATGAAGTCTACATGTATGTCAGATCTCATAGGTTCATTGTATTTTGTTGTAGAAGGTCCTGCTTCTTCTTCTTTGTAACCGAGGCCAGTTCTGTCGTTGTAAGATCGTTGATTGTTGATGAGTTCTTCCAATGCCCTTGAGCTGTTGGCATAGTTTTGGACAGTTTTTCCCTTCTTCACTTCCTTACGCAGCGAGACTACTTCGACTTCTAATGCTTCCCTTTCTTGGTTGCTTTCTTCCAACTTCTTTTGAAGTGACTCTTCAATACATTTGTGTTCTTCAACCTCAATTTTGAGACCTTGAACTTGTTCTTCAAGAGTATTGGAATGGATATTCTCAGCATTGAGCTCTTTTATAAGCTTGATTGCCTCCTCATAAAATTCTTCTATGGTCAACCCTTCTTCTTCATTGTTTGATACTTCTTGTTTATTGTTCTTGGCCATAAACAATACTTTCTCATTGGCTTCTTCTTTGCTGTCACTTTCTTCATCGGATGATGAGCTATCTTCTTTAGAGAGAAATTTCCTTTTGGATCCTTTCTTTTTTCCTTGCTTGTTGAATTTCTTAAAGCCTTTCTTTCCTTTTGAGTTGCCATCACTTTTGTTTGGACATTTTGCTACGAAATGCCCAACCTCACCACAACCGAAACATATCAATGGAATTTTACCTTTGAATTTTCCCTTACCAGGTTTTAGTTTTCTCGTAAAGTAAGCATATTCTTCATCTGAAAGACCTTCTCCATCATCCCTTTTCTTCACACTTGCAGGTGCATGTCATTTCAATTGAAGGTTGTTTGTGCTTATTGGTTTGCTTAGATGCAACGAATGCAATTTCTAGATTTGAAGTACCCTTTTCTTCATCAAGTCTCATTTCATATGCTATGAGAACTCCATGTAATTCTTCCTTATTGAGTTTGTCCAAATTTTCACTGTATTCTAAGACCGATACCTTTGGGTTGAATCTACCTGGTAATGTTCTAAAAATCTTCTGTATAATAGTCTTCTCGTCAAGTGGCTCTCCCAATCCTTCCAGAGTATTGGTTATTTCATCAACGTATTGGAAGTATGCAGCAATGTTACAATCTTCTTTCATTCTGAGTTGCTCAAATTTTGCTCTATAGATTTGAAGCTTTGCTTCTTTGACATTTGAGTCACCTGCATATATATTCTAAAGCTTGTCCCATACATTTTTGGCAGTTTTACAACCCAACACCTTATGATAAGTAGATTCAATAAGTCCACTAATAATAATATTCTTTGCTTTTGCATCATTTACCAAATTCTTCTTACCTTGTTCATCCGCGATTGATGTAAATCCATTTTGAACAATGTCCCATACTTCGTAACCTTGCGCCAAGAGATAGACCTCCATTCTTCCTTTCCAGAGTGCATAATTATTTTCATTGAATAGAGGTACACCATTCTTGGTATGCTCCATGACCTCCTTCCAGCTGTTAAACTTCTATTGAAGGAACTAAGCTCCGAAACCAATTTTTGGAAATACTGAGAGGGGGGGGGGGAGGGGTGAATCAGTATTCATTTCAATTAGGGCATTAGTTAATCTTCAATTATTATCAGTGTTTGTAATTATTATGAGTGTTTGTACAATGATTGCAACAAACAAGAGGAACACAAATGCACACAGTTTTTAAGGTGGAAACCCACTTCGGGACAAAAGCCACCTAATGCTTTTCTAATAATTCTTTAATATTCAACTCCAATTGAAAATAAAGCTCCAACTTCCTAGAATCTAGAAAAGCATTCTTCTCCGGCTCCCACTGGATGGATGCTCCAATGCCCGAGATTCTTCAGTAGTCAACTGAACGGATGCCCCAACACCCAATGAGCTACAACTCACCCTAGCACCACCCTACCACCCTATAGAAGAATAAAAGAAGAATGGACTCATGTACCAGGGAAAATGGTCCACTTTACAATGATATAGAATGATGTAGAAGAAGAAGATATACTAGACCATAACCCCAACTTTGACACAACCACCTAATGATGATCCTAGACCTCCCAACACTACCTCTTCAACCCTTGGCAAATAGACACTAGTACAATTTTTACAATAATGTATTTACAATGACTTAGTACAATGATACCTTTACAATGATTGTATGCAGTGCTGCCCACTTGAAGACTTCATATGATGAACTTCTTGCTGCTATTATGCACCTTGGTTTCTACTCTTGTCATGCTACCCTTTGCTGCACCTTGCTTTTCTTTGTTGTCATAGAAAGTCTGGTCCTTTGCAACCCTTGACAACACATGATCTAGCTTTTTCTTGCCTTCTAGGAGCTCGATATTGAAACTGGTGTATCTATGTTATTTCATATCCTCAATTTCTGATTTTTCAGTCTTGTATTAGTCCTCTGAGTCGTGTTTCCAATGCCATGGGTCAGACCCAATTTGGATTCTTCAAGAGATCGTTATAACCAATCTCTCACAATGCCCTAATTATGGACTGTTTCAGCAAAGCGAACTTTTAAGGCATGCCACGTATCATTGTTTCTTCATTCAGCTCTAAAATTGATAGAGAGAAACCTACAGTCTATGCACTATCTATCGCTTTTTACATAATTCCAATTCGATACTTAGAGAGAGAGTTATGAAAATTTTACCAAGGTCACTTCTTTGAGATTAATTTCAGGAGCCTGCAAAAACCTTGACTTCCACAGATCATATCTACAAAAGTATTTCGTACCTTGATCTGAATTTTTTACAAAATATTCCTCAGGATTGTGGCTTCACCTCATAAAAATTTCAGCTTCTTAACCTTTGTATAAAAAACGTTAGAGCGAAAATTCCATGATGACCTGTTTCAGATGGTGAAATCCCTTGCCTAAGGAGGAAATGAAGATCACAATTTATATAAATGCTTAAGTTGAGAGGGGCTTCAAAAAGTGAATGTGGGAGGGATTTTAGGAGCTTAAAAAATACTAATTATGAATTTTCAATGACCCATGCCCCAACTCCATGGGGTTTTAGCCCACCAACTAGGGGTACAAACTTCAAACATGAATATCTCTCAAACCGTGAAGAATTACATGGCATGCCATATATCAATGGAAACATATCAACAAGTAGAAACCATCAAAAGCATTATTGACTCATAATATATTAATTTTTTAGGTAAAAATTCCCATGCAATATTGGGTTAGCCCTTGGTGCTGCTTGGGTTGACATCAATGACAACCGCTGATCAACAACGAGCACGAAAAGAAATTGGGGCCGTTAGATCTTCGAGCTGAAGATCTACGGTTGTGGATGAGCGTGAGGGGAGATAAGATGCATGTCAAAATAATAAGGTGGGGTTGAGATGACGTAGGAAAATTTATCGCGTAGCAGGGAGGTTTAAAGTTAGGCAAACATTGGTTTACAGTGATAAAGTGTAATAATCCATGTATGGGCGAATACATAAAGGGAAAAAAGGTGGAAGTGGGAGGGAGTGAAGGCGCTTCTAGGCCATTGGATCTGGGGAGAATATAGATCAATAGTGGAGATCACCCAGAAACACAATGAAGGCCCCAGCATGGTTGGGTGGGACTAGCGGAGTTAAAAAGGAAATATGAAAGAAAAATGTATTGCGGGGGAACTTTGAGGTACAGACAGATTTGTGGATTGGGTGCCTCTGCAGGGAATCTTAGCCATTGGATGAAGATTTCACATATCCCAAGGAGTCAACTGTGGGGGCACTCATATGGTTGACCTTTGTGCTGAAAATTGCCCGCGGGTGAAAAGAAGGGGAATCAATGTGGGCTGTCGGATCTGCGAGATGGACGACATAGAATGCATCGAAGGATCGGTAATCGGTGGAGAAGAGGGTCCGGGGAGGAAGAAATAGGAAGTTGTGATATGCGATGGAGCGATGATGCAATGGATGCAATGACCATCGGATCTTTGAGGGAATGGACAGCTGTGATCATATCGGAAGATTGGCCATCGACGGGGTAAAGGGTCTGGGCACAAGAAATGAGGATCGTTGATGCGCCGATGTGCGATGGAGCGATGCGCCGATGGCTTTAGCACTCGGTTACGGGGCTCAAGTCATATGAGAAACGAGGTGGAAGATTTAAGCCCTCAGGGGATCGGATCGGCAGGGGAAAAAAGGGAAAGGGAAGCGGACATTTGGAAAATGCGAAGTACGATTTGCTGATGACCATTGGATCAGAAGTGAGATCAACGATGGGAATTTTATCGCAGGGAAACGCATCGAAATTTCACATATCGGCAGAAAAGGAAAAGGGAACGAAGAATTTGGAATCGCCGATGGCCGATGGGCTTAGCGCTTTGGTCACAGGGCGCGGTCACAAGGCGGAGAAAGGGGCTAGGGGCTTAAGCAAAAAGCGCCTTAGGCCCAAAGTTGGAAAATAGGCCAAAAAGGGATTTTTCAAGGTTTTTTAGGGGTTCTAGTATGGTTAAAAAGGTGTTTTTTAAACAAAAAAAAGGGGATTTTCTAGGTTTAAAAGGGGATTTTGACGAAGTAAAGGGTAAAATGAGGAAACTGGGGGATTTTTGCAGAGGGGTTTATCAAAGGAGAAAATGATGGAAAAATGGGTTTGAAAATAGTCTCTTTTATAACAGCAGGGCTTCTTTGAGGAATTTTGAAGGAAGATCATCAATGGAATGGATTTCTTGGACAAATGGACACAGCAAGGCTTCAAGAAGTCACAGATTTGCTCCAAATTTGTTTCTTGAACACTAATAGACCTGTTTTGGCCATTATAGTATATGAAAAAATTATGGATGGCTAACAACAGCTCCAACTTGGGGATGGAAGCTCCTTGGAGTTGTCAAGAACCTCAGAAATTATCTCTGGAATGTAGATCAATGCCCTGCACCTTGACAATCCTCTTTTTTATTTGATCATGCTGCTTGAAAAGATGATCAATCATTACATCATAAGAAATCAATTTTCCCCAAACTACTACATACACAGCCTACTTTCCTAACATTTTTTCTTCATAAGGTGCACTTGGACTTGCAAACCCTTTGACATCAACATTTTATTTTGAAAACAGGAAAAACTAATATAAATCTACCCTTATTTCTCCATGAGTCCAGATTAAACAGTTGAACTCAAAAATTCTCTACCTAATCTACTATTTTCCAGGATTAAAATGTCTGACAGATTCCATTCTCTATATTCTAAAACAAAAATTGAAAACACAGCCAAACCACGATTGAAATATTTGATTTGTTGTAGTGTCCATGGAAAAAGAAACCAGCTGCACGTAGAATTACTTGAAGAAAAGTAAAACAAAACTGTGAAGGCTTAAGATCTGAAAAGTACAAGCATCCTTCATTTTTCTTTCAACTCTGGTTTTGATATTTTTTGAGTTGTCTTCTTCTTCTTTACCTGGTTCAAGTTTTCAGCATGTTAGAACCAGTCTTTTTCCTTTTTTTGGCTCAGGTTTTTATCTGATTAGAGCCATTATTTATTTTTGATTCTTTGGTTCAGATTTTGAGCATATTAGAACCAATCTTTCTATCCTAATATAATCTACTGATAAGCCAAGATTAAACAGTTTGGAAAATATTATTCACTAACCTATCAACAGTAATTGAAATCTATCTAGTCATGATTAGGATGTATGACTAAATAGCAGTGCTTCTTCAAGTAGTGGCATTTAGGCTTGCACACTTTCACATTTTTTCTTTTTTGGTATGGGGATATACCTTTCTTCTTTTATATCTGCCCTCTTTTCTCTTTTTCTATTATTTTTGTATTTTTTTTTTTTTAATTTCAAAGCAAAAAAAAAAAAACCAACTAAATTCTCACAGGCTGAGCTTTATTGACATTCCTACCTACCCTAATCTAACTCAAAAGTATTTACATGTTTAGCTGACAAATTCTCTCTTCCAATACATCCAGTCAATCATATGGTTCCATGACTAGTCTTTTCTCATCTCTTTGAGCAGGCAGGATAGACAGGGCCACTCCCATCTCACTTGTTTCTTAGCAGCAGTGTTAAAATTTTTTGTTACATTTGGTGATACACTGCTTCTAACAACCTTTATCCCTTCTTCAAATATCTTAAAGAAATGAGCATAGGGATCTTGAAAAAATTCCTGGTTATAAACATTTGGAAGATAGGTTTCGACCAGGCTTACTTTTTTCTCCACTAGACCAAGCTTAAGATTCCCCTGAGAAAGAACTTCTTCCTCATCTCCATTATCATCTAAACTGGAGGACCCATCATATATTGCAGTGTTGTCCTCTCGTAGTCTTGGTATGCTCTGATTCTGTGGACTGTACTATGTGAAGAGATCATCAAATTCTTGAGCAGGGGTATCTTTTATTACCTCAATCCTTTCAGGAGAAGGTTCCTTATATTCATCAGGCTCAAGAAATTCTTCATTGTTTTCCTCCTCAACCTTTGAGCTGAAAGACTACCAATTCCAAATCATGTGAAAGCTATTTCTAATGGATTGGATTGGTTGACTACTGCTTTCAAGCTGACGACAGTGAAGTTCATGATACCAATCAACTACTGGTTGCCCTGTATGATTAGTTTCTTCTTGAAACTCATCATCATCATTATACTGATAAAAAATTGGAAAATCATTAGTATAAAAAATTTCATCAATCAAGCATGTTGGGTTATCAGTTTGTTTTTCTTTAAGCTGATCTACAAGTTTATTTTCTAGTTCATGACAACAAATTTTAGTAGGTATATGAGCAGAAGTGTTTTGTTCAAATGAAGTTTTGAGGGCTGGTTGTTTTTTTAATACTCGATCAATTTCTTCTTTTGTCAAAAGAGGGGGAATTTTTATTCTGCTTTGGACAAAAGTACAACAGTCCTCTTTTTATTGTATTTATTGACTTTGAGGCTGGATATCTTCTTGAGCCTCTCCTAGTGAATCCGTACTTGTTCTTGCAGGGAAACCTTGAGGGTTTTCTACTATTTCCTGATCTACTTCTATTTAAAACAACTCCTCATGATTGTTATGATACTCAATTTGAATAGAAGGTTCATGAGTTGTTTCTTCTACATTATCAGGATGCCACTCTCCTTTTAAAATCTGAAATGATTTATAACATAGGGGGAGAGTCCCTATATGTGTTGATTTTTCTTCTATTTCAGGTTCTATGTTTCGTAGGAGACTTATTGTTTCCTCAAGGTACTACTCACTTTTTTCATTTGCATTTTGGTCGTAAAATTCTCTTAACAGCATAACACAAGATAAAGGTATGCTACCAGGACTTTCTTGACAACCCTCTTCATTGTTTTCTCTGTAATCTTGCTCATCATACATATTTCATTTTTTGTTTATGTCTTGTAGTGGTTGAGTCTATTTTTGATTAGGAGAGAACATGGGTTGCTCTAGATAATCAACATTTATATCAGCCTCATGCATATCCAATCTTTTATCAAGTATGTACATTATTTTGTTGATTGTATCTGACAACATCTCTAGCTTTGACTCTAAAGAAATTATTTTATCTTGAGCTGCTTTGTCCTTCCTTATTTCCTCTAACCTTCTCTCTCTTTCTAGTATGTTGAATTCCACATTAATTTCCATATTCTGCATTTCTTCCAGGTTTGAAGGGTCTCTTTCTCTTATCTAGAATTCCAACTCTAGGTCAAAATTACTTGGGTAGTGCAAGAGAGCCCACCCCAAGGGTGGCTTTATCCTAGCAGGCATTGCATTTTATACCTTATTGAACCTGGCTGAAAATTTTTGTACTGTCTCCCTTGGTTTTCTTTTTAAATTTTTGTATTCCTCTATGATGAGAACTTCATTTCCCCTGATCGCCCACCTATCTATGAAGACTTGAGTAAATTGGTGAAAATTGATAATGATTGCAGCTGGAAGGTCCTTAAACCAACTCTTAATTTTTCCTTGTAATGATAAGGCAAACATTCTAATATGCACATCATCTTCGTCTATTTCATGGAGGTCGAGTAAATCCTCAAGATTTTGAATGTGTTTTTTAGCGGTGACTTTTGAGCTTTCTCCATCAAATCTGGGTAGTTTATCTGCAAGATTTGTAGGGAGGGCTTGGAAGATAGGAAGAAAAATCAGAGGCTTATATTTTTCTAGGACCTTTGTGGGTATAGGTAGTGTAAACAGAGATTTATGGCTGTTTAAGGTTTCAGCAAGAGAAGGAAAGGTGGCATGAGGCTCCTGTTTCACTATATCTTCCACAGGTGAATCTGGGGTAAGCATAGGTGTATAAGACTGATCATGGTCTAAAATTTGAGGCTTAGATTTTTGATGCTTGAGATCCTTCCAATGATAAATGTAGATCTCATCAGTGTATCCTTGATCAGGCTTAAAGTAGGATAGAACATAGTTGTAGATAAAAACAATAATTTCTTGAATCCAACTTAGGCCTAGATGATCTTTCTTTCTAGGATGACAAGTCATGTTCCAGGTTCTTCCTCCAGTGGAGTCTTTAGGTCTATTGGGAGTTGTGGAGTCGCCAGGTGGATGATTTCGAATGTTTTGAAGTGGCTTCTATCCACCATCAGTAATTAACTACCAATCCAAGGATGTTGTGGGTCTTCTGAGTTCTTAAAGATATAGGAAATGTGATTCACTCAGAAGTCCCTAGTGGAGTCACCATTTGTTGGGGTCCTGTGATTTGGCAGATTGGCATACCAAATGACAAGGAAACATCATAACCACTTTGGAATCCTAGGATCTAGCCCTCCTGGATTCAGAGAAGGATCTCTCTGTATGTTTTTTCAAAGGATATATCTTTGAAGCTTATGATATGATATTAGGCTAGTTATGGAGCACAAGGGATTTGTTTGTTTTTGGTTGGGAATCATTAAATGAGAAGGTCATGTGAAGTGAAGAAGGAAATAAGTGGAAGGATGTTTTGGCATGGGAAGATAGGTCAAAAAACAATGCTAAACCATTGGGCTATGGAGTCATAAAAGGGTTTACTTGAACGACAACTATTTAAGGGTTTCCATAGGGAAATTCATCTATATTAGAAGATCTTTTAAGTTGAGTTTGTGGTCTGGAACATTAAGAAATGTGGTGAAAGAAGAAAATCTAAGAAAACAAAGGGCATCCTAAGATCAGGTAAGGAATTTTAACCTAGCCTGGTTTTGGCATACACTGAAGGGGAAAACATAAAAAGTAGCGTAAGATCAGGTAAGGAATTTTAACCTATCCTTCTTTCGGCATACTCTCAAAGGAAAAAAATTTAAGATAAACATAGAAAATATCCTAAGATCAGGTAAGGACTTTGAACCTATCCTGCTTTCGGAATACCTTCAAGGGATCTTTTCAAAGCAGTTGTTGGAGGAAAAACTAGAGGAAAGGGCTAACCATAGACTTCCCTAATTCCTAAATCTACTTAGCAAAGCTTTCAAGAACATTCGAGAACAGAATCTCAAGTTTTACTGAGCAAGACATGGGCTCACCAACATTCCTTGACTGGTTATACTCTATTGAAATCATTCCCAAACACACATTTAGAAGAAAACATAAAGATAAAGCTTATTAGTCAGAATTAGGGTACTTTAGAAGTAAATCCTAAAGTACTTTAGGGTACTTTAGAATTAGGGTACTGCTCTTTATCAGAGAATATGAACAAAGTGGAAACATAAGGGGAATAACAAATACAGTGAGAATAACATCACCAATGATTTAGATCAGGATCCAGTGAATCTTCTTGTCTATTGATGTGCAAGAGTAGTTACATACTTTGAGTCCAATAGCCTCTACAGTCTGATACTTCTCTTCCTAGCCTACTATATTAAAAATACTCAGTAACTCTTACTCAATGACAGTTCAAACAATTAACAATTTCCCAACCCTTTACAATGAATTTTCTGTGAATACTTATAGGTGAAAGAGGAAGAGTGCTGCAGAAATGGTAATAAATATGAATTAAGACAGAGTGGGAGAGGTGTTTGAATGCCCATTCTACTTAATGACCATTGCATTAACTGATGGTACCCATTTAGTACTTTTTTTGTCTTTGAGGCATATCTGGTAGGCATGGTAATAACTCCAAAGCGTGTTCTTTGAAACTAACCGTGCCCTGAAGTACTCTGTTTGACCTCTCTGACAAGTAAACTGTCATTTTTTGGGTTTTGTAGCCCCATGACTGTGTAATAACTATTCTGACAGTTTTAATGAGGTTTTTTCATAAGGATGGCTATCACGGTGTCTTTGAAAGTTGAAGTAAACTACAAGTGTCCTTTTCTTGATCTCTGGAGACTTAATTGCTCTGATGACCGAACATTCTAAGGCTTTTTTGATAATCGGTATGTCTGTGATGCTGTAAACACTGATTTAGGCTTTGATCTGTGCTTTTAGGCTGTAGTAGGCCTTCTTGGATCATCTTCTGTCTTCGTCTGATTGCTGTGTACAGGTGGTTGTGCTGGAGGGTTTGATTGGAATTCGATATCATGATTTATCGACTAAAACATGGAAATCACATCCTTTGTCCATTTTCTGCATTAGTCAGGCCACAAAGGATCGTCACCCTTGGCCTTTGTCAACATTCTTTGACTGTGGGACGACTTTTACGAGCAATCACCATTAAACCTACACAAACCATAAAACTGTTATAAAAACCTATGGGATGTGGGTTTAACTAGGAACAGAGGGCTTTGGTGGAGGTTATGGAGCAGTGAGGAGGCAAGGTGGATGCATCGGGGAAGGGTTTAACCATGGCGGAGATGAACCAGGGTTCAAAATTAATTATGGCGTGAAGATTTGGAAAGGCGGTATTAGAAAACTGGCTTTGGTTTTCACGTGGGGTGAAGGCGATAAGTGGTTTTGTGTCAAATGAACGTGACACAGGTGGATGGGTGACACGTGTCCCTTGAAAAACCACCTGTTTTGTGTTCAAAATGCGTGATTACTTATTTTGGAGAAACGAGTGCGAAGAGAAATTGGGGTCATTAGATCTTCGGGCCGAAGATCTACGGTTGTGGATGAGCGTGAGGGGAGATAAGATGCATGTCGCAAGAATAAGGTGGGGCTGAGCTGACGTAAGCCAATTTGTCACGTAGCGGAGAGGTTTGAAGTCAGGAAAACATTGGTTTACAGTGATAAAGTGTAATAATCCATGTATGGGCGAATATATAAAGGGAAAAAAGGTGGAAGTGGGAGGGAGTGAAGGCGCTTCTGGGCCGTTGGATCTGAGGAGAAGATAGATCAATGGTGGAGATCACCCGAAAACACAATGAAAGGCCCCAGCATGGTCAGGCGGGACCAGCGGGGTTAAAAAGGAAATATGAAAGAAAAATGTATTGCGGGGGCACTTTGAGGTACGGATAGATTTGTGGACCGGGTGCCTCCGCAGTGAATCTTAGCCGTTGGCTGAATATTTCACATATCCCAAGGAGTCAACTGTAGGGGCATTCATGTGGTTGAACTTTGTGCTGAAAAGTGCTCGCGGGTGAAAATAAGGGGAATCAATGTGGGCCATTGGATCTGCAAGATGGACAGAAGAGAATGCATCACAGGATCGACAATCAGTGGAGAAGAGGGTCCGGGGAGGAAGAAATAGGAAGTTGCGATATGCGATGGAGCGATGATGCGATGGATGCGATGACTGTCATATCTTTGAGAGAATGGACAACTGCGATCATATCGGAAGATCGGCCATCGGCAGGGTAAACGGTTTGGGCACAAGAAATCAGGATCTTCGATGCGTCAATGTGTGATGGAGCGATGCGCCGATGGCTTTAGCACTCGGTTATGGGGCTCAGGTTATATGAGAAGCGGGGCAGAATAATTAAGCCCTCACGGGATCGGATCGGTAGGGGAAAAAACGGAAAGGGTAGCAGACATTTGGAAAATGTGAAGTGCGATTTTCCGATGACCGTTGGATCAGAAGTGAGATCAATGGTGGGAATTTTATCGCGGGGAAGTGCATCGACATTTCGAATATCGGCAGAAAAGGAAGAGGGAACAAAGAATTTGAAATCGATGATGGCCAATAGGCTTAGCGCTTTGGTCGCAGGGCGTGGTCACAAGGTGGAGAAAGGGGCTAGGGTCTTAAGCAAAAAGCGCCTTAGGCCCAAAGCTGGAAAATAGGCCGAAAAGGGATTTTTCAAGGTTTTTTAGGGGTTTCGGTATGGTTAAAAAGGTGTTTTTTAAACAAAAAATAAGGGGATTTTCAACGTTTAAAAGGGGATTTTGAGGAAGTAAAGGGTAAAATGAGGAAAGTGGGGGATTTTTTGTAGAGGGGTTTATCAAAGGAGAAAATGATGGAAAAATGGGTTTGAAAATAGTCTCTTTTATAGCAGTAGGGCTTCTTTGAGTAATTTTGAAGGAAGATCATCAATGGAATGGATTTCTTGGACAAATGGACACAGCAAGGCTTCAAGAAGTCATAGATTTGCTCCAAATTTTTTTCTTGAAGACTAATAGACCTGTTTTAGCCATCATAGTATATGAAAAAATTATGGATGGCTAACAAGCGCTACGAAACTGCTGTAGCAGCTTTTCTTGCCCTTTTTCATCAAATTTTGAGGGGTAAAATAATGGATCAGGAATTGAAATTGCTAGGGAGGATGTATTTAAAGGCAATTAAGATAATTTTGGAGGAAATAATTCAAAAAATTGAAGAAAAAAGGGTCAAAGGGCAGCGCTACGAAAGGCGCTACGAAACTACTTTGTTTTCGTAGCACAATGTATTACAGCTCATTTGAATAGTTTGAAGATGGTTTTGGATAGCTGGAGCTTAAGGAGGAGTTTTGGCATGTTTTAATTCAATTTCCAATAGCTAAGGACCTCTAAATAATGAGTTCATGATGGTCAGAATGTTCTAGGAGTGCAAAGGACCCTATGCCTAAAAAACAGGGGACTGTTTCCTATTTTGGTGGAGGATAGAAATATGGTCATGAAGAGTTGAAGCCTATAATCCAGATTCGACCATGTGTTGATACACTTGGAAAATGTTGTAATTTAATTTAGATAAGGTTGTTATGGATAGAGATAAGGAGTTTGAATCCTATTTGTAATAGGACTATTTAGTAGATTAGCTATCTTTTTGGAATAAATCCCATGTATTATGGTTATGCAAGGTGTCAAGAGTCAGGAATTCAATGTATCTAGCCTAAGACGAGATCATCTAATTTTTTTAATTGTCTATTAAAGACTAAGAAGTCGAAATAGTCAAGGGTTGGACATTTTTAGAAAAAGACTGTGCTTACTGTAATTGACTGGTTTTCAGCTAATACAGAGAGTTTCTACTTAACCAACTTTGGATTCAGAAGGAGTTTGGGTGTGTTCCTATTCTATTTGAATCTCTTATTATCCTATTTCAGTGGTTTTTATCTATATTACTTAGAATTAATCTTTAGATGCTCTGAATTCCTATATAAATTAATTGACTATGTTTTTACAGTTTCATGTGTGTTATTTCTTGACTAAAACTCTGATATGACTCAACTTCCATGTTAAGTAGATTCATTGGTTACTTAAACTATTTTGACTCCATAAGACCAATATCTACTTGTTGATGTGATTCTCAACCTATATCTATTATTTAGCTGTTTATTACCCTACATAGAGTTAGGCATCTATACTTTTATCCAAATCATTAACCCTTGAGAGAGCCCTCTCAGGCTGAGGAGGCTAAGCCTCAGTCAAAATATTAGGTTTGAAATAGTTACATGAAGTTCACTGATCAAGCAACCTATCAGGTCCAATTTTGTGATAACATACAGATTCGTAGTCGAGGTAGTAGGTTGATCAGTCGCTTTACTACCATAATCGTTTTTACGCGTTGACACCAAAATATCTGTTGAAGGTTTTTTGACAGATAACATAAGTACTTGGGAACTAGAAGTTGGATCCGTTGCAACCAAATTTGTGTCCATATTCTGAAACGGATCTGTCAACACAGCTGACGCATTGGAGGTCTTAAGTATTTTTGAGACTTTAGTGTGGTGAGGACAATCCCAGACAAAGTGTTCTCGTTACATATTATGCATGGATAACGAAGTTTCCTAGGTCCAGAAAATTGATCAGATGATCTTTCCTGCGGGTTAGAAGTTTGTTTTTACTTATATTTCCCATTTTTTTACTCACTTTTGCCTTTGTGCAACGACATGACATTAATTTCGGAAGAAGGTGCAGGATCAGATGCAGTAGGGCCAATCAAGCCGTCTCCAGCATGAGAGTCCTTTAATTTAGGAGGAACAGTAAAATTAGATCTCGGCGTGTTAGGAATTTTTTCATAGAGCATGCCAGACTGAGTATAAATCAAATGTAAATATTGGGCACGAGAAATAACTTGCTCTTCTGTGATGACGCCACCCTTAGCCACATCCTCAGTTATATATGGTAACAGGGACTTAATGAACCACTCAGTAAGAAGCTGATCTAGAACACATGTCTTAACCATTCTACGACGATGATGCCACTCATGAATATGATCAGAAATGTGAGTAGCATTAGTCTGTTAGAAATTGGTCAAGAGGTATGTTCCAGATTCATATCGGATGGGTAACTGGAAGTGAGTCAAAAAGACAGTAGCTAGAGTAGTGAAATTATCAAAAGAAGCTCTGGGTAATTCAATATACCATTTTTTGCAGCCGGACCTGTGAGCATACGCTAGAAAATACGCAGTCAAATAGAATCATCATTTAGGGAATTTGATGAACACCATAAATGATAAGTCCTTACATGAGTCGACAGGTCTTCCCCAGGGTTTCCATTGAACTGAGGAATATCCAAGGGTAATTTGTGAGGTATCACCAGCCACCAAGGAGCATAGTTGATTGGATTATTAGTTAGCCAATTTTAATCTGGTAACTCTAAATTTGCAACAAAGGGCAACTGTCTATTAAGGTCAAGTTGAGCATAGCCAAGGTAAGATGGAATTGTTTGAGCAATAGGCCTTTGAGCACTAGCATAAGGAATCTGCTACTGGTAACCCAGATAGGGGTTGTTTTGAAAAGAAAATTCTTGAGGATTATGTTGACCAAAACCTAGATATGATACTTGTTGAAATGAAGTCTGAGGTATTTGTGCCTGAGGCTGCCAAGGGGTTTGTCCACCAATTTTATAACCCAAATTAGAATAATTTGGATTCAGTTGATAGGTATAACCAGGTTGTGGTTGTGACATCCCATAAAATGGTAAACCAACTTGTGAATAAATTATTCCAGATATAGGTTGTTGTAAATTAACTGAAGGATTTGGAGTTTGTGGACCCAATGTTTGAGGGTATTGAGTTGAAGGACCCATTTGAAAAGGTTGTTATACAACATTTTGATTATGTAATAGGAGTAAAGATGTATTAACAAGTGGAATGATGTGGGTGTAACAGTTTGAACTAGTTGATACGAATGTACAACCATTTGTGGTTGGATAGGCAGAGTGGGCTGCCATTGACAAACATTAATTTTGACATTAGGTTGACCAAAAAGTGACGAAGTACTGTCATAGTGGGTGGCCAAAGGTTGCCCCCCAGCATGAGGATAATAATAAGATGAAAAATATTTCTCTCCAAATGTTAGGAGTCCAGTTGATATGGTATTGGATGGAATAGACCTAGAAGGACCGACTTGATATTTCCCTGATGATGTGTATAAAGAATCAAGTCATTCAGTACTCACTATAGTTTTACTAGTTATAATACCAGATGATGACATTCGTAAAGTCCATGGATTTGAAGATGCACCAGAGAAAATTCCAGATAAAGATTTATAACCTGATGGGACCATAGGGCCACCATGAAAATATGACTCTGATGAAGTTGTAAACATCGACGGGGTAGCGAGGGCAGGTGTTGACGTAATTGGAATAGATGGCCCAACCGAAGATGTTGGTTCAACCATGGTTACTTGACCAAATGTATACCCTTTTGGATCGACGGGAGTTTGAATAGGAACATGATCAACAAAATAAGATGGTGGTGATTGAGGAAAATACTCGTACAGGTAAAGGTCCTCCCTAAAATGGGTTGGAGTTAAAAGTGTCTCATCTTGTGGGATTTCTTCAATCGTAATTAAACCAAGTGGAAGTATTTCACCGTCAGGCCCAAAGTATATTTTAGGTGGTTGACTATGTGATGTGGGAGACTCAATGGATACAACAATTTTTGGGATGACCAAGGCAGGAAAAACTTCCAGTTGTTTGACTTCGGGATTCAAATGTTCTGGAAAAAAGGAGACATGATCTGGATCAACTTATGGTTGAACAACGTCGGGTCCAAGAGGTATGGTCTCACTGATGTGACCACGGGTAGCTGTGAGGACACCGTTTCAAAAACAGTAGACAAACCAGGATGTGTAGAAGCAACTTGAGCTAACTCTGGTATATGGGAAGATGATGTTTCACCAGAGGTACGAATAGTACTTGATTCAGTAGAGTGTTGTTGCCTTCGCCGACCAGGAGTAACTTCTGGTGGTAAAGGTGGTTTTAATGCTAATCTACATGAAAAACAGGGGAAATGATTTTTTTCTTCCATGATTATGGATTTATTTTAAACAAAAACAAATAAACAAAATAAAAGGGTATTACTAGGCAAAAATTTTACCAAGAAACTGTGAACTGCAAAATACCTCCTGGAGAACCAAGAAGTACGGGAAGGAAATCTCCCCGAATGTTGTGTTCGGTGTATCAAAATTTACAAGGCGATCGAATCGGTTCACTATGGATGGATAGAAACCTAAAATTATCCTCCCAAATATACCCGAAGGTACATGGAGGCCCAAGTCTATATTAGCGTTGTATGATGCGAAACTGCATAGTGAGAGCACCCCTTTATACTTTTCGTACTATAACACCGCCCGATATACCCGAAAGTACATGGATGAGCTATGATATACTTACGTACGTGGAGTGAGGTATCACACTCAGAATGTATTGCAGAAAATTAATGACAGCTGCTATGTTTTACGATGTCGGAACACGTCTCTAGCCTAGACCTTCTAAAATTTATTGTTATGGTTCCAATGCTTTGTTAGGTAAATTGAGATAAATTTTAAGTTGATCTTGTTTGTCAATTTTCCTTTCAAGGTTCACTGCGATGATGTACTGGAAATTCCTAAAATGAAAACTAAAATGATAAGCAATCTTTGACTTTTAGTTTTTCAATGAAAATCCTAACTACTAGAGGGAAAGAGTAATCAATATGAGAACAAAAAAATCAAAGAGCACAAACTAAATGCAACTTTCCTAATCATTCCTTTTGCAAAACAAACAATCCACTACATGCAAATGCAGGTTTTTCTTTTAAGTTCCTTTAATTTTATGAATGCAGAAAAGAAAATAAGTGCATCAAATCAATAAAAAAAAATGCCTTTTACTTTTGAGAAATGAGGAATAGAACAACAATTTCTCTTATGAAGGAAAAATCAGGAATTTAACAACAGATTTTCCTATCAGGAAATGAAGAATTAAAAGACAATTTCTTTTTTCAAAAGCAAATGGATCTAATGCAGCAATGAAAATAATTTGAAATTACTTCGTCAATGATAAATAAAAACGCTTTAAATAAACATCGAAATTTTTTTTCTTTCAAAGGAGGAAGGAGTAAGTAAGGTCACTAGTCAATCTGAGGTATCAGGCTTTTTAAAACACAACAAAAAAAAAACTGAAAACAAAATTCAATGAAAAATTCAATATAATTTGGATGGTTTCAGGAGGCAACACAGTCTCTAAGGAGAGACAGTGCACTGCAATGCAGGTCTGAAAGGGAGACAATGTTATGAAAATCACTGTGTCTTGTCCAACAAAGTGTTGGGCGCAATGTATAAGGAAAAATACCACTTTTTAACACACTTCTAATGAAAATTTGGATTTCAAAAATCCTAATATTTCTAAGTAAATGCTACTGGGTGAATAAACAGAGAAAATCAGAGGAAAATACACTAAGGATGAAGAGTAAATTCCCCAGTGGAGTCACCAATTTGTTATGCGGAATTATGGATTATGGATAAAACATTCTTCCCTAGATGTAGTGCTCATCTAGAACAATAGGTTAAAGACTTTCAAACTACTTTCCTAACAGTAAATAGACACACATAACAGATCAAAGAACTTACTTGGAGTCCAAGCGCTTCCTATTCTCCTTCTGTCGCTTTTGCTGTAGCTTCAAATCTGAGCTAAGTCACCAAAATATTATCTACAAAGATGAACACTAAACAAAAAAAGATAGCAATAATATAGATGTCTATTCATGTTATTTAGTTAAATCAATAAAACATGAACCATATGCATCAAATAATAATTCATAATATGAAATACATGAGCTTATACAGATACATATGTGGGAAAGCAAGAAACAATATTTATAAATGGATAGAAGGGGAGGTTACAACGTAGTGATTGATTTAGTGTCACCATCTCCAACAGCATCCCAACCTCATCACAATGCGCATCTCTCCAGCAGCATGTCACTCAAATCAATTCCTCAATTGAAATTCCACCAACATTTCTCTACTCAAATTCTTCCTTATCAAACACTAGGATCTATGCTCAATTTATAGAGGAGCTGAAGACAGTTTTACATTAAATGACTTTCTAATAATAGGAAAGACATGTTTCTAGTCTTAGAGGTATCAAATGGACACATGGATTTGAATTTTGACACATGTGAACTCTTATAGAAGGCACTGGCCAAGTGGAGATTCTGGAACAATGAGAATTTTGTTCCCAATGTGACCAACGTACCCTTGAATGTCAGGAAGTGCTTTCCAGTTCACCCTTGAATGGGGTTACTTGCATATGCAATGCACTTAGTCCATTTAGGGGCAACATTGGTGAGTTCTCATATGATATATTATAAACGTCAAATCTTGGAAACCTTTGTAGATGAAAGTCATGGATGATTTGTATTTTTCTTTTTCTTAGGGCATGTAACAACTGAAATGATAAGTGATTATTGACCCTATTCATTGGTTCTGGAGATGATGTCTAGTTAACTAGGTCATTGGGAATGGTGCCCAAGTTTACCTATAACAACAATGATGGGTGGCATGACCGACAACATCACACAAATCACACGGCGGGGGGTACACTTTGGAGGCTGAGGAGGAGCAGGGGTTGTTTGGGTAGAATTTTACTTAGATGCCTTCTTGGGACTTTTTCCCCCCTCACCTGAACCTTTTGCAATAGGAGTAGGTTCCTGTTGAGGTCGTTGAGGCACAAAAGCAAAGGGAGGGGCCATGGCGACCGGGGTCAAAGCAGTATAAGTTTTTGGTTGACCAGGAAGGATAACGGTTGGGGGATAAATGTACCAGATTGGGATCCCCAGGGCAATTTCAGGAAGACATAAGGGAGCCATAACAGGTACTAAAAATACTCCAGCAGTGGGAGCAAGAAACAGTATCTGACTGGAGGGGTAATGGCCATGCGGGACAACTCCAAGATGGTTAAGGCCAGGAGGGTAGATAAGCTCATGGATTCTAGGCGTAGATGAGGGGCCTTGAGGAGGGGTCCTGAAGGCTGAGTTGAGGTGTTAGGAGTAGGTTGCAGAGGTGGCTGCTGACTAGTCGAACCAGTCCATTTGAGGTCAGACCGAGACGATTGCATCATGAAAACGTTTAAAGAGTTGGGATCAGAGATAGGAGGAGAGAGACCAAGGAATGAACCAAGCAAAGAGGATTATTTGTAGACTCTGGGTGATAAACTGGTCGGACGTTCAACTTCTTTTTTATTGGCCACTGAAGATATGATGGACTCAGGGGAGGCCTAAGACCTCCGTTTGTAATATGTCAACTGGTCGATGGTGACAATCTTTCCGTTATGGGGTAAGCACATCTTACGATGAACCGCCGATGGGACAACATACATCACATAGGTGTAGCTACGACCCAATATAATGTTGTAGTATAAGGGGGCATCAATGACCTCTATGTAAACATAAACAGTCTTGCCCGCAAGAGGAATAGGACAATTTTGGAACATGCCAAGGGGATGGGAAGAGTGGCCATCCTATGCCATCCCACACTTGGAGGTGATAGTGGAAGGGGCCAACTGAAAAGATCTGAGTTGCTTCCAAACTAAAGCGGACTTCACATAGGTGGATGCCCTCTCGTTAATGATACAACAGGAGACGTCAGCATTCCGGATCTTGATAGGGATTTGGAATGCGACGGAGGCAGGAAGGGGACGATGTTCTAACCGGTCAACATCAAAGACAATCAAACGATCATCTGAAGGATCCACAATGCCCATGGCAGTTAGTAGATATTTTCGTTGTGAAGGCATGACTAGAAGAATTCCAACGTTGACATTGAAACAGGGGATTGTGCCAAGTCATCTACTATACTATACGAATGGGCATCTTTACCAAAAGCAGCGTTTCGGTGTAATTGTCCCTTGGAGATCTTGGTATGAACCTCTGCCTTAGGCTGAAGGATTAGTAAAGGACCATTGGGTGTTGAAAGAGGCTCTGTGGGACCTAAAGAAGGGGGCTCAGGGGCAGACGTAGTAGGGGGCTTTTTGTACTGACAAGACCGAGTCTAAAGGTTGAGGTCAACGGTAATGGGCTGGTCAGAGTTCATCATGAGAATCTGGTAATCGAAGGTACTATATGGAGGAGGTTGAGTGGCTGCATGACTTTCAGGGGGTTAGGTAGCCATGAATCCTTCCTGGGGGAAAGGTTTGGTAAACACAACCATTTGGATAGGTGCAACATTAGGAGGAACTGAATGGGAGGCTTGTTATCCTTGGGATGTTGCTTGAGCTTCCCACATGTGATGCATCTGAGGTAAAAGAGGACAATCATGGGTGTAGTGACCATAGATGTTAGGTCCCTATATTACTAGTATAGTCCCTTATTATTGTTAGTGTAACCCCCTTATTATTATTATTTTACCTCTGTAACCCCCATATTTTTATTATTGTGCCCTTAGATTATTATTGTTAGGTCGGCTAGGATTACATTGTGGCCCCATGGACTCCTATATATAGAAAGGAGGTTTTGTAATTTTAATCATCCAAGAATTTTTCATTTATGTAATTTATTGGAGGTTTCCCCCTCGTAGCGGCTTATTTCTAAGGCTTTGATATCTCTTTTCTTCTATTTTTGGAGCTGGTTTCACAACATTTGGTATCAGAGCTTTGAGATTCTAGGGTTTCGCTGCTCCAAACAGGTCAGTGTGGAATTTTAACAGTAACTTTTTTTCCATGAAGGTTCAGAATTTGAAATTTTTATAGTGCGAAATCAAAATCCTGAGGAACCTTGTTGCAAAATTTCAGATCTTGGTTCACAATATTTTAGGAGATATGATCTATGCAAGTTAGGTCATTTTGCAGGCTCCTGAATTTAACCTAAACATGTAATCGTGGTATTTTCATAATATTTTTTTTTATACAAAGTTTCAGAAGCTGAAATTTTTTGAGTGCGAAGCCGAAATCCTGAGGAACATCGTCAAAAAATTTCAAATATTGGTTCGCAATATTTTCGGAGATATGATCTGCAGAAGTTAGGGATTTTTTAGGCTTCTGAATTTCATCTCAAAGCGATGATCGTGAGAAAATCTTCATAGCTCTCTTTTTGAGCATCGGATTGGAATTCCATAAAACGTGGCCGCAAGTACATAGATTGTAGTTTTTTTTCTATCAATTTCAGAGCCAAAGGAGGAAACACTGACA
Source organism: Pinus albicaulis (assembly GCA_034641835.2). Classification (NCBI taxonomy): domain Eukaryota; kingdom Viridiplantae; phylum Streptophyta; class Pinopsida; order Pinales; family Pinaceae; genus Pinus; species Pinus albicaulis. The sequence goes on along the minus strand of CM076579.1, from coordinate 1,265,353,437 downwards.
CGTGGCAAGTCGTACAAGTTCGCTCTACTAAACCAGTCCAAAATTAGGTCATTGTGGGAGATTGGACATAACTTTGCCTTGAAGAATCCAAATCAGATCAGACCTGTGGCATTTGAAAGAAGCTTCAGAGGGCTACTACAAAGCTAAATTTCAGATATTTAGGATCTGCAATTATAGAGATAATTCAATTTCAATATCAAGCTCCTCAAAATCAAGTAAAAGGTGTGTATTTTTTTCGAATTACATAAGTCTTGTTTGAAGAATCAAGTTGAATTGATTCCAAGGGCATATTTTAGAATAGATATCAGTATTGGATTCTAAAATGGCCCCTAAAAATAATTCTACACCCATTAAGCCTTCAGAAAGCTCTACTATGACTCATGAAGATGAAGAATGGCAACATGACATATCAAAATTACAAAAGAAAGTGCAACAAATTTCTCTCTCGCAAAGAGCAATAAAAAATGACATGGAAGTTTTGAAGAAAGGTGTGGAAACTAAGATGGATGGTTTGAAGAAAGGCGTGGAATATAAGATGGATGGTTTGAAGAATGGCATGGAATCTAAGATAGATGGCATGGAAACTGGCATGGAATCTAAGATGGATGGCATGGAATCTAAGATGGATGACATGGAAGCTAAGATTGATGAGAAAATGGAAAACATGAAGAATGATCTAAAATCAGACATGGAAGGTTTGACAAAGTTGATACAAGAATTTTTTCCTAATGGTGAAAAGATAGTACAGGAAACTCATGATGAGAAAAAAATAAATGTTAATCGTGATTTCATAAAATCTAATGTTGGTGGGAAGAACCACCATATTCCAAAAATGGATATGAGGAATTTTGATGGAAAGGATCCTATAACATGGATACCACAGATGGAGCAATATTTTGATCTCCATAATGTGCAAAACACACAAAAGGTATGCATTGCAACTTTACATTTAGAACAAAATACATTTTTATGGTATCGATGGCTTTTCTCCCGTAAAAAAATTGTCACTTGGTCAATTTTTATGGAGGAAATGATAGCACATTATGAGGATGCAAAGAGCAACACCTTCTTTAGCCGATTGATAAATCTCAAACAAAACAGTTTAATGGGGGAGCACATTGAGGACTTCCAAAAATTGAATATAAGGGTAACTGATATTCCAGAGGAACATAGGATTGATCTCTTCATAGGTACTTTAAAGGATAACATCCAACATGAAGTTCATTTTTTGGAACCTGATTCATTAGAGAAGGCATTCAGGTTGGCAAGAAAAATTGAATGTAAAATTATGGCGACAAGGAAGCCTACTACTCACTTCTATAAAAAGGGAAGTGTTGCTACTCCTATATTTCCATAACCTACAAGGTTGACACCACAAAAATTGGAAGAAAAAATAGAAAAAAGGCTTTGCTACAGTTGTGATATCAAATACACTAAAGGCCATAAGTGTGCTGAGAAGAAATTATTTTACATAGATTGTGAAGAGGAAGAAGAAAATGAACAGGAAGAGGATATACACCAGGAACCAACCCAAGAAGAGGAAGAAATTAGTCCGACCATATCCGGTAATGCATTGGTAGGAATTACCACTCCTTAAACTCTCAAGATAGAAGTACATATCAAGAAGAAAAATGTAATAGTGTTGATTGATTCAGGTAGCACCCATGATTTTATTCATTGTAAGGTAGCCAAGGAATTGAATTGTTTCCTATACCCAACACCATAATGTCAAGTGATGGTTGCAAATGGAGGAACTATAAATTTCTCTGGAAAATGCCATAATATCAAGCTAACCATGGGGGAATATGTATTGACTAGTCCAATGCTTTCCATTCCTATGGGAGGTGCTGATGTTGTACTAGGAGTACAATGGTTACAATCTTTGGGAACGGTAGCTTTTAATTTTCAAGAACTTTTCTTGAAATTTTTTTCAGAAGGAAAGGAAGTCGAATTACGGGGTATTGAAGGGAAGCCGGGAAGGATAATAAGCTCTAATGTCATGACAAAGCTTCTAAAGAAAGAACAACGAGGAATAATTGCACAATTATGCTCACTAGAAGTTCCGACATCAAAATCATCTATTTCTATAGATCTCCAACAAGTCTTGGACAATCATTCCAAGGTGTTTGAAACTCCCAAAGGACTCCCACCTATTCGTGATCATGATCATGCTATTCATTTGATTCCAGGAAGTGTTCCTCCAAACAACAGGCCTTATAGATATCCTTACTTCCAAAAGAGCGAAATTGAACGTATGATTGCAGAAATGTTAGAGGCGGGTATAATTCAACCTAGTCAAAGTTCTTTCTCTGCTCCTGTAGTATTGGTACACAAGAAGGATGAATCATGGCGAATGTGTCCAGATTATAGGGAGCTCAATAAGCTCACCATTAAAGACAAATTTCCCATTCCTGTGATTGATGAATTATTGGATGAATTACATGGAGCAATTTATTTTACCAAGTTGGATCTTCGTTCAGGATATCATCAAATTAGAATTAAGACTGAAGATATTCCAAAAACAACATTTCGAACTCATGAGGGTCATTATGAATTTTTTTTCATACCTTTTGGCCTTACCAATGCACCTTCTACATTTCAAGGATTGATGAATTCCATTTTCAAACCCTTCCTTAGAAAATTTGTGCTAGTATTTTTTGATGATATACTAATCTAGAGCAGGTCTTGGAAGGATCATGTTCAACATGTTGACAGGGTGCTCAAACTATTGCAGGAGAAACAATTGTATGAAAAAACATCCAAATGTTTCTTTGGAGTACAAGAGGTGGAATATCTAGGTCATATTGTATCTCACGAGGGTGTTAAGGTAGACCCTAACAAAATTAAAGCCATTAAAGAATGGAAATTCCCCACAACCATTAAGCAGTTGCGAGGATTTCTGGGGTTAATAGGATATTATCACAAGTTTCTTAAAAATTATGGGAGAATAGTAGCACCTCTAACAACGTTATTAAAGAAAGATGCATTTTCATGGACTCCTGAAGCAACTAAGGCCTTTGAACATCTTAAAGAGGAAATGTGCCTAGCACTGGTCTTAGCTATGCCAGACTTCACAAAAACCTTTATTGTGAAATGTGATCCCTCATGAAATGGAATTGGTGTTGTTTTAATGCAAGAATGATGACCCATTTCTTTTTAAAGTCGTCCAATCAAAGGAAATTATTTACATAAAGCTCTTTATGAGAAGTAAATGTTAGCAATATTGCATGCACTAAAGAAATGACGACCTTACCTAATGGGAAGACACTTCAAGGTAAAAAATGATCATGATAGTCTTAAACACTTTTTGGAACAAAGACTATCTTCAGAAGAGTAGCAAAAATGGGTCACAAAGATGTTGGGTTATGACTTTGAAATAATCTACAAAAAAGGGAAGCTAAATGTTGTTGCAGATGCACTCTCAAGAAAGATTGAAGAGGTGGAAGCATTGCTTTGTGCCATTTCTATTATCCAACCAGATTGGATAACCGAAGCAAGAGATGAATGGAAGAAGGACGAAGAAGTGTGGACACTCATTCAAAAGTTGCAGTAAGATCCTAGTACATCTGATACATTTAGTTGGAAAAATGATTCCTTATGGTACAAAGATCGCTTATATCTTTGTAAGAATTCCCAACTAAAACAAAAGATTCTTTTGGAATTGCACACTTTTCCTTTAGGAGGACACTCAGGATTTTTAAAAACTTACCACAGGGTGAAGAAAGAATTTTTTTGGGATGGCCTTAAATCTGATATTCAAAAGTTTGTGGCGGAATGTTTGGTTTGCCAGCAGAATAAAGTTGAGACAATTAAGACCTCGAGTCTTCTACAACCTTTATCCATTCCAAGTCAACGTTGGGAGGAGATTTCAATGGATTTTATCATAGGTTTACCTAAGTCCGAAGGAAAGAGTGTCATCATAGTGGTAGTTGATAGACTTACCAAGTATGCACACTTTTGTGCATTATCTCATCCATTTAAAGCAAGTACAGTTGCTACTACATTTATGGACAGAATTCAAAAGCTACATGGAAGCCCAAGGGTTATTGTGAGCGACAGAGATCCCATTTTTACCGGAAATTTTTGGACGGAGTTATTTTCTTGTTTGGGTACTCAATTAGCTCATAGCTCATCTTATCATCCTCAATCTGATGGTCAAACTGAGATAGTAAATAAATGTTTGGAAGGATATCTTCGTTGTTTTGTATCTGATAAAAAAAAACAATGGGTCAAGTGGTTACCTCTCGTTGAATGGTGGTATAACACTTCCTTCCATACTGCAGCAAAAATGACCCCATTTATGGCACTTTATGGATATCATCCACCATCCATCACATCATATTTAAGAGATAATTCGAAGGTTCAAGCAGTGGAAGATCACATCGAGCATCAACAAGAAGTTCTCTAGCTCTTAAAGGATAACCTGAATTTGGCACAAAATTGAATGAAACAACAGGCAGATCAACATCGTAGCGAGAGAAGTTTTGATGAGGAGACTGGGCATTTTTACGACTACAGCCATATAAACAAATGTCTCTCAAGCAAGCTAAGAAGGATAATAAATTATCGCCAAAGTACTATGGTCCTTACAAGGTGTTGCAAAAGATTAGTACTATGGCATACAAATTGGAGCTTCTTGCTTCTTCATGAGTGCATCCAATTTTCCATGTTTCATGCTTAAAGAAGGTTATAGGTGAAAATATTCCAGTTCAAACAATATTGCCCAAACTTGATGAGGAAGGAAAAATCATATTGGAATCTGAAGCAGTCACGGAAACAAGAACTCAACAGCGACGAAATCGATTAATTTTAGAGTATCTCATCAAGTGGAAGAACTTACACACTAAAGATTCTACATGGGAGGATGAGAATTTTATACAGAAGCACCCAGAGCTACTCAAATTATTATTGTGCCCTTAAATTATTATTGTTAGGTCAGCTAGGATTACATTGTGGCCCACTAGGATTACATTGTGGCCCCATGGACTCTTATATATAGAAAGGAGGTTTTGTAATTTGAATCATCCAAGATTTTTTCATTCATGTAATTTATTGGATGTTTCCCCCTCGAAGTGGCTTATTTCTACGGCGTTGATATCTCTTTTCTTCTATTTTTGGAGCTGGTTTCACAACAATACACATCGCAACAAGAACAAGGTTTGTTCATGTGAACTGGCCTATCCTGCTTGGGTTGAATGCCCTGTTGTTGGGTTGTTGAGTTAGGTGCGTTCCCTTGGGGATTGGGTCCTGGATTACCTGGGGAAGATTGGTTTTGGTTTCCTTTCCTCTTATTTTTGGAAGTATGAGGATTAGTCGCACCCTATTGTGTATACACTTGACTCTGGGGGGTGGTGGCCATTGTTGCGAGGGTTGAGAAGGAAAGGGAGGCTGAGGTGATAATGCTTGAGGAGCTAGAGCACTAGGCTATGGATATGGATGGATAATAAGGAGGTTGGGAAAAAGGAGGAGGCATGTTGTATCCTGCATTCATGCTACCAGGAGGGGGAAAAGTGTTGGAGGAGCTGGCCACTCCTTGAGGGAAACCATAACCCATGGGAGTGTTGGAAATATTGTCATTGATGGAAAAGGAGCACAAAGGAGTAGCATTAAGCAAGGGAGCATATCAGATTCAGATGTAATTGTTGCAGAGAAAGAAAGTAAAGTGGCAGAGGCTACAAGAGGAGGGTTTAGACAGGAAGAAGTTTTTTTTGAACAGTTAGGGTTTTGTTTTGTAAGCCTATGAGAAAATTAGACAGAAAGGCCACTAATTAGAATATTAGACCAGAAAATAACTCCTATTAATACAGAGAATAGATTCAAAATTCATATACATTGAATGCTTGATTTAGTTTTAACTTGTGTGAAATTTAGGGTTTGGCACAATATATGTGTGTAGATGAATCAAAAATATTTAAAGGAATTTCAAGACTGTGATTTTAAAGATTTGAACGTTCAAGTTGAAATTGAATTCTGGATGGATAACATATGATTAAGCATCGATCACATAATGGATCGATGCCTTTAAAGAGAAATTTAGCCGTTCAAATTGATGTCAATTGCGAAGTGTAGAGACAGAGTTCCTGGTCAAATTAAGCAACAGGAAGTTGAATGACTTGTAACTAACCTAATGAATGAATGGTGAACCGGAAGTGATGGAACTATGAATTGATAAAATAATGGAGAACATATAAGAGTAAAGTAGAACCAAGAACTGAGATGGCATGGAAAAGGGAAGAGAAGGCACATTAGAACGATAAATTTTAAGAGTGGAACTGTGAGCCAATAGTGAAGATGGAACAGTGAAGTGGTTTCACAAAACAACAATGTTTTTATCGCACCGCTCTTAGGAGGGTAAGCGGTAAAGGTTAAATGAATGCGATAGCATTAAGAGGGCGACACGTCGCAAAGAAATACCACCTATTTCGAGTTAGTTTGGAAGGATAAGTTTCTGGGCTTAATTTTATGCGATAGCCATCCGATCAAAGGAGGCAAAGATCTGATGATGTTCACATCAGAATTTGTGCAGAGGTTAACAAAAGTTGTGGGACCCAAAATATATACGTTGGTAATTATTTTTAACCAAAGTATAATTCAAATTATATAGAGAGGATATTTTATATGGTTTGTAAACGAAAATACAAATTTATGAAGAGGAGTAAGTTCTGCATAGAAGGTTAAGGGAGATTGGGTTTATCATGGTTTATAACCATAGTTTTTTTTGAAAAGTGAGATTGACCATCAGGAAATATGTGGGCCAGGATATATTGTAATGTTGATATCTTCTGTTTAAACCAAAGTATGGAAGGGCAAGTTATATTGTATTTATCACTTATGTTTAGTCGGGTAATAAACCTTGAGAATTTGTGATGGATGGAGGACCCTCAGATTGAGAGACAGAGTGCGATGATCCTCCAATCTGACGCAAATTAAATCGACGGTTGAGATTAGAACAGTCAACGAAGTGAACTGACGTGTCTGATCGTCAGTGTGCAACTGTGGGTCCAAATAAATATGATTTCGAAATTGTTTTAACCAAGGTAAGAAGGCTATTTAAGCACATCGACATATTGCAAAATCCATAAGTCCGAAGTATAATTAGAATATTTAATTATATGGATAAGTATATGGTTTATAACCATAGGTCAAGAGAAGACGGAAAGGTAAGTTGGTAAATGTGGGCCCGAAAGTTTATATATCAATATTGTGTTGACACTTAAGGTTTTAACATGTTTTGATTACTGCAAATAAAATATGGGTTTATACCCACAGTAGATATAAGGGGATAATTTCCTACATAAAGTGATTTTGATTTTTTGCATCAAGATATGTGAATGAGATTTTAAACCTTAGTTTAAGAAAAGGTTTCATTATATTTGGAATGGAAAATTCCTGGGCATAAATGAGATATGCATTTGATGTATGAAAAGTGTGGGTAAATGCATCACAAAAGGCACACGTAATGGAAGAAACAGGGCAGTTATACAGCAGAACGGGAATATAACAACAGAAATTGAAAAGACAGAGACAACACCTGAAAGGACAAATGCTCAGCAAGGGCTGAGTGAGATATAATTTTTGCAACTGTAAATGTAAATGAACTAATTATTTTTACTGTATGTGATGCAAAGGCAAGTCTCTGAACGCAAAAAAAAAAAAAAAACCTCCCCTGTAATACTAAATTGAGTGCATAGTATTGTAACATCATGTAGTGCTAAGCGAGAAAATGAGAAGGTGGAATGCAAAGAGTCATACCTGTTCATTTCATATTTCCATATGGAATGCAAAAAAATATGAGGGGATATCTATAAATGATGTTATAGTAATATGCTTAAGGTGGTTAGAGAGTGAGCAGCATAAGAGAAGAGAGTGGAAGAAGAATAAGGAGCAAAAAGAGAATCTGTAAAGATCCAGAGATGAGATAAGGTAGATATGAAGGTTGGAGGACAGCAGTGAAGAAGGAATAGAACAGAGCTGATATCCAGGTAAACCAGCATTTGTTTTCATAGTTATGTGAGGAAGTTGGCACTTCCATATCAAGTTGTAGCTTGATAGATGTCCAGTTGTAGCTGGTTGAGGTACAAGCCTCTTGTAGGCTGGAGCCTACAAAAAATTAGTGGTGAGAGGGAGTTAGAGCTTCCTTGTAGGTTGTAGCTTGCATAATTGAGGTGGTAACCTCCTGTAGGTTGAAGCCTATAGAAAATCAGTGGTGAGAGGGAGTTGGAGCTTTCCTTTTGCATCACAACAATGATAAGATGTGGTTTTCTCCCTTATGGGTTTCCACTTATATCTGTTATCCATGTGCATGATGATTATGTGTTGATGTTCTGTAATTTATCTTCTTAATACTTGCTGCACACATATTAATGTTGTTGTTTCATTATATATTAAGTAGAACCATGAAATGAAGATGTAAATAAATGTAAAAGAAAGTTTAAAAGGCCATGAAGTGTTAAACTGATTCACCCCCCCTCCTCTCAGCTTAACTAAGGGTACAAAAATTGGTATCAGAGTGGGTTCCTTCTATATCAGTTTAACAACTAGAAGGAGATCCTTAGTCCCCAAGATGGCTAGTCTAGAAGGATTCTCAACTAATAAATCCCCTCTGTTTACTGGCACAAACTATGCCTTCTGGAAAATAAGAATGAGGACGTACATAATTTCTCTTGGAATAGAAGTTTGGGCTGCTGTGGAATTCGGATATGCCGCAAAGGATTCTGACATAGAGAAAGAAGCCAAACAAGATTTTATAGCTAATGAAAAATCCATGAATGCACTCTTAAGTGGTTTGTGTGAGGCAGAATTTATCAAAGTAATGCACAACAAGACTGCCAAAGAAATATGGGATACATTATAAAGTATCCATGAGGGAGATAAAAAGGTGAAGGCTGCCAAGCTGCAAGTCTATAGAGCCCAGTTTGAAAATATAAAAATGAATTAAGAATAAGATGTTGCCAGCTTCTTCTTAAGGGTTGCAGAAATTGTGAATAACAGAGAGCTCTAGGAGAAACCATTAGAGAATGTGTAACTGTACAAAATATATTGAGATCTTTACCATCCAGGTTTAACCCCAAGGTTTCTGCCATAGAAGAAACAGCTAGCTGGGAAACATTGACTATGAACCAATTACTTGGAAACTTGACATCTTATGAAATGAGACTTCCACAGAGGAAGTCAAATATGAGGGAGGCAACCTTTAAGGTAGAAAAGTGAAAAGAATAAAATGAAGATACATGCTCCTTCTCTGATGAAGAAGAGGCCAAAGTTGTCAGAAGATTGGATAGAGGCTTAGGAAAGTATAAAGGTAAAATTCCATTTCAATGCTTTAACTGTGGAAGAGTTGGGCACTATGCTTCTAAGTGTCCTCAAAAGAAAACAAAGAATCAGAATCAAGAGACAGAGAAAACCAAAACAAATAACTGGAAGAAAGGGAAGAGATTCAATAGAAAATTATTCTATGCTCAGCAAGATAGAAGTGCTTCTGAAAACTCAGATGAATCCTCAAATGAAGAAGAAACCTCTGAATTTGTGTTGATTTCCAAGGAAGAGTCTGAAGGATTTCTTCTAGAAGATAAGGAAGAAGGTGAGATAGATCTTGAGGGGTAGCTAAGAAGTGCCCTGGAGGAAATAGACAGACTTAAACTCAAGTGTAGAAAACAGAGAGACATTCTCCTCAAATATGTAAAAGAAGAACCAAATTCATAAGATTTCATTCAGTTGAAGGTATAACTTGAAGAAGCTAAGAAAGTGGAAGACACTCTACTAAGGCAAACTAAGGATAGAATTCAGAAGCAAGAGAAATTGGAAGAAGAAGTAGTATGCCTGAGAAATAAATTAGAAAATGCCCAAAGGGAATTATCAATGAATACTCCACGAATGACAAGCTCTAAACAGTTGGAAAAAATTCTAAATGCTCAAATATCTCCTCTCATAAAGTATGGGATAGGGTACAAAGGAGAAACCAAAAAATCCAAGGTAGAAGATAACTTTTGTAAAAGCTGTAAATGATAATGAATCAGCTCAAAAGATTCCTACCGAAGTAGATGCCAGCAAAAACATGACCTGCAATTAAGTAAATAGAAACAAGAAGGAACCTCAAATAACAAAGAATGAAATAAAGAAACAATCAGCTGAAAAAAGGCTCTTACACTCCTGAATATGAATTGAATAAATTCGGAAATTTTCAAAGGAGATTCTTTCCTCCTATGAGATATATCACTTGTTTTCCCTGCCACAAACTGGGACATACTACAGCAGACTGTCAGACAAAGAAAATCAAGTCCAGCTAGCAAAGGATGCAGAAAATGAGAGGAACAAATGGAGAGGAGAACCTTTCACCAGGTACACTAATTGTTTGTAAGGAAAAATACTGAGAGGGGGGTGAATCAGTATTTAAGGCTGAACAATTTTTCTTTTCTTTCTCTTAAAAAAATATGTTACAGTAATGCATCCAACAGGTATGACCTGATATCTTATTATGTCTTTTAATTAGAGAATTGCATCAGATAAGCATTAAGCATGAACAGAAATAATAGAACAAACCATCAACACATATGAACACCAAGATTTAAGGTGGAAACCCAATTCGAGAGAAAACCACCGCTGCTGTAATCTCAGTTTTCAATATTCATTATAGATAAGACTTCTTACAATATATGCTGGTGCAGACTTATACCAGCACGCAGGCACCCACCTGCAGAAGGCTACAACCTTCTCTCATTTACCAGCTACTACTGGAAGGGAGCTACAACCCCCTTTCTGAAGGCTTCGACCTTCAGCACTACTGTAGACCACGTTTCATCAATTTTCATACTGGATCCACCCGTTTCCATATGACATACATTGTTGGTCACCAATTTATTTACTTTCTATATACTCACACAAACCAGAGATTTATCATCGTCAGATCATTCTATCCATGGGTGCATCATAGTTTCAGATTTATCAATTAAGACCAGAGCTCGCCCATACAGATATTCCTCTTAGGAATTGCTCGTTCGCCACCCTTACAAAATGCTCCCCCGTTCTTTATTTTTCTACTCCTTATATAGTTTTCCCTTTATTAAAACCATGGGTTAAAACCACGAACCGCTGACAGTATTCCTTTTAGTTTATCCCATGGGGATTTTGATATTTTATTTTAATTTTATTTATCAATTTAAAGAAATTGATAAATAAATAATTTAGAATTAAAGTTAACCCTTCGCATTTTAATTCTTCCAAATAAAATGGTAAACCTTTGACCCTGAGCCCACAAATTTAGTCAATAGCCAATAAAATATGCGCATGGTACCATAGGTAAACTTCTCACAAGTCCAGCGTTAGATCACCGTTAGATTAGCAAACTTCCATATCAACGGCGTATATGCTTATCGCTCGACCTCCAATATCGATCGTTAACATGCGATGGCCCGTCATACCTGTGTTAATCTCCGTGCACCTTCAACAAATGACGATCGTCCGATGACCCCTTCCCAGATCAATGATGCTCAATGATATCGCTGGGCATCCTGGGTCGAAGTATAATGTGCGATGGCGCACGGTGAAAAGTGGTTTTGTGAAGTCGTACAGGGACGCGTGTCGAGAATTCTATGGAATCACTCCTCACCAGGAAATACCACTTGCCCGATGAGAGTGGTGCGATAAAAACCGGAAACTGCCGTTACTTTTCCTCTCGCAAGGTTCCGCCTTCTTCGCTCAGGGTTCCACTCCCCCTGCTTGATTATTGTAAATTGACTTATTTACTGTGACATCGCTTGCGCTCTTTATCAACAGATTAACCCATCATTTTGTTTATTGAGGCTTGACACCAGTTCAACGCAATCTTCGTAACATCCATAATATATAGCACAAGAAATTCACACCAGATTCCTTTGTGACCTTAAATTCTTCGTTCCGCCTCTTCATGCTCCATTCTGGTTCCATAAGCACCAATGTACAGTTGCCATACCATGTTTTATTGTTCCAGGCAATTTTCAACATATCTCCTCTTTTGCTTGTTTCTGCTCCTTGACCGATACTTCCTCTGTTCTTTTGATCAGATGCTCCTTTGTAGCCAATGCCTTTGCCATCATAACAATATTCCAACAATATCCCCCTTTGGCATTGATGGCAATATGCTTCCTCTGTAATACTCTTTCTCTATTTATCTTCTAGAAGCCCTTCTTTTCTTTGTTCTCCCCCTTTGACATCAATGGCAAAGGGTTGATCGAGATCCTTTGTACCAACAATACCATGCTCCCCCTGAGCCTGTGCATTCAGAGATTCCTAACAGCACCTTTTAACCAATTTAATCTTCTGTGTTTAAGTAGACCTGATCCTCTGCATGGAAGAGACTACTCCCAGTTTCTGTCTGAGATATTCGAACGCTTCCCTGGGTAGAGGTTTGGTAAATATATTAGCTACTTGTTCTTTGGAGGAAACATACTCCAATTTCACCTTTTGTTCAAGCACTTGTTCACGTAAGAAGTGATATTTGATGGGAATGTGCTTGGTCTTGGAATGCATAACAGGATTCTTTGAGATACTAATAGCACTTGTATTATCACACATAATGGAGATAGGAGGTGAGCATTTGATTTGAAAGTCTTGTAGGGTTTGCATCATCCAGAGAAGTTGAGTGCAACATGATGCAGCGGCCACATATTCTGCTTCTGTTGTAGATAAGGCAATGGAGCTTTGCTTCTTGATGAACCAAGATACTAACCGAGGCCCCATATATAATGCACCACCACTGGTGCTTTTCCGATCATCAACACTTCCAGCCCAATCTGCATCAGTGTATGCATGAAGAGTAAGATCAGCATTCTTTGGATACCATAGTCCAAAGTCTTGAGTTCCTTGTAGATATTTGAATATTCTTTTTACAACCTGAAGATGAGACTCTTTTAGATTAGCTTGGAATCGTCCAACAATCCCAACTGCATGCATGATGTCTAGTCTGGTCCTAGTGAGATAAAGTAGACTTCCTATCATAGATCTATATTCAGGTTGATTCACCGTGGGGGAATCATCATTAGAACTGAGATTACATCCGGTTATCATTGGTGTACTTACAGGTTTGCAGTCTTCCATGCCATACTTCTTCAGGATTTGCTTGAGATATTTTTCTTGTGAGAAGAATATGCCATCTGTTGCTTGTTGCACTTGCAAGCCAAGAAAGAATGTTAGTTCCCCAAGAAAAGACATTTAAAATTCTTGCTGCATATCAGAAGAAAATTTCTGACTCATAGACTCTTTATTACTTCCAAAAATGATATCATCAACATATACAACCACAATCAATAGTTTGTCATTTTCAGTTTTTGTGTATAAGTTGCTATCAGCATACCCTTTTGAAAATCCTTGTTGGTGAAGATATTTGTCAAGACGATAGTCCCATGCCCTTGGAGCTTGTTTGAGACCATATAGAGCCTTTTTAAGTCTGCAAACAATTTTTTCATCATTTCCCAAAATGAATCCTTCTCGTTGTTCTATATAAACTTCTTCTTCTAGATCACCATTGAGAAAAGAAGTTTTAACATCCATTTGATAAACTTTGATTTGTTGGAAGCTTGAAAAAGCAAGAAACATTCTTATGGCTTCAAGTCTGGCTACAGGAGCAAAGGTTTCTTCAAAGTCTATACCTTCTTGTTGAGCATACCCTTTGCACACAAGTCTAGCTTTATTTCTTATAACATCCCCATTCTCATTTAACTTGTTTTTGAATATCCATTTACTTCTAATGAAATTTTTGTCATGAGGCCTTGGTACTAATTCCCAAGTGTGATTCTTTTCAATTTGATCAAGCTCTTCATTCATGGCTTGAATCCAAAATTCATCTTTGCTAGCTTGACTGACACTGTGAGGTTAAATAGTGGACAGAAATGCCAGATTGCTAGAAGATCCCACAAGAGTCCTTCTTGTTTGTACACCTGATCCCTTTTCTCCCAAAATTTGAGATTCTGGATGATTCTTTTGAACATATCTATATGGAGCCTTTTCAGACAACTCCTCTTTAGGTTCTTCATTGGGTGCACTGTTTGTATCATTACTATTTGATGTAGAAGGATATGTGTCCTCATCATCTTCATCTGTTGTTTTCTTTTCTTCTTTTGGAGCTGCAGGAGACTCATCAATAACAACATCAATACATTCAACAATCTTTCAAAGTCTTTTATTGTAACATTTATATGCCTTACTCCTAGAGGAGTAACCAAGAGATATTCCTTCATATGCTCTGGGTTCAAACTTTCCAAGTTTTTCATCATTATTCTTGATAAAGCATTTGCTCTCAAAAATTCTAAAATGCTTTATAGTGGGAGGATTACCATACCAGAGTTCATATGGAGTTTTATCACTATTTACATGAATATGTGCTTTGTTGAGAATGTTTGCTGCTGTATGTGTTGCTTCTCCCCAAAATGTGTCAGGTGTTCCGGAATCATCAAGCATAGCTCTAGCCATTTGTTGAATTGTTCTGTTCATTATTTCTGCAATACCATTCTGTTGTGGAGTGCCAGCTACAGAGAACAGTCTTTTTATGCCATGTTGTTCATAGAATTCAAGAAAAACATTGGATGTATATTCTCCTCCTCGATCAGATCTGAGACACTTGATTTTTAGATCTAATTGATTCTCAACTAGTGCTTTGAAGATCTGAAATTTCTCAAATGCTTCATCTTTGTGTTTAAGTAGCCCAATCCAACACATTCTAGAGAAATAATCAATGAATAAGATGTAGTATTCTTCACCACGTGGTGACTTTTTTCTCATAGGTCCACATATGTCAGTATGAATGAGTTCAAGAGGCTTACTTGATGATCCTTCCTTGGAATTAAATTGTACCCTGGTTTGCTTACCGAATTGGCAAGATTTGCATATGATATTTTCAGGTAGAGTAATATTGGGAAGATCACAAACAACTTTAAGTCTGCTTGATTTGTTGATTTGAGAGAAGCTCAGATGCCCCAACCTTCTATTCCATAGCCAATTTTCTAAAGATTTACTCAAATAACATTGTTCTTTGGGGTTCTTCAATATATACAGGTTGTTTGGAGTTATTTTTCCTTTTATAATTGCTTTACCTGTATCAAGATCACGTACCACACATTCTTTTGAACTAAAGACAACTTCAGTTCCTTGATCACACATTTGACTTACACTTAACAGATTATGTTTTAATCCATCCACATACATGACTTCATTAGCTTTCACCTTTTCTTTTAGAAAAATAGACCCTTTTCCCTTAATGACCGCAGTAGTATCATTCCCAAACATAACATTTTTTTCTTTTTCTAGAGTACTATATGAAAGAAGCTTGTCTTTATCACCTGTCATGTGTCTTGAGCATCCACTATCAATGTACCATTGGTTTTCTTCATCTTCTGCAAATAACGCTATGCCACAATTTTCAACTTGTAATTCCTTCTTTTTCCATACTTTGGAGCTTGAAGGTACATGTTCTTTTGGCTGAACTTTTCTCTTGCATTCAGATTCTTCATGGCCAAAGTTATTGCAATAAGCACATTCAACTTCATTTTGAAGTGGAGAAAAGTTGTTATAAGTATTCTTCTTTGTTTCAATATCAATCCTTTTCTTTCTTGCTTCTCTTGTCATGATGGTTTTATATCCAACACATTGAACAGCTTTATGGCCAAAATTGTGACATGAGAAACATTGTCCATTGAAGAATAAATTTCTGCGATCATGAAATCTTCTATATGAATTTACTTGTTGATTGGTGTTTCTTTGAAAGACATTCCTGTTAGTGTTCTTTGAATTGAGATGATCATGCTTTATCTGTAAAGATTCTTTATTCCCTTGCTGAGTGGCAGCATGTTGTAGACCAGCTGTAACAACTTTTAGATAATTTGGTGTTGAAACCTAATAAGATTCTCCAATATATCCAAGACCTGTCTTTATAAGAAGAGAACGTTGTACCTTGATAATCTCATCTAATGTTTTAGATCCTTTAGCAAATTTAAGATTCATAGTTTTTACTTTCTCAAGTTCTTTTCTTAGACTTACTACCTCACACTCTAATTTCTCATTGTGCTTCTCCTTTTCTTCAAGCTGATTTTTCAGAGTTTCTATGATTATTTTACTTTCTTCTAAGAAATTCTTGAGTTTAATGTTTTCATCAAGAAAATCACTGTCTGCTAGAGCATCCACAAAAGTATCTTTTTCTTCTCTAGATTCTTTTTCAAATGCCATGAGAAGTCTAAGGTCTTGTTCACATTCTTCCTCACTGTCAGATAACCCATCACTATCTTCATGAGTGTAGTAACTCTTTCTAGTGCTAAAACGATTCTTATTCCTTTTTGCTACTTCCTTCCCTTTTTTATGTGTTTCTTTATAAGGACACTTAGCAGCATAATGACCAACTCTTCCACAATCAAAACATTTGAAAGGAAGCTTACCTCTGAACCGTCCTGTGCCAAGTTGAAGTTTCTTTACAAAGTTTATTTCATCTTCTTCTGAGATATATCCTGATCCTTCTATTTTTTGTACTTCCTTCCCTTTTTTAGAAGTTCTAAAGACTGCTTCTTTGAATTCAGAAGATCCTCCTCTTCTCATTTCATATGCAGTTAGTATGCCATGAAGTTGCACCACAGTAAGATTTTGAAGATCCTGCTTTTCTTCAAGGGTAGAAACTTTTGACTCAAATTTTTTTGTTAGTGATATTAAGACTTTCTCAACCAAGGTAGATTCGGTTATTATTTCTCCCAGATTTCTCATACGATTTACAATATCATCAAGTCGTAAAAAAAATTTGCAATGCTTTCTTCATTATCCTTTTTTAGATTCTCATATTGAATTCTGAGAGTTTGGAGTTTAGAACTTTTTACCTTTGCATCACCTTCATAACTTAGAATGATTTTGTCCCATATTGTCTTGGCTGTATTCAGCTGCATGACAAGGACAAATTCAGATTCAGTTAGACTTCCCAATAGAGCATTGACCGCCTTTGCATTCGTTTCATAGTTCTTTCTTTCTGTCGGATCTGTTGGTACTACAGCTGGGTATTGATATCCTTGTTCTACAATTTCCCATACCTCTGCTCCCAGAGACTGAAGATAGGATCTCATCCTTGTTTTCCAGAAGATTAAATTGTTTATGTTAAAAAGCGGAGGCCTAATAGATGCTATTCCATCTTGCTTGATCTTCCTTCTAGCGGCTAATACTTTTTTAGAAGGACCTGCTCTAATACCAATTGTTAGGAAAAATACTGAGAGGGGGGTGAATCAGTATTTAAGGCTGAATAAATTTTCTTTTCTTTCTCTTAAAAACATATGTTACAGTGCTGCATCCAACAGGTATGACCTGATATCTTATTATGTCTTTTACTTAGAACATTGCATCAGATAAGAATTAAGCATGAACAAAAATAACAGAAAAAAGCATCAACACATATGAACACCAGGATTTAAGGTGGAAACC
Source organism: Pinus albicaulis (assembly GCA_034641835.2). Classification (NCBI taxonomy): domain Eukaryota; kingdom Viridiplantae; phylum Streptophyta; class Pinopsida; order Pinales; family Pinaceae; genus Pinus; species Pinus albicaulis. Next base: position 1,265,336,019 of record CM076579.1, on the reverse strand, counting down.
CAATTCGGGAGAAAACCACCGCTGCTGTAATCTCAGTTTTCAATATTCATTATAGAGAAGACTTCTTACAATATATGCTGGTGCAGACTTATACCAGCACGTAGGCACCCACCTGCAGAAGGCTACAACCTTCTCTCGTTTACCAGCTACTACTGGAAGGGAGCTACAACCCCCTTTCTGAAGGCTTCGACCTTCAACACTACTATAGACCACGTTTCATCAATTTTCATACTGGATCCACCAGTTTCCATATGACATACATTGCCAGTCACAAGTTTATTTACTTTCTATATACTCACACAAACCAGAGATTTATCATCGTCAGATCATTCTATCCATGGTTGCATCGTAGTTTCAGATTTATCAGTTAAGACTAGAGCTCACCCATACAGATATTCCTTTTAGGAATTGCTCGTTCACCACCCTTACAAAATGCTCCCCCGTTCTTTACTTTTCTTCTCCTTATATAGTTTTCCCTTTATTAAAACCATGGGTTAAAACCACGAATCGCTGACAGTATTCCTTTTAGTTTATCCCACGTGGCTTTTGATCTTTTATTTTAATTTTATTTATCAATTTAAAGAAATTGATAAATAAATAATTTAGAATTAAGGTTAACCCTTCGCATTTTAATTCCTCCAAATAATATGGTAAACCTTTGACCCCGAGCCCACAAATTTAGTCAATAGCCAATCAAATATGTGCATGGTACCATACGTAAACTTCGCACAATTCCAGCATTCGATCACTGTTAGATTAGCAAACTTCCAGATCAACGGCGTATATGCATATCGCTCGACCTCCAATATCGATCGTTAACGTGCGATGGCCCGCCGTACCTGTATTAATCTCCGTGCACCTTCAACAAATGACGATCGTTCAATGACCCCTTCCCAGATCAACGACGCTCAATAATATCGCTGGGCATCCTGGGTCGAAGTATAACGCGCGGTGGCGCATGGTGAAAAGTGGTTTTGTGAAGTCGTACAGGGACGCGTGTCAAGAATTCTATGGAATCGCTCCTCACCAGGAAATACCACTTGCCCGATGAGAGTGGTGCGATAAAAACCGGAAACCGCCGTTACTTTTCCTCTCACAAGGTTCCGCCTTCTTCGCTTAGGGTTCCACTCCCCCTGCTTGATTATTGTAAATTGACTTATTTACTATGACATCGCTTGCGCTCTTTATCAACAGATTAACCCATCATTTTGTTTATTGAGGCTTGACACCAGTTCGACGCAATATTCGTAACATCCATAATATATAACACAATAAATTCACACCAGATTCCTTTGTGACCTTAAATTCGTCGTTCCGCCTCTTCATGCTCCATTCTGGTTCCATAAGCACCAATGTACAGTTTCCATACCATGTTCTATTGTTCCAGGCAATTTTCAACATATCTCCTCTTTTGCTTGTTTCTGCTCCTTGACCGATACTTCCTCTGTTCTTTTGATCAACCGATACTTCCTCTGTTATTTTGATCAGATGCTCCTTTGTAGCCAATGCCTTTGCCATCAATGATAATATTCCAACATCGTTTCCATGGGTATTGTTTTTTCTGTAAGGGGTTCGGTCATAAAGTCTTGGAGTGCAGAAAGTATGGACAAAGAATGATGTATGAAAACTCAAGGAAATTATGAAAAATGGATAATTCACTCATAATCCATTCAAAAATATAATCAAATGCTTTTTCTGCCATCAAATCGGGCACAAGTCTCACAAATGTCCTCTCAAATAATGTGGTCCATCTTCTCAGAAAAGGTACCAAACAAATAGTTACAAGTAGTGGAAAAAGAAGTTGAATAAGTGTGACTTGGCTCTAATAGCTCAAGATCAGAAAAGTCAATGGTATATGGACAGTGGTTTCTCAAAGCATATGACAGGAGATCGAAGCAAGTTTGTAACCTTTGATGAAAATAAATCTGGAAATGTTACATTCGGAAATGATAAAGCAGGGAAAATCAAAGGAAAAGGCTCAGTCAGTCTGAATAATGGAAGAGGAGAGGCTCAAGATGTACTATTTTTGGATGGGTTGAAAGCAAATCTATTAAGCATCATTCAAATGTGTGATAAAGGATGTGAGGTCCGTTTCAGAGCCCAAGATTATGAGGTAAGATCGAGCACCACAGGAAAGACCTTTATCAAATATGTTAGAACAGAAAGTAATGTCTATATAGTGAAAGAAGAGAACGAAGCATGCCACATAAGAAAACTTGATGAATCATGGTTATGGCATAGAATATTGGGACACCTAAACTTTGACCACATCATCAGTATGAGCCAGAAGAATGTAGTCAGAGATATGCCTGCAATAAAGAAGCCTCCAAATACCATATGTAAATCCTGCCAATTGGGAAAGCAGACCCACACATCTTTCAAGACCAAAGAGAAGCTATCTACAATTAGGCCTATTCATCTTGTTCACATGGACCTGTGTGGACCTACAATAACTAATTCACCAGGTGGAGAATCTTATTTCATGCTAATAATAGATGATTTTACCAGATTGACGTGGGTGGTATTTCTCAAATATAAATCTGAAGCAATTGAGAAATTTAAGATATTCAAGGCATTGGTAGAAAATCAAACAGGATGCAAGATAAAATGCATCAGATCAGACAGTGGAGGTGAATTCATAGACTATGATTTTGCAGACCTATGCAGTGAACATGGGTTAAAACAATAGTTTACAATTGCAGGTACACCTCAATAGAATGGAGTGGCAGAGAGGCAAAATAGGTTAGTACAACAGATTGCCAGAGCTATGATGCAAGAAAGTAACATTCCCCAAACCTACTAGGCAGAAGCAATATACACAGTTGTTCACATTCTCAAAAAATATCATCTAAGACCAAATTGTGATAAGAATCCTTATGAATTATGGCATGGTAAACCAACATCAATCAAGTACTTTAGAGTCTTTGGAAGCAAGTGTTTCATAAAAAATAATGATGAAAAACTGGGGAAGTTTGATGCAAGAGCTGGTGAAGGAATATTTTTAGGATATGCATCCAAGAGTAAGGGTTACAGGTGCTACAACAAAAGACTGCACAAAATTGTGGAAAGCATTGATGTAAGATTTGACGAAGATCTACCAAACAGAACAAGAAACACAAGCTATGCCAATCCTCCAGATGATCATGAAGTTGAGAACCAAGATAATGATGAACATAGCAAGACAACATAAGATACTGAATTAAACTCAAAAGTTCCCTAAATACACACTCAAAAGAGCCATCCAGAATATCAAATCATTGGGGACAAGAGTGTGGGAGTCCAGACAAGAAGACAGCTTGTTGAATAGATAGAAGAAGTATACCTAGTCATGCTATCTCAAATACAGCCAAAGAAGTTCGAAGAAGCCAACAAAGACAAAAACTGGGTAAATTCTATGAATGAAGAACTAGACCAAATTGAGAAGAACAATACCTGGGAGCTAATTCCAAGACCCACTGGGAAAAATGTCATTGGCACAAAATGGATATTCAATAATAAGATGAATGAACAAGGGCAAGTAATCATAAATAAAGCCAGACTTGTATGCAAGGGGTATTCTCAAATTGAAGGACTTGACTATGATGAAACTTTTGCCCCTATAGCCAGAATGGAATCAATCATAATGTTTTTGGCCTTTGCATGCTATGATGATTTCAGGGTATACCAAATGGATGTGAATTCTGCCTTCCTGAATGGAGACTTAGAGGAAGAAGTCTACATGGAACAACCTGAAGGATTCTCCTTAACAGATAAACATGACTATGTGTGTAGATTAAAGAAAGCCTTATATGGTCTGAAACAAGCTCCTCGTGCATGGTATTCAAGGCTAGACAATTACTTGCAAAAAAAAGGGTTCAAGAAAGGAGGAGTAGACAACAATTTGTACATAAAGGCTAATGAATATGAACTCTTAATTGTAGTAGTCTATGTAGATGACATCATGTTTGGTAGCAAAAAATATGAGTTAGAAAAAGTATTTTCTGAAGAAATGAAATTAGAATTTGAGATGTCTATGATTGGAGAGCTGACCTTCTATTTAGGACTTCAAATTCAACAAAAGAATAGAGGAATATTCATTTCGCAAGAAAAATACTTAAGAGAAATGTTGAAAAGGTTTCAAATGGAAGACTGCAAACCTGTGTCAACTCCCATGATCACTGGATGCAAACTTGTGCTAATGATGGATCTACAGATGTAGATCAATAAATTTATAGATCCATGATAGGAAGTCTGCTATACGTAACTGCTTCTAGACCAGAAATTATGTTGGCAGTAGGTCTTGTGGCAAGATATCAAGCAGCACCAAAACAAAATCACTTACTTGCAATCAAGAGAATATTTAGATATCTGCGAGGAACCGCACATTATGGCCTATGGTATCCAAAAGGAAAAAGCTTCACATTGAAAGCATACGCAGATGCACATTGGGCCAGCTGTGTGTGTAGTGCTCAACTTAGTGTTCCTAAATTGAGGTCATAAATTGTCAACCAGGGCTAGTAAACTGCTAAAGTGAGGTGCACTATATGTGCCTAGGTATCTGTTTCTCACTACGTTGTATTTAGTGTTTTTCTGATGTTTTTGGTTTTATGGTTTTATGTCAAAAAGGAAAAGAACTAAATTTTGGTAAAGAGAAGTGGATAGTTACACTAAAACAGAGCAAAACCTATTCTAAACTGTGTAAGGCACTAAAGAGCAGAAAATGCAAAGCTTGATAATGACTCATGGAAAAGAAATAAATCACAACATGAAATCAATAACTCACAACATAAACTCATCCAATTCATTCATTAGAAATATGTTGGAATAGCTTGAGGAAAGGACAAGTTTAGTGCAAATGAGGTTCTCCTAAGTAAACAATCATCTTACAATATTACAAAGAATCTCATCCATGGCTAGAAGTTTATTAGAACACAATTGGAAAAGACTATTTGTAGCACAATAAGATTTCTACTTTGAATTTACTTGTAATTCTAAGACTAATCCATTCTGCAGCTCAACTTATCACTACTAAACCTCATTCAAAAGTTAAATATTTTCTAGAATAGTTTTTGGGAAAAGGCTTATTCGTGAAATTGCAAAAGATTGCAGAACAATCAAGGCCTTAAACTGATATCACTAATTCCTATCCATATGATGGTGCATTAATAGAAAGTCAGAACAAGAGTAGTTTGTAAACAATGAAGGCCGTGAAGTCTAATTTTGACAGTTAATACAACTTAAAGAACAATGGATAACACTGAACTAGAATGCAATTGATCAAACTTGAAACACAGTGACCACAACTAAACTAAAATTCCATTAACCTAACTTGAAATACAGTGAAATGGAATTGAAATAGAATGACACTAATCTAACTTGAAATGCAGTGAATTAAAATTGAACTAGAGTGCCATTATCAAACTTGAAATATAGTGACATAATTAAACTAGAATGACATCTACCTCCGGAGTGCTATGACTAGACTAAAGATGCAACTAATCACTAAAATGTTTCAGCTCTGTCTCATTCGGAATTAGTGGTATTTTGGAATAGTTTGTAGAATAGGACTAGTTGCAACATGTTATGTAAATGAGCATGAAAGCATAAAATTCAACAAAACACAAAAAAGCTCTAAAACATCACAACTATGTCTCATCTGAAGTTAGTGATGGTTTGGAAGAGTTTATAAGATCATGACTAGCTATAACAACTGATGTAATTGAGCATAAAAACAAAATACAACTAACTCCTAAAATACTACAGTTATACCTCATCCAATATTAGTGATAATTTGGAATAATTTGTGAAAACAAGACTAAACTGTAGTATCCAATGCAAGTGAACATAAAACGCAAAGTTCAGGAAATTGATTAAACTAAGAATGAAACGAGGCTAATGTACTTATCTAAACCATATGAACAAAGCTTCTCAGGTATTAGGGGCCCTCTACCACCGGATTAGCGTGAAAATCTACTCAAGATTGACTTAGCTCATGCAATAAGGCGATGCTTATTTCATTAAAAGAGAAATTATTCAAGACAGAGTATTTACGGTCTTCTGAGATCTAGCAATAAAACATAAATCTAGCTAACAGTTCCTCGGTCTCCCGAGTCATACTTATAATGAAATTACATAACTACTCTTAAGAAAAACAGGGATAAGTGTCTTTCCCACTTCTAATCAAATTAAAACTCTTATTAACAGTCTTGTGCTTTACTGCGGACATCTGTAGAGTCTGTGTTTTGATAGGAAATTGCTTCTCTTCTATGTGCATAACCGCTTGGAGACTTTAACTCAGACTTCGTGGGGAGCAAGAGATGATGGGGAAGTGTTGTGGATTTCACCCATATGCCTTTTTCTTTGCAGTGACACCTGGAACCTACGTAAACATGAGGATAGCTGCAGAACAGACGACTGGCTACGGAATGCCTGTATTCTGTAGCCGAGTCTTAGTCAAAAATTACTACAACAACAAAATCATGAAAACATAGCAAGTTAGTCATTATATAAATTCTTAAAGAAATTTTAATTAATCCTATTGATCATTTAAGCCTGTAATTGATGAGGGACAAAGAAAATGAAGTGGAATGTGGTGAAAGAGAAGAACATCTTTGGGGCTCAACATACCCCCACTGCAAGGTTTTTGCATGTCCTCATGCAACTACTCCATGTACTCTGAGACCTCTGCTAGGACATCCAAACCTCTTCTTCTGCTTTGCCTGACAGTAAATGGTCTTCTAGGCTTCCTTATGACCAACTTGAATCTTAAATTTGTAAGTGCCCTGATTAAATTTTTGTTTTTCTTCTTCAATTTTTCACTGGCCTTGTACAATTTCTCCATTTGTAAAGACGAAGTTGAATTCATATCACTTTTTAGTTTCACCCGCTCCCTCAAAATGTCATTCTCATTCTTGATATGCCTATTGAGTACTTCTAACTCATACTTATCTCTTCTTAGCACATCAATTTCAGATTTTGGTGGGCTAGGAGTTCTGTCTCTACTTTCTGAAGCTCTCCTCTCTAATGACTCAATATAATTGTAAATTTGTTGTTGTGCTGGGTCAATTTCTGGAGTTTCTTCATCCTCAATGTTTATGATCCCTATTTGTCTAACCTTTGTTTTCCTTAGTATACCTCTAAGTCTTTGGCTCTGTCTTGGTTGAGATGCCCCTTCTCCTCTGTCTTTGGCATATTTTATTATTATTCTCTCCTTCTTAAGCTGCTTCTTTATTTGAGCCAATTTCTCAGAAATCATCTCTTCACTGTCCTCTTGAATTGATTTACAGTTTCAACTTCAATAGCTTTGGAAATTTCCCTTCTCCTGCTTCTTCTTGTAGGTTTTCTTTCAAGTGGAGATTCTTTGGGTTCCTCAAAATGGTTCCTCACTAGAAACTCTTCCCAATTATCTCCCATTTTCCTCAAATGATGTTCAATTAAGATTTTGACTAAACCATGGTGATACAAAGTTGTTTCTAGAAATTGAACCCTTTTTTCAACATTTGAGGCCATTCTTTTCAGACTATGAAGCAGGAAAAAGGGAAAATTAATTTCTTCATCTAAGAAATGCATCATTAACTGAATATGATAGACATAGAGGGTACCAAATCTTCCTTCACAAGTTAAAATTTTTTGTAAAATGAGCAACATGTTCCTCCACTTATTCTTTAGTGCCGAGCTAGGAATACCCTTTTTAAAAATGGAAACATCCATACCTGGAGTTTTAAGCATTTGCCTCCATGTTTCGTTATGAAATTCCCTATTTTTGAACCACCTTTCTCCTTGCCTGGGTAATTCCGTTGCCTCTACAATGAAAGCCTTTGTAACAGTGAATTTAATGTCTCCTATCTAGACCTCTACTCCATTGAAGGACCTTGCAAATGTTTTAGTCACCTCTTTGTGAAAACCACTAAATTTCTCCAAAAATTGCAACCAACCAGCCTGCTGTAGCATTTCTCTAATTTGTGGATAACCTTCCAAGTACTTGGCCCCAACTGGTTCGGTCCTCACTATGAGACCCATAGCTTCTCTTTTCAACCTTCAAATTACTGCTCCTCTTCTCACGGTGAGAATGGCTGTTAAAGAGTTGTTTTTTCCCCACAGATGCTTCCTCTGTCTTTACAGACCGGAATGGATAAGAATTGGTTGTGGAAAGAAATGATATGGAGTGGTTATGAAATGAGTATAATGCGGTGAGGTGATTCATATGAGTTGAAAGCTAACACGGAAGAAAATACCGCGGAGATATTTCGTGAGAAATTCAAAAATCATCATTAAATACTTCGGCCTAATGACGTGACTGATCAAATCACTTCAGTACTTTAACCGTTAAGTTTTAAATGATGATCGGATATGGCAAGATGGAAGGGTTTTTGTCCAAAGTTTTTATGATGGATTTAATAGGCATGATCAACACGACTAAGCAAAATTACTTTTTTTTGAATCATATATGACTTAACCATACTAAAATTTTCATGATCTATCACTATAATAATTTCATAACTTTTACCTTTGCCTTCCCTTTGATTCTTTTGTGGTTTTGATATGCCTTATCCTCTTTTGAAAATCTTTGATCTTCAGTCCTCGTAACTTTTTTTATTTTTTCTTGTTGTCTTGGATATGCAGGATCAATTTGTTGCTCAATCAAGTGATTACTGGATAGTGCCTTCAGGATCTCTGGCTGCAGAATGTTTGTCTGGCTGCAGAATGTCTGCCTAGCTGCAAAATGTCTGACTGATTGCAGAATGTACCTATAGAAGCCTTGAAATGGAATGGTTTGAAGCATGAATGGAATGTTTGAATGTTGTATGAAATGAGTTAAAAATGGATAATGAAATATTGTGCAATGGAGTATGGGTGAAGTGAATAATGGAATGAAATAGATCACAATTATGAAGTGGAGTGAAAAAGTGACCTGCAGCTTCTGATCTGTATTATTCAATTGCAGAAAGAAATCAATCTTAAAACTCTAAGATGGAAATGAGGTGGACCATGGAATGAAATGAATGAAGTATGGATGAATGAAATGAAATGGAGTATGAAATGAAATGGATTATGGATGAATGGAGTGAAATGGATCATAAGTGGGATGTGAATCACTTATGATTTTATGATAGCTGCTTGCGGAGAAAAAAACAAACTTGAAAAGCTAAAGTGTCAGAAAGATCCTGATTTTCACTCTATCTTTTCTGTATAAACATGCTAATCAGATATTAGTTTTCATGTTTATACTTAATTTTTTTTTTATTTTTTTTTAATTTATTTTTTATATTTTTTTTTTATTTTTTTTCAAATATCTGACTTCAGAAAATTCAATCAAGTTGATGAAGAAGAAAAATTCTTCTTCATTAACTTCATGTCACTGTTTTCCTGGAATCTCTTGACAAATTCTTCTCTTGAAAGTGGCTTGTGATACAACTTCAATCTATGACCATTTACAAGAAAAGTGACCTTCTCTTCATCTATTGTCATGATTTTTATTGCTCCATTATCAAAAATTATTATAATTTCGTATGGTCCAAGCCAATGTGTTTGGAATTTACCTTGAAAATCCTTGAACTTTGAATTAAACAAGAGAGCCCAGTCACCTTCTTTGAACTTATTTTCCTTGATGTATTTGTCATGCCATCTAGTCCTTTGCTGTTGGACTATACTTGTTTTCTGAACTGCATCTTGTCTGATCTCATCCAATTCATTAATCTGCTCCAATCTGTGCTTTTGTGCCTCTGTTAGATCAAGTCCTAGTTGAACTGCCATTTTGAAAGTTTGAATCTGGAACTCTATGGGAAACAAAACTTGCTTTCCATAAACAAGTTCATAAGGAGTATGGCCTGTTGTGCTTCTCCATGTAGTTCTATAGGCCCACAAGGCTTCAGGAAGCCTATCTACCCAATATCTTCTATGTAAATGAACAATCTTTGTTAGGATCCCTTCAATGACCTTATTAGTAGATTCCACTTGACCATTTTCTTGTGGATGATAGGGAGTAGATTTTCTGTGTCTGATTTTGTAGCTCTCCATCATTTGATCCACTAGCCTTGATGTGAATTGAGCTCCTTGATCTGTAAAAATTTCCCTTGGGACACCAAAATGAGTAAAAATATCCTAAAAAAGAAAATTAACTACAGATGCTTCAGTAGCATAAAGTAATGGCTTGGCCTCTACCCATTTAGTAACATAATCAGTGCAAACTAATATATATTTCTTTTGTCTTGATGGAGGACTAATAGGTCCTACAAAATCCAAAGCCCATTTTTCAAAAGGTTCAATATGTACTTGAGGCTGCAATGGCATCTCACCTGAAGGAGAAGGTTTCCCTACCCTTTGGCAACTATCACACCTTTTGACACACTCTTTAGCATCTTTAAAAAGGGATGGCCAATAATATCCTAAATGAAGGATCTTATAAGCTGTTCTTTTATCAGCAAAGTGTCTGCCACAAGGTTCATCATGACATGCTTTGAGGATCTCAGGCATCTCATCTTCCCGAACACATCTCCTAATGATAAAATCTGGACCTGTTTTTTATAACTCATTAGCAACCCATGAATATTTTTCACTGTCATAAATGATCTTTCCTTTGTTTCTTGCATTCATTATTGAAGGAAATTTCCCTAAAACTAAATAATTAGCAATGTCAGCAAACTAAGGAGTTTGAGTAGAAATTGAAAAAAGATATTAATCAGGGAATTGATCTTCAACTGGAGTATTGTCTTTGATGTTTTGGAGTCTAGATAGGAAATCAGCTACTGTGTTTTGTTTTCCAGGCCTATCTAGAATGGTAATGTTGAATTCTTGTAAAAGAAATAACCATCTTATGACTCTGCCATTAGTAATTGATTTGTTCATTAAATATCTAATTGCAGAGTGATCCGTGTGAACAAAAGTTTCATAGCCTGTTATATAGTGTCTGAATTTGTTTATGGCATGAACAATAGCTAAAAACTCTTTTTCAGTTATAGTATAGTTTAACTCTGAAGGAGTCAAATTTTTACTGGTATAGTAGATGGCATAAGGAATCAGGTCTTTTTGTCCCAATACTACTCCTAGAGCTGTATCTGAGGCATCTATTGAAATATGAAAAGGTAACTTCCAGTTAGGTCCCCTTAAAATAGGTGCTTCAGAAATTTTTGTTTTCAGGGTCTCAAAGGCTAACTGGCAATCGGGATTCCACTTGAATTCACAGTCTTTGGTAAGTAATTTGAAAAGTGGAGATGCTATCTTGGTGAAGTTTTCTATAAACCTTCGATAATATCCTGTAAATCCAAGAAAACTCCTAACATCTTTTTGACAACTTGGAATAGATAAGTTAGAGATGACTTCAACTTTTGACTCATAAACTCTAATCCCATTCCCTGAAATGTGATGTCCCAAAACAATTCCTTCAGTAAACATCATAAAACACTTCTCATGACTTAGTGAAATATTTGCTTCTTTACATCACGTTAAGACATTTTTCCAAGTTTGCTAAGGCTTCTTCAAATGTGTTTCCATAAACTTTGAAATCATCCATATATACCTCTACACAATCATGTATTAGATCTGAAAAAATTCCTAGTACTGCCCTTTGAAATGTTGTTGGTGCATTGCATAGTCCAAATGGCAATACTCGGTAAGCATAGGTACCCCAAGGACAGATAAATGTGGTTTTGTCTTGATCTTCCAATGCTACTTGGATTTGATTATAACCACTAAACCCATCTAAAAATGAGAAGTACTTTTTGCCAGCTAATGTATCTAACACCTGATCTATGAAAGGTAAGGGAAAATGATCTTTAAGAGTAGCTTTGTTTAATTCCCGGTAGTCAATACATACCCTCAATTTACCATTTTTCTTTGGAACAATTACCAAAGGAGAAACCCACTGACTATCTGAAATAGGATAGATAAAGTTGACATTCAATAATTTCTGCAATTCTTCTTTAACAATCTCCTTGAGATTTGGATTCGTCCGTCTCTCAGGTTGTCTGATTGGTTTACAATTTTCCTCTATGTAGATGTGATGAGTGAAAGTCTTGGGGCTTATCCCTTTCATATCAATGTACTCCCATTCATATGCAGAAGAATGTCTCTGTAATATTTTGACTAGCTCTTCTTGTTGATATTTCTCTAGTTTCTTGTTTATGTTTAAAGTTTTGCCTGGAAATATCTCAATTGTAGAGCTGCCAAATTTATCCATGGAATAGAGAGACATCTGCCTTGATGAAAAAAACTCAATGTTGTATTCTTCTTGAAATTGTTCATGTTTATATTCCGAAGAGGATTCAAAGTTTTCCAAGGTATTCAGAATCTGGTTATCTTCACTAATTTCTGAAATTGTGAAGAGAGGTTGTAAGTCTTCCTCATCCTCTATCCATTGAGTATCATCTAATTCTGTAATTTTTCTTGCTGGAGGATACAAGGTAAATTTATTGGTTGAACTACCATCAGAGATGTACATATCACCAGATCTACAGCTAATGAAATCATCAGCTGTAGCTAACCAAGGTATTCCTAATATAATAGGGTGTCCTCCTAGATTATTCTTAGGAGTTAGGATCATAAAATCCACAGGATACTCCCAAGAGTCTAGGGACACTGGAATATCTTCTATTACCCCATCAGGTTTGATCACAAATATGTCTGCTAATTGTAATAATGTGGGTGTAAAAAGAATATTAGGAAGTTTTAGTTTATCCATGATTTGTCTACTCATGATATTGATTGCTGCTCCTAAATCAATGAGTGTGTTTTGGAATTCAATTCCATTGATGTGAATTTTGACAACTGGATTTCCTGGGTCTAGATACTTTGGAATAGCAATCTTACCCATCATGATATCTGCTGTTTTTCCTGCTAGTTGAATTTTCTTTGTCTCTCTTATTCTTTTTCTTGTTTTCTTCATGCTCAACTCCTTTATTGTCTTTGCTAAGATTGGAATTTCCTTGATGGCTTGCAATAATGGAATCTTAATATGAACATTTCTCAGCTCATCTAGGAAATCATAATTAGGTACCATGATTTGTTTTTCTACACCCCTATCAATTTGTAATCTTTCTGGGAAGGGAGGTGTAGAAGTGGATGTTGATGGATGCTCTAATATAGGAGTTGAAGTTATTGGTTCTTTTTGTTTTTATTTTTCAGTGTTTGAGTCTTGGAAAGTTGTGTTCTCTCCAAAACTTTTATTTACCTGTAGAGAATCTTCCTCAAAATTGTCTTGCTCTTGTATGATTACAGAAGGTTTCCTCTTTTCAAGTATTCTTCCATACCTAAGTTGAACATCACTAAGGTCTAAAGGAGTGATCAAATAAGTTGGAAAATGTTGGCCTTCTATCATGTATGTGTTCTGAAGATTTTTATTGTTGGGGTTTGGTATGGGTTGGGCAGGCAACTGATTTTTTTTCTGAGGAAATGGTAATGGAAGTGGTTGATTTTGATGTTGTGAATTTTGAGGATTGTGTTGAAGATTTTGTTGAGGAGGGAAATGTGGATATGGTGGTTAGGATGGTGGATATTGATAATACTGAGAGTATCTTCCATAGGGATTTTGTGCTCCTTGCACCCAAGTTTGTGATTGATTTTGAAATTGGGGCCAAGGTTGCTGCCAAGGATTCCAATTTGGTGGGGGTTGATTATACATCTGATCATGAAATCCAGGTCCTTGCCAAGGCCTCCTGGAAACAAAATTGAGAGATTCTGTGGAACTTGTAGGAGTATCTTCTTGAAAGATAGCTTTAAGACCAGGAAGTGAAGGACAACTCTTGGTCTCGTGTTTTTCTGAACAAATTACACAAGTCTCCACAACTTTGGCATCCAAAGGGCACTCTCTCAAGGCATGTTTCTTTCTACATTTGGAAAAAAATATTGCTAAGGCATCAGATTCAGCTTTTTTCTTGTTTTGTAACTTAAGGGTGTCTATTTGTTCACTAAGACTCCCCAAGATATCAGATTTGAATTCATCAAGCATATGTCCTATTTCTGCTCTACTTACTGTCCCAGAAGCAGACTTACTTGCCCTTGCAAGAGCAGGGTCTCTTGGTCCCTTTACAGTTTTAGATTTCCCTCTTGAAAGGTTGATACATAATTCAACTATTTCAGGTAATGTGAGTTGAGATATATCCCCTTTTCTGATCATGTTAAGGATATATAACCATTCATCCCTAATTTTCTTCAACAAGAGAGCTTTCAAAGTGTCTTGGTCTAGGTTTTCCATTTTTGCTCTTTTGATGTTGTAGTTAAATCTCTCCAACAAATCTTCCAGATTTTCATCTTCTTTTTGTAGCATTTTAAACACTTCATCCTTATGGTTGGCTGGCATACAGTAGTCCAAATACCTCTCTATAAATTCTTGTTTCATGTCTTCCCATGTCCTAATAGAATTGTTGATCAAACTCATAAACCACTTCAATGCTGCTCCTTTCAATTTTGAAGGAAATAATTTAAGTTTTTGAGCATCTTGTAAGTATTCATAGGTTCTACATAGGACTTCAAATTCAAATAGGAAGGTTTCATGATCTTCAGTTTTAAGTCCATAAAATTTTGGAAGGACAGAGGGTGAAATGATTTTCATAGTTGTATTGGTTTCTTCATCTACTATAGGAAACCCAAAAGAGCTTCCCATTTCTCTCCTACCTCTTCCTCTACCTCCTTCTCCTTCTGCACCTCTACCTCCTTCTCCTCTACCTCTACCTCTACCCCCTCCAAATAGTGTGTGTTCTCCATTAAAAACCCCTCCTCCCCCTTCTTCTGCCATAGTTGATTCTTCTGTAGAAGTTGAAAAGTTTATGTCCCTAGCAGGGGTTCCTGAATCTTCTTCTAAGACAGGCTCAGTGGGTAAAGTAGAAGGTATTTCTAATGGAATATGTGATATTAAGTTCTCTGGAAGTCTAGGATTAGTAAAGGATGGAATGTGGGTTTGAGTTGGAGGTGTGCTGGCTCTAGGTCTTGGTGAAACAAGTGGTGTTCTAGGAATCAAGCTTCTGCTTCTTATGAATCTACCCCTTGAGTCTCTTTCTCTATGCATGTCATTTTTTTTGGGTGGTAAGAAACAAGGCTACCTAGTTACACTTCCCCAGTAACGGCACCAAAATTTAATGCTCAACTTAATGTTCCTAAATTGAGGTCATAAATTGTCAACCAGGGCTAGTAAACTGCTGAAGTGAGGTGCACTATATGTGCCTAGGTATCTGTTTCTCACTACATTGTATTTAGTGTTTTTCTGATGTTTTTGGTTTTATGGTTTTATGTCAAAAAGGAAAAGAACTAAATGTTGGTAAAGAGAAGTGGATAGTTACACTAAAACAAAGCAAAACCTATTCTAAACTGTGTAAGGCACTAAAGAGAAGAAAATGAAAAGCTTGATAATGACTCATGGCAAAGAAATAAATCACAACATGAACTCAATAACTCACAACATAAAATCATCCAATTCATTCATTAGAAATAGGTTGGAATAGCTTGAGGAAAGGACAAGTTTAGTGCAAATGAGGTTCTCCTAAGTAAACAATCATCTTACAATATTACAAAGAATCTCATCCATGGCTAGAAGTTTATTGGAACACAATTGAAAGAGACTATTTGTAGCACAATAATATTTCTACTCTAAATTAACTTGTAATGCTAAGATTAATCCATTCTGCAGCTCAGCTTGTCACTACTAAACCTCATTTGAAAGTTGGAGATTTTCTAGAATAGTTTTGGGAAAAAGGCTTATTTGTGAAATTGCAAAAGATTGCAGAACAATCAAGGCCTTAAACTGATATCACTAATTCATTCCTGTCCATATGATGATTCATTAATAGAAAGTCAGAACAAGATTATTTTGTAAACAATGAAGGCCGTGAAGTCTAATTTTGACTGTCAACACAACTTAAAGAACAATGAATGACACTGAACTAGAATGCAATTGATCAGACTTGAAACACAATGACCACAACTAAAATAAAATGTCATTAACCTAACTTGAAATACAGTGAACTGGAACTGAACTAGAATGCCATTATCAAACTTGAAATATAGTGACAGAATTAAACTAGAATGACGTCTACCTTCGGAGTGCTATGACTAGACTAAAGATGCAACTAATCACTGAAATGTTTCAGCTCTGTCTCATTTGGACTTAGTGGTATTTTGGAATAGTTTGTAGAACAGGACTGGCTGCAACATGTTATGTAAATGAGCATGAAAGCATAAAATTCAACAAAACACAACAAAGCTCTAAAACACCACAGCTATGTCTCATCCGAAGTTAGTGATATTTTGGAAGAGTTTATAAGATCATGAATAGCTGTAACAACTGATGTAATTGAGCATAAAAACAAAATGCAACTAAATCCTAAAATACTACATTTATACCTCATCCAATATTAGTGATATTTTGGAATAAATTTTTAAAACAAGACTAAACTGTAGTATCCAATGCAAGTGAACATAAAATGCAAAGTTCAGGAAATTGATTAAACTAAGAATGAAATGAGGATAATGTACTTATCTAAACCATATGAACAAAGCTTCTCAGGTAGCAGGGGCTCTCTACCACCGGATTAGCACGGAAATCTACTCAATATTGACTCAGCTCTTGTAATAAAGTGATGCTTCTTTCATTAAAAGAGAAATTCTTCAAAACAGAGTATTTACAGTCTTCTGAGATCTAGCAATAAAACATAAATCTAGCTAACAGTTTCTCGGTCTCCCGAGTCATACTTATAATGAAATTACATAACTAGTCTTGAGAAAAATAAGGATAAGTGTCTTTCCCACTTCTAATCAAATTAAAACTCTTATTAACAGTCTTGTGCTTTACTGCGGACATCTGTAGAGTCCGTGTTTTGATAGGAAACTGATTCTCTTCTACGTGCATAACCGCTTGGAGATTTTAACTCAAACTTCGTGGGGAGCAAGAGATAATGTGGAAGTGTTGTGGATTTCACCCATATGCCTTTTTCTTTACAGTGACACCTGGAACCTACATAAACATGAGGATAGCTGCAGAACAGACGACTGGCTACGGAATGCCTGTATTTTGTAGCCAAGTCTTAGTCAAAAATTACTACAACAACAAAATCATGAAAACATAGCAAATTAGTCATTATATAAATTCTTAAAGCAATTTTAATTAATCCTATTGATCATTTAAGCTTGTAATTGATGAGGGACAAAGAAAATTAAGTGGAATGTGGTGAAAGAGAAGAATATCTTTGGGGCTCAACAGTGTGGATGACAGGAAAAGCATACATGGAGGTGCATTTTATTTTGGAAAAAGTCTAGTGGCATGGCTAAGCAAGAAGCAAACTTCTATCTCTCTATCTACAGCAGAAGAAGAATACATAGCAGCGGCATCATGTTGCACACAAGGAATGTGGATGAAACAAACTCTCCAAGACATGAAGGTAAGCATTGATGAACCCATTTCTATCAAATGTGACAATAAAAGTGCAATAACAATATCAAAAAATCATGTATTTCATTCAAAAACAAAGCACATCCCAATAAAGTACCACTTCCTCAGAGAACAAGTAGCACAGAAATTGGTGAAGTTGGAATACGTACCAATAAAGGAACAAATAGTAGACATATTCACAAAACCTCTTGCTAAAGAACCATTCAAATATCTAAGAGACAAACTAGGGGTAGTGTCGGCAGATGTTACTCTCTGATATGATTGAAAAAAAAACAAAAAAACAAAAAAAATATAGTAAGGGCCGCATATCAGTGCAGAAGACAAGTGATATTCAATATCAGACAAGAAAGTATCATTCCAGAGGGAAATCGATCAACAAATTTTAATAAAATAGCTAGAACAATGGAGCAGTGCATGGAACCGGTCCTCAAGATCAGAGGAAATGAAAAGATCGAAACTACATTGGGAAATGTGCAAGCCTTTGTCATTGATGTCAAAGGGGGAGGAAAAGCAAGCAAAAGAAGAAATGGTCTTCTGAAAAGCAAGCAGAGGAAGTCTTGGAGGAAGCATTGGAGTATTGGCATCAATGCCAAAGGGGGAGATTGTTGGAAATATTTTCATTGATGTTAGAGGAGAACAAAGGAGCAGCACCAAGACAAGGGAGCAGATCAAATTCAGATGGAATTGTTGCAGAGAAAGAAATTAAAGCGGTAGAGGCTACAAGAGGAGGGTTTAGACAGGAAGAAGTTTTTTTTTAACAGTTAGGTTTTTTGTTTTGTAAGCCTACGAGAAAATTAGACAGAAAGGCCACTGATTAGAATATCAGGCCAGAAAATAACTATAACAATTAATTCATCTACTTATATTAACTGTAAATAACAATTATTTTTAACCAAAGTATAATTCAAATTATATAGAAAGGATATTTTATATGGTTTGTAAATGAAAATAAAGATTTATGAAGAGGAATAAGTTTCGCATATAAGGTTAAGGGATATTGGGTTTATCATGGTTTATAACCATATTTTTTTTTGAAAAGTGAAATTGACCTTCAGGAAATATGTGGACCTGGATATATTGTAATGTTGATATCTTGTGTTCAAACCAAAGTATGGAAGGGCAAGTTATATTGTAGTTATCACTTATGTTAAGTCGAGTAATAAACCTTGAGAATTTGTGATGGATGGAGGACTGTCGGATTGAGAGACGGAGTGCGATGATCATCTGATCTGACACAGATTAAATCGACGATTGAGATTAGAACGTTCAATGGAGTGAACTGTAGTGTCTGATCGTCAGTGTACAACTATGGGTCTAGATAAATATGATGTCGACATTTTTTTAACCAAGGTAAGAACGTTATTTAAGCACGTTAACATATTGCAAAATCCATAAGTCGGAAGTATAATTAAAAGGTTTAATTATATGGATAAGTAAATGGTTTATAACCATAGGTCAAGAGAAGATGGAAAGGTAAGTTGGTAAATGTAGGCCCGAAATTTTATATATCAATGTTGTGTTGACACTTTGGGTTTTAACATGTTTTGATTAATGCAGATAAAATATGGGTTTATACCCACAACAGATATAAGGATATAATTTCCCACATAAAGGGATTTTGATTTTTCACATCAAGATATGTGAATGAGAATTTAAACCTTGGTTTAAGAAAAGGTTTCATTATATTTGGAATGGAAAATTCCTGGGCATAAATGAGATACACATTTGATGTATGCAAAGTGTGGGTAAATGCAACATGAAAGGCACAGGTAACGGAAGAAACAAGGTAGTTATACAGCAGAACGGGAATATAACAACAGAAATTGAAAAGACAGAGACAGTAGCTGAAAGGACAAATGCTCAGCAAGGGCTAAGTGAGATATAATTGTTCTAACTTTAAATGTAAATGAATTAATTATTTTTACTGTATGTAATGCAAAGGTAAGTCTCTGAAGGAAAAAAAAAAAACCTCCCCTGTAATACTGAATTGAGTACATAGTTTTGTAACGTCATGTAGTGCTGAGAGAGAAAATGAGAAGGTGGAATGCAAAGAGTCATACCTGTTCATTTCATATTCCCATATGGAATGCAAACAACTATGAGGGGATCTCTATAAATGATGTTATAGTAATATGCTTAAGGTGGTTAGAGAGTGAGCAGCATAAGGGAAGATAGTGGAAGAAGAAGAAGGAACGAAAAGAGAAGCTTTAAATATCCAGAGATGAGATAAGGTAGATATGAAGGTTGGAGGACAACAATGAAGAAGGAATAGAACAGAACTGATATATAGGTAAACTAGCATGTGTTTTCATAGTTGTGTGAGGAAGTTGGCACTTCCATATCAAGTTGTAGCTTGATAGATGTCTAGTTGTAGCTGGCTGAGGTAGGAGCCTCCTATAGGTTGGAGCCTACAAAAAATCAGTGATGAGAGGGAGTTGGAGCTTCCTTGCAAGTTGTAGCTTGCAGAATTGAGGTGGTAGCCTCCTGTAGGTTGAAGCCTACAGAAAATCAGTGGTGAGAGGGAATTGGAGCTTGCCTTTGCATCACAACAATAATAAGATGTGGTTTTCTATCTTATGGGTTTCCACTTATATCTGTTGTCCATGTGCATGATGATTATGTGTTGATGTTCTATAATTTATCTGCTTAATACTTGTTGCACACATATTAATGTTGTTGTTTCATTATAAATTAAGTAGAACCATGAAATGAAGATGTAAATAATTGTAAAAGAAAGTTTAAAAGACCATGAAGTGTTAAACTGATTCACCCCCCCCACCCCCTCTCAGCTTAACTAAGGGTCCAACAATGAGGATGAGTGTATGAATGAGAAAGGGCTCCAACAATACCATCGGTAGCATGGGATGCCCCCAATGCGTTGGCACAACCGGGTCTAGGGAGATCAGGTAAGATGGTATAAACATAACCAGACTGTGTGTAGATCAGGTCATATTTAAACTCAATCTGGAGGGAAACTTATTCTATCTGAGGGAAATGAGATGTGACATCTTTTCCAATAGCATACAAAAGGGATCTGAGAAACCAGTCCATGTAGACACGGTCTTCGAAGGTAGGGGTTCGACATATGCTCTTTATTCTCCGCCATTCTTGGACATGATCAGATAGGCGGGTCGCAAACGATTGACGAAAAGAAGTCAAGAGTTCTGTACCAGTGTCATAGCGAAGGGGAAGCTGGAAGTAAGATAGAAAATCCCAGGCAAGAGTCACAAAAGTAGTATGAAAGGAGGATGTCTGGTCACCATACCACTTGGAAGCTTCTCTAGTAAGAATACATTGTAAAAACCGAAGATGGACGGAGTCGTCGGTGATGGATTTAGACAAACACCACATGTGGAAAGATCAAACATGGTTGGTAGGATGCTCTCCAGAAAGATCTTCAAACTTGGGAAAGTATGAAGGGAGCTTGGTTGGAATAGTAGGCCAACTAGGGTCATGGTGTATGGGGTCATTAATCAACTGGATAAAATCGAAAAGTATGAGGTCTACCATATAAGGGAGAAAGGGAGCACCTGGGATAGTTCTTGTTGTGGTCCCACTAGTAGTATTCCCAACATTAGGGTCAGGGCTACCACCAGCGTTAGGTCCTGAACCAGACATGGTGAAGTTGATAGGAGGAGAACCGGGGAAAAAACCAGAGGGGGAACTCGATGAACTAGAAGCAGAGTCAGAGGTGGGACTCGATGGAGGACTAACTTGCACCCTATGTGGAGGAGTAAGTATTCCTACTGCAAACTGAGAATGAAGGTCAAGAACTCTCTAGGATAAATGCCTTGGGGGCACAATGATGGAAAACAGACATGGATCATAGAAGGAAGAGATACCAACAAGGGCGAGGAGGTGCAGGATCAAACGATTACAATGTCGAAACAAGGGCAAGGAGTTTTAGGATCATCTGATTACAATGTTATAGTCTTGGCCTGGCGGTGTAAACCAGACGCTCTTCACTAGGGTTTGCGTGTATGTGATAAGTGTGTTAATTGTAATTAAGCCCAGAGTGTGTAGAGAAAATATAAAAAAGATGTTGTATAACTGTAAATAAATCTGAAAATAACAGTAAAGTAAATTGAATATGACAGAAAATAAACAGCTAAATATGCATCAATTTAAACGCAAGGAGGAGGGCTTTCCAACAACTAGTCTATGGGTGTGTAAAATCTATACAAAACGCACAAAATGGCCAATGGATTTAAATTTGGGAGGGACAGGGATCTAAAGGTTAGATCTGCTGGAAATAGGTGCAGGAAACAACAAAAAACCAGAGGGAAAAGTGCTGCAAATGAGGTGGAAAAAGGCTACGACCTTAAGGGAAACAGAGGAGACCCTAGAGGAGGACCCAAAAAAATTGAAAAGAGGTGTTTTGGATGGATGAATAACCAATCTGAAACGGATCTTAAAGTACACGATCAGATTTTAAAATGGTTGAACACACTGAAATCTCAGAAGACCTGCTTCAGTTAAACTCCCTCTAAAAAGGTGGAAGTGTACTAAAGCCCTAATGGGATTGGTTCCTACTTTGACGAGTAAAACAAAGCAAGTACAGGTCCAAGACAAGTGGAGAGGGAGGTCAAACAACCCTGAACAGTAGCCCAGACAAACCCAAAAACATCATAGAAAAATTCCCGCAAAAAGTTCAGGTTGCAGTTTCTGACCTGTTTTCCACAAAGGTCACATTTTTTTGGCAGTTTTCCGCTACCTAAGAGCTGAGGCTGCCGGTTTTGGCCCAAAAAGTGAAACATTCACTTCCGGTCGTCTCGGAAGTAGGTTTAAGAAAAAATTGTCATCTGAGCTGCGGCTAATACCTGTCACCTACTCAATAGGCCCAAAAACACACGAAAGTTATAATTTTTACTGTTTTAGGGATTTAAAGGTTAAAAAATACATCAAGAAAAGAAAAACAAGAAGCTGAAGAAAAATCCTAGGGGTTGAAGCAGATGGTCATGCAGGGATCTAAAAAACAACAGCGGTCGTAATTATAAACCCTTGTGGAGTCGCTAGTTGTTAGTGTGAATTCTAATCATAAGTGTACGAAAAAATCTCACTTTATTTGTGCATAACAAACAACCCTAACATCAAAGGTAGCTGCCAATTTCTTTAGATTTGTAGTTAGTTGATCAGAATAAATGCTACAAAATCTAGATCTATGCATTTAAAGACATTAAACAATAAATAAAAGCAAGAGTTGCTCCATGCATCCAATAGACAAGACAAGAATATTTTTAAAGAATTTTTTATTTATGACACCTGAGAAGGGAAAATGCAAAGATGTTACCAGTCCCCCTCAATGGGATGGGTTCTAAGATCTCTCTCTCTTGATGGTGTAGAAAACCCAGACAAAAATGGAACTCAAGGGGAGTTCATATGGAAAAAGATAGAAAAATATGACAATGATGGATGATCAAAGTTAGACCAAAAGTATAGATCCAAAGTGATCTTTAGGTAACAAAAGGTAGTGAATGAATGGAAAAACCCTTCTATTTAAAACAAAATATTGAGTTAGTTTAGATATTGGTGCATAATTAAAATATTATTAACCAAATCTAGATCCAACTTTTATGGAATATTTTATTATTTTTGTTAGAGGGAAAAAAGAATTTGAATTTGGTCAAATCCATTTATTTGTAAATAATAAATAAATAAATGATTTATTTATTATTTTAATAATGTGGTTGAGTAATAATTAAATAAATAATGATTTATTCAATTATTTATAAATAATTTAGTCAAATTTAACAAGGAATGTTATTTAAATAATGTTTTAAATAATTATTCCTAGAAAATAATAAGATAAATAGTGATTTATCTAATTAATTTTCCTCTTTTGGGTTAAATATGACCAGGAATATTAATTAAATTGTTGTTTAATTAATTATCCCTTTAGAAAAACCAGACAAATAGGGATTTATTCAATATTTCCTTATGGGGTTTTCTGTTTAGAACATAAACAACTTAATAAATTATGGATTACTAAGTTATTTTTCATACTGAAAGCAATTTCACCATGGTAAAATTGGTCTTACATGGTGTACGTTGTTCCATATAATAGTAACATGTTAGATGACCAAAAATTGGTGTAACATAACCCTAACTGTAACATAATATCAAAGACAACAACATCTTGCAACCACAAGCTGCTGAGATTTTGATGGGAAAAATTAATATATATTATTAGCGAACACATATAGTTGTTTGAGTTACAAGTTACATCACACAATTATCAAAATGATACTTGATCAAAAACTATATATTAGCAACCCATAATATGAAATTGTACACCCTCTCTATCGATGCCGGAAAAAAAATCGAGACACTAATCTAGAACTAATCGGTCTCTCACTATCTGAAAATATCTAGATACACTTGGGATCCCTCGTAAAAATCATATTTGTTATTCAAAATATGAACCATTGGGTCTCTCACTATCTTCAACTATATTTGAGATACACTTGGGATCACTTGATTTTACACATGTAGAAAAACATAATACATTGTAGTAATTAAATTTCGATAGCCAATGTAATATTAGTACAGTTATAATGATTATTATTACAATACAAATCATTGTAGTTTTCAAAGATTGCATTACATATTTCAATAATTACAAAACAAAATAAGGATTGGATCCGGCTATACACTCTAGGAAAAAATCCTTTAAAAAAAAAACAAATTTAGAACTTGGAAAAGGGTCAAGTGGAGAGGGCTAGTTGAAGAAATTTTTGAATAAGAAAAGTTTTAAAAGAAATAAATGATACATGAAATATGTTCAAGGGTTACAATTATTTTAAATATCAAAAAATTAAATGTTTGCACAAATCAACATTGGGTTGAGAGTTAAAGCAGTGGAATCTAACGGTGGAAAAACTTTCAGTCTTCAGAAAATCTTTCAACCATATAACATTCCATCCAACGATGAAGACCAGTGCACAGTGGAAATTGGGGAAGTTTTTTACAAAGAGGAAATCAAGATTGGGTTACCCGTTAAAACTGTGGAATCTAACAGTGGAAAATTGTTTAGTCGTTGGAAAAACTTTCAACCATCTAACATTCCATCCAATGATGAAGATCGGACCCGTGCACATTGGTAATTGGGGAAGTTGTATTCAAAGAGGAACCTTACGACATGAATATTAAGTAAACTGAAGTTATAATTGAATAAATTTTATGATTTTTTAAAATCTTGACAATGTGAGATGCATCGTAAAATAAATGTTTTGATTTACTATCCATGTAATTTATCTGGTTGTGCTAATATTTATTATTTTTTCTATATATTAACTAGTGTATGCAAATGCCAATAAAAATCAATTCATAATAAATGCTAAAACACTTAATTGGTAACAAATGTCACATCATTCAAATTAAAATAATAATAATAAGTAATTACAACTTTATTTTAGATTATTATTATTAATAAATACAAAGAGAAATAATATATGACCTATATATATATATATATATATATATATATATATATATATATATATATATATATATATATATATATATATATATATATATATAGATATATATAATAGCTTGAGTGGGCATAATGGTTAAGTGCATGTGTTTCCTCATAAGAGGTCATGGGTTCAAAATCAGAGGGGGGTAGAGTATGTATGCCTTCATAGACATAACAGTGAAATCATTGCATGGAAATGGGCCCCATGTCCCACAAACAAGGGGGTATCATACACCAATTTGGTGTCTGGTTTGGCCGTGACTTAAGATTCTTGATGTTTTCAGAGCATAACAGACATAACTGATTAGCATTCATAATAATTTTGGGAGATTTAGGTTTTATAATAAATATTAGTTTCACATAATATGTAATTATATATGTGTATCCTAATGGATAACTGAGCACAAATCAAAAAATTGTCAAGAGAATTATTTTAGTGAAAGCATTTGAGTTGCATTTATGGTTGAAAACATGGTCAAGATCAACAAGGAAATGGAGAAAACTAATAAGCATTTTGGATTAGCACTAGGCAATGGCGTTCACCTAGAGCTAGTGATAATTCACTCTCGCCCATCTAGCATTATTGAAATAGAAAGGAAAAATTTCAGGAAGCTAAGCTATAAGATCACATGCTAGTATGTCAATGACAAGCTCAAGAAAAAGAATAGCAAGGAGACATTGGTTACCAAGAAAGCACTACTGGATCACACAAAAATAATTCAGAGGCGTCATCGGATCTTTCAATTGTTACTAATCCACCCACCGAACCTACACCAAATGAAGTACTACTAAATTTTTACTTAATTTTAAAATAAGAAAAAATAAAAATAAATTAAGAACCAGATTGAGTTATACTGTCCAAGAAATAATTTTTTTTATTTTTTATTTTTTATTTTTTAATTGAGAACTTGGAAAAGGGTTGAGTGGAGAGCCTCGATGAAGAAATTTTCGAATAAGAAAATTTGTAAAAAGAAAGAAATGGTACCTGCAATATTTTTAAGGGTTATAATTATTATAAATATCAACAAATTAAGCAACTGCACACATCAAGGTTGGGTTGAGGGTTAAACCAGTGGGATCTAATGGTGGAAAGACTTTAAATCGTCTAACATTCCATCCAATGATGAAGACAAGTAGATAGTGGCAATTAGGGAAGCTGATTTCAAAGAGGAATGCCTTACGACGTAATAAATAATTTATTTTTAAAAGTTCTAATAAAATTATCAAAATTTAAATAGATAATTTTTAATTTCGTTATTTTTTAATAGTTAATTTCTGGTCATGATCCTACATAATATATTATGTAAATAATGAGATTCGATGTTCAAATTCTATTTGAATAAAACAAAAATAAAAATGTCAAGATATATAAATTTTTAGCTATTTTTAAAATTAAGTATGCAGAGTGACCTAGGGTTTAGGTATTGAATCCATCTTCCAAAAATTTCATGCAAAAGGGGAGAACCAGTCTAATGGTTAGAATACCCCATTTTTTTTTTGTATGTAAAATTTTTATTCATGGTTCCAAAAAGAGGTACATCACTAGAAAAACGCAGGTAGTATCCCCCCGACCAAGTTTTTTGACTATTTCTTTCATCATATGACAGTGAAACAAAAAACCAAAAAGAGATACACACACAACTTTAGAGGCCATAGGCACTAGTAAACATATAAAACGTATAAACATCTTTATCCATGCTAGTCCTCAGAAGTGATGGAGGTTGGGTTTTCTATAGGTGTTCCAGGAGGTCGAGGAGGATAGAAGAAGCATTGGACATGCTCCTCTAAATGGTCCATCCAGGCCTCTAGCTTCTTAGCCTTCTCAGATAACGAATTCTGGCCTCAACAGACCACCACTACACGCTCCCATACATGGCACTGGAATTAATGAATTTTGTTCAAAGTGGAAGTCAATTCAACATGCTATTCCTAACTAACCCACTCCGAGGTCTCCAGATATTTCAGAACTGACTAGATCAAATATCGACATCTCCCAACACATAAACATTTTCACGAACCATCACCACCATGAAGTGTTGACACACAACACCCAGAAATTCCATGACGGGATGAAACCCCACATTGTTGATTAGGAGAAGTGTGGCCTCCAGACGCAACGCCGAGTCCCTACCCCGACCACCTCAAGTTTCAAGCCCTATGCACCTTGAGCACCCCAACCTTCCACCTCCTCTTCCACCAGTTGTCGCGGGAATCGACCCACCACCAGTCTAACTACCCTGAATGAGGCCACCATTGCCACTCTCCTAGTTGAGAGTATACTTGGACACACCAAATCCATAACTAACCGAATTGGTCTTTGCCTAGATGGAGGAATGCCTCGAGTGAGGAATGGGATGCATTGTAGGCTCCCTAACACCACTAGGAATATTAGAGGACCACCCACTCAAAACATCTCGAGCTTCCCACATAGAAGAAAGCACCACCCACCCCTATTGAACCACCACCCACCACTGCACCAAGAACACAAAATACACAAAATTAACTCCCTCCATGAGCCAAAAACTTTCCCATCCCCTGAGACGACCTGTCACGAGCCCCACTAGCCATAGCTCTAAACATTTACTCGAATGGCTCTGCCCAGCATCACAAAATCCTGTAAAAGGGATGGAGAGGTACATAATTACTTGCCCACTCTAGAAAATACTGGTGACTGTAAAAAATATATAACACAGCTATAATACCATGTATAAATGATATCAATGGACTCAATCTGATCATGCAATGTACTAAATCAAGATACTGAATCCTTCTACAATATTTGCGTAATATAAATTTCGATCGCTCAATCACATGCAAGTAAGAGAAAGAAGTAAATCAATACACAACACCAAATATTCCTGGGGAAATAAACTGCTCAAAACCCCTCCATCTTTATTGTATAATAAACCAAGGAATCATGAAACAATACAATGTATTTGTGATCACCACAGCCTGATACACTCTACCAATTGCTTCACACTGATCTAGGAAAAATTGGACAATAACATAGCCAATTATCAACCTACCCTCAACCTACCCTGCTTACGTAATCCCTTGAGAATTAAGCCCCTATTAAATAGGAAATTCATCCTTTATTGTGAAATCCATCATGGGATTCTCATGGTTTTATAACTGCACCTGGGCAGTTTGCCTAAAATACAACTAATATTTTACTAGCCTTGAAACTTTGTCTCAACTAGGTATCCGCCAGAATTAGCATGCATGTAGCTATAAATAGTGAATCATCAGTTTCTTGGTAGATCACTATCGGTGAATTAAATCTATTTTAATTCACTTGATCTTCCACTAGCTCATCAAATAGTCAGAACTAGTTAAACTGATTTGAACTCAATTATTGTGAGTTAACTAATCTCACCCACACTACATTAGTGCTACAACTACAACTGGACCCTGTTAATAATAGAATCACTCTACATGCCTATCCTTAGACCCTCAAATTGAAATTCTTGAGCTAACTAAGTCTATCACACTTAGTTAACTATTACAAGTTGTTATGAGATAAGATTACAATTAATTTTCCAATTTATTTAATAAATTGGTTGCACACTAATGTATCACTAGGACCCACCATTGTGTAACCTGTGATCCCACACTAGTGTGTTTTTTTCATTTTCATGTTGAATTTCAACAATGACCACCTGTCCCAGATTAAGAATGTGCAAAATGAAATAGAAAAAGTAAAATACCACCCCAACAAGGTGACCATACTTAGTTTTCCCTACAAAATGACTCTAACAAAGCCTAATTTATCAATTGACAATGAAGAGCACTCAAAATCATGGGAGTGAAAGCCGGAAATGAGGTCACCCTCTCTCCTAGACAGGGAAACCCCTGCAAAAAATCCCACACCATAGACACCATTAGTATTGCATACACAGAAGGATCAATGAACACCTCTTCCATCCTCCATAACTTCAGTCACTCTCCACCACCCTCGAGACCCAAGGCAACATGAAAAATCACACGTCAATCATTACTCTCTCCTGTACTCAAGGTGTAATGGAAGGTGGGGATGCTGACCCACCCACCTGTGGCCATGCGCCTAACATGGATGTCCACATGCCATCCTCACTGTTCCTCACCCCTGTTAGCCTGTGACTGCACACAAGGTGGAGAAGTGGCCCCTATAAGAAAATCATAGGGATAAGGCATGATCCACTTTTATCGTTGGTGTGGGCCCCTTCCTCAATCGTCGATCACATATTGTAAAAATCCATACATGTTACCATTGTGCTCCTTCACAAAACCCCCGATGCGATAAAACCTTAGCCCTTTTCACCTTTTCTGCATGAACCTTTATCATTCATAATTCATTTCTCTCCACTCTAAACCTTTATTGGTACCCACTTACCTTTTCGCATCACCAAATGCATTGTACTTACACTTTTTAACTTCGTCTGCACCATTTCCCTGATTGCGATGTGTTAGCCACCTATAAATTTTGTTATACCAAGAGGTGTCTAGACTTTGTCTTCAAGCCTTCAAAAGATAGTTTCCTTTGAAAACCTATCATCTTCTGAAGTCGTATGATGTTCTTTTTCCTTTGTATTAATATTCACTGCTATTTCCCTCATAATCCTAAAAATATGTTGTTTGCCAAGAGAAGACTGCTTGAAAATCACATTTTCCATTATTTTTACCCCTCCTTTCACTCATAAATAAACCTCATTTTTCACCCTTTTTCCTTCATCAAATCCCTCCATAAGCCTCATTTAACCTTAAAAATCACTTCAAAATCCATTTTAAACCTTATATTTCTCTGGTATTTGGTTTAAAAAAAGCCTTCATTCACCTATCAGAACCCTCAATTTCCCTTAAAAACACTGTTTTTTAAGCCTAAAACAATCTTTTTCATATAATGTTTTCTTAAGCCCCTAAGGGATTATTTCCTTCAGACCTCCGCTTCATAAGACCTTAAGCCCCACAAACGGGCGCTAAAAGTCTAAAAGAACCCTTTCCCGAACCCCTTTTCCTTTGTTTTTTCCATTCCCGACATAAATATTTCAAAATGAATCTGGGCCGTCGATCTCTTAAGATCAACGACCATTGACTCATCGCATCGCAAGTCCGCATGGGTCCTTCCTTTCTTCGTGTATTTCAAAATTCTGATGCGATCAAACCTCAACCGTTGATCTTATCTACTCCGCCCAGATCCAACGACCCATATCGCTCCCCTCTTTCTAACCCGCCTTTCCGCCTTTTTCTTCATGATTAAATCCTGACCGTTGATCTAGTTTCCAGATCAATGGCCCTCGCTCCATCGCAAATCGGCAATCGCATTTCCCTTAACCCCTTTTCTTTTTCCGCCTCCAATGTCGATCCCCCAATTAAATCTTAGTCGTCGAATCCACAAGAAACGATGGCTAAGATTTAGTCGCGCTCCGCACATAGCCTCCAACATCTCGCCCGCCGATTAAATCCTGACTGTTGATCTCTCTTCCCGATCCGACGGCCAGCGCTTAATCGCGCATCGTAAAAACAAAATCCTTGGTGTTATGGACTCTTTCCTTTTCTCTGATGCGATAAAATCTCCGCCGTTGATATTTTTAGATCGGACGGTCCACATTACTTCTGCTCTTTAAAAAATCCCGCCCTTCTCATTTCTCTCCCGTCGGCAGATCTTGACCGTCTATTCCCAAGATCCAACGATCAAGATCTAAACCACCATTTACCCCACTCACCATTTTCTGCCCATGCAAGTCGCCCTCCATCACGTGTGATCCACACCGTTGGATCTCCAGCCTCTGATCCAATGGCTAGAAACCTATTTCACGTAATTTTGCACGTTAATGCCAAAAAATTACGCGAAATGGGCGGTATTAAAAAGACAGGTGTCGGCCAACGAATCATATCACGTTTTTTTGAAGAAATTTCAAAACCACTTTAGAGAAGCGCGAATACCACCAGTTGATTTTCGCTTACCACCATCCTTAGCAAGGCATTTTCTCATGTGATCTCTGTCGTCCATCATTCTCATCCAACAACTCATATTGTTTCCTAATCCCAATTCTTTTGCCATGTGCTTTTTCTCCCAAATGCCCCTCCGAATGATCCCGACCATCGATTAATCTAAATCTACGGCTCTAATTTAACCTCCATCCCATTTTTCCTCCATCTACTCTCCAAAGGACTTCATTCAAAGATCCCGACCATCCATCATTTGAATCCAACGGCCCAAATCACTCTGCGACCTGAAACTTCATTTAAATCCTTTTTCGCTTTCGATTACGGTTTTCTCCCTTTCTTTGCAATTTCCTCCATTCTGCTATGAATTTTTCCCCTCCGCATTATAAAAATCTCGATTGATCTCAGCCGTTGATCAACCTAGGTCAATGGCCCGGACTTAATCTGATCCTCACTTCATCCAACTGCCTCCCCATCAACCCCAGCAAGCGATCCTGACCATTGGTTGATTTCATCCAATGACCACGATTTATTCTCATGTCCAAAGCGGCCTTTGACCTATTTTCACTGGATTTTCTTAATTTTTTTTCATTTTGTGCAGGTTATAAAGGTTTTTTCCACTATTTTTAAATGAAACAAAAGGCCATGGATGACGATCCATAGGCCACTATCCAAGAAAAACAGGGAATCTAAAGGGTTCAACCAACAATTTGTCAGTCCCTTATGAGCACTCCTGATGTTATAAAACCCTCTACGCACCTACAACACAGTAAAACAAAGTCATAATCCATTATTTAAAGAATACTAGCATTGAAGACAAGAGATCAAAGAGTATCAAGGTTTAAAAGTTTAAATCAGAGTTTTTAAAAAAGGATTAAGGCATAAACTTAGAAAATAAAATGCCTGATCCACAATCAGCAGAGTATGAAGAACTGAAGATGAATATTAATCCTAATTAGGACTAAAACATAGAACAAAGATAGATTTAATGTGTTTTAAGGTAAAACAAGGAGATCTATCAGTCCGAGAAGCCTCCACTTCCACATCAGAGGCTAATTGAATCCTCTCCAGCTACCAAAGGAGCCAACTGTAGCCTCAATAAATCAAAAGAAGGCCATAGTTATTTCCTAAACATAAGATTTTTTTGTAAAGACAGTTGAACAGTTATTGCAAACAAAAAAACAAAATTCAAACTGTCAGTAAAGTTATTGCAAAGATAAGAAAGTGCCTTATAGTCAATCTTTTTACACATTGAGCCTTAAAAAGCATAAACAGAGTAAATGAAGCAGAGTTGTAAATGAAATGCATTCCTGCCTTAAGCCTTGCATGGTTTTCAAGGCTAGGAGTTGAAATTAGTGTAGAATTTATTACACTTCAATCCTAAAACTCTTCCACCTCCTCATTTCTTCTACAAATACTTCTGAATAAAATGATAAGTTGGTTGGTTGGTTGGTTGGTCACTATTTGTAATACTGAAACTCTCTAAAATAATACATAGTCTATTGAATTTGAAGAAGAAATTGAAGTCTTGGAAGCTTGATGATGTTGTGACATGCTTGTTCTTGAGAAGGCTCTATCATTGGATCCCTGAGCTTGGTTGTTGGTGATGTATTCTGAACTATTTGTTGTTTTTCCTGTTTTCATTATGTTTCATAATTTCTTACTACAATAGGATAAAATTTTTAAGCTAAGAAATGACTCCTGGAAGCACCTTAGACCTGTTTATCCTTCACTATTTTATGTTTTCTTCTGTTGAGGTATTTTAGAGTCTTTAATCTCTCTCTTTAGTCCTCATGCTTGTTTATTTCTCTAATAGTTCAAATAGTTGGTTTCAGCATGATTTATGGTTTTCCCTGCTTGTATGCTACCACTTGAAAGCTGTTATTGAAGTCTCCCTTTGAAGTACCATTTTTTATAGTTAGCCAAAGAGGTTTGTTCTAATCATACCCTTTGTCCCTGCTTAAACAGTTGTTTTAAAGGTCTTTATAGTTGTGATCATAGATGTATTAGGTGTTCCCCCTTCTATGACTGCAATTGTCAGTGAATCTTTCATGTTCTCTAATTCCTTTGAAATAAAATATTTGAGGAAATAGGGAGTTCCCCGAATCTTAGATTTCATTTTGAAAGTTGTCTTGAAGTCATTATTTTCTTAAAGTGTGGTTTTTAGAATTCATGGTTAGCATTGTCTATCAAATGCCTCTTTATGTTCAAGTTATGTTTTCAAGTTCCCTTTGTTGAGAATTAAACTTCTCTTTTCAAAATCATTAATGCCCATCTCATTCACAAAACTAAAGGATCCTATGGCCAAGTTATATTTTCCCTTTGAAATCCCATATCCATTGATAATTTTTTCATACACCTCTTCTTGACTCCATTTCCCAATGAATCAGACATTTCTTCTTTCTATCTATCTTTCTTAGACCTTTCATATTCTACTATGCCAATTCAATAAACCAAAAAAACAATCAAAAAAAACATTTGAACTTAATAACTAGTCTAAAATCAATATTTAAAATAAAAAAATACATATCTTTGCAAACAATTTGAGAGATACCTCTATGAGAATAGGAGGACTAGATCCTGGAACTCGAAAGATTGGTTTTTATGTTGCCTTGTCTTTTGGTTAGCCAGTCTATCAAAACACAGGACCCCAACATAATGGCAATCATGGTGGGACCACTGAGTTCATAGTTGCATAGCAAGCTCTTATAGACTCATTAGTCTTTCAAACAACCATAGAAACTCAGAAAAACCCAAAAATATTTCAGATTGGCTTCATAATAAACATGGTGGTGGAACCATAAAAAAAAAAAATTTTACGAAAGCTAAAAGTTTCCACCTGGTGACTCCACTGGCCTCCAGTAGGCCTATTACTTCACTAGTCCTTGAAAAACTCTCCCAGAAATGCATTGAGCAAGCCCAATCATGTTGTTGGCGGACAACAAAGTTTAAAATCTTCCACCTGGTGACTCCACAATCCCAAAAGACCTAATGACTCCACTGGTAGAAGATTCTGAATTGGTTGAATACACATAGTGACCTCTTTCCTGATTTACAAACATGATTCCAAGGATACAACGAAGATATGCCCAAATGAGTAGAGACCATATCCTTGGGTTTCCACATAAGATGCCCCAGGTAAATTGGGATGAAAACCTGCCTGTTTTTCAGGGTGAAAAGTTTGATGACGCTCTATTACATCTCATCATATTTCACATACATGTATGGAGGTTAAAAGTTGAATGGCATGAAGACTTCCTAATGAAAATGTTCATGTTAACATTAGAAGGAAAAGCTAGGGATGGTATGAATGGTTAAGAACTGGTAGTTTGTTTTCTCTAAGAGACCTCCACATGACATTTTATGATCATTACAAGGAAAATTCCCCTTATCTATTATTAGAGGGAAGTTGTTGTAATCAATCTGAGGGCCTCATAGAATACCTTGCAGTCATTTATGAAGATTTAGGAAATTGGCAACCTAAGGATCTCGTAGCAGCCATTCATGAATTTCATACCCAAGACAACTATCATAAAAACCTAGATGAATCAATTAAGGAAGAAATCAACCAAGGAACAGAAGAAATTCCTCAAGATATTCCTGCAATCATGAACAATGATTAATTATCCCTTATAGTTGAGGCTCAAGAAGACATCGAGCCTCAAAATCAGTCTTCACAAGAGACAGAGAACTGTTGTACTCCTGTTCAAAGGAACATAGAAATATCTTCCCCTTTGATAGAAAAAGTGATAGATCAGACTATTAATAAACAACCAGTCTCTGAAAATTTTTGCAAAACAAACACTCTTGTTCATTCACATAGAGAACTTTGCTATACAGATTTAGAAAGTTCTTTTGTAGATCAGAATAAAGAAGGACCTCTTGATAACCCAGTATGTTTGATTGGTATTATTACTTATATTTATGATCTTCCTAACTTTGATCTATCTAGTGATGATGCTCCCCAAATAGAAGTTAATCTTGTAGGACCATCATTAGCAGTTTATGGGATGAAGATCAGTTCCTTCAAAGAGGTAATAAGCTAGTGCAAACTATTTATGATATTGATGAAGAAAGTTATGAAAGCTTGGAAGTAAGTAAATATGCATTGGATATTTGCTCTACTTCATCTCAGACCATCAGTAATAGTTTCCATGTGATTGGGAATCATCAACCTTTCAGCTCAGAGGTTGAGGAGGAAAGCATTGAAGAAACTTTTGGGAAATTTGAGACCAAAGATCCTCCTCTTGAAAAAGAGGAAGTAATTGAAGTTACCCTTGCTCAAGAATATAATGATCTCTTCAAAGAGTACAGTCCACTGAATCAGAGCATACCACTACTACAAGAGGACAACCATGCAATATATGATGAGTCTTCTAGTTCAGATGATAATGAAGATTAAGAAGAAGTTCTTTCTCAAGAGAATCTTTGCCTTGATCCAGTGGAGAAAAAAGAGATGATCCTGGTTGAAACACATCTTCCAAACACTCTTAACCAGGCACTATTTCAAGATCCCTATGCTCACTTCTTGAAGGCATTTGAAGAAGGGGTAAAGGTTATTAGGAGCAGTATATTACCAAAATCAAGAAGATTATTTAACACTATTGCTAAAAAACAAAAGGAATGGGAGTGACCTTATTTGTCCAGCCTACCCAGAGAGATGAGGAAATACCAATCATGGAATCATTTGCTGGATTGGTTGTACTAGAAAAGAGACTTTATCAGCTAAAACATGTAAATATTCCAAGATTAGATTAAGATAGATAGGAATGTTAATAAATCTCAGCTCTTGAGCATCTAGTTAGTCTTGTTGTTTATTCCTTTGTAGAAGAAAAATGGGAGGAAAAATACAAAAACAATAAAAACATAGAAAAGAGGGCAGAGTGAAAACAAGAAAGGTACGGCCCCATACCAAAAAAGATAGACAAAGTTTGAAAGTGTGCAAGCTCAAATGCCACTCCTAAAATACACACTTCTAGTTAGTCATACAGCCTAATCATAACTAATTCGCTTTTCAATATACTGCTGATAGGTTAGTGAATTAGATTAGCCAAACAGCATAATCTTGGCTTATCAGTAAGGTAGATTAGGATAGAAAAACAAAGGTTCAACAAGCTTAAATTTTAACCTATGAATCTCAAAAGAAGAATGGCTCTAATTAGATCAATTCTTGAGCCAAAGATATAAACAAACTAGTTCTAATATGCTTAAAACTTGAACCAGATGAGAAAGAAAACACAACTCAAATAAATTCAAAACTGAGCTGAAGAAATGATAAAGGATGTTTTTGATTTTCAGATCTCAAGCCTTCAAATTTTGTTTTAAATTTTCTGCAAATTTTAGTCTATGTGCAGCTTGTTTTATGCCATAGATCAGCAGCAAGTTAGACTGCTCAATCTTAGTTTGTCTGCTTTTAATTTTTTTTTTTTGAATTTAAAGAATAAAAGCCTATCAGACAGTCTAATCCTGATAGACAGTAGTTAGGTAGAGAAGCTTATGAACTCAACTGTTTAAACTGAGTTCATGGAGAAATAAGATTAGAAATAGATTATTTTTTGTTTTTTCAAAAGAATAAAATGTTTTTGAAGAGATTTTTACAGTCTAAATGCACTCTGAAAAGAATAAAAAATGTTAGGATCATTAGGAATGGGTAGGTAGACATGTTGTTTTGATAGAATTCCATTGTTTTAAATTGCTGCAGAGATCATCAAAAAGAAAGGTTGCTGCCCAATGGATTAAGGCACTAATTTAATGAAAGCTAGAGATCTGCAGCTGAGGTTCTAGAAACCTAAAGAACCAGCTGTCTTCCCCAAGTGGAGCCACTGTTAGCCACCTATAAATTTTTTTATACCAAGAGGTGGCTAGACTTTGTCTTCAAGCCTTCAAAAGATAGTTTCCTTTGAAAACCTATCATCTTTTGAAGTCTTATGATGTTATTTTTCATTTGAATTAATCTTCACTTCTGTTTCCCTCATAATCCTAAAAATATGTTGTTTTCCAAGAGAAGACTGCCTGAAAATCCCATTTTCCATCATTTTTACCCCTCCTTTCACTCATAAATAAACCTCATTTTTCACCCTTTTCCTTCATCAAATCCCTCCATAAGCCTCATTTAACCTTCAAAATCACTTCAAAATCCCTTTTAAACCTTATATTTCTCTGTTATTTGGTTTAAAAAAATCCTTCATTCACCTATCGAAACCCTCAATTTCCCTTAAAAACACTATTTTCTAAGCCTAAAACAGTCTTTTTCATATAATGTTTTCTTAAGCCCCCGAGGGCTTATTTCCTTCAGACCTCTGCTTCATAAGACCTTAAGCCCCGCAAACGGGTGCTAAAAGTCTAAAAGAACCCTTTCCCAAACCCCTTTTCCTTTGTTTTTTCCATTCCCGACATAAATATTTCAAAATGAATCTGGGCCGTCGATCTCTGAAGATCAACAGCCATCGACTCATTGCATCGCAAGTCCACATGGGTCCTTCCTTTTTTCGTGTCTTTCAAAATTCTGATGCAATCAAACCTCAACCGTTGATCTTATCTACTCCGCCCAGATCCAACGGCCCATATCGCTCCCCTCTTCCTAACTCGCCTTTTCGCCTTTTTCTTCATGATTAAATCTTGACCGTCGATCTAGTTTCCAGATCAACGGCCCTCGCTCCATCGCAAATCGGCAATCGCATTTCCCTTAACCCCTTTTCTTTTTCCACCTCCGATGCCAATCACCCGATTAAATCTCAGCCGTCTAATCCACAAGAACCGACGGCTAAGATTTAGTCACTCTCTGCCCATAGCCTCCGACATCGCGCCTGCCGATTAAATCCTGACTATTGATCTCTCTTCCCAATCCGACGACCAGTGCTTAATCACGCATCGCAAAAACAAAATCCTCGGTGTTATGGACTCTTTCCTTTTCTCCGATGTGATAAAATCTCCGCCGTTGATATTTTTAGATCGGACGGTCCACATTACTTCCGCTCTTTAAAAAATCCGCCCTTCTCATTTCTCTCCCATCGACAGATCTTGACCGTCTATTCCCAAGATCCAATGATCAGGATCTAAACCACCATTTTCCGCCCATGCAACTTGCCCTCCGTCGCATGCAATCCACACCGTCGGATCTCCAGCCTCTGATTTGATGGCTAGAAACATGTTTCACGTAACTTTGCGCCTGAACGTTAATGCCAAAAAATTACGCGAAATGGGCGGTATTAAAAAGACAGGTGTTGGCTAGCGAAGCATATTGCGTTTTTTTGGAGAAATTTCAAAACCACTTCATAGTAGCGCGAATACCACTAGCTAATTTTATCTTACCACCATCCTCCGCAAGGCATTTTCTCATGTGATCTCTGCCATCCATCATTTTCATCCAACGGCTCAGATTGTTTCCCGATCCCAATTCTTTTGCCATGTGCTTTCGCTTCCAAATGCCCCTCCGAATGATCCCGACTGTCGATTAATCTAAATCTACGGCTCTGATTTAACCTCCATCCCATTTTTCCTCCATCTAATCTCCAAAGGACTTCATCTGAAGATCCCGACTGTCCATCATTTTAATCCAACAGCCCAGATCACTCTACGACCCCAAAATTCATTTAAATCCTTTTTCGCTTCCGATTAAGGTTTTCTCCCTTTCTTTGCAATTTCCTCCATTCCGCTATGAATTTTTCCCCTCCGCATTATAAAACTCTCGATTGATCTCAGCCATTGATCAACCTAGATCAACAACATTGACTTAATCTAATCCTCATTTCATCCAACCGCCTCCCCATCAACCCCAGCAAGTGATCTTGACCATTGGTTGATTTCATCCAATGACCACGATTTATTCTCATGTCCAAAGCGGCCTTTGACCTATTTTCACCAGATTTTCTTAATTTTTGCTTGTTTTTTGCAGGTTACAAAAAAAAATTCCACTGTTTTTAAATGAAACAAAAGGCCATGGATGATGATCCATAGGTCACTATCCAAGAAAAACAGGGAATATAAAGGGTTCAACCAACGATTTTTCAGTGCCTCATGAGCACTTATGATGTTATAAAACCCTCTACGCACCTGCAACATAGTAAAAAAAAGTCAAAATCCATTATTTAAATAATACTATCATTGAAGATAGGAGATCAAAGGGTATCAGGGTTTAAAAGTTTAAATCAGAGTTTTTAAAAAAGGATTGAGGCATAAAATCATAAAATCAAATGCCTGATCCACAGTCAGTAGAGTATGAAGACCTAAAGATGAAGATTAAGCCTAATTAGGCCTAAAAAACAAAACAAAGAAAAAATTAATTTGTTTTAAGGTAAAACAAGGACATATATCAGTCTGAGAAGCCTCCACTGCCACATCATAGGCTAATTGAATCCTCTCCAGCTACCAAAGGAGCCACCTGTAGCCTAAATAAATCAAAAGAAGGCCATAGTTATTGCCTAAACAAAATATATTTTTCTAAAGATAGCTGAACAATTATTGCAAACAAAAGAACAAAATTTAAACTGTCAGTAAATTTATTGCAAAGATAAGAAAGTGCCTTATAGTCAATATTTTTACCCATTGAGCCTTAAAAGCATAAACAGAGTAAATGAAGTAGAGTTGTAAATGAAATTCATTCCTGCCTTAAGCCTTTCATGGTTTTCAAGGCTAGGAGTTGAAATTAGTGTAGAATTTATTGCACTTCAATCCTAAAACTCTTCCACCTCCTCATTTCTTCTACAAATACTTCTGAATAGAATGAGAAGTTGGTTGGTTGGTTGGTTGGTCACTAGTTGTAATACTGAAACTCTCTAAAATAATACATAGTCTATTGAAGTTGAAGAAGAAATTGAAGTCCTGGAAGCTTGATGATTTTGTGACATGCTTGTTCTTGAGAAGGCTCTATCATTGGATCCTTGAGCTTGGTTGTTGGTGATGTATTCTGAACTGTCTGTTGTTTTTCATGTTTTCATTATGTTTCATAATTTCTTACTATAGTAGGATAAAAATTTTAGGCTAAGAAACGACTCCTGGAAGCACCTTAGACCTATTTATCCTTCATTGTTTTATGTTTTCTTCTACTGAGGTATTTTAGAGTCTTTAATCTCTCTCTTTAGTCCTCATGCTTGTTTATTTCTCTAATAGTTCAAATAGTTGGTTTCAACATGATTTATGGTTTGCCCTGCTTGTCTGCTGCAACTTGAAAGCTGTTATTGAAGTCTCCCTTTGAAGTACCATTGTTTATAGTTATCCAAAGAGGTATGTTCTGATCATACCCTTTGTCCCTGCTTAAACAATTGTTTTAAAGGTCTTTATAGTTGTGATCATAGATGTATTAGGTGTTCCCTCTTCTATGACTGCAATTATCAGTGAATCTTTCATGTTTTCTAATTCCTTTGAAATAAAATCTTTGAGGAAATAGGGAGTTCCCCGAATCTTAGATTTCATTTTGAAAGTTGTCTTGAAGTCATTATTTGCTTAAAGTGTGGTTTGTAGAATTCATGGTTAGCCTTGTCTATCAAATGCCTCTTTATGTTCAAGTTATGTTTTCAAGTTCCCTTTGTTGAGAATTAAACTTCTCTTTTCAAAATAATTAATGTCCATCTCATTCACAAAACTAAAGGATCCTATGGCCAAGTTAGATTTTCCCTTTGATATCCCATATCCATTGATAAGTTTGTCATACACCTCTTCTTGACTCCATTTCCTAATGAATCAGACATTTCTTCTTTCTATCTATCTTTCTTAGACCTTTCATATTCTTCTATGCCAATTCAATCAACCAAACAAACAATCAACAAAAACATTTGCACTTAATAACTAGTCTAAAATCAATATTTAAAAGCAAACAAGACATATCTTTGCAAACAATTT
Source organism: Pinus albicaulis (assembly GCA_034641835.2). Lineage (NCBI taxonomy): Eukaryota > Viridiplantae > Streptophyta > Pinopsida > Pinales > Pinaceae > Pinus > Pinus albicaulis. Next base: position 1,265,295,427 of record CM076579.1, on the reverse strand, counting down.
GAGAGATCCCCCTCTGAGAATAGGAGGACTAGATCCTGGAACTCTAAAGATTGGTTCTGATGTTTCCTTGTCTTTTGGTTAGCCAATCTATCAAAACACAGGACCCCAACACGATGTAAATGGGATCCACCCTTCCGCCACATCATCTTCCGCTCATCGCACATCGCACTTCGCAGATCATAAACTTTACCCCCCACTTCTCATAGCAAAACAATCCCGATTGCGATTTGTGGGTGGCCCCACCTCTGTCATGACACGTCACCTTTCCGCCCATCGCACATCACACTTTGCAACTTGTAACATTTACCACTCGTTCCTCATAATATCAAACTCTCGATTCCCCGATTGCGATTTGGGCCCCACCTCCATCATGCCACGTCACCTTTCCGCCCATCGCACATTGCACTTAGCGACTCGTAAAATTTACCCCTCGTTCCTCATAATATCAAACTCTTGATTCCCTAATTGTGATTTTTTGATATGTGTTTGGGCCCCGCCTCCTTGCCATGTCATCAAATCCCTTCCATAACCTTTGTCTCGCTCTTTTCAGTGTTAACCATCCCTCTTTGTTTTAATGCCACAGGCCTCACTTTCAGCTCCACCATCTTCCCCTCATCTCCGCTCCCTATCACACATCCAACAGCTCATGATATATTTAGGCCCCCCTCCGAAACGCGATCTCCAGTTTTCCAAGTCAAACACAACATGGGTTTTTGGTGGGACAAGCACAACTATGGTATATTTAGTTTGTCCAAGAACTCCCTGCTAAGGAGCTAGGCATGCACAACACAACTGGCGGTTTCTTAACGGTTAGTGGAAATCATGAGAATAAGAGACTGGAGGCTTTAATCGGCAGGTGAAATCATGTGATGGAAGCCAAACTGCCCACCTATTCATGGATACTCCTCGCCACCCCATTTTGAAGATTCAATGATTTGGCGTCTGTGGCCAAATATGTGTAGGTTTTAACCCCGTACAGAAATTATCTGCAAATGAATATTAAAAAATAGAAAATAAACAATAGCGAGAGAATAAAACATAAAACAAATATAAACAGATATTTTCCCATGAATCCCAAATTGGGACTACCAGCTTGCTTTTTAATTATATTCCTTTTAGTTTTAAAACACATATATGTACATGCTGAAGCATTCATAAACCCCAATCCATTAACCCTGGATTAGAACATAATCGTAGTCCTTGAATGGATCTACAAAATACCAAGGGTCAAAAACCATCATGCCCCAAAACCATGTGCAAACCCATGCACAAAACCATGGCTGGGTCTACCCACCAAAAAATAGGGTCCAACATTTTTTTCCCGGGGCGCTGCCCCGAACCCCAAATAGGGGGGTTGTTTCCCCCCTATGACCCCCCTGTCGCGCCCAGCGCAACGTACAAGGTGACCTCTCACCCCCCCTGTGACCCCCCACACGTGCGACTAATCGTGGAAATGATATAACACATACCTAGCATTCTCCCACTTGTTGTTTTATTTCCACAGGGGGGCACATGAGAGCTTACTCATTAGTCCAGCTCTGCAACACCCACTATTTCTCTACACCAAGAGAAATTCTGAGTGCTCATAGACTTCGTCAATTCATCTACAACATTCTTCAAAGTGTTCACCTTTACTAGCAACACCCTTTTATCCTCAACCACATCTCTCACAAAGTGATATGGAACATCAATGTGATTTGTCTTTGAATGATAAGTAAGTTTCTTAGCCAAGGAAATTGCACTTTGGATATCACAGTCTATCCTTATAGCTCGCTGCACCAACCCCATACTTGAACACAATCTCTGCAACTAAATTTCTTCCTTGATTGCATGAGTGGATTCCGTTGTATTCTGCCTCTATAGTTGAAAGAGCCACTGCAGACTGTATTTTACTCATCCAACTGACTGCACCTCCAAATAGGCTATACACATACCCACTTGTAGATCTTATTTTGTCCAGATCTCTAGCCCAATCCACATCAAAAAAACCATGGATTTCCAATACTCTGTCCAATCCTGGTCTTCCCTGGTAGCACAACCCATAATCACTAGTGCCACGCAAATATCTGAAAATCCGCTTCATTGTTGTCCAATGATGCTTCCCTAGTTTTAACATAAACCTTCTCAATACTCCCACCCCATGTGCAATGTCTGGTCTAGTACAGACCATTACATATATCAAGCCACCCACTGCACTTGCATATGGAACACGATGTTGGTGTCCTGTGACTTGGAAGATTGGCATACCAAATGACAAGGCAACGTGGAACCAATATTTAGAGTTCTAGGACCTAGCCTTCCTAGAATTAGAGAGGGATCTCTCAAGTTGTTTTGCAAAGGATGTGTGCTTGTTTGCTTTTAAGGGTTGATTTTAGGCTAGTTATTAAGTACAAGGTTTGTTTGATTCTTTTGGTTGGACATAATGATCAAAAAGCATAGATAGAATGGGAAATATCTAAGTCATTTGGAAATGGAGTCAAATGGAAGTCATGATAAGTTCATAAATGGATCTAGGAGTATCATAAGGAAAATCTAACTTGGCCAGTGGATCTTCAAAGTTTAAAGGATCATGAGTTGAACATTAAGGATGAAAATGAAAAGTAGGACAAAGAGCAATTAAGAATTCTTTATCATGTACTCTGAACAAGAAACATATTTCAAGGTATCTGTTTTGAAGCAAGCCAAAGGATAGGGAAAACCATAAACTTCTTTGGACAAACTTTTAATAAGCAAACCTTTCAGATAACAATCCATCAATCAAAATACTACTTTTAGATAAGAAAACACATAAGATAAATAGTAAGAGAACCCTAATATCAAACAAAAATAATCTAATCTGCTTTTGACCAACTCTTTAGGAATATTTAAAGAAAATTTTTAAAGGAAGACCATAGGACAGGGCACACCATAGACTTCCCTGGTTTAGACTCTACTAAGCATACTTTAAATAACTTTTAGAAACAATTCTCAAGTTGTACTCAAAGGAGAATGGACTCACCACTTAATTTCCTAGTTTCACTCTATTGAAATCATTCCTCAAAACAACCTCTCAAGCCGTACTCAAAGGAACATGGACTTACCAAAAGAGAAACTCCTTGGTTATAATATATTGAATCATTTCTAAAATAACAAGCTAGATGGAACTGGAGGGAAATTAAGAATCCTCCAATCAGACCTTGTGGAAGAAAACATTTAGACAGTGAAGAGTAAAAAGAACTAAGGTGCTTTCGAAAGACATTTCTTAGCCCAAAACCTTTACTCTACTGTAACAAAGAAATATGAAAACACAATGAAAACAGGAAATAACAATAACAAATAGAAGTACTTCACCAACAACCAAGCTCAGGGATCCAGTGATCTAGCCTCCTCCATCAATAAACAAATCAGGGCATCCACAAGATCCAAAACATCAATTTTCCTTCAACTTCCAAGAGACTATGTATTACTTAAAAGAGTCATCAAATGCCAACAATAAAATGAGTCCAAATGCAATATTTATGCTGCAAATGAGGAGGTGAGGTTAAGATAGGGTTTGAGTGTCATTTATTATAAAGTAAGTGCATTCCTGACCTTGAAAACCATTCAAGGCCTAAGGCAGGAATATCTGTAGCTACTTCTTTGTTTCAATAACTATGTTTTAACTTATAGGGAAGAATAGGTGAAAAGTTTGACTTTAAGGCTTCTCCTCAAATATTACAATAATTGCCTTGAAAGATAAAATATCTTCTAGCTGATCCAAATGTGATCAAATAAAGTGCTTAAGCAGTCTGATTATTTTGTCCTTTAGATTGATTGTTAATTGAAGTAATATTTAACGAAAGACGATATAAACTAGCAGCAATAAATGATTAAATAACAGCAATAAATAGAGAGAAGAAGAAGCAAACAATTTAATGACAGAGTTCATCCCTCCTGGACTACATCTCTGGGTCTGCTTTTAAGTGGGCATCCGTTTTTATTAGGATTGATCTTGAAGAATTTTTACACTGAAATGGAATAGAATGACTGTGCTCGCAGGCACTTATGAACCCTATAAAAAAAAAGTACTCTTCCTCGCATTTCCAACGCTTATCTCATTGCTCAATTCCGACACTGGACGGCTAAGCAATGCTTCAAACAAAACTACCTCCAACCTGCTGAAACTAATCTCAAAAACTCAATGTCTTCACAAAACCAAGATTGAATTTCATGAGGAAATTTCCATGGATTTATAAGGTTGCCTCGAACCTCTTTTTACTCCATTTAGCAATTGGTTGATCACATGGTGGGATAAGGGTCTCGAATCCCTATCAATTACGTAAAACTAGGGATTAAGTCTTTGACCTTAGTGTTGTATTTAATACAAAATCCCAAATTTAAAATATATATTATAATTCTTAGTCGCAGAGCTAGTTAACCGAGCGGAAGACTCGATCTTTCGGCATGTCAACAGGTGGTTTGCTTCCGGCGATTATGGTTACATCCGGCAGTCTAGGTCTTAACCTTATCCCCTGCGGTTTATACTCCGCTCATATTTCCACCATTCCTGCTGCGATTTATTTAACTATGCGGTTCTGTCATAGTCTATAAATTTCTACCCTTTTCCACTGCGATCTAATCAGAGACTATTCACATGTTATATCCATCCCGACATGGTTTGAAACTAATGGTTAGGACTGTTTTATTATTTGGGTTTTATATTAATGTTTCAAACTTATATCACCCGAACCCTATTAAAAAGTCTTTATAACATAACCTTTGCGCTAGGACTTGAACCTTATAATAAGGTTTACGAAATGTTTTTAGTAAACCCAAATCCCAAACCCCTTAAGGATTTTGGTAAAGTTTTAATTTGGATTTTATTTTGCACTTAAGGTTTTCATAAGTTTAAGACTTAAGAATAGGATTTTTATGACTTAGGTTTAGAGATAGGTTTTAATGCATTAGGAGGTAGAATTAGAGATTTTTACATAATGTTTAGATCCTTAGTACTAGGATTAAACCTTAGGATTAGGTCTTAGCACTTAGGAGTATTACATCATCATTTTAACCCAAAAATTAACCTTCTCATCCACATGACAACCATAACATTGAAGGACCAAAACTGGCGAAACTGCATGTATGAAGACTAAACTGGTCATCGAATTGCTGAAGTTGACTGGACCTTTCTACTGAAATGTACTGATCAAGATCCTCCTAGATCAATCTGTTAGGGTCCCATGATTTGGCTGATTGGCAAGCCAAATGACAGTGTAACATCAAACTAGTCTTTGGAGCCCAAGGACCTAGCCTTCCTAGACTCAGAGAGGGCTCTCTCTATCTGCGTAAGGGATATCTGTGTGTTTGCTTATTGTGTTCTGATTTTAGGCTAGTTATGAAATGGGTTTTTGGTTTTGGTTTTTAAGTTATGAGGGATGAAAATGATCAAGGATATAAGATAGGTAAAAAGATTCAGATCAACTGGGCTATGGGGTCGAAGAGGTCAATAAAGCTTTCAGATGGTGATACAAGGTTGTTGAAGGGTTGATTTTATTCGAGGTAAAATGGATCTTTGGGAAAAATGGAGAAAGATGGACATCAAGTTTGTGAATAACAAAGGATTTCAAGCACAAATAGTTTAAAATCTGACATAAACATTGTAGGGAAAACCATTAATCATGAGAAATGTAACTTTAAGCTAATCAATGCATAGAAATAAACATTCAAGGCATGCATAGAGATATATAACTCTCTAACTTTAGGAAATGGCTATCAGAATTTGGGGAAATACATTTAAGATAGAAAAAAAACTCAAAACACTATGTCAAAATGCCTAAACACAATACTTCAAGCTATTGGGCACTTTGAAAACAAGATTGCATAGTCTTAGGCAAAGGGCAAGATCAAAACAAGACCTCCTTGGTTCAACAAATGACAATCTAGTCAGTCAAAGAGAAGTTTCATAGATGGAGCTATGGCTAGCCATGAGTAAGCAGGGCATACCGTAAATCATACTTAGCATGCATAAAACCATGAATGAAACAAGCAAACAATATTCTTAAGTTATTAAAGATCAATCAAGAATTATTTAATGTGACTAAGAATGAAGAAAACATGGAAGCTATGAAGAAACAAGAAATTTGAGGTGCCTCCAAGGGCATGTCTCAAATTTTTTCTCTACTGTCCTATAGCAAGCAAGAACATGGATTTATGAATGAAAACTAAGAAACAAAAATAGATATAGAGACACTATACCATTCTACCAAGTCATGGAATCCAACAACAATCATCTTTCATCATCCAAGAACATCCAAGAAACTATCAAAAAGCATGAGATAAGTATTTCATCCAAAGCTTATATGACCATATATTTCTTCTATTCATCAAGTTTAGCCTTGTTTACAATGAAAGCCTTTGGAATATATAGACCAAAGTGAGGAAAACCTCTTAGTTCAACTTGCAATCTCATTGGCCTATCCAAAATATCTTATTTTGTCCTTGAGGCTTTGCAAAGCCCAAGGCACAAAATATATCATAAAATATCTCAAAAAATGCTAAAAGAGGGAAATATATTGACTTTTCATAACTTATCATGTACAAAAATAGCTAAACGCACATGAAGAAAAGTTAGTTTTGAAAGGTTCAACTTTTACAAAAATACTCAAAAAATACATCAGCAAAAGGTCCCCTGACTTGCCGGCAACTTTTGGAAGCCTTCCCGATGTCGAAACGAGGCTCGTGATGGCTTGTTAGAAAGCTCTAAGTGTCTAGCTTATGAAAATGTTTATTTTTATCCAAACGGATCACTATAAGTCCTCCAAAAACATACCTATATGTAAAAAACCAGAAAATAGGCCTTGCTGATAAACGGGGCAGAGTGTAGAAAAAGCGAGTGTTTTTCGCCATTTTGAGGGAGAAAATGATCTTCAATTGTTCTGAAAATCGCTGAGTATGTGTCCCTAAAATTATGGCATCCAATGATACCATTTTCATCCTTTGATTATTCCCCAAGCTGAAATCGCGATGCCCATGAGTTTTGGCCAAAAACCCAAAAATGACAAAAAACCAAAATATGTCGAATTTCGCCCAAACTTGGCGAGCATGACCCTCAAGGGTTTTCAGCAACATGTTGTGAAGAAGAGGCCAAAATTTGGAGCCTTGAGGTGTCTTTCCTCAATTTTGGTGTTGGGCGCTTTCCTTTAGCCTCCTTGAGTTTTTCCTGAGCAGCCTTCAACTTCCGCCGAGAAAACTGATTGAGATTCTTATAATGCCCGGTCATCCTCCGTTGAAGGTCCAAGTCCCTATTTTCCTTCTCCAATTTCTTCTCCAAGTGATCATTAACTCTCTAAATCCAAACTTCTTGATTTTTCTCTATCTCTTGTTCGAACAATGCAGTGAGGGGTGGATTGGAGAATGGCATCTTCTTATTCTTTTTGTTTCTCAAGAGCCTTTTTGAGCCCCATGGTTCTTGGCCTCTTTCGCCTAGGCTGATCTTCACCTTCACTTTCATCGAACTCACCCATGAGTTCTTCCAATCTCGCCTATGCTTTAGAGGCCTCCTTTTTGTATCGGATGGCCTGTGTCTCATGTACAGCCATATGGACACTCATCTGCTTGTTTTGAACTTGCAAAAAATGATTGAAGTTCCTAGCTCTATCAAGATCAGTCCTAAAGGCATCAATTTGGCTTTCTCTATGGATAAAGAGGTTTTCTAGGATCCGAGCCTCATTATCACTATCATCACTTTGGATTTGGATGATGTCGAATTCCCTTTCCTATTTATGACTGCTTTCTTCCTTGTCCTTCCCTTTGCTTTGGGTGGCTCTTTTAGTCCTCTTCCTCTTGGGCAATTCGACCATGGGCTTTTTGGGTAATTTTCCCTTGCTTCGGAGGGCCCTAGTCACATTTGGAGTTACAAATCTAGGCACCCTTTTCTTTGATGTCTGGGGCTTGGCCAATTTCGGAGAAGAGAGCATGGCCCCTTGCCTAGGAGAGGCAGCTAGCACATGCTCCATGGGCTCTTTACCTTTGTCACTTTGCTCCTCATTTTTTCCACTGCCTTGGATTTCTTTGTGGATGCCTTGGTTGTCCTTTTGCACTTCCTTTTGAGGGTTTTCCTCCTCATTGTGTTGCACCTTTTTATCTTGTTGCCCCTCTTCTTCTTGAGGTTGCTGTTCCTTTTTAGGAGACTGTTGTTCATCACCCTAAGGTTGCCTCTGTTCATCATGCTGTAGCTATTGTGTATCATGTTGTGGCTGCCCCTGTTCAACATCTTGTGGCTGGCCCAGTTCAACATCTTCATGGGTTTTCTCACCCTCACTGTGTTGCACATCTTCATGATGCTTCCCTTCATCATGCTCTTCTTTCCCTTGTTGTTCTGTCTCACTGTAATGCTGCTCATCAGCATTTTCTTTTTCATCCCCTTGCTGCCCTGTTTCATCCTGCTGCTTCTCATCATCACTTTCCTCTTCCTGCTCATGTTCTTCTTCCTCATCATGGACATGCTCTTCTCCCTCTTCAGGCTCTTTTGTTTGTTCTGTGGTAAACTTGAGCTTCTTTGGAATAGGTCTGCTAGAAGAAGGGGAAGGATGGTGAGTAGGAGGTGTAGGGGATGTATGAACCAGAGGGACAGTGGAGAAATCCGGATGGGTGATGAAAGTATCCCAAGAGACCTCCCTCTTCTCAATATTATGAAGACTAATGACTTTGATGAAGGAGTGATGGAAGAGGTAGGCTGTTTGCTGTGAAGGAGGCTTTTTCTGAATTGTGGAGGCCATATTCTCAATGATCCTATGTAAGAAGAAAGGAAGATTTAGCAATTTGGCCCTCGTGAAATGCATGAGCAGTCGAATGTGATAAGCATAGACTCGGGATAATCTTCCCTCACAAGTGAAGTATTTCATGATGATCTTCATGAGGGGGGCGTAGCTAGTCAAAAGATATGAGAAGGGGAAAATGGAAGGACATGAATCTCTATGCTCAGGTTTTAGAAAGGGCTTGTAATCTTCTGAGTCTAGGTGGCTTTGTTTAAACCACTTCTCCCCGACATAGGGGATTTTAGTGGCCTTGGAGATGGACCTTGGAGAAAGTTTTAAATCAAGGCCTGCTAGCTAGAAATGCTTGTATTGAAACCTCAAAGCACAAAGATGTGTCAAAGGGGAAAATCTCTTCACCTCTTGCACTCTTTGACAAAAATCTAAACACCCAACCTCATGGAAATTGAATAAGAATAATGGGTGGGCATTCACTTCTTCAGTGGAAATAGGCTCAAATCTCTTATGCAAGCCACTCCTACTATCTTGCCTGGGAGGCATCTTATTTATAATGCTCTCTGCAACACCAAGCTGCCTCAAAAGGCTTTTTGAAATGCTTTCTTAAACACAACTCTGTCCTCTTTGTTAGCCACTGTTTGACCAAGGAAGATTTCTTCAAATGCTATGTGAAATGGTTCTTTAACACCAGCTTCCTATTCCTTACAAATCACTCTCTGTATTCCTTTGTATTCTAATCAACAAGTAGTTATAATAACAAGCACACGGTCAAATAAAATGTACACACAGTCAAATGATTATTGTGTTTGGGTAAGGTCACAAAGCTCTTTGTGTTTTGGTGTAAGCAAGACAACCTTGCAGAAAACAAAACACTCCTCCCAATCAAAAACACTTCTCTTGTACTTCACTCTTTCACATACACAGGTAGACAAAACACCTTCAGACTAAGTTAAAAGATCTTTCACCACAATTTTTTTTATGGAACAAATGAGGCAGTAATTGTTTCACTGTTTCACTTATTCAAATAATCACTATGCTTTCCTTACAAACACTGCTTCACCTTCTAACACTGATTTCACCATTACATTTTGCTGACAGAGGTTTAGCTTTGTCTTATCATAGTTTGGACACCTTCAAAAAATTGACATGACCTCTAATACTGTGTTTATTTTGACTTGTAGGTAGTGTTATGTTTTAACACTGTTTTGAGGGCAGTTTTTAGGCCTTTTGACACCAATATAAACACACCACTTTAATTATGTCAATCTTGGGCAATCATAGCCATAGCAATCTCAGATCTGAAACAGAACATTCAACCCTCCTTACCACTGTTTTCTCCACTACATATTGCTGACAGAGTTTATGGTTTATCACTGTCTTGAGGGTAGCTTTAGGCTCTTTGAAACAAAAATGACCACTCCACTAGCCTCCCACTGTAACAATCTTCTTCAAACTTTTTACCCCAACACACCTTGATTTATACCAAGACCTTCTCTTTTTTAATCACCATTTAGAAACTCGAAAATACCAAGGAGGTAAATGAAATACCTTGAAGATGGATGGAAGCCTTGGTTTTGAAGAGTTGAGTAGCTTTCAGGGCTTTTTGAAGCCGTTTTGACTATTAAAACATGCGCGACACGTTGAAATGGAAAGGCGCCGCGCAATAGACAAGGTGTCAGGTCGATGATGGGCGGTCGTGACCGGCGCCTCCAGGCACGCCGCGTAGCAATAAAACCTCTTTGTAAAATGACTCCTGAACGCGTCGCATGCTTTTCCAGGCACGCCGCGCGGGCCAAAAGGCTTTAAACTTCTGCAAACTTGCTCGAAAACTCTCTTTGGTCCAGTGAGCAGCTAAGATGAGATGTTGTTTGCGTTTTGAGAAATTAAAATGGGCTTGCAACGGTCCTTTTATCCTCTTGAAGTTGAAAAATTCGATTACCTTTGTGGTTACTTTGTGAGGGTTTTGAAAGTCCCTTTTGAAAAAAGTGTTGGTTGTGAAACAACAAATGAAACCCAACCTTATCATTTATGATTTTTAAAAATAAAACAAACCCAAAAATCGACCAGGCCTCTTTGAAGTGTTGTGGATGATTGTTTTTGGAGGTCTTTATACATGTGACCCCTTCTCACCATGAGAAAGCCACTTTGAAGGCCAACATCACCCAATGTTTTTCTCATTGAAAAAGAAACCCAATGATTTGTGAGGCATCTTTTCCCATACTTGCAAGGAGATTACTCATCTTAATTTGACAGTTTCTGATTTTGATGCTTTAAAGGTGATCATGTTCACTGTGAAGCTAATTGAACTGTTAGGTGCTCTTTGAGCTTCTCTTTTGACTGTGGGTGAAAAAACTCATTTGAAACTGTAAGTGAAAATCCTGTTTACAAAATGTCTCCATCACCAAAGCCACTAACTAACCTTAGATTAACAAAATAATATAGTTTTCAACTTTATGGAGATAAAACAGGGGATGATGAACTGGAGTTGAAAAGTGAATAAGGGAAGGCTATCCCTTTGTTCTTCTGTGAAGGAGGTCTGCAAGAAACATGAATTTTCATTAATTTCACCCCTTTTGAGAGCAGTCCCTTTTGAAATATTTTCCACATGCAATAATTGCTTTTCATTCTAAAACAATGGTGAATCCTTTACTTTGTTTATGAAGGAGGCCTATTTTTGACAGATGCCTGGTTTCTTTTCAACCTCTGTCTCAACCAAATGAAGAATGTTTGATGAACATACTGATAGTGGTTTCCTTTATACTTGATGGCAGAAGTTAGTTTGAGACCAAGACTGTTTGATTCCTTTGGCCATCTTCTTAATAATATTTCTTCATTGATAATCAACCCATTAGCTTCACATTGTAACTCAATAACAGTGAAACTCATGTAAACAATTTTTAAAAGCACCACTGCTTTGCCTATGCCTTTAACATCATTTTTATTCAGAAACCTTCAATTGTCTTCCACTGTACCTAAAATTTTCCTTTACAGTTAGTGAAAAAATTAAAATCAAACTTTATCCCTAGCCCTCTGCTTATAGATGAAGGAGGAATTCTCAGTCTTCAACCCTCTGCTTATAAAATGAAGGAGGTTTTCTCAGTGGTGCCATTTCATCAGCTTTTAACAGTGTTATTTTTCCTTTCACTGCCTCTTCATGCTTGAGCAAATGAAGATGAAAAATTGATAATAATTCAAGATGGGCACTTCTCTGAGACATGTAATTCTGCTTTTCAAATACCTTTGTGCCTCTTTAGACATCACAAGAAGTTTGGCTAGTATTTGCAAAGCACTTCTTGTCATTCATAATTTACTAACCTTTGAATGTGATTGCAGGAGCTTAATGAAACACTCTTTGTCCTGTGGCTGCATCCCAAGCTCAAAATCACATGAGAAGCAGCTGTCTTCTCATGTTGAGCTAAATACTGTCTTCTGGAATGTTGGTACACTTCTTCTCTTGAAATATCCATTGAAACACTGTGAAACCACCTAATATCAGTTTGACCTATTGCATATGCATTGCTGAGAATTCAGGGCTTGTTAGTGGTGTGACTTAAGGGTGTAACCAACTTTATTTGCAGAATAGGAAGGTTTGTTATGAATGGTCTATAGTAGATAGAGTTTCTTTGGCTTTAGGATATTTTACCAATGTAAGGAATTTTATGGGGTTTTTCTAAGTTTTTTATGTAGTCCTAAGTTTTGTAAGAGTGTCCTACAACTGAGCCATAATTTTTCTAGGATGGTGAGACAACCAGATTCTACTCTACTAAGTTTGACTGAGATTTTGAGAATTCCTACGGGATACCTAGGATGTTTTGACTCAAGGTCCCACCATGATTGCCATTATGTTAGGGTCCCGTGATTTGGCTTATTGGCAAGCCAAATGACAGTGTAACATCAAACCAGTGTTTGGAGCCCAAGGACCTAGCCTTCCTGGACTCAGAGAGGGCTCTCTCTATCTGTGTAAGGGATATTTGTGTGTTTGCTTATTGTGTTCTGATTTTAGGCTAGTTATGAAATGGGTTTTTGGTTTTGATTTTTAAGTTATGAGGGATGAAACTGATCAAAGATATAAGATAGGTAAAAATATGTCAAATCAACTGGGTTATGGGGTCAAAGAGGTCAAGAAAGCTTTCAGATGGTGATACTAGGTTGTTGAAGGGCCGATTTGATTCGAGGTAAAATGGATCTTTGGGAAAAATGGAGTAAGATGGACATCAATTTTGTGAATAACAAAGGATTTCAAGTACAAATAGTTTAAAATTTGACATAAACATGGTAGGGAAAACCATTAATCATGAGAAATATAACTTTAAGCTAATCAATGCATAGAAATAAACATTCAAGGCATGCATAGAGATATATAACTCTCTAACTTTAGGAAATGGCTATCAGACTTTGGGGAAATACATTTAAGATAGAAAAACAACTCAAAACACTATGTCAGAATGCCTAAACATAGTAATTCAATCTATTGGGCACTTTGAAAACAAGATTTCATAGTCTTAGGCAAAGGGCAAGATCAGAACAAGACCTCCTTGGTTCAACAAATGACAATCTAGTCAGTCAAAGAGAAGTTTCATAGATGGAGCTATGGCTAGCCATGAGTAAGCAGGGCATACTGTAAATCATACTTAGCATGCATAAAAACATGAATGAAACAAGCAAACAATATTCTTAAGTTATTAAAGAGCAATCAAGAATTCTTTAATGCGACTAAGAATGAAGAAAACATAGAAGCTATGAAGAAACAGGAAATTTGAGGTGCCTCCAAGGGCATGTCTCAAATTTGTTCTCTACTGTCCTATAGCAAGCAAGAACTTGGATTTATGAATGAAAACTAAGAAATAAAAATAGAGCTAGAGACACTATACCATTCTACCAAGTCATGGAATCCAACAACAATCCTCTTTCATCATCCAAGAACATCCAAGAAACTATCCAAAAGCATGAGACGAGTATTTATTCCAAAGCTTATATGACCATATATTTCTTTTATTCATCAAGTTCAGCCTTGTTTACAATGAAATCGTTTGGAATATAGAGGCTAAAGTGAGGAAAAACTCTTAGTTCAACTTGCAATCTCATTGGCTTATCCAAAATATCTTATTTTGTCCTTGAGGCTTTGCAAAGCCCAAGGCACAAAATATCTCATAAAATGCTAAAAGAGGGAAATATATTGACTTTTCATAACTTATCATGTACAAAAATAGCTAAACGCACATGAAGAAAAGTTAGTTTTGAAAGGTTCGATTTTTACAAAAATACTCAAAAAATACATCAGCAAAAGGTCCCATGACTTGCCGGAAACTTTTGGAAGCCTTCCCAATGTCGAAACGAGGCTCATGATGGCTCGTTGGAAAGCTATAAATGTATAATTTTTGAAAATGTTTAGTTTTCTCCCAAATTATCAATATAAGTCCTCCAAAAATAGACCTGTGTGTAAAAAACCAGAAAATAGGCCTTGCTGATAAACAGGGCAAAGTGTAGAAAAAGCGAGTGTTTTCCGCCATTTTGAGGGAGAAAATGATCTTCAATTGTTCTTAAAATCACTGAGTATGTGCCCCTGAAATTATTGCATCCAATGATACCATTTTCATCCTTTGATGATGCCCCAAGCTGAAATGGAGATGCCCATGATTTTTGGCCAAAAACCCAAAAATGACAAAAAACCAAAATATGTCGAATTTCGCCCAAAATTGGCGAGCATGACCTTCAAGGGTTTTCAGCAACATGTTGTGAAGAAGAGCCCAAAATTTGGAGCCTTGAGGTTTCTTTCATCAATTTTGGTGCCGGGCGCTTTCCTTTAGCCTCCTTGAGTTTTTTCTGAGTAGCCTTCAACTTCCGCCAGGCAAACTGATTGAAATTTTTATAATGCCTGGTCATCCTCCGTTGAAGGTCCAAGTCCCTATTTCCCTTCTCCAATTTCTTCTCCAAGTGATCATTAACTCTCTCAAGCCAAGCTTCTCGATTTTTCTCTATCTCTTGTTCGAACAATGCAATGAGAGGGGTGGATTGGATAAGGGCATCTTCTTATTCTTTTTGTTTCTCAAGAGCCTTTTTGAGCCCCATGGTTCTTGGCCTCTTTCGCCTAGGCTGATCTTCACCTTCACTTGCATCAAACTCACCCATGAGTTCTTCCAATCTCACCTATGATTTGGAGGCCTCCTTTCTGTATCAGATGGCCCGTGTCTCATGTACAGCCATATGGACACTCATATGCTTGTTTTGAACTTGCAAAAAATGATTGAGGTTCTTAGCTCTATCAAGATCAGTCCTCAAGGCATCAATTTGGCTTTCTCTATGGATAAAGAGGTTTTCTAGGATCCGGGCTTCATTATCACTATCATCACTTTGGATTTGGATGATGTTGAATTCCCTTTCCTGTTGATGACTGCTTTCTTCCTTGTCCTTCCCTTTGCTTTGGGTGGCTCTTTTAGTCCTCTTCCTCTTGGGAAATTTAACCATGGCCTTTTTGGGTAATTTTCCCTTGCTTCGGAGGGCCCTAGTCACATTTGGATTTACAAATCTAGGCACCCTTTTCTTTGATGTCCAGGGCTTGGCCACTTTTGGAGAAGAGAGCATGGCCCCTTGCCTAGGAGAGGCAACTAGCACATGCTCCATGGGCTCTTTACCTTTGTCACTTTGCTCCTCATTTTTTCCACTGCCTTGGATTTCTTCGTGGATGCCTTGGTTGTCCTTTTGCACTTCCTTTTGAGGGTTGTCCTCCTCACTGTGTTGCACCTTTTTATCTTGCTTTCCCTCTTCTTCTTGAGGTTGTTGTTCCTTTTTAGGAGACTGTTGTTCATCACCCTGAGGTTGCCTCTATTCATCATGTTGTAGTTGCTGTGTATCATGTTGTGGCCACCCCTGTTCAGCATCTTCATGGGTTTTCTCACCCTCACTGTGTTGCACATCTTCATGTTGTTTCCCTTCATCATGCTCTTCTTTCCCTTGCTATTTTGTCTCACTGTAATGCTGCTCATCATCACTTTCTTTTTCATCCCCTTGCTGCCCTGTTTCATCCTGCTGCTGCTCATCATCACTTTCCTCTTCTTGCTCATGTTCTTCTTCCTCATCATGGACATGCTCTTCTCCCTCTTCAGGCTCTTTTGTTTGTTCTGTGGTAAACTTGAGCTTTTTTGGAATAGGTCTGCTAGAAGAAGGGGAAGGATGGTGAGTAGGAGGTGTAGGGGATGTATGAACCAGAGGGACAGTGGAGAAATCCGGATGGGTGATGAAAGTATCCCAAGAGACCTCCCTCTTCTCAAGCTTATGAAGACTGATGACTTTGATGAGGGAGTGATGGAAGAGGCAGGCTGTTTGCTGTGAAGGAGGCTTTTTCTGAATTGTGGAGGCCATTTTCTCAATGCTCCTATGTAAGAAGAAAGGAAGATTTAGCAATTTGGCCCTCGTGAAATGCCTGAGCAGTCGAATGGGATAGGCATAGACTCGGGAGAATATTCCCTCACAAGTGAAGTATTTCATGATGATCTTCATGAGGGGGGCGTAGCTAGTCAAAAGATATGAGAAGGGGAAAATGGAAGGACATGACTCTTTGTGCTAAGGTTTTAGAAAGGGCTTGTAATCTTCTGAGTCCAGGTGGCTTTGTTTAAACCAATTCTCCCCGACATAAGGGATTTTAGTGGCCTTGGAGATGGACCTTGGAGAGAGTTTGAAATCAAGGCCTGCCAGCTGGAAATGCTTCTCTTGAAACCTCAAAGCGCAAAGATGTTTCAAAGGGGAAAAGCTCTTCACCTCTTGCACTCTTTGAAAAAAATCTAAACACCAAACCTCATGGAAATTGAACAAGACTGATGGGTGGGCATTCACTTCTTCAGTGGAAACAGGCTCAAATCTCTTATGCAAGACACTCCTACTATCTTTCCTAGGAGGCATCTTGTTTATAATGCTCTCTGCAACACCAAGCTGCCTCAAAAGGATTTTTGAAATGCTTTCTCAAACACAACTCTGTCCTCTTTCTTAGCCACTATTTGACCAAGGTATATTTATTCAAATGCTATGTGAAATGGTTCTTTAACACCAGCTTCCTATTCCTTACAAATCACTGTCTGTCTTCCTTTGTATGCTAATCAACAAGTAGTTATAATAACAAGCACACAGTCAAATAAAAGGTACACACAGTCAAATGATTACTGTGTTTGGGTAAGGTCACAAAGCTCTTTGTGTTTTGGTGTAAGCAATACAACCTTGCAGAAAACAAAACACCCCTCCCAATCAAAAACACTTCTCTTGTACTTCACTCTTTCACATACACAGGTAGACAAAACACCTTCAGACTGAGTTAAAAGATGTTTCACCACAATTTGTTTTATGGGACAAATGAGGAAGTAATTTTTTCACTGTTTCAATTATTAAAATAATCACTATGCTTTCCTTACAAACACTACTTCACCTTCTAACACTGTTTTCACCATTACATTTTGCTGATAGAGGTTTAGCTTTGTCTTATCATAGTTCGGACACCTTCAACAATTTGACATGACCTTTAATACTGTGTTTATTTTGACTTGCAGGTAGTGTTATGTTTTAGCACTGTTTTGAGGGCATTTTTAGGCCTTTTGACACCAATATAAACACACCACTTTATTTATGTCAATCTTGGGAAATCATAGCCACAGCAATCTCAGATCTTAAACAGAACATTCAACCCTCCTTACCATTGTTTTCTCCACTACATATTGTCGACAGAGTTTATGGTTTATCACTGTCTTGAGGGTAGCTTTAGGCTCTTTGAAACAAAAATGACCACTCCACTAGCCTCCCACTGTAACAATCTTCTTCAAACTTTTTACCCCAACACACCTTGATTTATACCAAGACCTTCTCTTTTTTAATCACCATTTAGAAAATCGAAAATACCAAGGAGGTAAATGAAAATACCTTGAAGATAGATGACAACCTTGGTTTTGAAGAGTTGAGCAGCTTTCAGGGCTTGTTGAAGGTGTTTTGACTATTATAACATGCGTGGCACATTGAAATCGAAAGGCGCCCCGCAATAGACAAGGTGCCGGGTCGATGATGGGCAGTCTTGACCGGCGCCTACAGGCGTGCCGCGCACCATGCAACAATACAACTGCTTTGTAATTTGTCTCCTGAATGCGCCGTGCGGGCCAAAAGGCTTTAAACTTCTGCAAACTTGCTCGAAAACTATCTTCGGTCCAGTGAGCAGCTAAGATGAGATGTAGTTTGCGTTTTGAGAATTTCAAATGGGATTGCAACAGTCCTTTTATCCTCTTGAAGTTGAAAAAGTCGATTAACTTTGTGGTTACTTTGTGAGGGTTTTGAAAGTCCCTTTTGAAAAAGGTGTTGGTTGTGAAACAAAAAATGAAACACAACCATATCATTTATGAGTTTTAAAAATAAAACAAACCCAAAAATCGACCAGGCCTCTTTGAAGTGTTGTGGATGACTGTTTTTGGAGGTCTTTATACATGTGACCCCTTCTCACCGTGAGAAAGCCACTTTGAAGGCCAACATCACCCAATGATTTGTGAAGAATCTTTTCCCATACTTGCAAGGAGATAACTCATATTAATTTGATAGTTTATGCTTTTGATGCTTTAAAGGTGATCATGCTCACTGTGAAGCTGATTGAATTGTTAGGTGCTCTTTGAGCTTCTCTTTTGACTATGGGTGAAAAAATGCATTTGAAAATATAAGTGAAAATCCTGTTTACAAAAGGTCTCCATCACCAAAGCCACTAACTAACCTTAGATTAACAAAATAATACAGTTTTCAACTTTATGGAGATAAAACAGGGGATGATGAACTGGAGTTGAAAAGTGAATAAGGGAAGGCTATCCCTTTGTTCTTCTGTGAAGGAGGTCTGCAAGAAACATGAATTTTCATTCATTTTACCCCTTTTGAGAGCAGTCCCTTTTGAAATCTTTGCCACATGCAATAATTGCTTTTCATCCTAAAACAATGGTGAATCCTTTACTTTGTTTATGAAGGAGGCCTATTTTTGACAGATGCCTGGTTTCTTTTCAACCTCTGTCTCAACCAAATGAAGAATGTTTTATGAACATACTGATAGTGGTTTCCTTTATACTTGATGGCAGAAGTCAGTTTGAGACCAAGACTATTTGATTCCTTTGGCCATCTTCTTAATAATATTTCTTCATTGATAATAAACCCATTAGCTTCACATTGTAACTCAATAACAGTGAAACTCATGTAAACAATTTTTAAAAGCACCACTGCTTTGCCTATGCCTTTAACATCATTTTTATTCAGAAACCTTCAATTGTCTTCCACTGTACCTAAAATTTTCCTTTACAGTTAGTGAAAAACTTAAAATCAAACTTTATCCCTAGCCCTCTGCTTATAGATGAAGGAGGAATTCTCAGTCTTCAACCCTCTGCTTATAAAATGAAGGAGGTTTTCTCAGTGGTTCCATTTCATCATCTTTTAACAGTGTTATTTTTCCTTTCACTGCCTCTTCATGCTTGAGCAAATGAAGATGTCAAATTGATAATAATTCAAGATGGGAACTTCTCTGAGAAATGTAATTATGCTTTTCAAATACCTTTGTGCCTCTTTAGACATCACAAGCAGTTTGGCTAGTATTTTCAAAGCACTTCTTTTCATTCATAATTTACTAACCTTTGACTGTGATTGCAGGAGCTTAATGAAACACTCTTTGTCCTGTGGCTGCATCCCAAGCTCAAAATCACATGAGAAGCAGTTGTCTTCTCATGTTGAGCTAAATACTGTCTTCTGGAATGTTGGTTCACTTCTTCTTTTGAAATATCCATTGAAACACTGTGAAACCACCTAATATCAATTCGACCTATGGCATATGCATTGCTGAGACTTCAGGGCTTGTTAGTGGTGCAACTTAAGGGTGTAACCAACTTTATTTGCAGAATAGGAAGGTTTGTTATGAATGGTCTATAGTAGATAGAGTTTCTTTGGCTTTAGGATATTTTACCAAGGGAGAAATGCGTAAAGCACCACTACCTAACTTAGGGGAGACTTCTTGGACAGAGTTGGATTGTTTTCTTTGGGGCTGATGGACAAGCTAGTATGGCTGAGGCTAGATAGGGCTTGATAATGAGGTTTTATCTCGTCATGGGTGGATTGAAAAGGTAGGAGGACAAAAATGTTTATGGGTGTTTTCCAGCTGGAAAATTTAACAATTTTTTAAATCAGCTGCTAGAAAAATTGGTTGTTACAACTAGTCATCACCAACAGGTGAAAAATACTGATGACTAACACAATCCTCTCCACTCAAAAAGATTTTGGACCACAAAACCTTGATTTTAAACTGAAAATAAGTTAGAATAAAACTCTCTCACTTTCATCTTGACTTTGATGACATACAAACAGACCTGCTCATTGATCTGAAACTGATGCTTATCATGGCACAATTTGAACCTGACTTGACTCAATGCTTGTCATGGTGCAAAAGAATGTAAGGCTTGATTGTAAGCTTGATGCACATAAGTTACAAATTCATCCCACATCTTAGGATGTTTACTGCAGTTACCTCGAAGAATATGTATCTCGGTTATCTTCACCATTTCCGTCCATCCTTGAACCAAATCCATGCCGCCCCATGGTTGCAAAGGAACTGGAAGTGGCATGTGCAAACCAATCTTTCGATTGCATGGCCTGCTTGTCAAACACATTACACATCCCTTTATGTACTTCACAATTGTTTCATACATATGAGGCCAGTAACTATACCTTTGAATTTGTATCGTAGTCTTGCTTACACCGAAATATCCTGCAATCCGAGAAAGATAAACTTCCTGAATAACCTGCACTCTTTCTGTCTAAGAATTATGAGTTAGTGATTCAAAATTTTCTTCGAAATCATCATCAGTATTATACTGTTCTACACAACTTTCATAAACCAATGAACTTTTATGTAGTACTACTGAAGCATTCAAAGACAACATATCAACTACTTTACTTGTTACACTTTCCTTGTCCTTAATTACTAAGTGATTTTGCTGAAGAAATCCCATCCAATTGTAGTGAGATTGTTGCAACTTAGTATATGACTGAAAGTATTGAAGCAACTGATAATCTATGTGAATCATTATTTCCATTGCATATCCTTTAACATATGTTTTAACTTTATATGGTCATTGATGATTTATCAATGCTGTGAAATTTTTATGCATAATTGAATCAAATTTAACATCGACACTTATTCCCCATGTCCCGTTTTGATTATGAGCCAAAATTATGGGTGAACTGTATGGAGATAAACTGTGTTGCATTAGTTCTTTTCCAACCTTCCCTGGAATTTGTTGATTTATTTATTTATGCTTTATAACTGACTTGTGATACATTTCAACATTAGAAAGAGAGGAAACAGACATCAACTGCATCTCATCTGATATTTCCTTTTTATGAAGTAAATGTTTTGGTTCTTTAACTATATCCTAAAATGAATCTACCTTTTTAACCAAATTACCTTCATACTAAATTTCACAACTTGAACAAGTATCAATAAGATCCTTATGTTGCTCTTTTATTGACATGAGTATGTATCTCTTACTTGAACTTATTAAGCGCTTCATTTGATTAGCATTAATTAAATTCAAGTGATCTTTGATTTTATGTGCCCGAAAGATGTACTTAATCCCATATTTCTTGAGATTATACACATGCTCTTTTCTATAAAATACTACATCACAGTCATAGAGATAAGGGCTTCCTAAAACAATTCCACATATGTCTAACGGAATCACATCTAGTTCCACTTCATCGATATAGTTAGCTATGATTGCAAATTTTAACCGACACTGTTTGGTAACATGAATTTGACTTTTTTCCTTTAACCACCCTAAAGGATATGGATTTGGATGATTATGTGTTTTCAAACCCAATTTTTTAACTAATGACTTAGAAATCAAATTTGCCTATGATCCCATATCGAACAATGTATCTATCTTAGTATGCTTTGAAGTTACCCTTATATGAAATAACTCAATTCTTTTATATTCATTTTGTTGTTTTATGTTTCAAGAAGCAGAAGTACTAGCATCAGAAATTTTATCTATTGTAACCATAGCAATGATTTTACCTTCATCACCTGAATAGAATCCCAAGTCCAAGCCTTGTTGGATTGTTGTTTCAACCTTCTTTTCACCCTTCTTCGATTGAAACTTCTTCGGCTTCAGTTCCGGATAAAGTTTCCAACACCTAGCTTCATCATGGCCAATCCTTTGGCAATGTGTACACGTAGGTCTATCATCTTCCTTCTGAGTTGTGGCAGTCTTCCTTCCCTTTGACTTGCCCTTCTTTTTTCTATCTTCAGTTTCCATCTGATTGGATGTCTTTGGTGTAAACTTGAATGTTCTACCACCTGATTCGACATGAATAGCTTGAACAAAAACTTCATCAAAATCATTAGGATTGAACATTAATAATGTATGCTGCAAATGCGAATGCAAACTGCCAATATACTTCAACAAAGTTTCTTTTATGTCCAAAGAAACACCGAGTGCTAATGCTTTCTTTCTGAATCCTGTGTGAACTCTTGAACACTCTATCCCTTACCTTGTCGCAAGCACTGCCAATCAATTACAGCTTTTTGTGTGTGACCCAATGAATAGAATTTTTTCTTTAGAGCTTTAGTGAACTTAGTCCATGAGGTGATAACTTTTCCTTTACACTTTAAATCTATCTATGTCTTACTTTTCCACTAGATCAAAGAAGTACCCCCCATTCTAAGAGTAGATAATTGGATTTGTTAGTGTCAGTCTTTGCATCCTTCCTCCAGTGATCAAACATGCTCTTACAAAGTGATTTTAAGGTGTCAAGGTCAAATTTTGTCATTTTAGTGAGTCTTCAAGTAAAATTTTGTCACTAGGTATTAGGTCTAGGGTTTGTTTTCGCTCCTTTCAAAGTTTTCCAAATGTCAGTCCATGTCACCATTCAGCTGAGTGTACCATCATTTAGAGGTTTTTCATCATCATTTCAGGTTCCAGTGGGTCATTTTACACCTTGTTCATGCTTCAGTTGTGCCTAGGTAAGGTTCATTTCCCTCTCCTAGGGTTTTGAAGGTAATTTCTCTTGGATGGTCAAACCATCAGCAAAACTTGTATCCTGATTTTCATACACCTTCCCCTATCCTTAATTTACCTTATTAAACACTTCCCATCACTGATATCACCCAAATTCCTCATTTTCACACAAACCCTAGTTTCTTGCTACAACTTGGCAATTTTCTAGGCTAGGCCTGTGTTTTTCCCTTTTGGACCCCTTCCCCTCACTCAATCTCTAAAATTACACCTTCCCATACTTCCCAAAATTTTCTCAAGAATTTATAAGCCCCTTATCCCCTTCATTTTGCTTCATTTCAACAAATCCCTTGTTCCACATATTGGGATAGGTTTTACTCCAATGATGTTTCTGAGCAATAAAAGATGAATTTGGGAAAACTGAGAGAGGTTTTTGTCCAAAATAGGCCAAGGAAGAAAATAATCCTTCACTTTTTACACAGTTGTCATGGTTTTAGATAAATTTCAAAAATACAGTTGCCTCAGGAGAATTGATGTGCCTCTTAAGTGACCTTGAGAAAATCAATATTTCTCCTATATTGGTTGGCCAAATGACTTTCTTGATGATTCAAGTGATAACTAGACACAGATATTTCCAATGAGCTATCATGAGCTCAATTTTGAGTTGAGGAAGACCTTCAAATGTTGACTGCAACAACACTCTGCCTTGAGGCAGCCTCATTTTGCACATTTTGACCAGTATTGGGATATTTGATTTTTGACAAGGAAAATGAACTCCAAATTGAAAAATTAAAGTTGGGTTGGAAAGTAGACTCAATAATATTTCCAACTAGCTATCCCACGCCCAATTTGGACACTGGGAAGACCTCCAAAAGTCTCCTGCAAAAAGGCGCTACACATTGAGATGAATTTTGGAAATTTTGCCTTAACAAAACAGAGTTTTCTGCCCAATGCGCCACGCCACTTGGCGCGTGCTTATGATTGGGAGCTCCTTTTGATGAAAAATTTAAATTTTTGGATTTTTCATGGAAAATTATGCATGCCTACTTATTTCCAATATATTTTGACAGGTTTTTGGCTTCCATAAGGGTCAAAAACACCCTAAAAATGACCTTTCTGCCCCTTTTTGGACACACAGGAAGCAGTGTTGGGAAAACTCATTTTTAGAGGGGAAAATTGAAGCCAAATTCAGAAATTCTACTTGTTTTGGAAAGTAGACAGGCCCACCTTTCCAACAAGCCCACTTGGAGAAAATTTGGACACCGGGAAGGACTCCAAAATCAGTTGCAAACTAGCGCGACACATAGAGAAATCAAGCGCGGCGCATTGGAGGATTTTGCCTATTTTTGACTCAAAAACTCTGTTTTTCGCCTAGTTTTGGACAGTTTGACTTTCTTACTTCCAAATGTTAAACTAATGATGTAATTTGATGTAATTTGATGGGTCTTGATGTAATTTTGTTAAATTTTTACTCATGGAGGTAGATTCATCCATCAAAAGGTGAATTACAATTGAATGAATCAGTTTCCTATCTTATAGAGGCAAGCTGTTCCACTGCCTATTTTCCAGTTCTCAGTTTAGATCTTGTTGAAACAACTCATAAAATTGTGAGCTCGACCCCTAGAGGGTGGGATGACTTTTTGGTTTCTTATATCTTGTAATTTTTCAGTCATTAGCATAAGTTGGACACTTGGGATTGCTTTGAGCATCATTGTACATTCATCTCTGTCGTTTGGCAAAGGAATAGACCAGGGTTTGTAGCACTCCTTGGGATTCATGGGGCTCTTTGCTTCAATGATGTGTTTCTCTCTGTTAATGTAATTTTACTTGTGTTTCATGTGTATCATTTTCCCTCTTATTTTTTCTTAAGTTAAACAAACAAGGATAAAGGTGGAATTCATTAAAATTTGCAGTGCTCTACCTAGAGTTTGTTTAATTTTCTATGTTTTCAACTGTTTGAAGAGGATTCATAAAATTATCTTGCCCTCTTCAACTCCTCACTGGTCTGAGCTATCCATTTCATTCAAAATTGAAAGCGTCAAAACAATTTCCTACCTTGCCCCATTCAGATCCTTGCAAAACTGATCATTTCCCAGACCCAAAATCTGCCTTTTCCATTGATCCAACAAACACCCTCAAAATAAAATCAAACTCTTTTACATATATACCTAGCCTAAAATCAGCCTTTATTCAAGTCATCTCAAGCCTCACTGATTTTTTTTGCTGAGATTGACCAGGAGAGATCCCTCTCTCGATCTGGTAGGGCTAGCTACCAGATTAAGCATGGTTTGATGTTACTCTAGACTCTGCCTTCCTCAGCCTGAGGTAGATTTAGGCCATAACAGGATATTTGTATTATCATCAGTAATATCTTGAATACAAAAATATACTTCTAATTGTTTTACCCAATTATCTAGTTTCTCAGGGTTTACTTCTCCATCATACACAGGTAATTCGAACTTAACATCAAGTTTCAATAATGGACTCTTAGGTTTCTTTTCTTTTTCTGATTTAGAACTAGAAGTAGAAGAGGAAGAAGAAGATGATGGAGATGACAGAGGAGAAGGAGATTTATCTACCTTTCCTTTAACCTTTTCCTTCTTTGATGCCTTCGATGATGAGGCTACATCTCTCATCTTCTTGTCTTCATATAATTCCGCCAACATTTGCTGCATGTTTAGAAACATCTACTGGATTTGATTCTCATCCATGGGTTTATTTTCAGTAGCTTCAAGAGTCTCAAGGGTCTCAGTCCCTGTCATCGTTGATTGATGATCGAATTTCTGCCTTCTGATCTCTGGATCAAATTCCTCAAGCTCACCTTTTCCACGTTGCAATCCAAACCTGGTTAACATCCACTGACAAAAAAACTACAAGCACAACCTACTCTGATACCAAAAATGATCTGAATGTGATCGAATAAAACACTTAAGCAGTCTGATTATTTTTTCCTTTAGATTGATTATTAACTGAAGTAATATTTAACGAAAGATGATATAAACTAGCATCAATAAATGATTAAATAACAACAATAAAAAAAAAGAGAATAAGAAGCAAACAATTTGATGACGGAGTTCGTCCCTCCTAGACTACATCTCTGGGTATGATTTTAAGTGGGCGTCCATTTTTATTAGGATTGATCTTGAAGAATATTTACATTGAAATGGAACAAAATGACTATGCTCGCAGGCACTTCCAAACCTTGTAAACAGAAATTACTCTTCCTCGCCTTTTCGACGCCTATCTCAGTGCTCAATTTCGACACTTGACAGCTGAGCAATGCTGTGAACAAAACTGCCTCCAACCTACTGAAACTAATCTCGAAAACTCAATGCCTTCATAAAACCAAGATTGAATTTCATGAGGAAATTTACATGGATTTGTAAGGTTGCCTCGAACCTCTGTTTACTCCATTTAGAAATTGGTTGAGCACATGGTGGCATAAGGGTCTCGAATCCCTATCAATTACATAAACCTAGGGATTAAGTCTTTGACCTTAACACTGTATTTAATAAAAAAACCCAAATTTAAACTATATATTATAATTCTTAGCCATGGAGCTAGCTAACCAGGCGAAAGACTTGATCTTTCAGCATGTGAACTCATGGTTTGTTTCTGGTGGTTATGGTTACATCTGACGACCTAGGTCTTAACCTTATTTTCCGCGGTTTATACTCCACTCATATGTCCACCATTCCTGCTGCGGTTTATTTAACTACACGGTTCTGTCATAGTCTATAAATTGCTACCCTCTTCCACCATATTCTAATCAGAGATTTTTCACATGTTATATCCATCCTGACACAGTTTGAAGCTGATGGTTAGGACTGTTTTATTATTTGGGTTTTATATTAATGTTTCAAACTTATATCACCCGAACCCTATTGTTAAGATGAATCTTTAGTGTAAGTTTACGAAAAAAAACCATTTTAGCTGTGGATAACAAACAACCCTAACAGCAAAATATGGCTGCTAATATCTTCAAATATGCAATTAGTTGATCAAGACAAATGCTACAAAAATCTAGAACTATGCATAAAAAGGCATTAAGCAGTAAAAATAAGGTTTTTCTCCATGCATCCAATAGACAAGACAAGAACAATATTTTTGAAGAATTTTTATATTAATGGCACCTGGGAGGAAAACAAGAAAGGTGTTTCCAATTCTCCTCAATGGGATGGGTTCTTGGAAGTCCTCAGCACTTTAGATCTAGAATTTCTCTCTCTTGTTGGTGTAGAAAACCCAGACAAACATGTTAAAAAATACTGAGAGGGGGGGGGGGGGGGGGGGGTGAATCAGTATTTAAGGCTGAACAATTTTTCTTTCTTTTCTCTTAAAACCATATGTTACAGTACTGCATCCAACATGTACGTCCAAATATCTTATTATGTCTTTACTTAGAGCATTGCATCAGATAAGCATTAACCATGAACAGAAATAACAGAACAAACCATCAAATATGAAATACACATATGGACACCAGGATTTAAGGTGGAAACCCAATTTGGGAGAAAACCACCGCTGCTGTAATCTCAGTCTTCAATATTTTATTATAGAGAAAAATTCTTACAATATATACTGGTGCAGACTCATACCAGCATGCAGGCACCCACCTGCAGAAGGTTACAACCTTCTCTCGTTTACCAGCCTCTCCTGGAAGGGAGCTTCAACCCCCTGAACATAACACCAGTTTCTACTGGCAGGAAACTTCTACTTCCAAAATGAAGGCTTCAACCCTCAGACTCACTGCAGACCAATTTTCACACTGGATCAAACAATTTCAATACAACCCTTTGTTCAATTATCAACAAACATATTTTGCCCAGTTCTTCATAACAGAACAGTGAGACCACTGTAACCAGATTTTCAGAGAATATAGGCATTCAACATCCCGTGTATCCTTCTGTGTATATTATTCTTCAGAAACTCCAACCAGATCCATATGTGCTCTTCAGCAGACATGCGTTAGCTCTTCATTGTTTCTTCTGTTGAATGATCTCAAGATTCATCACCTTTAGATCCATATCTCGATGGACTCATAATCATCGATTAAGCACGTCGTTTGTCCATACAGATATTCCTCAGAGTAATTCCTTCTTCGTCCACAAAACCACACCCACAATCGAATAATAATATTTTCATTTATAGTGTTATCACCTTTATTAAAACTGTGAGTCAAAAACCATTTCAACCGCTAATGGTATTCCTTTTACAATATTTCCAATAGTTTGGCCCTCGGGGTTTTTATTTCTTATTAAATTATTTATCAATTGATAAACAAATATTTCATAGTCATCATTACGTCACTGCGGGGGCTCTTGCAGTACGGATGAAGATTTTCGGCTGGTGCCCCTGCACTTAATCTCCACCGTCAATTTCCGGTCAACGCTTGATTGCTTGTTCAACTGCGGAGGCATCCCTTCTGGTTTTTAAATCTTTACACTGCCCCCGTAATATTATTTTTTAATTAAAAATTCAATGAAATTTTAATCTGGGCTTTATATAAAAATCCAATGCTTTCGAATAGTTTAATATTAATAAAACTTTGACCCCTAGCCCACATATGCGCCCCTCTGTACCAAACTAAACTTCGCACAGGTCCATTTCCCGATCACCGTTAGATCGCGAGCCTCCAAGATCGACGGATATCGCTTGGGCAACCTGCACGAGCAATAACGCGCGATGGCACGTCGTACTTGTGTCATTCTTCGTGCATCTTGATTAAACTTCGGGAAAGTCCGATGCACAATTTCCGTCCGATTGCCCCCTTTCAGATCAACGGCGCAAAAGCAATTTCGCTGGCCGTCCTGGGTTGATTGTTAACGTGCAATGGACGATCGTTATCGTGCACTTGGCGGTTTTTCTGGGACGCCTGTCAACACCTATATGGAATCGCTCCCCATCCAGGAAATACCATGTATCGTTGAAAGGTGGTGCGAAGAAACCCACGGTTTCACTCCACATCGTCGTCACTGTTCTTCTCGGTCACGGTTCCACCTTAGCACATGGTTCCGTCAGCCTTATTATTCAAATGATTTAAAGCTCTGCTTCAATGTTTCTTTATATATTTGGTTTATTCATACTCCAGGTTCTATTACACAGTCAACGCCGAGACTCGTAGACCTTTCATACTTATGCAGAGGCAGAGGCGAATAACTGCGAGCATTCAGGGGTTCAAAACCCAGTCACCGAGGTTCATATCATATATTCAACGAATATATATATATATATATATAACTCTACTGTCGATCGTATTGGTTCCTCGAACTACTTATAGGACCAGAGCACCATTAAACCCCTCCATTATGTAGATTCACTTTACTGTGCCGTGACCTTAGCAACCCAAAATCGTATACAAAAGCATGAATCTATCCATAGATCACTACACAGAGTTGCAGAGAATTTCGTATGAGAAATGAACCAATCAATACCCCAATTTCTCTGGGTATTCTCCACTTAATAGAGTATCATTGAAACTCAACCATACACAGATTTTCTTTATCTTCCAACAGGATGCATACATATTCCATCTTCAATTCTGCTATAACCTCTTTGTCCCTGTTTCCTTGACTGATACTGCAGCTCTGTAGCTCAAAATGTAGAGGCATTCTTTCTGTTCTTCTCTGCTACATTTAGATGACAATTCCTTTGTCATACCCTTTTCCATCAATGACAATATTTCCAACAATCTCCCCCTTTGGCATTGATGGAAATATTCTTCCGATGATTTTCTTATAGAGGCCCAGGCCCTTTGTTGCTTTTCCTCCCCCTTTGACATCAATGGCAAAGGGTTGACATTACCATGCTCCCCCTGAGATCATGCTACATCTTCATAATATAGCAAGATGACTTATGAAGGCCAACAGTGCATCCTTTTCATATGAACAATGCTCCCCCTTAGCCTGTGCATTCAGAGATGCCCAACAGCACCTCACAACCAATTTAGTCTTCTGTAATTAAGTAGACCTGATCCTATGCATGGCAGAGACTACTCCCAGTTTCTATCTGAGATATTTGAATGCTTCCTTGGGTAGAGGTTTGGTAAATATATCAGCAACTTGTTCTTTGGAGGAAACATATTCTAATGTCACCTTTTTCTCAAGCACTTGTTCTCGTAAGAAGTGATATTTGATGGGAATGTGCTTGGTCTTGGAATGCATAACAGGATTCTTTGAGATACTGATGGCACTTGTATTATCACACATAATGGAGAGAGGGGGTGAACATTTGATTTGAAAATCTTGTAGGGTTTGCATCATCCAAAGAAGTTGAGTGCAACATGATGCTGCAGCCACATATTCAGCTTCTGCTGTAGATAAGGCAATGGAGCTTTGCTTCTTGCTGAACCAAGATACTAACCGGGAGCCCATAAATAATGCACCACCACTAGTGCTTTTCCGATCATCAATACTTCCAGCCCAATCTGCATCTGTGTATGCATGAAGAGTAAGTTCAGCATTCTTTGGGTACCATAGTCCAAAATCTTGAGTTCCTTGTAGATATTTGAATATTCTTTTCACAGCCTGAAGATGAGACTCTTTTGGATTAGCTTGGAATCGTCCAACAATCCCAACTGCATGCAAGATGTCTGGTCTTGTCCTAGTGAGATAAAGTAGACTTCCTATCATAGATCTGTATTCTGGTTGATTTACGGTGGGGGAATCATCATTAAAACTGAGATTACATTCGGTTATCATTGGTGTACTTACAAGTTTGTAATATTCCATGCCATACTTCTTCAGGATTTGCTTGAGGTACTTTGCTTGTGATAAGAATATACCATCTGTTGCTTGTTGCACTTGCAGGCCAAGAAAGAATGTTAGTTCCCCAAGTAAAGACATTTCAAATTCTTGCTGCATATCAGAAGAAAATTTCTGACTCATAGACTCTTTGTTACTTCCAAAAATGATATCATCGACATATACAACCATAATCAATAGTTTGTCATTTTCAGTTTTTGTGTATAAGTTGCTGTCAGCAGACCCCTTTGAAAATCCTTGTTGATGAAGATATTTGTCAAGACGATAGTACCATGCCCTTGGAGCTTGTTTGAGACCATATAGAGCCTTTTTAAGTCTACAAACAAGTTTTTCATCATTTCCCAAAATGAATCCCTCTGGTTGTTCTATATAAACTTCTTCTTCTAGATCACCATTGAGAAAAGCATATTTAACATTCATTTGATAAACTCTGATTTGTTGGAAGCTTGAATAAGCAAGAAACATTCTTATGGCTTCAAGTCTGGCTACAGGAGCAAAGGTTTCTTCAAAGTCTATACCTTCTTGTTGAGCATACCCCTTGCAAACAAGTCTAGCTTTATTTCTTATAACATCCCCATTCTCATTTAACTTGTTTTTGAATATCCATTTAGTTCCAATGACATTTTTGTCATGAGGTCTTGTTACTAATTCCCAAGTGTGATTCTTTTCAATTTGATTAAGCTCTTCATTCATGGCTTGAATCCAACAATCATCTTTGCTAGCTTGACTAACACTGTGAGGTTCAATAGTGGACAGAAATGCCAGATTGCTAGAAGATCCCATAAGAGTCCTTCTTGTTTGTACACCTGATCCCTTTTCTCCCAAAATTTGAGATTTTGGATGATTCTTTTGAACATATCTGGAGGGAGCCTTTTCAGACAAACCATCTTCGGGTTCTTCACTAGGTTCACTGTTTGTATCATTACTATTTGATGTAGAAGGATATGTGTCATCATCATCTTCATCTGTAGTTTTCTTTTCTTCTTTTGGAGCTGCAGAAGACTCATCAATAACAACATCAATACATTCAACAATCTTCCGAAGTCTTTTATTGTAACATTTATAGGCCCTACTCCTAGAGGAGTATCCAAGAAATATCCCTTCATCTGCTCTGGGTTCAAACTTGCCAAGTTTTTCATCATTATTCTTGATGAAGCATTTGCTTCAAAAAATTCTAAAATTCTTTATAGTGGGAGGATTACCATACCAGAGTTCATATGGAGTTTTATCACTATTTACACGAACATGTGCCTTGTTGAGAATGTTTACTGCTGTATGTGCTGCTTCTCCCCAAAATGTGTCAGGTGTTCCGGAATCATCCAGCATGGCTCTAGCCATTTGTTGAACTGTTCTATTCATTCTTTTTGCAACACCATTTTGTTGTGGAGTGCCAGCTACAGAAAACTGTCTTTTTATGCCATGTTGTTCACAAAATTCAAGAAATTCATCTGATGTATATTCTCCTCCTCGATCAGATAT
Source organism: Pinus albicaulis (assembly GCA_034641835.2). Lineage (NCBI taxonomy): Eukaryota > Viridiplantae > Streptophyta > Pinopsida > Pinales > Pinaceae > Pinus > Pinus albicaulis. The sequence continues at coordinate 1,265,263,456 of CM076579.1, read as the reverse complement.
GAGACACTTGATTTTTAGATCTAATTCATTCTCAACTAGTGCTTTGAAGATCTGAAATTTCTCAAATGCTTCATCTTTGTGTTTAAGCAGCCCAATCCAACACATTCTTGAAAAGTCATCAATGAATAAGATATAGTATTCTTCACCATGTGGTGAATTTTTCCTCATAGGTCCACATATGTCAGTATGGATGAGTTCAAGAGGCTTACTTGATGATCCTTCCTTGGCATTAAATTGTACTCTGGTTTGCTTACCGAATTGGTAGGATTTACATATGATATTTTCAGGTAGAGAAATATTGGGAAGATCACGAACAGCTTTAAGTCTGCTTGATTTGTTGATTTGAGAGAAGCTCAGATGCCCCAACCTTCTATGCCATAGCCAATTTTCTGAAGATTTACTCAAATAACATTGTTCTTTGGGGTTCTTCAATATATATAGGTTGTTTGGAGTTCTTTTTCCTTTTATAATTTCTTTACCTGTATCAAGATCACGTACCACACATTCTTTTGAACTAAAGAAAACTTCAGTTCCTTGATCACACATTTGACTTACACTTAACAAGTTATGCCTTAATCCATCCACATACATGACTTCATTAGCTTTCACATTTTCTTTTAGAAAAACAGACCCTTTTCCTTTAATGACTACAGGAGTATCATTTCCAAATGTAACCTTCTTTTCCTTTTCTAGAGCACTATATGCAAGAAGTTTGTCTTTATCACCTGTCATGTGTCTTGAGCATCCACTATCGATGTACCATTGGTTTTCTTCATCTTCTGCAAATAACGCTATGCCACAATTTTCAACCTGTAATTCCTTCTTTTTCCATACTTTGGAGCTTGAAGGAACATGTTCTTTTAGCTGAACTTTGCTCCTGCATTCGGATTCTTCATGGCCAAAGTTATTGCAGTAAGCACATTCAACTTCATTTTGAAGAGGAGAAAAGTTGTTATAAGTATTCTTCTTTGTTTCAATATGAATCCTTTTCTTTCTTGCTTCCCTTTTCATGATGGTTTTATATGCAACACATTGAACAACTTTATGACCAAAATTGTGACATGAGAAGCATTGTCCATTGAAGAAGAAATTTCTGCGATCATAAAATATTCTATATGAATTTACTTGTTGATTGGTGTTTCCATGAAAGACATTCCTGTTAGTGTTCTTTGAATTGAGATGAGCATGCTTTACTTGTAAAGATTCTTTATCCCCTTGCTGAGTGGCAGCATATTGTAAACCAGTTGTACCTGCTTTTAGATAATTTGGTGTTGAAGGCTGAGAAGATTCTTCGGTATATCCAAGACCTATTTTTATAAGAGGAGAACGTTGTACCTTGATAATTTCATCTAAGGTTTCAGATCCTTTATCAAATCTAAGATTCAGAGTCTTTACTTTCTCAAGTTCTTTTCTTAGACTTACTACTTCACATTCTAATTTCTCATTGTGTTTCTCCTTTTCTTCAAGCTGATTTTTCAGAGTTTCTATGATTATTTTACTCTCTTCTAGGAAGATTTTGAGTTTATTGTTTTCATCAAAAAAATAACTGTCTTCTAGAGCATCCACAAAAGTATCCTTTTCTTCTCTAGATTCTTTTTCAAATGCCATGAGAAGTCTAAGATCTTGTTCACATTCTTCCTCACTATCAGATAACCCATCACTATCTTCATGAGTATAGAAACTCTTTCTGGAGCTAACATGATTCTTATTCCTTCTTGCTACTTCCTTCCCCCTTTTATGTGTTTCTTTATAAGGACACTTAGTAGCATAATGACCAACTCTTCCACAATCAAAACATTTGAAAGGAAGCTTACCTCTAAACTGTCCTGTGCCAAGTTGAGGTTTCTTTACGAAGTTTATCTCATCTTCTTCTGAGACATATCCTGATCCTTCTGTTATTTGTACTTCCTTCCCTTTTGTAGAAGTTCTAAAGACTGCTTCTTTGACTTCATATGGTCCTCCTCTTTTCATTTCATATGCAGTTAGTATGCCATGAAGTTGTACCACAGTAAGATTTTGAAGATCCTGCTTTTCTTCAAGAGCTGAAACTTTTGACTCAAATTTTGCTGTTAGAGATCTTAAAATTTTCTCAACCATAGTAGATTCGGTTATTGTTTCTCCCATATTTCTCATGCGATTTACAATATCATCAAGACGTAGAAAGAAATTTGCAATGCTTTCTTCATTAAGCATTTTTAGATTCTCATATTGAATTCTGAGAGTTTGAATTTTAGCACTTTTTACCTTTGCATCACCTTCATAGCTTAGAATGATTTTGTCCCATATTTCCTTTGCTGTATTCAGTTGCATGACTTTGACAAATTCTGATTCAGTTAGACTTCCCAATAGAGCATTGACCGCCTTTGAATTTGTTTCATAGTTCTTTCTTTCAGTTGGATCCGTTGGCACTGCGACTGGATATTGATATCCTTGTTCAACAATTGCCCATACATCTGCTCCCAGAGACTGAAGATAGGACCTCATCCTTGTTTTCCAAAAGATTAAGTTGTTTCCATTGAAGAGAGGAGGCCTGATAGATGCTGTTCCATCTTGAGTGCTCATCTTGATTGATCTTCCTTCTAGCGGCTAAGCTTTTTCAGAAGGACCTGCTCTGATACCAATTGTTAAAAAATACTGAGAGGGGGGGGGGGTGAATCAGTATTTAAGGCTGAACAACTTTTCTTTCTTTTCTCTTAAAACCATATGTTACAGTACTACATCCAACATGTACGTCCAGATATCTTATTATGTCTTTACTTAGAGCATTGCATCAGATAAGCATTAACCATGAACAGAAATAACAGAACAAACCATCAAATATGAACTACACATATGGACACCAGGATTTAAGGTGGAAACCCAATTTGGGAGAAAACCACCGCTGCTGTAATCTCAGTCTTAAATATTTTATTATAGAGAAAACTTCTTACAATATATATTGGTGCAGACTCATACCAGCATGCAGGCACCCACCTGTAGAAGGTTACAACCTTCTCTCATTTACCAGCCTCTCCTAGAAGGGAGCTTAAACCCCCTGAACATAACACCAGTTTCTATTGGCAGGAAACTTCTACTTCCAAAATGAAGGCTTCAACCCTCAGACTCACTGCAGACCAATTTTCACACTGGATCAAACAGTTTCAATACAACCCTTTGTTCAATTATCAACAAACATATTTTTCCCAGTTCTTCATAACAGAACAGTGAGACCATTGTAACCAGATTTTCAGAGAATATAGGCATTCAACATCCCGTGTATCCTTCTGTGTATATTATTCTTCAGAAACTCCAACTAGATCCATATGTCCTCCTCAGCAGACATGCGCTAGCTCTTCATTGTTTCTTCTGTTGAATGATCTCAAGATTCATCACCTTTAGATCCATATCTCGATAGACTCATAATCATCGATTAAGCACGTCGTCTCTCCATACAGATATTCCTCAGAGGAATTCCTTCTTCATCCACAAAACCACACCCACAATCGAATAATAATCTTTTCATTTATAATGTTCTCACCTTTATTAAAACTGTGAGTCAAAAACCATTTCAACCGCTAATGGTATTCCTTTTACAATATTTCCAATAGTTTGGCCCTCGGGGTTTTTATTTCTTATTAAATTATTTATCAATTGATAAAAAAATATTGCATAGTCATCATTACGTCACTGCGGGGGCTCTTGCGGTACAGATGAAGATTTTTGGCTAGTGCCCCCGCACTTAATCTCCACCGTCGATTTCCGGTCAACGCTTGATTGCTTGTTCAACTGCGGAGGTATCCCTTCTGGTTTTTAAATCTTTACACTGCCCCCATAATATTATTTTTTAATTAAAAATTCAATGAAATTTTAATCCGGGCTTTATATAAAAATCCAATGCTTTCGAATAGTTTAATATTAATAAAAATTTGACCCCTGGCCCACATATGCGCCCCTCCGTACCAAACTAAACTTCGCACAGGTCCATTGCCCGATCACCGTTAGATCGCGAGCCTCCAAGATCGACGGATATCGCTTGGGCAACTTGCACGAGCAATAACGCGCGATGGTGCGTCGTACTTGTGTCATTATTAGTGCATCTTGATTAAACTTCGGGCAAGTCCGACGCACGATTACCATCCGATTGCCCCCTTTTAGATCGACGGCGCAAAAGAAATTTCGCTGGCCGTCCTGGGTCGATTGTTAACGTGCGATGGACGATCGTTATCGTGCGCTTGGCGGTTTTGCATGGACGCATGTCAACACCTGTATGGAATCGCTCCCCATCCAGGAAATACCGCGTATCATTGAAAGGTGGTGCGAAGAAACCCATGGTTTCGCTCCACACCGTCGTCACTTTTCTTCTCGGTCATGGTTCTGCCTTAGCACATGGTTCCGTCAGCCTTATTATTCAAACGATTTAAAGCTCCGCTTCAATTTTTCTTTATATATTTGGTTTATTCATACTCCAGGCTCTATTACACAGTCAACGCCGAGACTCGTAGACCTTTCATACTTATGCAGAGGCAGAGGCGAATAACTACGAGCATTCAGGGGTTCAAAACCCAGTCACCGAGGTTCATATCATATATTCAATGAATATATATATATATATATATATATATATATATATATATATATATATATAACTCTACTGTCGATCGTATTGGTTCCTCGAACAACTTACAGAACCAGAGCACCATTAAACCCCTCCATTATCCAGATTCACTTTACTGTGCTGTGACCTTAGCAACCCGAAATCGTATACAAAAGCATGAATCTATCCATAGATCACTACACAGAGTTGCAGAGAATTTCGTACGAGAAATGAACCAATCAATACCCCAATTGCTCTGGGTATTATCCACTTAACAAGTATCATTGAAACTCAACCATACACAGATTTTATTTATCTTCCAACAGGATGCATACATATTCCATCTTCAATTCTGCTATAACCTCTTTGTCCCTGTTTCCTTAACTGATACTGCAGCTCTGTAGCTCAAACTGTAGATGCATTCTTTCTATTCTTCTCTGCTACATTTATATGAAAATTCCTTTGTCATACCCTTTTCCATCAATGACAATATTTCCAACAAAACATAGAACTCAAAGGGAGCTCATAAAGAAAATAATAGAAAATATGACAATGATAATGGCTCAAAGTCAGAACAAGAGTATAGATCCAGAGTGATCTAAGAGGCAACAAAAGGTGATGAATGGTAGGAAAAACCTTTCTATTTATAACAAAATATTGGGTCATTCTAGATCTTGGTGCATGATCAAAATAATATTAACCAAATCTAGATCCACCTTTTACGGAATATTTTATTATATTTGTTGGAGGGGAAAGGCATTTGACTTGGGTCAAATTCCTTTATTCGTAAATAATAAACAAATAAATGATTTATTTATTATTTTAAGGAAGTGGTTGAATGATAATTAAATAAATAATGATTATTTAATTATTTATAAATGATTTAGTCATATTTAACAAGGAATATTATTTAAATAAGATTTAAATAATTATTCCTAGAAAATAAGAAGATAAATAAGGATTTATCTAATTAATTTCTTTGTTTTGGGTTAAATATGACCAGGAATAATAATTAAATTATTTTTTAATTAATTATTCCATGAGGAAACTCAAACAAGTATAGATTTGTTTAATATTTCCCCTTGGGGTTTCCTGTTTAGACAATAAATAACTTAATAAATGTGTTTTATTAAGTTTTTTTACATAGTGAAAGAAATTTTACTTAGGGTAAAATTGGTCTTACATGGTGTACTTGGGTCCATCTAATGATAATAGGTTAGATGACCAAAAATGGTGTAACAGATTGCCCCCCAGTGTGCGAGTGTGAGGAGAAAATTGTGTGACCGAAGTACGTTGTAAGAACTCAATCACCAGACATCAAAAAGGAAGTCAGAGAGAGAAATGTAAGGTAGAATAATGTGCTGAAGAAATATACCCTGAGGAGATGAGACTTACAGGTGTGACAAGTATATTTTTATGAATGGTTACTTGTGCTAAAGGCGGTGGGGGAGGCATACCTATGCCCACCGAGACAAAGTACAAAATAATGGTGCACCCAGTAAACAAGGGACCAAACTGTAAAGTACATGCTAGCATAAACATGAGCTAGATAAAATATATAATGATGAATCCTGCATACATGTTGTGCCTGGGATAACAGCCAGGACTTATACAATAATATCTAAGTACATGAGATACAAATATAACCCCAATGCCCCTATAAACGGGGAAGGGCTCGCAAAATATGAATGATACATGAAAATCAAAGAGGAGCTGCAATCGGCTAAGGCCGACATCATCAAATAAATGGAGCTACACGAAGGCTGCAATGAAGAGGTCATCCGGGCATGTGGGGGGCTACCTGCAGGGCCACCTCCTCATGAGGGTTGAGACATCTCACACACACCCGGGAATCACTGGTATCAGCTGCTGCATCACTGTACCATCAAGTATACGGATCTCGATCATGCTAAAAGGAGCTGGATCTGAGAAACAATCAAGTCAAAGGGTAATGAGGAGTCCCTTTGCCTAATTCGGGGCACCGAACAAGAGTGGAAGCTAGAACCAAGGTAAACTGCCCTCTAGACCTGTCTTCTGGAATGAATGAGATGATGTCGATAGAAGGAGGTCTGCCATAGGTGAGGCAATAAGGGATCATAAACTAAGGCATGGGAGAAAATAGTAGAGAGACTGAAAGACTGACACTAATGATGATGATGAAATGGGGGGTACTGAGTAGAGAATGGAAAACTTCCCTTGTTAAAGCATAAAGGGCATGGATGACCTGGCAGCGACTGACACAATATCATGATGGATAGGGGACAGTGGGACTGAAGGCCATAATGTGCGACACGAGAGAGGGACCAAGAAATGAAGGATGGAGGACTATAGCGGGATACAAAGGGACTCAGGATAGACTCCATGAATGTGATCATGACTCAACTCAGATGCTCTAAAAAAGGGCGACTCGATGGTGTTGCCACACAGTAAAGGTCCAATGGGGGACCATAATAACATGAGTACAAGATGGTAACTCATGACGAACATCAACACGAGCATGGACAAGTATGGAGGTCAAGTGGTGCCCCTAGTATGAGTGTTGCAAGTGAAGAAATTCGATTTTGAGGATGGTTATGGTTGAGGGGCATAGGTGCCCTCAAGAATGTTGTGGTCATGCCAAAATGTATTTAGAAAAAGGGGAATCTAAACACATTTTAATGATGTGGTGCGCCATTTGTTTTCTTTATGGTTATGCAGTTTGAGAAAGGAAATGAAGGATTACCAATCTCTTTAAGTACTGCATATATGAATCAAATGGACTTTAAGTTTCCAGGTTGGCATACATGGTGTCACTATCCCAAAGAGAGGATTTGGAGACAATGAACTAATGCTCGCCTAGAAAACCCATAGGTTGGTCAACAACAATGTCTAAGAGATTGGGTTGCTAATGTAAGATGAAAGAACGATAAGGGGTATCATCCCTAGAGTGATATGAAGTGATATAGGACTCTAGAGGTGCTTCTAAATGTGGAAGAATAATGGTACTAAAGTCGACATGACCAGATACACTAGGAGAGTTGTGGAGAATTTCTTCTCCTAGTCTCTCAAATATGGGTGCCCCCTTACCCAAACATTGGGTTTCAATGTAATGGCCACAAGGTGTATGTGGTTCAAATGCATGGGTTCGATGTAAGGGGGAATAGATAAAGTCAGGGGTGGTGATTACTTCCATAATTTCGTCATCGTAATAGAAGATGGGGTGAATGGTGAAAGAAATACCACCTGATGTGGCGAAGCTACCTGACTCATCATCATGAGAAGAGAGGTTCACATGCGCATCGTCACAAGTGGTGACAGCAGAGTAAGCAGATAAAGGATCTACTGATGTTGAGCCCAGGGTGATCGCTGAAGGGAGGTCAAATGAAATGTCAGGGGAAGTCACCAAGGGGAAGTCCACCGAGGGTCTCATGGATGATGATAGCTAGAAAATGGTGGATGAAGGCTTCATCATCTCGGCATCAGGAGGGGGAATTTCAATGGGAGGATTTGTGTCATCTGTTTTTGCCAAAGTAAAACACGCAAATGAGGGAGCGGTGGACTCGTTGCGCTTGGCCTCAAATTGGCGAACCACTTTCAAAGAGGAGCGGTACTCTTCAAGGTGAGGACAGAGGTGAGTATAGTGGCCATGGAAATCACACAAAGCACAAGGGTGATTTGTGCGCAAAGACTTGAGTTTCAGGACTGAATCGGGTATAGTGACATATACCTCTGGGATATCAAACTCCGGAAACGACTCATTAACCATGGACTTAAGGTGAGGCAACTCCGGACAAGTATGGGTGGCGTGACCGACAACATCACACAAATCACACTGGATGTTATGCTTTGGAGGCCGAGGAGGGGTAGGATTTTTTGGGGCAATCTTGTCCTTTGATGCCCCCTTGCGAGCTTTGCCCTTCTTACCCGAAGCGGTCGCAATAGGAGGTCGTTCCTATTGAGGTGACTGAGGCACTATTGCAGCGGGAGAATTCATGGGGACCGGTTGAACCAGGGTCAAAGTAGATAAGGTTTGGGTTGACTAGGTGAGGTAGCGGCTAGAGGGTCAAGGTACCAGATGAGTATACCCAGGGTTAAGTTAGGGAGAGAAAAGGTAGCCATGACAGGTACCGAGTATACTCCGGGAGGGAGAGCAAGGAACAATATCTAAGTGGAGGGGTAATGGCTAGGCGGGATAGCTCCAAGATGGTTAAGGTCTGGAGGAACTGTTCTAGGAGGATAGAGAGGCGCATGGATACCAACTACAGGTGAAGGGCTAGGAGCAGGTTGCGGAGAGCGTGGTTGCTGACTAGCCGAAGTAGGTTGCTTGAGAGCAGCCCAAGACGATTGCATCATGAAAACATTCGATGAGCTGGGATCAGAGACAGGAGGAGGAGGAAGACCAGGGAAGGTTCCAAGAAAAGAGGAGTCTTTGTAGATGTCGGGAGAGGCACTGGTAAAATAATTAATGGTTTTCTTATTGGCTACAAAAGATATGGTCGACTCAGGGGAGGTCTGAGATTTTGGCTCATGATACGTCAACTGGTCAATGGTGACTATCTTTCCATTGTGAGGGAAAGACATCTTACAGTATACCGCGGATGGGACAGCAGACATGGCATAGGTGTAGCTATGCCCCAAAAGAATTTTATAATCAAGAGGGGCATCAATGACTTCAACGTCAACGCAAACATTCTTGCCCGCAAGAGTGATAGGACAATTACGGAATAGGCCAATGGGCTGGGAGGCATGGCCATCCCACGCTCAAAGGGTGATCATGGAAGGGGCCAACTCAAGAGATCCGAGTTGTTTTCAAATAGAAGCGGACATCACACAGGTGGATGCCCCCTCATCAATGATACATCGAGAAACGTTAGCATTCCAGAATTTTACTGGGATTTGGAAGGCTACGGAAGAAGGAAGAGGATGATGTTTTGATTGATGGGCATCAAAAACAATCAATTGGTCATGAGTAGGATCTACAACGCCCATGGCAGATAGTAGAGCCTTCTTTTGAGAAGGGCACGACTGGAGGAGTTCCAGTGTTGAAATGGCAGTAGGAGATTGTGCCAAATCATCTACTATGCTATACGAATGAGCATCTCGACCAGAAGCAGCGTTTCAATGTAATGGTCCCTTAGGAATCTTGGTATGAACCACAACTTGGGGCTAAGGGATATGCAAGGGACCATTGGATGTCGAAAGAGGCTCTATAGAACTTGAAGAAGGTGACTCGGGGACAGACGGAGCAGGAGGCTTGGGGTTCTGACGAAACCGAGTTTGAAGGTTAAGGTCAACGGTTAGAGGTTGATCAGAGTTCATCATGAGGATCTGGTAATCGGAGGAACCAAAAGGGTAAGGTTGAGTGGCCACCTATCCGTCAGGTGGTTGGGTAGCCACGAATCCCTTCTATGCATCCACCTGCTCTTGAGGGGACAGTGACTGCTGTTGCAGGGGTTGAGAAGGCAAGGGAGGCGGAGGTGTTGATGTTGGAGGAGCTGGAGCACCAAGCTGCAGATACAAATAATAAGGGGGTTGGGTAACAGTGTGGTAAACAAGAGGTTGGGCCAAAAGAGGAGGCACGCTATATCTTGGATACGTGCTACCGAGAGGGGAAAAAGTGCGGGAGGTGCTGCCCCCCCCTAGGAAAACCATAACCCATGGGAGGTTGGGCGTATGGATGAGAGAGAGCTCCAACGATACCATCGGCGGCATGAGATGCCCATGGTGCGTTGGCACCACTGGGTCTGGGGAGATCAGGTAGAATGGTATAAACATAACCCATCTGAGCGTAGATCAGGTCATATTTTAACGCCATTTGGAGGGCAACTTTTTTGGTTTGAGGAAAATTCAATGCGACATATTTCCCTATAGGAGGCAAGAGAGATCTAAGTAACCACTAGAAAATTTGGCTCAATTTCTGACTACCACTTCGTTGCTATTCCGACACATAGTCATCGCAAGAGCGATAGTTCGAGGCCGGAAAAAACGTGGTTAGCGATTACGTCTCAATTCGGACGCTTTGCCAAAGTGTCGCAATACTGAAACTTTTTCCGACGTTTCCAAACAACCGTCGCTCTTTCAACGTTTTCCAAACCGTCGCTCTTCCAATGTTTGTAAACTGTCGCAATTCCGATGATATGTGGTCCGACGTTTTGAACGTTTCTCTTCCGACGTTTGTAAATTGTCGCTCTTCCGACGTTTGTAAACTATCTCAATACCGACTCTATGGCTAACCATGATTTTAAAGTGTCACAAAACCGACGCTGTGCAAAAGGCTCTCTTTCGACGCTAGAGACGTTGCAATACCGACGTGGTTGGCTAAACACGCTTTTAAAGCGTCGCAAAACCGAAGTTGTGCAAAAGGCTAGAGGCATCGATCTACCAACACTTTGAAAGCGTCGGTCTTCCGACACTGTGATAAAATTTAAGAAAAAAAAAAAAAACCCGTAAACATGTAACATTCCTTACAGGTAAGGTGATTGTCCGCTGATCAGAATCGACATTTAATTCGACATGACTACCTTTGATGTAATAGTTTCAAGATGCGTTATAAAATCAGATTACTTGATTACTTGATTAGTGAAGATGTGTTATAAAATCGGGGTCTTATCAATGAAATAACTAATGAGGTTCCTGAAACAGGTGACTTGATTTGATTTCCCGTGATATTTTAGTCACTTTTTGAGGACGATGACACGATATGTAATGGATTCAGTGTCATCTCACCACTTCATGAAGCATCTTAACTAAATACATCAATTTTTTTTGTTGAAAGGACTTGATCCTTTCAGAGCAATATGTCTTGCCATGAATAGAATCTAAGGTTCCCGGCTAGCCCAACCTTATCTGTATGATGCCTCAATTTCCTCCAGAGTCTTCCCCTTGGTTTCCAGCACACACAACACCACAAATATGAATGTAAAGACAGTAAAGAGAGCATACAGTGAGAATGTTCCTGTAACAGATAACAAAAATATTGACTTTACGTAGGGATCCCAAACCAATGATCAAAAGGCGTTGAAAAAAAATTCTAGATGCTGCAATAGAAAATTGCAATATAACCAGTTCTCAAAAGCAACAAATTTTACCTACAGTGCTCCACTCTAAAAGAAAATTGATAGTCATTGTTACTACCCAGGAAAGGGCCCAGTTGGCCAAAGTTTCCACACTACCAGCGATTCCCTTGACATTAATAGGAAGTATATGCAATAGAGTAAAGTAGAAAACTTATAATTGATGGGGAACAGAGCATAATCAGAAATAGTAATTGATTGACATCCACATAATAGAACGGCAACGCAATCTATTTGGCAGTAAGCTCGATTTTTAGAACATCATAAAGGCCCAAGTTCAACATTACAAGTTACATCCACTCACGATTAGATTCCATATTTTGTTTACATGTGAGTGATTACTCGAGAAATGGAAGTCATGATCACTAGTTGGAAAGTGCCACCAGTTTACCACAGGACCATGTCCACTTCTTCAATTATCACAAATAGTTTATGGCGGTAAGCCTCAATTTTCTCAATTGAAAATTACCCCCATACACATAAAATCTGGAGTCCTCTTCAAGAATGATTCTCAAGTGAAGTCTGAGAAGGAAAATTACCTCAGACATAATAATCCATGGGATGGCTCCCATACTCAGGGAGAAGGCGATAATGTAAGCCTTCCAAGGAACACTACCAATTGAAATTAAGTGAATAAAACCATGAGGCATTTATATTATGAAAATGATGACTGCAATGAAGACATAAACGTGAAGTTCGTAGGTAATTTGAATCCAAAGCCTACCAAGAGACCAATTAAAGCCAAAATACTGGCTATATGGGAAACTGCTAACATGTGGATCTGCAAGAAGGAATGAGGAAATTAGATCAAACTCAGATATCATGATCTAGCACCCACCCAATTTTCATATTGGTTCCAAACACATATATAGACACTTAGAACTAGCTAGTTGATGTTTTCCCACTCTTGTTGTCAGAGAATAAAGGAATGATATGCAGGAAGGAATGAGGAAATTAGATCAAACTCGGATATCATGATCTATCACCCACCCAGTTTTCATATTGGTTCCAAACACATATATAGACACTTAGAACTAGCTGGTTGATGTTTTCCCACTCTTATTGTCAGAGAATAAAGGTATTGTCAGAGAATAAAGGAATGAACTTTGCTGCAGTAAACCAGCCAAAATAAAAAAAATATCCATATAATAATTGCATGATTTAATTAAAAAAAAAACATCATAAAAATGAAAAATGCAAAAACTCAAAGAAGAAAAACCCAGTTCAGAATGAAATTTAGCTGAAGTAACAGGTGTCCTTCGATTCCTTAAATCCCACCAAGCAAGGCTTCCATCCTCGTACCTATCAATGCCACACCAGAAGGTGAAAAAAAGATAAGATTCACATAAACACCAGAAGGATAACAAAAGATAAGATTCACATAATGTTGTAATGTTGCACAACCTTCATTAAAGGAAGTATAATGTTGACAATTAGGGATAATAACCTTGCCAAACCTTTAGGTAAATAAATATACTAATGGCTACATGTTTGCAAGTAGGGTGGAGAACCAAAGAGGGTAGTGACCCTAACTACGATCTTCTGGGTTGAAATATGCTTGTCAGCACTACACAAGGAAAGAGAGCCAACAATGTTCCAAGTACAAAATTAAAGAACATGTTGAGTTGTGACAATGGTGTTAAATAGTGAGCACAAATACTTAAAACCCAAACCCTAGTAAGAATTCATAAAAATCCCTATAGCTTCCCAATTCCAAATACACCATTTGTTAAAGAAATTTTCATCCAACATTCTATACAAAAAGATAATATCAGAGAGAAATTGAAGTAATCCAAATCTTCAGAAGACAAGTTAACATTACAACCCCTCTCCCTACAAAATCAACTACCCTTGAGAAGGTTCAAAGGGAACATTTCCCCCAATATCTACTGATATCATATTAAAAATATGGGTCACAGATGATAGAGAACCTACAGAAGTCCCTTTGGGTGGTGGAGCAAGCACTAGATCCTCTTGAGATTGATGAACCACGTTAATAGTTAGCTACTCAATCATACAAGGAAAACCCAAAACCACATTCTAAATGTACCCATAAATTGAAGGGTAATGTTATATTAAAAAAAACATCCAGTAAAAACCTTATAGCAGAAACCACTTACCAGATATCCAACCTTCTGTTGTTGTCAAAAATACAACAGTTAATGAAAATGGGGAGGTTTCCAGCCGAGAGGATTCAGATTCGAGCTTCTGGCAGGAATGAAGTTGATCTACATTACTACCACCACCACTTGCTGAGGTAACATCAAGGGAAAATCACCGTAGCTGTACAGGGCATTTTTTCCCATGCTCAGAGTTCATGAGAACTAGGTTCTGTACAATGTTTCCATGATAAATGTAATATATTTCAGACCTAAAACCATCTATATCTCATAACCAAGATAGCGTAGAAGAAAATAGCAAATTTGAATGGGATGAAACAAGGGAAATACCAATCTGATTCTTCCAGAAGAAAAGAGCATTCTTCCACAATTGATTTCTCTTCAGATCTCCCACAGATTTCTGAACATTGGCAAAACTCGAAATATCTTCACCAGCTACTATGGATTTCAAGTTGTTAATGGACTGTGGCCACTTTAGGGTTTCAGAGCATCCATGCTTCTGCAAGAATCTGGAAAAAAGCAAGCATCATATGGCAGAATGGAATCATGGGAAAGAAGGCATAAAGGTCAAACAAGTTGAGCGAGAAAAAAAAAATTGAATAGGTGGATTAAGAAAATTTGAATAGGTGGAATAGGGCACATGGGTAAGGTAATTAGGCTAACTTGTTGGAATTTAAAAAAATAGGCCAAGCTAGGGATCTTTGATCATGTATTAATGCTATCAATTGATTAATTATGATTAATCATATATTAAATATATCAATCGATTAATTAGCGGTCTTTAATCATGTATGAATTGATTAATTATGAATTAGTAAATTTAATTAAAATTGTTTTATATATTTATTGTAAACTGTTGTAATATTTTACAAAATAAACTTATTTTATTTTATTTAAAAACAATTTATCAATATTTTTGGTTGTAATTCCTTATATCATTAATTGAAAGTAGGCCAAGGAATTATGTGATTGATTGAAACTATGACATGAAATAATATGACAATTTGCCACTCAAACATTAGTGAATAATTTATTTTATTTAAATTATTTTATATATTTATTGTAAACTGCTGTAATATTTTACAAAATAAACTTATTTTATTTTATTTAAAAACAATTTATCAATATTGTTGGATATAAAAATCATTACTTATAATATTCATTGTAATTATTATTTATAAGTGATAAAAAATATTAATAAATATAATATTTTTAGGTAGAATAATTACTTTCATCATACTTTATAGGTTCCTTCAAAATTACTTTCATTATTACCATAATTATTCAACTTCATTAGTTGATTTCCAATATTTTCTTCCTTATTTGAATCATCCTTAAATAAATCTTATAGTAATTTTCGTAATGTTCGTGTATGGAGATAATTCTATGATTCCACAACCATTTTCCATAGAGTTTTTCATTCAAGGGATACCCTTAGAGTACCAAGTTATGAATATTCCAACATCTTCCATATGTTCTAAAATAAGCGGCTTCTTCTTATTGATTTCTTACACTTGTTGTGACACTTCCACTCAACCACCTAAAGTATTTAGCTAGCACATTTTTTATGTTCATCTCATTATTCCAAGTTGGTCATAATCACATGAGTTACCATCAATTATCATCATTAGAAATTTTTCAAGTTTTTCCTAAAATTTACTAATTAGTCTACAAACACATGGTAATAATGGCATTACCCACAAACACATGATACCCTCATAACCTAGTATTGTGTGCTAGGAAGGCTTTCCAAAGAAGTTGGCTGGCATCACTATGACACTATTATGGAATTAGAAGGGAAGAGAAAGGCAAAGGCTCAGGTATCATATGAGAGAAGGAAGAAATTGGAAAATTTGAGATCAAAAGCAGTGGAGTTAGCCGAAAAGAAGCTTGCCCTAGAGATGGATAAGATAAAACTTGACAACATATTGATCAATTTCCTTGACCCTTTATTGGTTATTCAGAAGGAGTATGAATATACCACCGTTAATATAAAGGTAACTGGCCCCTAGCAGATCAAGGGCTACAAGTTGTAGTTTTCATCTGAACATCAACATACCACAACCATGATTACAACCTGAAGCCTCCTGACATTCATGATCTAATTATATAGTGAATTAGATAGAAGTAAGAAAAAAATTACTTCTTCAAAGCTAATTCGAATTTGGAGGGCTTAGCCGGGGATTGGGGGTTAAGGGTTAGGGATTTATAGGTTATAGTTTTAGGGTTTAGGGGGTTAAATGGGTTAGGGGTTTAGAGGTTTATGGTTTAGGGGGTTAAATGGGTTAGGGGTTAAGGGGTTATAGGTTTAGGGTTTAGGGGGTTAAGGGATTTAGTAGTTAAGTATTTTAGGGGTTAGAAGTTAGGAGCTAATGGGGTTAGGTTTTAGGGGTTAAGGGTTTATAGGTTTAGGGTTTAAGGGGTTAGGGTTAAGGGTTTAATGGTTTAGGGTTTAAGGGGTTAGGGGTTAAGGGTTTATAGGTTTAGGGTTTAGGGGATTAAGTGGGTTAGGGGTTAAGGGTTTAGGGGTTAGGGGTTAAGGGTTTAGAGGTTTATGGTTTATGGGTTAAATGGGTTAGGGGTTTACTAGAGGTTTAGGGGGTTAAATGGGTTAGGGGTCGGGAATTAGTGTTTAAGGGGTTAGCAGTTAAGATTATTGTTTCATTGGTTTCTATTTGTGCAAATTTTAACCTTCCCAACAAGGTGGAATTAACCCAATCATAGGTCCCAATATGTCATGATATATATTAACTATAGATATATATGAGAAGGAATAACCAATACTCCTTCTGAATAACATAGTGAGGTGCTCTTGACCAGAGTATTCAGATTTCATGAAATTGTACTGTTCTCTTTGAGATGGAATGACATTATTCTCTTGAATTGTATGATTTTCAGCAAAGCTACTATAAACTGAGTTTATGGGAATCATCTTGAATTGTAGGATCTCCAGTGAACCTACTATTGACTGAATAAAGTACAGGGACAAGTTATATTTGTTAAATCACTTGTTGAGTACAGATTGCTACTGCTCATAGATGAGGTTTACAAGGCTATGACACTAAGGATCCAATTAGGATTGTGGGCTAGAGGAAAAGGTTTTTGGGTTCACAACATTGAGGAGCCACAATATAAATTATGGCATACAATGGGATCCTTGCACAAAAATCCAGAAATTGTTGTCACGTTGTTTCATATTGCTTTCATGGATTCTTGTCAGAACCAAAAAAATGTTTAATGGCTACATGTAATTTTGACATGCAAGAGGCATGATGCCTGTGTAGATGCCTTTTTATGTGATGCCAACAATAATACTTTCTGATTCAGACACTTAAAACACTCTTGTAACTATGCACGAGCCAGATTTAGTGCCTTGTCTTAGATCAAGGCTAAATTATCACTTTAGGATCTAGGCTATTGTGCACACAGTAACTAAAGGGATATTACTGAAACCCACAAAAGTATTATAGGTGCTTTTATATAAATAGGTGTTCTTGTGTTTTCATTGGTTAGTTATGGGTAAATGACAATAAAGTAAGAGAATTTATAGGTGCTTTTATAGAAATAGGTGTTCTTGTGCTCTCATTGGTCATTCAGACAAAATTATTATGGCCTCGTTGGACAATTCCTAAAAGAAATGCACTTTTAATGTTTTCTAAAAATTTCAGCAATTCTGGCGCTGCAATAATCAGATAACAATGATGACATTTACGATAATGAAAATTAAATAAAGATGAATGAGCTTCTCTTGGTTTCAAGAATAATTTATTCTGTACTGAACAGGGCCAACCACGTGAAGGTGGAGGCTCATATGGCCCCTCCCATCCCCCTCACATCACTCTCATTTTCCCAATACCCAATCTATGAAATAGAATACGAAAAAACTAAAAATTAATTATTAAGGTCGTAGAAAAAATTTTGAATATGTGTTTGTAATACAAATACATAATTTTAGTTTAGCCTGTACAATAGTAAGGCCATTATTTATTGGTTTGAAATAATAAACAACATGCAATAAACCCACATAATTAGTAAATTATTTAAAGAGAATAATACCTGCATATTAAAATAAAAAGTTGTAACATACCATCTCATACTCGAACATAACATCTGTATCAATAATCAGGTTCCGTATCTTCTTGATCTTCATCCAACAGATCAACATCTATACCAACATCTAATTCAGAAACGGTGTTTAAATTATCGACCATGTCATCATCATCATTAATTATGTCATTTTCAATAATATCCTCATTGACATCATCATCAATAATTGTTGCCTCGTCTCCTACGCTTGGTTCATCTTCTAATATATCTTCTTCATCTATCAATGCATCTTCCTGCTCATCTGCCACTGCATCATCTTCTTCTTGATCAATATCATCTTCTTCCTCTACAGTATACTCTACTGGCCTTCCTCTTGGATCATATCTAATAGCAAATGACCATCCGTTCTCACTTGGAACCTCTGAGTAAAAGACTTGTTCACATTGGCTTGGAAAAACATAGCGATCTTTTCCTGCTTCAAACTGCAATGTTTTAACCATTGGAAATACATTGTCATGTTGAATAAGAGTTCTATCATCATCACGTACATTCATTCGTAGCCTATACCATTTGACGTCAAACAAAAATATTTTGAAGGAATTAAAATCACACTCAACTATATCATCTAAAAACCCATAATATCTATTTTCAGAGTCTCGAGGATGTCTTTCACTCCTGGAGGAAACATTAGTGACCTGGAATACTGCAGTTATCCCACTATCAGAAGTTTGCGGGCACAACTTAGCAAATTTGATATGGCCGCCCTCAACCGAAATGACCCGACCTAAACACGTTTGGGTGGGCACCCTCAACCGAAGTGACCCAACCCAAATGCATTTGGGTGGGCGCCCTCAACCGAAACGACCCGACCCGAATAGGTTTGGGCGGGCACCTTCAAACAAAACAGAAAACAGGCCACATGAACATGCACAAGGCACCCATGTGGTCACAACTTAGCAAATTGATACGACCGCCCTCAAACGAAACGACTCGACCTGAATAGGTTTGGGCGGGTGCCCTCAAACGAAATGACACACGGGCGCGCCTAACCGAACGAAGGCTTAAGCGAACAAATGACAAACAGGCCGCACGAACGTGCACAAGGCACTCGTGTGGTCACAAATTAGCAAATTTGAAATGGTCACCCTCAAACAAAATGACCCAACTCAACCCGAATGCGTTTGGGCGGGTGCCCTGATCACATGGTGTGCCCGACCGAACAAAGTCATAAGAGAGAAAATGGAAAATGGGCTGTGCAAATGTGAAAAAGGCACCAATGCAGTCACAACTTAGCAAATTTGATACGACCACCCTCAACCAAAACGACATGACCCAAACGCGTTTGGGCAGGTGCCCTCAAACAAAACGACTCGACTCGAACACATTTGGGCAAGCGCCCTCAACCGAAATGACCCGACCCGAATGGGTTTGGGCGGGCGCCCTCAAAAGAAATGGAAAATGGTCCACACGAACGTGCACAAGGCACCCATGCTGTCACAACTTAGCAAATTTGATACGGTCGCCCTCAACCGAAATGACCCGACCTAAACACGTTTGGGTGGGCGCCCTCAACCGAAACGACATGACCCAAACATGTTTGGGCGAGTGCCCTCAACCAAAACAACCCCACCTGAATGGGTTTGGGCGAGCACCCTCAAACGAAACAGAAAACGGGCCACATGAACGTGCACAAGGCACCCATGCAGTCACAACTTAGCAAATTTTATATGACCGCCATCAAATTAAACGACTCGACCCGAATGGGTTTGGGCGGGTGCCATCAAACGAAACGACATGTGGGCGCACCCGACCGAATGAAGGCACAAGCGAGAAAATGACAAACGGGCTGCAGGAACAAAACGACCCGACCCGAACGTGCAAGGTCGGGTGACCTCACACAGTGTGACATGACACGCCTGACTGAACGATACCACAAGGGAGAAAATGGAAAATGGGCCACCCGAACAAGCACAAGGCACTTGGGCAGTCACAACTTAGCAAAACTGATACGGGTGCCCTTGAACGAAACGACCCAACCCAAACACGCCCGGTCAGGCGACCTCTCATGGTGCGACATGACACGCCCAACCAAACGATGCCACAAGGGAGAAAATGGCAAACGGGCCACCCGAATGTGCACAAGGCACCCAGGTGGTCACAACCTAGCAAAAATGATATGGGCGCCCTCGAACGAAATGGCCCGACCCGAAGGAATTTGGTTGGGCGACCTCGCACAACGCGACAAGGCATGCCTGACCGAATGATGCCACAAGGGAGCAAACAACAAACAGGCCACCCGAACGTGCACAAGGGACTCAGGCGGTGACAACTTAGCAAAACTGATACGGGCACCCTCAAATGAAACGCCCCAACTGGAATGCGCCCGGTCGGGCGCTGACCTCACACGGTGCGACACGACGCACTTGAATGAACATCGATGCCACAAGGGAGAAAACAGAAAATGAGCCGCTCGAATGTGCATAAGGCACCTGGGTGGTCACAACTTAGCAAAAATGATACAGGCGCCCTTGAACAAAACGACCCGATTTGAACGCGCCCGGTCGGGCGACCTCCAATGGTGCGACACAGTGCGCCCGACTGAACGATGCCACAAGGGAGAAAACTACAAACGGGCCACCTGAACATGCACAAGGGACCTAGGCAGTAGCAACTTAGCAAAATTGATACAGGCACCCTCGAATGAAACGGCTCGACCGGAATGCGCCCGGTCGAGCGCCGACCTCACACAGCGCGACACGACGTGCCCGAATGAATGTCGATGCCACAAGGGAGAAAACAAAAAATGAGCCGCTCGAACGTGCACAAGGCACCCGGGCGGTCATAAATTAGCAAAATTGATACGGGCGCCCTCGAATGAAATGGCTCAACCTGACTCGAACGAGCACGGTCAGGTGACCTCACACGGCGTGACACGGTGCGCCAGACCGAATGATGCCACAAGGGAGAAAATGGAAAACGGGTCGCCCAAATGTGCACAAGGTACTTGGGCAGTCACAACTTAGAAAAACTGATACAGGCACCCTCGAACGAAACAGCCCGACCTGAATGCACCTGGTCGGGCGACCTCACAGTACGGCACGACACGGTGTGCCCGACCAAACAATGCCACAAGGGAGAAAATGGCAAACGGGCCACATGAACGTGCACAAGGCACTCGGGTAGTCAAAACTTAGCAAAAATGATACAGGTGCCCTCGAACGAAACGACCCGACCTGAACAGGTCCGGCCGGGCAACCTCACACGACGCGACACGGCGCACCTGATCGAATGATGCCACAAGGGAGCAAATGAAAAACGGGCCACTTGAACATGCACAAGGCACTCGGGTGGTCGCAACTTAGCAAAACTAACACGGGTGCCCTCAAACGAAACGGCCCGACCTGACCTGAACGCGCCCAGTTGGGCGACCTCACACAGTGTGACACGACATGCCTGATCGAACGATGCCATAAGGGTGAAAATGGTAAACAGGCCACCCAAACATGCACAAGGCACTCGGGCGGTCATGACTTAGCAAAACTGATACGGGTGCCCTCGAATGAAACAACCCGACCTGAACGCGCCCAGTCGGGCGACTTCATATTGTGGGACACAACGCACCCGACCGAATGATGCCACAAGGGAGCAAATGGAAAACGGGCCACCTGAACATGCACAAGGCACCCAGGTGATCACAACTTAGAAAAACTGATACAGGCGCCCTCGAATGAAACGGCCCGACCCGACCCGAACGCGCACGGTCGGGCGACCTCACACGACGCAACACGGCGCACCCGACCAAATGATGCCATAAGGGAGAAAATGGAAAACGGGCCGCCCGAACGTGCACAAGGGACCCAGGCGGTCACAACTTAGCAAAACTGATGCGAGCACCCTCGAATGAAATGGCCCGACAAGAACGCCCCCGGTTAGGTGCCAACCTCACATGGCACGACATGACGCACCCGAACAAATTTCAATGCCACAAGGGAGAAAATAGCAAACCAGCCGCCCGAACGTGCACAAGGCACCTGGGCGATCACAACTTAGCAAAATTGATATGGGCGCTCTTGAACGAAATGGCCCGATTCAAACGCGCCCGGTTAGGCAACCTCGCACGGCGCGACACAACACACCCAACTAAATGATGCCACAAGGGAGAAAATAGCAAACGGGCCACCTGAATGTGCACAAAGGACCCGGGTGGTCACAACTTAGCAAAATTGATACTGGCGCCCTCAAACAAAACGACCCGACCGGAACGCGCCCGATCAGGTGCCGACCTCACACGACGCGACACGATGTGCCTGAACGAGCATCGATGCCACAAGGGAGCAAACAAAAAATGAGCCACCCGAATGTGCATAAGGCACTCGGGTGGTCACAACTTAGTAAAATTGATACGGGTGCCCTCGAACGAAATGGCCCGACCGGACCCAAACGTGCCTGGTCGAGCAACCTCACTCAGTACGACACGACGCACCCGACCGAATGATGCCCCAAGGGAGAAAACGACAAACAGGCTGCTCGAAAGTGCACAAGGCACTTGGGGTGTCACAACTTAGCAAAACTGATACAGGTTCTCTCGAATGAAATGACCCGACCCGAAAGCACCCGGTCGGGCGACCTCACAGTACGACGTGACATGGCGCGCTCAACTGAACAATGCCACAAGAGAGAAAACGACAAATGGGCCACCCAAACGTGCACAAGGCACCTCAGCGGTCACAAATTAACAAAACTGATACGAGCGCCCTCGAACGAAACGATCGACCTGGACGCGCCCGATTGGGTGACCTCACATGGCGCGACATGGCATGCCCGAATGAATGATGCCACAAGGGATAAAATGGAAAATGGGTCACCCAAATGTGCACAAGGCACCCGGGCAGTCACAACTTAGGAAAACTGATACGGGCGCCCTTGAACGAAACAGCCCGACCCGACCCGAACACGCCCAGTCGGGTGAACTCACATGGCGTGACACGGTGCACCCGACCGAATGATGCCACAAGGGAGAAAATGGAAAACGGGCCACCCAAACATGCACAAGGCACTCAAGTGGTCAGAACTTAGCAAAAATGATACGGGCGCCCTCGAACGAAACGACCCGACTTGAACGCGCCCGGTCGGGCGACCTCACATGGCACGACATGGCACGCCCGACTGAATGATGCCACAAGGGAGAAAATGGAAAACAAGCCACCCAAACATGCATAAGGCACCTGGGCAGTCACAACGTAGAAAAACTGACATGGACGCCCTCGAACGAAACGGCCTGACCCGACCCGAACGCGCCCAGTCGGGCGACCTCACACGGTGTGACACGGCGTGCCCGATCGAACGATGCCACAAGGGAGCAAATAGAAAATGGGCCATCTGAATGTGCACAAAGCACCAGGCGGTCACAACTTAGCAAAACTGATACGGGTGCCCTCGAACGAAACGACCCGACCTGAATGCGCTCGGTCGGGCGACCTCACACGGCAGGACATGGCGCGCCCGACCGAACGATGCCACAAGGGAGAAAATGGAAAATGGGCCATGAAAATGTGCACAAGGCACCCTGGCAATCACAACTTAGCAAAACTGATACGGGCGCCCTCGAACGAAACGACCTGACTCGACCCGAACGCGCGCGGTCAGGCGACCTCACACGGCGCAACATGGCGCGCCCGATCGAACGATGCCACAAGGGAGCGAATGAAAAACAGGCTGCTCAAACGTGCACAAGGGACCTGGGCGGTCACAACTTAGCAAAACTGATATGAGAACCCTCGAACGAAACGGCCTGATCGGAACACCCCCAGTTAGGCGCCGACCTCACACGGCGCGACACGATGCACCTGAATGAATGTCGATGCCACAAGGGATCAAACAATAAATGAGCTGCCTGAACATGCACAAGGCACCCGGCTGATCACAACTTAGCAAAACTGATATGGGCGCCCTCGAACGAAATGGCCTAACCCGAATGCGCCCGGTCGAGCGACCTTGCACGGCGCGACACGGTCCGCCCAACCAAATGATGCCACCAGGGAGAAAACAACAAATGGGCCGCCTGAATGTGCACAAGGGACCCGGGTGGTCACAACTTAGCGAAACTGATACGAGCACCCTTGAACGAAACAACCCGACGGGAACGCGCCTGGTCGGGCGCTGACCTCACACGGTGCGACACAACGCGCCTGAATGAACGTCGATGCCACAAGGGAGAAAACAACAAACGAGCCACCCGAACGTGCACAAAGCACCTGGGCAGTCACAACTTAGCAAAACTGATACGGGCGCCCGCAAACAAAACGACCTGACCCGACCTGACTACACCCGGTCAGGCGACCTCACACGGAGCAACACGGTGCACCCGACCGAACGATGCCACAAGGGAGCAAATGAAAAATGGGTCGCTCGAACGTGCATAAGGCACTTGGGTGGTCACAACTTAGCAAAACTGATACGGGCGCCCTCGAACGAAACGACCCTACCCAAATGCGCTCGGTCAGGCGACCTCATAGTATGGCACGACATGGCGTGCCCGACCGAACGATTCCACAAGGGAGCAAACAGAAAATGGGCCACCCAAACGTGCACAAGGCACCTATGTAGTCACAACTTAGCAAAACTGATATGGGCGCCCTTGAATGAAATGACCGACCTGGATGCGCCTGATTGGGCAACCTCACACGGCGCGCCCGACTGAATGATGCCACAAGGGATCAAATGGAAAACGAGCCGCCCGAACGTGCACAAGGCACCCGGGAAATCACAACTTAGCAAAACTGATATGGGTGCCCTCGAACGAAACAGCCCGACCCGAACCAAACCCGCCCAATCAGGCGACCTCACACAGCGCGACATAGCATGCTCAACCGAACGATGCCACAAGGGATAAAACGACAAATGGGCCACCCGAACGTGCACAAGGCACCTGGGTGGTCAGAACTTAGCAAAACTGATATGGGTGCCCTCGAATGAAATGGCCCGACCTGAACACACCCGGTCGGGCGACCTCACACGGCGCAACACGATGCGCCTGACCGAATGATGCCACAACAGAGAAAACGACAAATGGGCTACCCGAATGTGCACAAGGCACTTGGGCAGTCACAACTTAGCAAAAATGATACGGGCGGCCTCAAACGAAATGGCCCAACCCGACTGAACGATGCCACAAGGGAGCAAATGGAAAATGGGCCACCCGAACGTGCACAAGGGACCTGGGCGGTCACAACTTAGAAAAAATGATACGAGCACCCTCGAACGAAACAACTAGACCTGAATGTGCCCGGTCGGGCGATCTCACATGGTGCAACACGGCGCGCCCGAACGAACGATGCCACAAGTGAGAAAACGACAAACGGGCCACCCGAACGTGCACAAGGTACCCGGGCGGTCACAACTTAGCAAAAATGATACGGGCGCCCTCGAACGAAATGGCCCAACCTGAACTCGCCGAGTCGGGTGACCTCACACTACGTGACATGGTGCGCCCGACCATGGTTGGGGGCACACATTAAAAGTGAACCAAGGAGTGAGCGCATCACGTCTTTAATATTTTATGAAACTCCTTAGAAGTCCCATCATAACCACCTTCCATCTTAATCACAATGTGATATGTCAATTAAATATATCTTATTATGTTGCTCCAACCATTCAAAAAGTGGACCCAAGTTATATTATTATTTATTAAAGGAGTGGCCAAAGAAATTAATTTACAAACCGTCCCTATAGTGACACTTAGCCCAAACCGTCGCAAGAGCGACACTTAGCCCAAACCGTTGCAAGAGCGACACTTAGCCCAAACTATCGCAATAGCGACGATTTTTCCGAAACTATCGCAATAGTGATGCTTTTTCCCAAAGTGTCAAAATAGCAATGTTTTCCTCCAAACGTCACAATAGCGACACATAGCTCTAATCCGTCACAATTCCGATGCATTTTCCCAAACTGTCGCAATTCCTACACTTTTCTACAAACATCGCAAGACCAACACTAACTTCTATGTGTCGCAATACCGACACTTGTCTCCAAACATCGGTATAGCGACAATTGTGGGTGGGATTTGAAAAATTGATAAATTTTGGGGAAATTTACGACATTTGGTCAAAAGTGTCAGAACCAAAGTGCTGGAATTTCCGCCAAATGTACCAGTGAACCAGTCCATGTAGACACGGTCTTCGAAGGTAGGGGATTGACATATGCTCTTTCTTCTCCGCCATTCCTGGACATGATCGGATAGGTGGGTCACAGATGATTGACAAAAAGAAGTCAAAAGTTCGATACCAGTGTCATAACGAAGGGGAAGCTGGAAGTAAGATAAAAAAGCCTAGGCAAGAGTCGCAAAGGTGGTATGAGAGGAAGTGGCCTGATCAACATACCACTTAGAAGCTACTCCTGTAAGCGTTCGTTGGAACAACCGAAGATGGACAGAGTCATCGGTAATGGAGGTATATGAACACCACATGTGGAAAGATCGAACATGATTTGAAGGATCTTCTCTAGCAAGGCCTTCAAAATTTGGGATGTCGGAAGGGAGATTTGTCGGCATAACAGGCCAACTAGCGTCATGGTGTATAGGGTCGTTTATCAACCGGTCCAAATCGGGGAGGCTGAGGCCTGCCATGAAGGGGAGCATGGCGCAACCAAGGTAGTTCCTGTGGCTGTTTAGCTAGTATAATTCCCGACATTCGGGCCGATATTACCGCTAGCGTTAGGCCCTGGACCAGACATAGTGAAGGTGACAGGGGGAGAAAAAGAAGTAAAAGGAGAACCCAATGAATCAGAAGAGGAGTCGGAGTGTGGAATCGAAGGAGGACTAACTCGACGACGACAGGAAGGAGTAGGTCGACCAACCGGAAACTGAGGATGAAGGCCAAGAAGTCTCTGGGATATATGCCTTGGGGGCGCAATGATGACAACACAAACATGGCACAGAGGGAAGAAGAATGACCAGAAAGGGCAGGGAGGTGCAGAATCAAGTGATTATAATGTCGAAACAAGGGCAGAGAGGTGTAGTGTCAATTGATTTTACAATGTTTTAAAGTCTTTACTTGGCAGTGTTAACCAGGCTCTTCTTCGCTTAGGGTGAGTGTGTGGCGTGCGTTAATTTTAATTTTTAAACCTAGACGTTTTGAGAGAAAAATAAAAGGTGTGCTGCATAACTGAAAATAAATATGCAGAGAATAGTATATAATGCTGAAATTATAGAAAATTAACAGCTAACATTTCATCAATCTAACCCAAGGAGGCAGGTCTCTCAAAAACTAGTCTAACAGAGGGAAAAAATCTAATCAAAACACATTGAAAATAAGCCAATAGATCTAAGGTCGAGAGGGACAAGGATCTAAATGATAAGTCGGCGAAAAGAGGTGTAGAAAACAACAAAGAGACAGAGGCAAGGTTGCTGTGAAAGAGGAGGAAAAAAGCTAAAGGTAGTAGGGAAAATGAGGTGACCCTAAAGGCAAACCCAAACAAAACTATATGAGGTGATTTGGATGGAAAAATAGTTGATCTAAAAGGGATCTGAAGAGGAGGTATTAGATGTGGAAAATAAATGGCTGAAACTCTGAAAATTTAGACACCTGCAATAGCTAAAAACTCTTCCACAAAAAGTGGAGGGTACTAAAGCCCTAGGGGGCTAAATTCCCACTTAGTTGAGTAAAACAGAACAAGAACAGGTCTAAACAAGCAAAGACGAAGGCTGGAAAACCCTGACAAAAGCTTCAGACAAACCTAGAAAACTTTCAGAAAATATGCAGAAAAAAGTGCAGGTCACAAGTTCTGACTTGTTTTCTATCCAAGTCGCAATTTTGAGGCTAAAAAGTGTGTCCTGAAGTCTAGGTCATAGGTTTAGGGCCGAAAAGTGCGACCTACAATTCCAGGTCTCTCGGTGGCAAATTTCAGAAAAATTTACCGTCTCAGTTGAAGCTGATGTCTGTTACCTACGTAATATGGCCAGAAACACACGGAAGTTAGAAATTTTAATGTTTGAGGGTTTTATGGGTAAAAAACAACATAAAAATAGGTAAAACAAAAGGCGGAAGAGAAACCCTAGGGTTTGAAGCAGCTAGATATGCAGGAATATGAAAAACGAAAACGGTCGTAATTGAAAACCCGTGTGGATTCGCCATTTTTTCGGATGAATCTTTAGTGTAAGTGTACGAAAAAAGACCCTTTTAGTTGTGCATAACAAATAGCCCTAACAGCAAAATATGGATGCTAATATCTTCAAATCTGCAGTTAGTTGATCAAGACAAATGCTGCAAAAATCCAGATCTATGCATAAAAAGACATTAAGCAGTAAAAATAAGGTTTTGCTCCATGCATCCAATAGACAAGACAAGAACAGTATTTTTGAAGAATTTTTATATTAATGGCACCTGGGAGGAAAACAAGAAAGGTGTTTCCAATTCTCCTCAATGGGATGGGTTCTTGGAAGTCCTCAGCACTTTAGATTTATAATTTCTCTCTCTTGTTGGTGTAGAAAACCCAGACAAACATAGAACTCAAAGGGAGCTCACAAAGAAAATAATAGAAAATATGACAATGATAATGGCTCAAAGTCAAACCAAGAGTATAGATCCAAAGTGATCTAAGAGGAAACAAAAGGTGATGAATGGTAGGAAAAAACCTTCTACTTATAACAAAATATTG
Organism: Pinus albicaulis; assembly: GCA_034641835.2. NCBI lineage: Eukaryota > Viridiplantae > Streptophyta > Pinopsida > Pinales > Pinaceae > Pinus > Pinus albicaulis. The sequence goes on along the minus strand of CM076579.1, from coordinate 1,265,235,011 downwards.
GGTCATTCTAGGTCTTGGTGCATGATTAAAATAATATTAACCAAATCTAGATCCACCTTTTATGGAATACTCTATTATATTTGTTGGAGGGGAAAGGCATTTGACTTGGGTCAAATCCCTTTATTTGTAAATAATAAATAAATAAATGATTTATTTATTATTTCAAGGAAGTGGTTGAATGATAATTAAATAAATAATGATTTGTTTAATTATTTACAAATTATTTAGTCATATTTAACAAGGAATATTATTTAAATAAGATTTAAATAATTATTCCTAGAAAATAAGAAGATAAATAAGGATTTATCTAATTAATTTCTTTGTTTTGGGTTAAATATGACCAGGAATAATAATTAAATTATTGTTTAATTAATTATTCCACGAGGAAACTCAAACAAGTATAGATTTGTTTAATATTTACCCATGGGGTTTCCTGTTTAGACCATAAACAACTTAATAAATGTGTTTTATTAAGTTATTTTACATAGTGAAAGCAATTTTGCTTAGGGTAAAATTGGTCTTACATGGTGTACTTGGGTCCATCTAATGATAATAGGTTAGATGATCAAAAAATGGTGTAACACCTATTACAAAGTCTTTATAACATAACCTTTGCGCTATGACTTGAACCTTATAATAAGGTTTATGAAATGTTTTTAATAAACCCAACTCCCAAACCCCTTAAGGTTTTTGGTAAAGTTTTAATTTGGATTTTATTTTGCGCTTAAGGTTTTCATAGGTTTAAGACTTAAGAATAGGATTTTTAAGACTTAGGTTTAGAGATAGGTTTTAATGCCTTGGGAGATAGACTTAGGGATTTTTACATAATGTTTAGATCCTTAGTACTAGGACTAGACCTTAATATTAGGTCTTAAAACTTAGGAGTATTACATCATCATTTTAACCCAAAAATTCACCATCTCATCCACATGAAAACCATAACATTGAAGGACCAAAACTGGAAAAACTGCATGTATGAAGACTAAAATGGTCATCGAATTGCTGAAGTTGACTGGACCTTTCTACTGAACTATACTAATCAAGATCCTCCTGGATCACTGACTATGCAATAACTGCCAATTGCCTTTATGAAAGGAAATCAGGCTGTAGGTGGAAATTTGATCTTTTGGAGGAGTAACTGCTTCCCTTTTGAGTTATTCGAGGTTGTCTTTGGGTATATTGGTCTTTGTTTTAATCATCAAACTCAGTAATAAGCCTTTAACCTTGATTTTTATTTAATAATTTGTCTTACTATCTTTCCTCTGTTTCTGCTTAAATAAATTTTTTATTCATTTATCTTTTATCCTTTAAGCTTTAGCCTTTATCCTTTAATCATTTTCTTTAAAGGGCTAATCCATGTTTTATCCTTTGATCTGTAACTAGCCCTTTAAGCCTTATGTTCTTCGTTCATTCATCATTCCTTCTTTTGTTTGTTTGTCCGTGTGAAGGAAGGGTTTCTTTGTACATTGGAGGGTTTTATAACCCATCAATGATCATGATTCATCGAGGGTATAACCATATGCAAGCCCTCCTGGCCCTTCTTAGGTGATTTTTACCTCTGGATCGTCATTCAGAGGTTAAAATATCATTGGAATGCCCCTCTGGGAAATTTCTGACATTAAAACCTGCAACATACAAACAATTATTAACTTTAAAACCTGCAGAAGTAGAGAAAAATGCATTTTCGGGGTTTCTGAGGCATCGGGGGCGATCTGCAGAGGAAAAGACTGTGCAGGGGAGTGATCTCAGAGGCGAAATCATAAGGAAATTCAAATGAGGGAGACGAACTCTGAATTCTGGCACAGGAAGGGAAAAGCGGTTTTGGGAAACCACCGTGGTTTATCGCGCAGGGTATGGGCAGTAAGTGATTTCGGCCCAGGGTTGCATGATATCATTGGGCAACTGTCGCGTGTCTTGGGTGAAACCACCCATTTTGCATGGATTGGGGCCTTTAAACCCCGACATCAAATTCTGTGAGATATGAGATTTAGACCGTTAGATATCGAGGAGCGAGATCAACGACGCAGGTGGAGCCCGAAGATGGGGTGTAGGATTTGAGTGGAGAGTGGGGCCGGGGTGGTGACGTGAGCATTTTCGTCGAGTAGTTCGGGGTCAAGTTGTATACGAGATGTGTTAGCCCCTTATAAATTCCTCGACAAGCAAGCAAGGGGCTAGATTGTCTTATGAGCCTCCAAGGAATGCATTTCCCTTGAAACCACATCATCCTTGAAGCCTTCCTATGTTCCCTACCTTTGACTGTTTCACCCCTACTGTATTGATGTCAATGAGCCTAACTGATGAAAAATGATGCTCCAAAAGGCCATTATCTGCCCCTTGTGCCTCTGCAGAATGCTTCATTTTATCCTTTTTTTCCTCATTTTCCAAAGTCCCCTTTGTTCCCCCTAAATTCCCCCTTACTCTCCTAAATCTTCCCAAAATCCCCATGAAATCCCACCCTTGCCTTTTGTTTTCCTAAAATCTCACCTTTGTTCCCTATCGCTACCCTCCTATGGCTTTAAAATGCACCAAAATGGGTTTAAAACCCACTTTAAACATTATAATAGGGCTAGCACCTTTCGGCCAGCCCCCTCGGCTTTTCTTCCACCTTATGACCCGGGTGCCGAAACCAGACACTAACCAAAAAAGTGCCTATCTCAATTGGTATCGGAGGCAATATCAACCGCTGATCGCTGCGGATCGGATGGTCCATGTTAACTCTGCAGCGCCCGTGGTCTGCCCCGTTCATCACCCCGACCGCGCCATCGCCATCTATTTACCCGCAGATCCGACGGTCCGCAGTACGTCCTACCCCAGTGGTCCCTGCCGCAAACACTGTTCACAAACCCGGCGGTATCTATCGCACCGCTTTTGGATGGTAGGCGGTATTTTCCCATTGCCCAACGATTCCACTCAGCATTAGACACGTGGCTTCGACACTGTTCCAAAACCGCTACCCCATCGTGCATTAACGTTCACCCGCAGACGCAGAGTGATACATTGCTAGCCATCAGATCTGTCCTTGCCCATCCAACGGTCGTCATTCCGCAGAGTTGCGCGGGGTTTTATCTAAGGTCATCGTACTCCTAGCCCACCATTCGTTGCACTCTGCTGCATTTTCAACTGTCGATCTCCTTTGAGATCTGGCAGTCCAGATTTGTTTTCCCTGCTGTTGACTTTTCCGCCATCGCCCGGTCCCGCCACGTCACCCCCACGTGTATCCACCATACATCCGCCCATCACATTGCATATATGTGTTCAAAGGTCGAGTTTGTAAGGTTTTTCATTTAAATTTCCTCTGCGCTCTGCCAACCTTCACTAAGGCCTCCCTCCATCATTCCTCTGCATTGTTCTGCCATTTCACCAGCCGCGCGACCATTTTTCATCATCTGCATCACATCACACTGTTCTGCCATTTTTCATTGTTTCCTTAACTTGTTTTCGCATTTTGCAGGGTTTTAGAAAGGTGTGAAACTGCCCTGGTTCAATCGTACTATTGTAATGACATGTTGCTCATGGAAGGTTTAATTTGGGAGCTGGTACTACAATGGAAATACTCAGAAAAGTAGCGGCGACATAAATATTATCCCAGGACAGTTCAATCTCCGCAAAAAACCTATCTGGCGCCCTTAAAGCCCAGATTCTGCAGATCAAGAGATTTATGAAGCGGCAGAGAAATACCAGCTAATGATTAACAAGTTCAATGAAGAGCTTTGAGCCTTAATATAGGGATTTAAAGGAAAAGCACCAGATCAGCGATGTCATGGATCACGCAGAAGGTACAACACGTAGAAAATCATATCATCAGGGTTTCAAATCAACATAACATTTCTTCCCAAGCACGGACATAGTACACATTATGGTCTCAGTATTCATTGTGTCCAAAAGAGATTTTCCAGCCCTACAACAGTCCTACGATATCAGTAGCGTTAGCTACACAGCATGGCAGACTTGAAGCATTGATTTATTTTTGTTCAGATCACCAGAAGTACTATAGAGCATTGTAGCCAAAGTACATCAGAGACATACCTGAAGTTAATGGAAATCTGACGAAGACCACTCTTTCACCCAAGGGTGTCCCAGATTAATGCCCAGAATTTATATATAGTGGGCTTCGGCCTTCTTCCTCTTCTGAAGTTTTAAATGCTTCATTTAGTTCTTCACCTACCTTCTTTGCTCCTCTGGAGCTATAAATTCACAAAGAAACTCATTGTAAAGGTTGTTGATCAGTTATCAGAGAATTGCAAGTAGTTTCTTTTGAGACACAGTCTCTGTGTAAAGTTGTAAGAGAGGCTGAGGAATATGATTTCAGACTGAGTATTTAGCTATTGGAAATGTTGTACCTGATTGGTGTTGCTATTTAATATGAAAATCACATTTCTTTGGATCCTGATCTAAATCAGAAGTGATGTTTTCCTATCTCTGTGTTTATATTCATTTCATGTCATTTCTACTGGCTTGCATCAGAATATTGGCATAGGATTTACCCTTGTTAGGTACCCTATGTTTCTGCTCTCCTTGCCTTTAATGTTTTTCTTCTGAATGTGTTATCTAAGAATCGATTTCAGTTAATTTAACCAGTGTAGTGGATGTTATTGCCTGCTCTCCGATGTATGAATTAAGTGTATTTGTTCTTAGATATTTCTTTTTATGGATTTAGTTGGAAGATTTGGGAACACTCGGGATTAGAGTTAGCCATGTCCACTAGGATCCTTGTGCAACCAGCTGGTCTTTAACTTTGTGTTCTGAATCTGTGTTATCTCCTCCCCTCCTACTTTTCCATATCACACAATCATCTTTAAGATCCTATGTTTTAGATGACTAGCCCAACTGAAAGCCTGCCTATTGATCAGCAAGAAAATCCTTTCCTGACTCCATTGCCCAATGGTCTTGAATGATTTCCTGGAATACTTCACCTCTGCCTTTTTCCTCTTTTCTCATCCTTGTCTTACATTGAACCCTTCTTTCCTGACAACCAGCAACCAAATCAAAACAAACCAAACTAAAAAACCCTAAGCCTTATAACTAGCCTAACATCTTTAACCTTGAGCTTCAAAGTCATATATCGTTAACATATCATAGAGAGATCCCTCTCTGGACCTAGGAGGGCTAGATCCTGAGGTTTGAAAGTGGTTTGATGTTGTCTCATCTTTTGGTCTTGCCAATCTGGCCAAAACATGGGAACCCCAACATAATGGCGACTCCGCTGGGGAACAAATATGAGTACCATCCATCTTACTACATCATAAGAACCTCAGAAACCTACAATCTCTAGTTAGGTTGGAAGTAAAACACTCCTATTCACACATCAACCTCTATACCATTTGTTGTGTTTCCCCATACTCTTGGACAGAGTCTGGAAAGGGCCAGGTAGCCTCCAGATATCACACTCTTTCAGAGGTGACATATCTGGTAAAAGCCCTCCCAGTCAATCTCTGGTTAGATTTTTTTGTGTTTGAAAGATATCCCTAAAAGGGGACATCTCATAAGCACTGTGGTGGACAGTGTACCCTCCAAAAACATCCTAAACCTTTCCACCTGGCGACTCCATATTCCCTAAATTTTTAAAGACTCCACTAGTGATCAGTAGGCTTGCTGATTATCTTAGTTCACATTAGACTCTACTGGGAGACTAGCCTCCATAACAACATCAACCACAGTAGAACTAAAAAGTAGGGTTAAGTTGCTTGGTTAGAAAACAACATTTTGGCTTCAAGAACCATTCATACAAGAGCTTATCCCAACCCAAACCCACCAAAAATAGTTGACAACCCTGAGAGCATCCTCAAGGGAGATCCTACACCTAAAAGACCAACTATTCCAGCCACATCCATAGAGCTAACTCTACACCAAAAAACTTTACAGCCCTATCGGACCCGCTTTGTAATCTAGGCACTCAAAATAGTTTACCAAGAACTAGGTCATTCAATGTTCTAGACCAGCCAGACTTTGAGCTCCCTGGTTCACCACCTCAAAGTGGTAAGCACCTTGGGATTAGATAGACCCCTCCATCTACACCTCCTGATATACACTTCATTCAAAACTTGGGGCTCAGTCACCCTAGATCTGCTCATCATTTTTCTACTGGTCACAATATCTCTGTCATCCATATACCAGCTGTCCAAGTCAACCCTTTACCTCATCGAAAAATCATCATGGCAGCCTGGTATGCACCTCTGGTTTTACCTCAGCCTCTAGTACCCTTACCCAATGATTATCAATCAAATATTCCACACTTCACTGCAAAGGATTATACCATAGCCCAACACCATGTAGATAGGATGGAAGATTCTTTTGACTACATGGAGATTGATGATGATACGATCAAAATGAGAATTTTTTCCCAGAGCTTAGGAGGTGATGTGAAGAAATGGTTTAAGAGCTTGCCTCCTGGGAACATAAATGATCTCCCAGCTCTATATCAGACCTTCATAAACAAATGGGAAGTCAAGGCCAACCCTTGCCAACTCCTAGCAAAATATATGAGCCTTAAAAGAAACGTAGGAGAGAGTGTCCACAATTAAACAACGAGATATAACAACATTTACAATGCTCTCCCTCCACATATGAAACCTCCCTAAGGTATGGCTCTAGCGAAATACCCCGAAGGCTTTGATGCTGACATGGCCTATCAGCTCAGAGATAAAGAATACAACACATTGGAGGACATGCAGAAAGGAGCAGTGAATATAAAGGCAAATCTGATTGAGAAAAGAGCGAGATTAAGAGCTGAGAAAAGGGTAACATATAGAGACGACATTGTAGCTTCCACATCTGATCCAAATCATGGCCATCTATCTAAAAAAGTGGAGAAGCTATACTAAATGATGGAAAAAATGGTTGTCATAGTTAGTAACCAAAATAGAAATCAAAACCAGTACCAAAACTTTTAAAAGAAACAATGCCACTCCCAACAGACAAAGAGAGTCAGATCAACAAGTTATTCCCCCATTCCAAGAGAACTTTCTTGATGAAGATGAGGGAATCATAGAAGAGTCTGAGGGAAACACAATTAATATGTTTGAAACAGAAGATTCAATCCATAACTGTTACTCAGAAGAATATCAACCCTCAACCTCTTGTTGGGATGAGGAATGGTTAGAATCTGAGATTACATATTAGGATTCAAAAATGCCATGATACAGGTCAAAGATAAATATGAACTTAGAAGCAAAAAGAGCAAATAAACTGTCAAACCAAAAGCCTCTGAGGTCACCATCAAGAAAAGACCTGAGAAAACTTCTAAAGCAATTGCTGAAAGTAACAAGTCAGCAGCCGAGAGTTCTGGAAAGAAAAAAGAAAAGGACAACCAAAACACTGATACACAAGGTAAACCAACTAGCAGCACTAGCACGATAGTTAGTGCTCCTGATAAAACTGTCACAAACACTGTACATAACGAGAATCAGCACACTGATTCTTCCACTAAGGTAGTGGCTAACAGAACAGAGTTGAGCATTACAAAGATTCAGTCCACTTTCAATTTGGAGAGTGAGATTGAAAAAATTAAAATCTATGTCCCACTCTTTGATCTGGCCACTCAGGATGTATATAAAGGCCGAATTTTGAAAGCATTAAATTTAGGTGAGAACAGTGACACTATAAACCTGAGTGATGATAAACCTGCCCTTTTGTTTGGTCCAAAGATAGAAGGAAAGTTTCAGGAAGGGGTAGTGCCCCCTTTTTATATCAGTCTTAACATCCATGATAAGATTCTCCACAATGTAATGCATCATTCTGGGGCATCACACAACCTGATGCCTAAAGTAGTGATGGAAAGATTGGGCCTGGAGATAACCTGTCCTTATAAAGACCTATATTCTTTTGACTCTAGCAGAGTAAAATGTGTTGGCCTAATTAAAGACCTGTGTGTGAGCCTTACTCAGATTCTTGCCAAGTGTATGGTCATGGATGTTGTGGTGGCAGATGTGCCACCCAAGTATGGCATGTTATTATCAATATCATGGGGAGCCAAGCTGCAAGGAACAATGCAGATGGATGGGGCTTATGCCACAATCCCAATATTTGGCCAACTTAGAAGACTGTACAAGGAAGCATAAATGAAATTCCTGGTTAGTAGCCCTGAAAAGCTTGAAAATTCTCCTCTATACTCTGTACATACAGACCTGGATTCCTTTATCTTCTGCAATGATGAATCTTTGGGGGGACCAGAATCTGAAAACGTAGATACAAGCAAAGGTACACGTGATGAAACAGAGCCAATGTAATTTAACATAATGGCTACCCTGGACTCAGAGGAGGAAGACGTAGAAAACTTTGAACAGTGCATTGAAACAACAACGCAAAGGGAACTAGAAACAGAACACAATCAGCCAACTAGTCACCTCTTTTCTTTCCACACCCATAACGAAAAACAAAATGACCCACAGCCTAGCGTAGCTCCTACAATGCTACATGATGGTGAACCTAGCTATAGGGAAAGGAATGATAACAAAAACGAGAGTGAACCCCTATGGGAAATGAGTTTCGATGGGTCCTGCACAAGAAGAACTGTCGGAGCTGGGGTTTGGCTACGTAACACAGAAAGCAACTACACAGAAAGCCATGCCTGCAATCTGCATTTCAAATGTACCAATAATATTGCAGAGTATGAGGCCCTTATCGTGGGTTTAAATCGGTTGAAAAAATTAGGAGCCCATAGGATAACCGTGCAAGGAGACTCTGAGTTGATTATTAAACAGGTGAATGGCGAATATACAGCGAAACATCCTAGACTGCGAGCCTACAGGAATGACACTATGGATTTACTAAAAAAATTTGTTGAATACGAATTAGTGTTTTTTCCTAGGAGTCAAAATTTCATTGCAAACGGATTAGCTTGCCTAGCTAGTTCCTACCCTAAGACTCCCCGTGACCAACAGATCATCATTCAGACCAAATTCAGACCTGCAGTGCCAGACAATGAAAAATATTGGCAGGTTTTTGAAGGAGATAAACAGATTGAAGATTTCCTGGTAGGAAGAAACGAGTTTGAATTTTCTGATTCAGACTCTAAATCTAACAGTAGCTGCCTAAGTGAAGAGTCCTCATATGAGGAAGAAACACCCTATAACATAGAAATAAACTCTTTAAATGAACAGACTGGAAATCCATACGAAAAATGTGAAAACGCAGATAGTGAAGAAGTAGAGGTGCTTCAGACCAAAGATAAGAACATACCTCGAGGTCTGGCCCCTTTAGAAGACCTTTTTGACTTTGATGATGTAGCAAAAAATCCCACTATAGAACATGCAGACTCTGATGTAGAGGAATGCAACATAGGCACTGAAGACAAACCCAAAAGGATCAAACTAGCTAAGTCTATGCCTGCAAACATGAAAAATAAATACATTGACCTATTCAAGGAATTCATTGATGTGTTTTCTTGGAGTTATGAGGACTTAGGGGCCTATGACACAAACATCATACAGCATAAGATACCCTTGAAAGAAAATCAGAAGCCCTTCAGACAAAAACTTCGCAGAATAAACCAAAAATAATTGCCTGCAGTAGAAAAAGAGATTAAGAAGATGTATGAAGCAGGTATAATTGTTCCTGTGAGGTTCTCTGATTGGGTATCAAACCTAGTGGCTGTGAGAAAGAAAACAGGTGAGATTAGATTATGTATTGACTTCAGGAATCTTAATAGAGCCTCACTCAAAGACAATTACCCTTTGCCTAAAATGGAACATATTCTTCAGAGGGTAGTAGGCTCTAAAAGGATCTCCCTGCTAGATGGTTTTTCAGGTAACAACCAAGTCTTAGTAATTCCAGAAGATCAACTCAAGACAACCTTTACCACTCCATGGGGTACCTTTATGTATGTGAAGATTCCTTTCGGATTGATGAACGCTGGTGCAACCTTCCAAAGAGCAATGGAAATAGCTTTTTCAGATGAGATAGGGCACTTCATTTTTATTTACTTAGATGACATAACAGTCTATTCCAAGACTGAAGAAGAACATCTAAAACATCTAAGAAAAGTGTTTGAAAAATGTAGAAGGTTTGGTCTGTCACTGAATCCTAAAAAGATTGTATTTGGGCTGCAAGAAGGAAAGCTTCTTGGCCACATCATATCTAAAAAGGGAATTAGGATAGACCCACAAAGATTTGAGGGAATACTATAGATCACACACCCAAGAAACATCAAGGAATTATAGTCCTTCATTGGGAATATTAAATTCCTTAGGAGGTTCATTCCCAATCTAGCTGAACATCTTAAGAATATAACTAACATGCTAAAGAAGGATGTAGGAGTTAAGTGGATTGTTGAAGCCAAGAAATATTTTGAATCAGTAAAACTTGCACTCACCTAGGCTCCTGTCCTAATCAACCTAGATTTCTCAAGAGATTTCCTGATTTTTTCATTTGCCTCCAAGCATACAATAGCTGCAGTTCTACTGCAGAAAAATTCAGAGGGAATGGAACAACCCATTTCTTTCTTCAACAAAGCACTCAGAGATGCGCCCTTGAAATACAACATAATGGAGAAACATGCCTATGCTCTGATTAAGGCCTTGAAATACTTTAGGGTGTACATACTGCATTCCCACACCATAGCCTATGTGCCAAATATAGTGGTTAAAGACATCTTGTCCCAAGACCTAGATGGGAAGAGAGGCAAATGGATTGTTGTGATCTTAGAATATGACCTTGAGAGAAAACCCACCAAACTGATTAAAGGTCAGGGCTTAGCTTGACTAATGGTTGAATCAAACGTACAAGCCCTAGACATTAACACGGTAAATACCTTGGATGAGCAACAAGAATTTCCTGATCCCCCTGTTGAGGAAAATTTTTAGAGCTCTCCTTGGTATTCTGACATTTTGTATGTGCTTACACACCTCAATGCCCCTCCTGAACTATCAAAGACCAAGGCCAGGTTCCTAAAACTAAAAGCCAGAAGCTATTGCATTCTGAATGAAAACTTATATTGGAAAAATCCAAATGGCCTGTTGCTTAAATGTTTGCCTGAAGCTGAAGCTGAGAGGATTAAATAAGAGTTCCATGCTGGAGAGTGTGGAGGCCACCTGAGTTGGAAAGCCACTTCAAATAAAATACTCAGAGTTGGTTACTATTGGCCTACACTCTTCAATGATGTCCATAAGATGATAATTGCCTACCACAATTGCCAGATTTTTGAAGGCAAAGGAAAACTCCTCCCCTTACCTCTACAACCCATCACTGTTGAAGTTCCCTTTCTGCAACGGGGCCTAGATTTCATAGGGGAAATTCACCCTGCTTCTTCCGCACAACACAAATGGATCCTAACAGCCACAGACTACTTCACTAAGTGGATAAAGGCCATACCTACTAGGAATTTCACAGATTCAGTCATCATTAGTTTCCTAGAAGGTCATATCCTCTCTCGGTTTGGCTGCCCAAGGAAAATAATCACTGACAATGTTGCTGCTTTCGGATCCAAGAAAATGGTTGATTTTTGTCATAGGTATCAAATAGCACTTGGTCATTCAACTGCCTATCATCAAACAAGAGCCTGGTGATCATCATCAAAAAGTTGTTGGAAGAGAACAAAAAGTCATGGCATAACAAGTTAGTACATAATTTGTGGGCTGACAGGCTTACAACAAAGAAATCTATTGGCATGTCTCCTTATCAGCTTGTCTATGGAACAAAAGCAGTGTTTCCTGCCAGCCTTGGGGTACCATTAATCAAGATGGTCCAAGAGATTCAAATAGAAGAAGACAGTATGGTGAGAAGGATAAACCAGACAATTTATCTCCAGCAAACGAGGGAAGAGGTCTACAACAGAGCCGTGAAAGTTCAGGAGAACATAATGAAATTGTTTGACAAAAGAACCAAAGCCGCTGATTTCAAAATTGGGGATAAATTTCTGAAGTGGGACTCAAGAAGGGAGGATAAAGGAAAGCACAACAAGTTTGACAGTCTGTGGCAAGGTCCATACATCATCCAGGCCACTGTGGGTCCAAATGCCTTCTTCCTATAGGAATTAGATGGTACAGAGTTGTTTGGGGGTCCTGTCAATGGCAGGATGCTCAAACACTACTTCTACTGGTTTACAATTTCCAGTTTGCATTACCATTGTACATACCATTGCAATTTTTTATTTTCAAGGAAAAAGAGAAAATGTTCCAAAAAACAGAGGAAAAAGAGAGGTTCCGACATGCTTAAAACATGAACCTCTGATGTGCAAAATAAGTGACTCTAACATGCTCAAAACTTGAGTCACAAAAAGAAAGAAGGATGCTTCAAGATTTCAGATTTCAAGCCTTCAAAGTTTTGTTTCAGTTTTCTGCAAATTTTGTCCATGTGCAACTATCTTTATGCATTGGACCCACAGCAAGTCAGACAGTCTAATCCTGGCTTGACTGTTTTTCAATTTCTATCGTAGAATGTAGAGAAGAAATCTGCTGGACAGTCTAATCCCAGCAAATATTAGATTAGGTAGAGAAAAATATGAGGCCAACAGTCTAATCTGGCCTCATGGAGTAATAAGGGTAGATTTAGAATAGGTTTATTTTCTGTTATAGAAATAAATGATGCAAAGGGTATGCTAGTTCAAATGCACCCTAGAAGAAAAAATGTTAGGACTGTAGGATGGGTAGGTAGATGGTTGGGAATGTTTGCTGATCTATCATATTTGTGGCAGGTGAAAATCAAAGAAGAAAGGTGGCTTAAGCAGCAGGCATCTGGCCTACACCAAAGATCCTTTTCTGAATTTTTGACTCCTTCAAGAAGAAGCCATCCCCATGTGGAGCCACTGTCAGCCCCTTATAAATTCCTTGACAAGCAAGCAAGGGGCTATATTGTCTTATGAGCCTCCAAGGAATGCATTTCCCTTGAAAACACATCATCCTTAAAGCCTTCCTATGTTCCCTGCCTTTGACTGTTTCACCCTTGCTGTACTGATGTCAATGAGCCTAACTGATGAAAAATGATGCTCCAAAAGGCCATTATCTGCCCCTTGTGCCTCTGCAAAATGCTTCATTTTATCCTTTTTTTCCTCATTTTCCAAAGTCCCCTTTGTCCCCCCTAAATTCCCCCTTACTCTCCTAAATCTTCCCAAAATCCCCATGAAATCCCACCCTTGCCTTTTGTTTTCCTCAAATATCACCTTTGTTCCCTATTGCTACCCTCCTATGGCTTTAAAATGCACCGAAATGGGTTTAAAACCCACTTTAAACATTATAATAGGGCTAGCACCTTTCGGCCAGCCCCCTCGCCTTTTCTTCCACCTTATGACTCGGGTGCCGAAACCAGACGCTAACGAAAAAGGTGCCTATCTCAATTGGTATCGGAGGCAATATCAACCGTCGATGGGCGCGGATCAGACGGTCTGTGTTAACTCTGCAGCGCCCGTGGTCTACCACGTTCATCGCCCCGACCGTGCCATCGCAGTCTATTTACCCGCAAATCTGATGGTCCGTAGTATGTCCTACCCCGGTGGTTCCCGCCGCAAACACTGTTCACAAACCCGGCGATATCTATCGCACCACTTTTGGGTGGTAGGCGGTATTTTCCCATTTCCTAGCGATTCCACTCAACATTTGACATGTGGCTCTGACACTATTCCAAAACCACTACCCCATAGCGCATTAACATTCGCCCGTAGACGCAGAGCGATATCGTTGCTAGCCGTCAGATCTGTGCTTGCCCATCCAATGGTCGTCGTTCCGCAGAGTTGCGCGGGGTTTTATCCAAGGTCACCGTACTCTTGCCCCACTATTCATTGCACTCTGCTGCATTTTCAACTGTCGATCTCCTTTGAGATCTGACGGTCCATATTCGTTTTCCCCGCTGTTGACTTTTCTGCCATTGCCCGGTCCCGCCACGTCACCCCCACGTGTATCCACCGTACATCTGCCCATCACATTGCATATATGTGTTCAAAGGTCGAGTTTGTTAAGTTTTTTCATTTAAATTTCCTCTGCCCTCCGCCAACCTTCACTAAGGCCTCCCTCCATCATTGCTCTGCATTGTTCCGCCATTTCACCAGCCACGCGACCATTTTTCATCATCCGCATCACATCCACCACCCCATTCATTGTTTCCTTAACTTGTTTTTGCATTTTGCAGGGTTTCAGAAAGGTGTGAAACCGCCCTGGTTCAATCGTACTATTGTAATGGAGTGTTGTGCAGGGAAGGTTGAATTTGGGAGCTGGTACTACAATGGAAATACTCGGAAAAGTAGCGGTGGCATAAATATTATCCCAGGACAGTTCAATCTCTGCAAAAAACCTATCTGGCGCCCTTAAAGCCTAGATTCTGCAGATCAAGACATTTATGAAGCGGTAGAGAAATACCAGCTAGTGATTAACAAGTTCAACAAAGAGCTTTGAGCCTTAATATAGGGATTTAAAGGCAAAGCACCAGATCAGCGATGTCATGGATCATGCAGAAGGTACAGCACGTAGAAAATCATATCATCAGGGTTTCAAATCAACAGAACATTTCTTCCCGAGCACGGACACAGTACACATTACGGTCTCAGTATTCATTGTGTCCAAAAGAGATTTTCCAGCCCTACATCAGTCCTATGATATCAGTAGCATTAGCTACACAACATGGCAGACTTGAAGCATTGATTTATTTTTGTTCAGATCACCAGAAGTACTACAGAGCACTGCAGCCAAAGTACATCAGAGACATACCTGAAGTTAATGGAAATCTGACGAAGACCACTCTTTCACCCAAGGGTGTCCCAGATTAATGCCCAGAATTTATATATAGTGGATTTCGGCCTTCTTCCTCTTCTGAAGTTTTAAATGATGCATTTAGTTCATCACCTACCTTCTCTGCTCCTCTGGAGCTATAAATTCACAAAGAAACTCATTATAAAGTTTGTTGATAAGTTATCAGAGAATTTCAAGTAGTTTCTTTTGAGACACAATCTCTGTGTAAAGTTGTAAGAGAGGTAGAGGAATATGATTTCAGACTGAGTATTCAACTATTGGCAATGTTGTACTTGATTGGTGTTGCTATTTAATATGACAAGCACATTTCTTTGGATCCTGATCTAAAGCAGCAGTGATGTTTTCCTATCTCTGTGTTTATATTCATTTCATCTCGTTTCTACTGGTTTGCATCAAAATATTGGCATAGGATTTACCCTTGTTAGGTACCCTATGTTTCTGCTCTCCTTGCCTTTAATGTTTTTCTTCTAAATGTGTTATCTAAGAATCGGTTTCAGTTAATTTAACCAGTGTAGTGGATGTTATTGCCTGCTCTCCGATGTATGAATTAAGTGTATTTGTTCTTAGATATTTCTTGTTATGGATTTAGTTGGAATATTTGGGAACACTCGAGATTAGAGTTAGCCCTATCTACTAGGATCCTTGTGCGACCAGCTGGTCTTTAACTTTGTGTTCTGAATCTGTGTTATCTCCTCCCCTCCTACTTTTCCATATCACACAATCATCTTTAAGATCCTATGTTTTAGATGACTAGCCCAACTGAAAGATTTCCTATTGATTAGCAAGCAAATCCTTTCCTGACTCCATTGCCTAATGGTCTTGAATGCTTTCCTGGAATACTTCACCTCTGCCTTTTTCCTCTTTTCTCATCCTTGTCTTACATTGAACCCTTCTTTCCTGACAACCAGAAACCAAATCAAAACAAACCAAACAAACAAACCATGAGCCTTATAACTAGCCTAACATATTTAACCTTGAGCTTCAAAGTCATATACTGTTAACATATCATAGAAAGATCCCTCTCTAGACCCAGGAGGGCTAGATCCTGAGGTTTGAAAGTGGTTTGATGTTGTCTCATCTTTTGGTCTTGCCAATCTAGCCAAAACATGGGAACCCCAACAGGATGAAGGATGGGGTTGCAACAATCGTTGGATCAGGGTTGATTAACAGTGGAGATGGCATTGGGAAGGGTGAAGCGGGGTTGGGGAAAGATAGGGAAGGGGCTTAGGATAGGCAAAGGGAAATGTTCCTGTGGGGGTAGAAGGGATTAGGGGTCAAGAAGGAAAGGGGCTTAGGAGAATAGTGGAAGGTTGGGGTTAGGGTTGTATGAGTGAGGGGGCTAGGGCTTAAGCAGAAAGGGGCTTAAGGCCTATATTTGTAAATAAGGTGGGTTTTTATTATAAAAACAAATTTTTTATAAGATTTTAAAAGGCCCGATAGGTTTAAAAGGTTAGATTTAAACAATGTAAAAGGGACTTTTACATTTTTTTAAGTCTCTTTTAGAGGAAAATGATGAATAAGGGGTGATTACAAAGGTTTTTAGAGGGAAATGAAAAATGGATTTCAGAGGGGGGAAAAGGTGTTGAATGAGGGTGTAGGTGGGGTGATAAAATGAGGAAATTAGGCCCAGAAAATGAAGTTTTCTTGGAGAAGGGTAAACTTTGAGAAGGCAAAAGATAATTTTATAGTGGAATCAGTTAGGTGTAGGATGATGAAGGTAGTGAGATTTCTAGAACTCATAATGTTTCTTCAAATATTGTTTCTAGAAATATAGGATTAGAACTTAGTCATCTTTTGATATCAGCAAAATTTTCTGATGACTAACAGTGGCTCCACATGGGGAGGGTAACTTTCCTTTCAAGGTGTCCATAACCTCAGTTTATCAAATCTCTGGGTTTCAACTGACCAGTACCTTATCCATTGGGCAGATTTCCCTTCTTTTTCACTTGCTGATATTCTTTTGAAGTGACAAGTCTTAACCATCTGCAACATATAATTTTTCCCAGCAACACTTGTACCTACCCAATCCTTCTTGTCCTAACATTTTTTCTTCCTTTCTGAGTGCATTTGAACTAGCAAACTCTTTGAAATCTTTATTCTTGGAAAAAAAAATAAACTGTCTAATCCTATCCTTATTTCCTCCAAGAATTAAGATTAAACTATTGAACTCTTTTGTTTTCTACCTAAGCTACTTGATTGCCAAGATTAAACTGTTTAGCATTCTTGATTCTCTAGCTATTGTTATGAAATTTAAAACATGGCTCAAATTAGGATTAGACAGTCTGATTAACCATGGTTGTGGCATTTGGAACAAGCTTCACACAGACATTTATTTGCATAAAAATAAATCTAGAAAGATGAGGTAGTGATTTTTCATGAGTAATGCATCATTATCTATCTCTTTGGTTCTGTTTTGAGCATGTGGAACCAGAATCTTTACATTTTCCTAATCTATCATTCTTGATAAGTCAAGTTTGAAATAATCTTGACAATGTTTGTTTCTACTAACTTATCAACATATATTTAAAGCATGTTCAGCCATGATTAGGCTAGATGACTGAACAAGATATCATTTTGAATTAGTAGTGGCATTTAGACTTGCACACTTTCAGCAGTACTGCTTTTTGGGTATGGGGTTGTACCTCTTTTGATTTTCCCTCTTTTTCTTTTTCTTTTCTTTCATTGTTTTTTTTTATTTTTCTTTGACTTTTCTCATGCTATGTTATGTATAATGAGTGAAAACTTTAAATCTAGGATTCTTGACAGAAATAATGTTTAAGCATCCTGCTATTGACAGGACCTCCAAATAGTTATTCTCCATTGAGCCCTTGTAAAAATAAAGAATTATGACCCCTAATTGAGTGAATGATATAAGGTCCTTTGCATAAATTCTAAAACTTGCCATGTTTACCTTTATCTTCTCTCCTTGAATCCCATCTCAAAACTGTGTCTCCAACTTGAAAGTTATTTGATTTGGACCTTCTGTCAAACATCTTCTTGATGTTCTCTTGAACTGTCATTTTGTACATTTCCTCTCTTTTTTGTTGTAGATGAATGGTTTGATTTAGTCTTCTCTACCTGTCATTTTATTCTGTTTGAACTTCTTGGAGAAGCTTTATGATTGGAACTCCCAAAGATGTAGGGAAAACTGCATCTAGGCCATATACCAGCTGATAGGGGGACATATTTATTGATTTCTTGGTGGTTAGCCTTGTTAGTATGAATCTTTCATCGGAAAAAGACCACTTTAGCTACGCATAACAAATAGCCCTAACATCAACTACGGCTGCCAATATCTTTAAATATACAGTTAGTTGATCCAAATAAAGCTGCACAAATCCAGATCTATGCATAAAAGAAATTAAGCAATGAAAACGAAATTTTGCTCCATGCATCCAATAGATAAGACAAGAACAATATATTTGAAAGAATTTTTATATTAAAGGGGCACCTGAGAGGAAAACAATAAAGGTGTTTTCAATTCTCCTCAATGGGATGGGTTCTTGAAATTCCTCATCATTTAAGATCTAAAACTTCTCTCTCTTGTTGGTGTAGGAAACCCAGACAAACATAGAACTCAAAGGGAGCTCACAAAGCAAATGATGGAGAATGTGACAATGATGATGGCTAAAAGTCAGACCAAAAGTATAGATCCAAAGTGATCTAATGCAATGAAAGGTGACAAATGAATGGGAAAACCCTTTTATTTATAACGAAATATTAGGGTAGCCTAGAACTTGGTGCATGAATAAAATATTATTAACCAACTTCTAGAACCACTTTTTAGGGGTATTTTATTATATTTGTTGGAGGGAAAAGGATTTTTACTTGGGTAAAATCCTTTATTTGTAAATAATAAATAAATAAATGATTTATTTAATCATTTATAAATGATTTAGTCAAATTTAACTAGGAATATTATTTAAATAAGGATTAAATAACTTATTCCTAGGAAATAATCAAATAAATAAGGATTTATTTAATTTTATTCCTTGTTTTGGGTTAAATATGACCAGAAATAATAATTAAATTGATGTTTAACTAATTATTCCTTGAGGAAATATAAACAAATATAGATTTGTTTATTATTTCCTTTTGGGGTTTCCTGTTTAGACCATAAACAACTTAATAAAGGTGTTTTACTAAGTTATTTCACATAGTGAAAGAAATTTTACTTAGGGTAAAATTGGTCTTACATGGTGTACTTGGGTCCATCTAATGATAATAGGTTAGATGACCAAAAAATGGTGTAACAGATTTCCCCCCAGCGTACGAGTTTTAGGATCAAATCGTATGACCGAAGTACGTTGTAAGAACTCAATCACTAGACATCAAAAGGGAAGTCAGAGAGAGAAATGTAAGGTATTCTAATTTGCTAAAGGACTAGAACCTGAGGAGATGAGACTTACATGTGCAACAAGTGTCTAGTTTATGAGATGGTACCTGTGCTAAAGGTGGCAGGGGAGGCATACCTATGCTCGCCGAGACAAAGTACAAAAGAATAGTGTGTCCAGTAAATAAGGAACCGAACTACAAAGTACATGCTGGCATAAACACGAGCTAGAAAAATAGAATGATGAATCCCACATACATGTTGTGCCTGGAATAACAGCTAGGACTTATACAATAATATCTGAGTACATGAGATACAAATACAACCCAAATGCCCCCTATAAATGGGGAAAGGCTCGCAAAATCCGACTGATACATGCAAATCGAAAAGGCGCTGCAAGCGGCTAAGTTCGACATCATTAAATATAAGGAGCTGCATCAAAGGCTGAAATGAAAAGGTCATCTGGGCATGTGGGGGGCTACCTGCAGGGCCACCATCTCATGAGGGTTGAGACATCTCACACACACCTGGGAATCACCAATAGCTGCTGCTGCATCACTGGACCATCAAGTATATGGATCTCAATCATGCTGAAAGGAGCTGAAGCTGAGAAACAATCAAGTCAAAGGGTAATGAGAAAACCCTTTGCCTGATCCGAGGCACCAAACAAGTGTAGGAGCTGGAGCCAAGGTACACCGCCCTCTAGACCTGTCTTCTGGAGTTAATGAGTTGATGTCAACAGAAGGAGGTCTACCATAGGTGAGGCAATAAGGGATCCCCAACTAAGGCACGAGAGAAAATAGTAGAGCAATTAATAGACTGACACTAATGATGATGATGAAATGGGGGATATTGAGTAGCGGATGGACGACTTCCCTTATTATAGAATAAAGGGAATGAATGGCTTGGCAACGACTAACACAATATCATGAGGGATAGGGAACAATGGGACTGAAGACCATAATGTGCGACATGAGAGAGGGACCAAGCAATGAAGGGTGGAGGACTATAGCGGGATACAAAGGGACTCGGGATGGACTCCATGAATGCGATGATGACTCAACTCGGATGCTCTAAACAAGGGCGACTCAATGGTGCTACCACACAGTAAAGGTCCAATGGGGGACCATAAAAACATGAGTACAATAGGGTATCTCATGATGAAAATCAACATGAACAAGTACAAGTAAGGAGGCAAAGTGGTGCTCCGAATACAAGTGTTGTAAGTGAGGAAATTTGATTTGGAGGAGAGGTGAATAGACCCTTCATGGACAAAATGTGTCCTAGAGAAGTATCAAAACATGAAAAACTAACGGATACCCATTTGAGTGCTCGGGGAGAGATTTCCAACAGTGCAGACGGTGTGTTAAACGGGGCTATGGTTTGGTCGTAGCGGGCGAAAGAAAAAGTAGGGGTTTCTCTTCTAATAAGGCATTTTCACTCCAAATACATTCATTTTCTTGTGTAGCTTGGTGAATGTGGAGAGGAGAGAAGGCTCTAAATCTTGCGGCGATCGTAGTGGACAAACCGACTGTTGGAATCGAGATCCGTCAGTTGCAGGTAAGAGGCCTAATCCTACTCTCTGTTTTTTATGGATTAAAAGTTCAGATTAGGGTCCCAAATCTCAGGAACAGCCCCTACCTCATTTTTACGGACGGGTCACACTTTTTGGGGCAAAAAATGTGACCTGGGAAGTAGGTTTGGGCCTGAAAAGTGCGACCTGTCCTAGGATTTGGCCAAAAAGTGTGACCTGTCAGAGGGAGGTGATTTTAGTGCTGTTGTGGGCTGAGATTCAGGTTTTGTGTAATTTGAATGTATTTTTTCCTATCTGTAGACTGAAAAAGATGATGGTTTTGTGCAGATATGGCAGATATACAGATCAAGTGGAGAGAGAGAGACCTGGGTACACTACGGTCAGAAATCCAAGCGGATCAGGATGTCCGTCGTGCATTAGCCAGGTTTGGGGTTCTGAAATTTGTGTAGAACCCTCTGATGAGAGCTGGGGAGCCCTTGTTGGCCCGGATTGTCAGTTATTGGGATCCAGATCATGAGGTCTTTATAGTGCAAGGGCACAAGATTGAGCTGGCAGTCCAGGATCTGTATTTCCTGACTGGTCTCCCACCACTAGGGATGGTGGGAAATACACAGCCAGTGTTACCTTGAGGGCGTAACATCATGGAGTTCGTAGAGCGACATTGTCAACCAGGTGTTCGAGTCAAAGGAACTCAGATATCGAGTGGAGATATAGAGAGG
Source organism: Pinus albicaulis (assembly GCA_034641835.2). Lineage (NCBI taxonomy): Eukaryota > Viridiplantae > Streptophyta > Pinopsida > Pinales > Pinaceae > Pinus > Pinus albicaulis. The sequence continues at coordinate 1,265,213,753 of CM076579.1, read as the reverse complement.
TTGGAGACCCGTGCAGTGGCGGCAGCAGTGTTGCGAATCCTGGGTAGCCAGGCGCTCCATCACATTGGTGGAGGGCAGATGATGATCGTAGAAAGTGTGTTGAGTGGGACCTACTATGGGTGGGCCCAGATGATGTTGGTGTCATAAAGGTAAATGATTATAAAATAACCTATGTATTCTGAAAAAGGTATGTCCATGGCCCTTTGGAATGTGGCCCCTACGTTCATTAAACCAAATGGCATTTTAACATACATAAATGTACCCCAAGGTGTAGTGAAAGAAGTTTTATGTTGATCACTCAGGAGTACTAACTCATGGATGTAGCTTGAAAAACCATCCAATAGTGATATTCTCTTAGATCCAACCACCTTTTGAAGTATATGGTCCATTTTAGGCAAGGGATAATTATATTTCAGGGAGACTCTGTTCAGATTTCTAAAGTCAATGCTAAGCCTAATTTCCCTGGTCTTCTTCCTAACAGACACAAGGTTGGACACGCATTGTGAGTATATAAGGGGAACTATGATCCTAGCATCATAAATATTTTTGATCTCCTTCTCAACTAAAGGTAATAAAACATGGGTTATCCTTCTTAGTTTTTGTTTGAAAGGTTTCTGATTTTGTTTAAGAGGAATTTTGTGTTGGATGATGCTAGTATCATATGATTTCAGATCTTTGTACCCCCATGAAAATACATGTCCAAACTCCTTAAAAAGTTCAATATATTCTTTTTTGATATGAGTAGGAAGAGTTCTAGATAAATTGATCATTTTGGGTTCATTTATGCCGCCTATGTTATGTTCTTCTACATTAATTTTTGTAGGCTCCATCTTTGGTTTTTTGGCTACATCGTTGAAATCAAAAAGCTCCTCTAATGGTGTAAGGCCCCTTGGTATTGAATCATTTTTACATTGTAAACTTCAAGGTCCTTTTGGGTTGTTTTGTTTGATAATTCTGCTGTATAAAGATATTCACATTGGTTTATATCAGCAGTAGAGGACAACTCTGTTTCATGAGCTTATTTTTCATCAAAACATTCTTCTTCAAGGCTTAAGCTAGGTGTTAATTCAACAAAATCATTTTCAGATTGCAAAAAATCATCAATGTGTTTATCACCCTCAAACACTTGCCAATAGTCTTCATTGTCAGGGACTATGGGCCTATTTTTCACTTTGATATTGAATTGTACATTTATCTGTGGTATTTGGCAATTGTTGGCAGCAAAATCAAGTTCATTTGCAAGGTTGTTTTGAGCTCTAGGGATGAAAGTGAGTTCATATTTTTCAAAGGTTATTAGGAGATCTAGGGCAGCATTTCTGTATTCTCTTAATCTTGGGTTTTTGGCTGAATACCCCCCTTTTATTTCCTAATAATTAGCTTTGAATCTCCTTGGACTGATATTTTCTTAGCTCCTAAACCTTTGAGCAAATGTAGGCCAAGTAGTAGAGCTTCATATTCTGCAATGTTATTTGTGCATTGGAAATCAAGTTTATAAGAATGTCCTTGGTTTGTATTATGTATCCATACACCAGCTCCATAACTTGTTTTGCTAGAAGAGCCATCAAAGTTCATTTCCCACAGTGTTTCTGGCTTATATTCATTTTTATTTGGCTGTTCAGGGCTACTAAGGTTAAGGCTGACAAATTCTTCTTTTAGGGACAGATTTGACTGTTTTAGGAGGTTCAATCCTATCTTATTTTCCTTTTCTTGTTGGCTGATTTCATCTTCATTGTACAAGATAGAGGAGTCTACATCTGAATGGATAGAATAAATAGGAGTGTTGTTTGGCCTATCTATGTTGCTTACCATAAATTTCATATGATATTCCCTGTATAATCTTCTAGTTTGGTTAAAAACAGGTATGGTAGCATAAGACATGTCCATTTGAGGGCTTCCTTGAAGTTTTTCTCCCCATGATATAGATAGAAGCATGCCATATTTTGGGGGAATTTCAGCAACAACTATGTCCATGACTAGACCCTTAGCAGGAATTTGTGCCAGATTGACACATAAATCCTTGATTAGGCCTAAAAACTTGACTCTGCTTGAATCAAAGGAATACAAGTCCTTGTAAGGTTTAGTAATCTCTAGGCCTAATCTCTCCATCACTACTTTTGGCATAAGGTTGTGAGAGGCACTAGAATCTAGCATAGAATTGTGCAAAATTTTATCATGTATATTTAGGATGACATAAAATGGAGGAATGATTCCTTCTTGGTATTTTCCTTCTACTTCAGGAACAAACAATAGTTCTGGTTTATCATCTGTCAAGTTTAATGTATCAGTATTATTTCCTATGTTCAAAGCTTTCAAAACCTGTTTTTTATATACATCCTGGGTTACTAGTTCAGCTAAGGGTATGCTAATTTTTATCATGGAAATCTCACCCTCAAGGCTGAAAGGGACTACTGTTTTTGACATATTTACATCTGTTTTGTCAATCATAGTCTTTTCAGCAATTCTGATTTGTTGAGTTTTATTAGGAATTTTTTTTAGGATAGATTTGTCAGGGCCACTAGCAGAGGTACTTGGGCTACTTTGGTCAACACTTTGTTGATTGGTTTTGTCCTTTTTTGAGTCGGTTTTCTTAGTCAAAGTGTTAATTCTGTTTTTTGTCTTTTTAGGAGAATTTTCTGAAGTTTTCCTAACAGCAGTACCTGTGTTTTCATCATTGGAAATTTCTGGTTTCCTTTTTATTCTAAGATCATATTGTCTATGTACCTCCATTATTGCATTTTCAAACCCCAATTGGTAATATCCAGAATCCTCATGATGATTTTAAATTTGATCTGAGGAGAAGAATCCTTGTTATTCTTCAATGAGGAAAACATCTGTCTCACTGTCAGATCCTATTAGATTTACATGGTTTTCATATAACCTTTCAGTTTCCCTCTCTTCTTCCTGAAATACATAGTTTTGTTGAAAGGGAGGTCTAATTTGTTGGTCATTATCTCTTTGTCTATCTTGAATAGGGTCTCTTCTGAAATTAGGATTTCTGTTTCTATTTTGAGGATTGATTTGGTTTTCTCTTGGAGGTACTCTATCATTTAGATTTATTTTCTCAAGCATTCTTTCCATTACCATTACTAAGTTGTCAATTTTGGCATCAGATGATGAGGTTGATGCCATTGTTTCATATTTATATGTGACTCTTTTCTCTTACTTCAACCTGGCTCTCTTCTCAATCAGATTTTCTTCTACACTTATGGCTCCCCTCTATATATCTTCTAAAGTCAAGGGGTCTCTCTCTCTTAGCTGGTAGGCCATGTATAGATCAAAGCCTTCAAGAAATTTAGCTAAGGCTAGGCCTAGTGGAGATTTCATGTTTGGGGGAAGTGCATTGTAAACACTATTGAATCTAGTGCAATAATCTTGGACACTTTCCCCAGTATTTCTTTTAAGGTTGCTATATTTTGAAAGGATTTGGAGAGGGTTCTTTTTAATTTACCAGTTTTTTATGAATGTTTGGTATAGAGAAGGGAGATCATTTATGCTATTAGGAGTTAAGTTTTTAAACCATTTCTTGGCTTCTCCTCCTAAAATTTGGGCGATTATTCTCATCTTAATGGTCTCTTTTTCTATTTCCATGTAATCAAAGGCATAATCCATTTTATCCACATGCTGTTGGGAAGTAGTAGATTCATTTCCAGTGAAATGGGGAATTCTAGATTGATAATCATTTGGTAAAGGAACCAGAGGTTGAGGTAATACTAATGGGGCATACCATGCTGCCATGGTGGGAGCAAATGGGGGATTTAAAAGAGGTGGATTTGTAAAAGGAAAAGTGGGATGAACTAGGGTGTTTTGAATAGTGGATGAGAGTGGTGGAAGCACTTGGGCCAGCAGGATGATTATGAGCAGAATTGTTGTGGAAAGAACTGAAGTGGTGAAGAAGCTGAAAATTAGGAGTGAAAGGAGAAGCTTCTCTACTAAAGTTCTGCTACAAATCTGTGGGCTCAAGGTCAGATTCTTTAATATCACTATGAGACTTGGTTATAAATAGGTTCCTTGTATGAGACAAGTCAAAGTGAGTATCTTTCAATATTGTAAGGTTTTCAGGGACAGATCTTGTTCTTTGGATGGTCCTACCAGTAGTTAAATTTCCAGTTTTATAAGTTTTCCACAAAATATTTTCTGGATCGTCAACTATTGGAGGAGGATTAGGGTTTGGATGAGATCTAGTATTGATCCTATGTGAAGCTAGATTTCAAGTTAAAAAATGTAGAGGGGCTGGAAGCTTTAAGGACTGTTTTCAAATGTTTTTACCTCTCCTAGTGTTTAGTAATCTTCTAAGATATGGAACTAGGCCTCTTAAACTTCTTTAAGACTGATTTGATACAATCTTAAGGGAATCTAAAATAACTGTGGATAAATAGGCCTACTGGGGCTAGTGGAGTCGCCAGGTGGAAATTTTTAGCTTTTTTGAATGTAAAATAAGTTATGGTCCACCATCAAATGAGAAATAAAACCAATCAGGGAATGTTTTGGGGTTTTCTAAGTTTTTATGTGGTTCTTATGGTTTCTAGAGTCCTAAGGAGTACTTACTTTGTCACTGACTCAGAAGGTCCCACCGTGATTTCCAGAATGTTGGTTCTGGTGATGAGGTGGAAAATTAATCACTAGATACTATTAGTTAAGGATTTCTAAATCTGTTAAGGGTGTTAAGCATGAATTTACTCAGAAGGTCCCACCGTGATCACCAGAATGTTGGTGTCCTATGATTTGGAAAATTGGCATACTAAATGACAAGGCAACATGGAACCAATCTTTAGAGTTCTAGGACCTAGCCTTCCTAGACTCAGAGAGGGATCTCTCGGGTTTTTTTGCAAAGGATGTGTGCTTGTTTGCTTTTAAGGGTTGATTTTAGGCTAGTTATTAAGTAAAAGGTTTGTTTGATTGTTTTGGTTAGACATAATGATCAAAAAGCATATATAGAATGGGAAATCTCCAATTCATTGGGCAATGGAGTCAAATGGAAGTCATGATAAGTTCATAAATGGATCGAGGAGTATCATAGGGCAAATCTAACTTGGCCAGTGGATATTAAAAGTTTAAAGGATCATGAGGTGAACATTAAGGATGAGAATGAAAAGCAGGACAAAGAGAAATTAAGAATTCTTTATCATGTACTCTAAAAAAGAAACATCTTTCAAGGTATCTGTTTTGAAGTAATACAAAGGACATGGCAAGCCATAAACTTCTTTGGACATAATTTTAATAAGAAAACCTTTCAAATAGAAATCTAGCAATCAAAAGACTACTTTCAGATAGGAAAACACATAGGATAAACAGTAAGAGAAACCTAAGATCAAACATAAATAATATAATATGATTTTGACGAACTCTTTTCAAAGGCAGACCAAAGTACAGGGCACACCATAAACTTACTTGGTTTAGACTCTACTAAGCATAGTTTAAATAGGTTTCAGAAACAATTCTCAATTTGTACTCAAAGGAGCATGGACTTACCACTTAATTTCCTAGTTTCACTCTATTGAAATCATTCCTTAAAACAACCTCTCAAGTCATACTCAAAGGAACATGGACTTACCAAAGAGAAACTCATTGGTTATACTCTATTGAATCATTTCTAAAATAACAATCTAGATGGAACTGGAGGGAAATTAAGAATCCTCCAATTAGACCTTGTGGAAGAAAACATTTAGACAGTGAAGAGTAAAAAGAACTAAGGTGCTTTCGAAAGACATTTCTTAGCCTAAAACCTTTGCTCTACTGTAACAAAGAAAGATGAAAACATAATGAAAATAGGAAATAACAATAATATATAGAAGTACTTCACCAACAGCCAAGCTCAGGGATCCAGTGATCTAGCCTCCTCCATCAATAAACAAATCAAGGCATCCACAAGATCCAAAACATCATTTTTACTTCAACTTCCAAGAGACTATGTATTACTTCAAAGAGTCATCAAATGCCAACAATAAAATGAGTCCAAATGCAGTATTTATGCTACAAATGAGGAGGTGAGGTTAAGATAGGGTTTGAGTGTCATTTATTACAGAGTAAGTGCATTCCTGACCTTGAAAACCATGCAAGGCCTAAGGCAGGAATATCTGCAGCTACTTCTCTGTTTCAGTAACTCTGTTTTAACTTCTAGGGAAGAATAGGTGAAAATTTTGACTTTAAGGCTTATCGTTAACTATTACAATAATTGCCTTGATAGATAAAATATATTCTAACTGTGTAATAACTGCCAATTGCCTTTATGAAAGGAAATCAGGCTATAGGTGGCAATTTGATCTTTTGGAGGAGTAACTGCTTCCCTTTTGAATTATTCGAGGCTATCTTTGGGTATATTGGTCTTTTTTTTAATCATCAAACTCAGTAATAGGCCCTTAAACTTGATTTTTATTTAATAATTTGTCTTAATTTATCTTCTCTGTTTCTTCTTAAATAATTGTTTTATTCATTTATCTTTTATACTTTAAGCTTCAGCCTTTATCCTTTAATCACTGTCTTTAAAGGGCTAATATATGTTTTATCCTTTGATTTGTAATTAGCCCTTTAAGCCTTTTGTTCTTCGTTCCTTCATCATTACTTCTTTTGTTTGTTTGTCTGTGTGCAGGAAGGGTTTATTTGTACATTGGAGGGTTTTATAAACCATCGATGATCATGATTCATCGAGGGTATAACCATATGCAAGCCCTCCTGGCCCTTCTTAGGTGATTTTTACCTCTGGATCGTCATTCAGAGGTTAAAATATCATTGGAATGCCCCTCTGAGAAATTGCTGACATTAAAACCTACAACATACAAACAATTATTAATTTAAAAACCTACGGAAGTGGAGAAAAACACATTTTCGGGGTTTCTGAGGCATTGGGGGTTATCTACAGAGGAAAAGAGGGTGCAGGGGAGTGATCTCGGAGGAAAAATCATAAGGAAATTCAAATGAGGGCGACGAAATTTGAATTCTAGCGCGAGAAGGGAAAAGCAGTTTTGGGAAACCGTCGTGGTTTATCATGCAGGGTATGAGCGGTAAGCGGTTTCGGCCCGGGGCTGTACGACATCACTGGGAAATTGTCGTGTGTCCTAGGCGAAACCGCCCATTTCGTGCAGATTGTGGCTTTTGAACCCCGACATAAAATTATGCGTGATATGTGATTTAGACCGTTATATCCCGAGGAGTGAGATTGACAGTGCAAGTGGAGCCCGAAGATGGGGTGTAGGATTTCAGTGGAGAGTGGGGCCAGGGTGGTGACGTGAGAATTTTTTTTCGGGTAGTGCGTGGTTGAGTTGTATACAGGATGAAGGATGGGGTCACAATAGCTGTTGGATCAAGGTTGATCAATAGTGGAGATGGCCTAGGGAAGGGTGAAGCGGGGTGGAGGAATGATAGGGAAGGGGCTTAGGATAGGCGGAGGGAAATGGTCCTGTGGGGTTAGAAGGGAACGGGGGTCGGGAAGAAAAGGGGCTTAGGAGAATAGCGAAAGGTCGGGGACAGGGTTGTATGAGTGAGGGGGCTAGGGCTTAAGCGGAAAGGGGCTTAAGGCCTATATTTGTTAAGAAGGTGGGTTTTTATTATAAAAACATATTTTTTATAAGGTTTTAAAAGGCCCGATAGGTTTAAAAGGTTAGATTTAAACAATGTAAAAGGGACTTTTACATTGTTTTAAGGCTCTTTTAGAGGAAAATGATGAATAAGGGGTGATTACAAGGGTTTTTAGAGGGAAAGGAAAAATGGATTTTAGAGGGGGGAAAAGGTGATGAATGAGGGTGTAGGTGGGGTGATAAAATGAGGAAATTAGGCCTAGAAAATGGAGTTTTCTTGGAGCAGGATAAACTTTGAGAAGGCAAAAGATAAGTTTATAGTGGAATCAGTTAGGTGTAGGATGATGAAGGTAGTGATATTTCTAGAACTCACAATGTTTCTTCAAATATTGTTTCTAGAAATCTAGGATTAGAACTTAGTCATCTTTTGATATCAGTAAAATTTATTGATGACTAACACACGGGACATACCATCCTCTTCTTCTTGTCTCTTGGGAAATTATTCACCAGAAAAATTTACACCTATAGGAATAGGAACCTTCACCAATTTACTATCCTGCATATTGAACCTATGCAATATAGTCTCAACATACTTCCTCTGGTTTAACCAGAGATTCCTCTTTACCTGATCTCTCTTAATTTCCATGCCCAAAATATAGTTTGGAGCACCAAGATCCTTCATGTAGAATTTGGAGAACAATTGGGTCTCCAAATATTGGATAATTTCTTTGTCATTTCCAATCAGCAACATGTCATCCACATACAAGACCAAATAAATAACACGATCACCAATTAATTTAAAATAAGCATAGTGATCCTCTTTGCTTCTGGTGAAGCCAAGTCCCCGTATATAGGTATCAAATTTCTGATACCACATCCTTGGTGATTGTTTTAATCCATACAAAGACTTTTTTAACCTGCATACAAGTTATTTCTTACCCTTCACCATAAAATCTTCAGGTTGGTTCATGTAGATCTCCTCTTCATGATCCCTGTGAAGAAATGATGCATTCACATCCATCTATTCTACCTCAAAATCAAATGAAACAAAAACACATAAAAGTAATCTAATAGAAGTAACCTTGGCAATAGGAGAAAAAATATCACCAAAGTCAATTCTCGACACCTGGGAATAACCTTTTGCTACCAACCGAGATTTGTATTTCTCCACCTTGCCTTGTACATTCATATTCTTCTTAAACACCCATTTACTCTTGATGGGCTTCCTCCCAGCCGAAAACTCCACCAGATCCCATGCCTATTTTTTGTGCAAGGATGCCAGTTCATCAACCATGGCCTCCTTCTAGAGTTTTCCATCCTCTGAATCCACTACCTCCCTGACAGTTCTGGGATCATAATCAATTATAGTTAAAAGAAAAATTTTAACAAAAAGTAGATGGACTATACCTTTTTGGTTCCCTTCTTTTCTGAATTGATCTTCTCATAACTGGAGTTTGTGGCTCTTCCTCTTCTAAATCTTATTCTGTTGTAGAATCTGAATCAACTTCCTTTAGCTCAACTCTATCTTCTCAGGTTCCTTTGGTAGGACTCCAATTTTAACGACATATTTCACCTCTCTAAACACCACATCTTGACTGTACACAACCTTCCTTGTTTCTGGGTTCCAAAGCTTGTAACCTTTTAAACCATCCTTATACCCAATAAAGATGCACCTTTCATATTTATTATCCAACTTTGTCCTTTTCTCCTTTGGAACATGTACATATGCATCACATATAAATACCCTCAGGTGTGAAAGAGAGGGTTTATTACTAGTTCATACCTCATGTGGAGTCTTATCCTCCAACGTTGATGAAGGTGATCTATTAACCAAGTAACATGCAACCTCCACTACTTCTGCCCAGAATTCATGTCCTAACCCGGTACCATTGAGCATGCTTCTTGCCTTTTCCATCACCATTCTATTCATTCTTTCTGAAACTCTGTTTTGTTGAGGTGTGTATGGATTAGTATTCTTATGTGCTATACCACACTTCTTACAGAATTCTTCAAATTCCTTCTTGCAAAACTCTCCACCATTATATGTCCTCAACACCTTTATCTTCTTCTCTGTTTGGTTTTTCACCAGAGCCTTAAATTATTCAAATCTGTCAAAGACTTTAGATTTCTTCCTCAAGAAATATATCCATGTATTCATTGAGAATTCATCTATGAATGAGACATAGTACACATATTTTACCAGTGATGGAACTGACATAATTTCAAACACATCATTGTCCACAAACTCAAATATCTTGTTCGCCCTCTTCGCACCAGAAGGAAAACTTGCCCGATTCTGCTTCCCATATACATAATGTTCATAGAAATCGAAATCCAGAGAGAAATTAGACATATCTTCTACCATACCATTTCCATGCAGTATTCGAAGGTCCTTCTCTCTAATATGTCCAAGCCTTTGATGCCATAGCATGTTATTTCCTCCAAAGACTGCTAGGATTTCCGCTCCACTTTCAGGAACCACAGAATTGTTGCACCCATTAGTAATAGTGCTACCCTCAAGCTTGTACAGAGTTCCAATCTGAACTTCCCTCATTAATACTAGTGCTCCCCGAACCATCTTGTAGGTATATTTCTCGAACACTGTTTTTACACCTGCATCATCCATCTTGCTTACAGAAATCAGATTTCTAGCCAATGCAGGAATATGCAAAACACCAGGAAGTGTTCTAATCCTTCCACCTTGTAGCTTCAGCTTGACTTTTCCACATTTGATGATTTTGGCCTTCCTATCATCCCCTAAGAAGACATCACCACCATCATACTTATCATACCCGTAGAACCACTCCCTATGGGGAGTGAAGTGAAAGGATGCACCTGAATCAATAAACCATGCCTCATGATCTACATGTGTATTTGAAGAAGAAGCCAAATACACATCCCCACCTTCATCTGAGGTGGTTTTTGCCTCTGCAGAAGGAGCATCATCAAATCCCTTTCCTTTCTCAGGAGCTTTAGATATGCAGTCCTTTTTGTACTGCCCTTCCTTTCCGCATTTCTAGCACACCTTTACAAACTTTCTTGGAGATTTAAATCTGCCTCTAGATTTACATCTCCCACTCGAAACCTTATTCTTGTTTCTGTTCTACGACCTTCCTCATACAAATAAGGCATCTCCATTCTGGCCCTCCATATTTCTCCATCTCATTTCCTCTGTCAGCAAGGCTGAGACAATGTCATCAAAATTCAAGGTAGTTGTATTTCTACTTATTGCAATAACCAGACCGTCCCACGAATCTGGTAGAGAACAAAAAAAACTGATGAACTTATCTTCATATGAAATTTTGATATCAACAGATAACAGTCAACTTACCACATTACTTAAGGTGTTCGGATGCTCTGTCACTGAGTATCCATCCTTCATCCTCATTTTATACATATTTTTCTCTAGGAACAATTTATTCACTAGTGTCTTAGATTGGTACAAAGTCCCTAGCTTGTCCCACAAAGTCTTCGTCGTAGCTTCCCTATATACATTCAAAAATATTGAATCTGAGACAGATAACCGTATTTTTCTCTTTTCCTTCTGATCCAACTTCTTCCAGTCTTCATATGACATTTCTATTCGTTTAGTACTCGGATCTAACATGATCCACTGATCTTTATCCACCATCAGATCCTCCATCTTGAGCTTCCACAACTCAAAAATATGACCATTAAATTTATCGATCTTTATCTTTCCATTGCTCGCCATCTTCTTTCACCGCAAGAATCAATCCCGCAAATTTCCCACTAAACAGGGTCTACCACAGGCTCGAACAAAAAACCCCTCAGCAGCAAAGGCATCCCCTTGAAGCCAAAACAACTCTGATACCATATGTAGGTTTTAAACCTGTATAGAAATTATATGCAAATGAATCTTAAAAAGCAGAAAATAAACAATAGCGAGAGAATAAAACATAAAACATATATACACAGATATTTTCCCCTAGATCCCAAATCGGGACTACTAGCATGATTTTACATTATATTCCTTTTAGTGTTACAACACATATATATGCATGTCGAAGCATTAATAAACCCCAATCCATTAACCCTAGATTAGAACATAACTATAGTTTCCTTGACCGGATCTACAAAATACCACGGGTTGAAAACCATCATGTCCCAAAACCATGTGCAAACCCATGAAAAAAACCATAAGTAGGTCCACGCATCGAAAAATAGGGTCCAAGAAAATTTTCCTGGGGCGTTGTCGCCCCCCTTGTGACCCCCCCGCATGTGCAACTAATAGTGGAAATAATATAACACATACCCAATATTATGTTGTTTCTTTTACTATTTGATTAGGATGTTTTGTTGTTGAAATCTCGATTTCACCTGATTCTATTTTGATTTTCTGATTATGGGAGTGATTGCTCAATGCACACTCTGCAATTTGGTTATGATATTTTGATTTTCACATGTGTGGGTTGATCATGAAATTTTATTCAATCGTAAACCCTCCAAGATAACTCTATATGTAGAGGGTTCATAGATGAAAGAAGGGTTTCTAAATTTTGGAGAATTTTTGTTGTAGTTCTGTATGATTGTGCTCTTTATGCTCTTAGACACATATTTGGGAGAGATTTTTTGAACATATTATGATATACAACGGTGTTTATTTGGATTCCAGATGGATAAATGAGTAGTATGTATCTACATTCTCTTGTTTATTAGCCATCTCCTATTTATGTATAATCATCTTTCAATGTTTTGCTTCTTTGATGATTCATGTAATGTAGCTTCTGGTGGTATGCATTTTTATTCATGAATTCGTGTATGAACAACGCTCATGTGTTAAAATTGTTGTGCCCCTTTAATTTGTGGTCCACGAATCTCCATTATTGGTCACATTCCACTTACATCCGCTTCCTCTGAGTTCATGGGAAACAGATTCTTAGGACTTTTAACCCTGACTCTCGTGGGTTCCTCCTCCGTTCCTTCTCACCACCTCTACATATTTTGAGAGCCTCTGCTCATTGTTTCATACTTGGCCTATTTGAAAAGCCACTGAGCCATACAACCTCCTGAGCCCTCTCGTAGTATATGGTAATTCACATTAATCAAATGCCAAAGTCTTCATCATTCCTCAACCACGACAATCATTATCACCTTAATCCATATTTTGTCAGAGGCACCCCTAAAAATTGTCTACATATAACCTCTTATTTCAAGATGTCCTAGGCACTATCCTTTTGCAACTCAAGGTTGTCTCTAGGAGCTACAACAACCCCCATCGGGAGGCCTTTTCCAATGTCAAAATCCTACTGAGATCCTCAAGAGTTTCATCCTTTAAGGGTGGGGTCCAGTCCCTAATGAGTTTCTGGTCCTGATGCTCACTACCCCAATTTGCTAACTTATCTGTCGCTTTTTTTCTCTCCTGGTAAACATGTTCGAAGTTTACATATTAGAAGGAAGAGAGCCTAGAGAGAATATGTTCACCGATAAGATCTAGCCTCTAACTCGTAACCATTTAGTTCGGGGGGTGGGTGTAATTTGTCAATTTTTGTAGCATGGAGATCACTATTTTTGAACCCCCCATGATCTGCGACTTGGTCCCCAATTCCACTGCAACTTGTAATCATTTTTTGAATGCTAGAAACTTAGCCATGTTATTGGTGGTATTTCCACATGAGGCTGCATAAATTTCACCGCTTTCCCTTTGTCATTCCGTAGTATTCTACCAAGGCCAACCAGACCCGAGTTGCCCTTGGATGCTCCGTCAAAGTTCAATTTGAGGAAGCCCTGAGGCAGGAAGCTAAAAGAATTGGGAGAGCGGTATTTCATAAGACTTAGGCTAACAGGCCCAGAGGTGGAAGAGTTCAGGCTAAGATCTAGCGCGAGAAATATTTCCCATTCCATGTCTGCCGCCTTCCAATACTCATCTCACCAATTGGAGATTAAAATAGTTTCCTTAATTTTGCTCATCACCGTTTTCCAGACCTAGTCAGTTTGGATGCTCTCTAAATGAAATGTTGCCCTGTTTCTTATTTTCCAAATTTTAGAGAGGAAAAATACCTGTGAGATGCACCATGCTATGTTCACAATGGGGTTCTTGAAGAGCTTCCAACACCATTTCTCCAATTATTCCTTTAGAATATTATCCTACTGGTCACATACCTTGAACAGTGAAGCAAGTCGGTCCCTGATCTCATGATATTTGGAACAAAATTTCAGTAAGTGATCGGTTTATTCCTCCTCTCTTGTGCATTAGGGGCACCAAGAGGGGAAACATAATTTTTTTTTCCTAATTTTATCCTACGTGACGAGCTTTTCGTGCCTGATGAGCTAAAGGAAAAATGAAAACTTGCACCACAACTTTGATTACCAGATCCATTTCTATAATGGGTTAGGTACCTGGTCAACTGAGGTAGAGAGAATAAAATAGGCCTTTTTGAGAGAGAACATTTCTTTTTGAAGGTGACCCCAATATAGATTTTCTAGTTCCCCGTTGTTCAGAATAGGTTGTTGACGTAGGATCAGGGTGAGGGCTTCCCAATCCAGGGGTGGGTCCCGCACTGGCCAGTCATTAAGAGACTTCCAAACTCTCCACTTCATTATTTCATTGGAATCTTGCCAAAATTATATAACTTTATCTGTGCCCGGATGGGTGGTAAAGGTTTCACTATCCCACAAACCGTCCTCGAAGTTTAGTCTAGGGTGTTGCATCTAGGCCTCCTCCCAAAATATAGCTTTACTATCATTTTTGATCTCCCAAAAAGCATGATCCTGAATTAATGCCCGACTTTATTTTTCCCTATGTATAAAATATCTAACACAACTCTAATACCCATGTAGAAATTACACCAATGGATTTAATATGATCATGCAATTTACTATAACAAGATACTGAATCCTTCTACAATATTTGTGGAATTCAAATCATGATCGCTCAATCACATGCAAGTAAGAGAAATAAGTAAATTAATCACACAACACAAGATTTTCCTGGGGAAAACAACTACTCAAAACCCCTCCATCTTTATTGTATGATAAACCAAGGAATCATGAAACAATACAACACATGTGTGCTCACCACAACCTCATACACTCTATCAATTGTCTCACACTGGTCTAGGAAAAATTGGACCAATACATAGCCAATTTCCTTCCCACCTTTAGCTTGCTGATGGGCCTCTAAATTAGACATAAAATAAGGCCCATCTAACCTTTCCTAGGCTAGTCTACCTTCCTTATACACATAGAAGGACATATTAAATCTCGCCTTCTGCACTTAATAATGTTTTCTTATGCTTTAATATGTTCTTAGGAAGTATTAAAGGTAGTTGCATATTTTTGCCTAATATTAGTTATTTTTATAGAATATTGTGAGAATATTTGGAAGATTATACAGATTTGGAGAAGGAGATTATTTAGGGACTTGCTCCCTACTACTGGAAGATCAGAATTAGAGAATAAATGAGCACAACATCAGGAAATTAGGGAGAAATCTTGAAGAGTGTTTTCACTCAGTAATTTGTAAGATTGGAAAGAACACACAATAGAGGACAACATCAAACCACTTTGGAGTCCAAGACCTAGCCTTCCTATACTTAGAGAAGGCTCTCTCTACTTTTTATGATTTAACTTAATAATTATAACTACTAATATTAGGCTAGTCATAGAGATTACGAGGGTTCTTTGTTTGATTTATTGTGTCATTGGACAGATAGAGCTATAGGGACTAATCCATTGGGTCATGGAGTCAAAAGGCTTGGATGGCACATCAACATCAAGAGAATCACAGGGAAAGCTAATTGTGCTAGATGGATCTTTAGAGAAGTATGAATTATGAGGTGAAAGAAATAGTAGGGTTTAAAAAAAAAGTGACTAAAGAGCAGTTCAGAATTATTTATTTAGACTTTAGTAGAAAACATTCAGATAGTAAATGTAGACAAAATTAAGGTGCTTCGACAACAAATATTAATCTAAAATTTATGATTTACAATTAGATTAACATATGCACAGTGAAGGAAACAACAGAAACAATTAACAGAGAAATGGCACATCAGCATTTTCACACAACTCAAGAATCCTTTAAACAGTCTTTGATTATTGATGTCCAGCTCCACAATTATAGTGCTCCAATATAGTGGTTCTTACAATGCAGGGGCTAACAATATCCAACCCTTTATAATGAAAATTCAAGCAGTATTTAACTAAAACTAAGTTGGTTTCCCTAATTTACTTTGGCAAATTTCATTAATTACAAGCAAACTGAAATTTAGACAAGTGTGGCCATGCAAGGCCCAAATAAGAAAATCTCTAACAAAACACCACCTGTAGAATTAATTTTGGTATCTCTTCAAGGATGCAAAACTCAATTGGCTCTCCATAAATCTAAACAGTGGCTTGGAGGCGACTGATGTGGTTGCAAGGAGGCAACATTGGGTGGTTCTGACATTTGGCTCTTCTTTTGGGCTACCTCTGTTGGATCATTAAAGATGATGCAATGCTGACATTTATGATCAATCGGTGGATGTGTTTAGGTGTCCACTGTGCTTTTTCAATATTGGTACATACATAACTTTTTCCATTCCTTTTTTATGGGAATTGTTGTGCCTATGACTTGTCGGTACACTTCCTCCACCTCTGTGTATTTACTGAATGTGGGGCTAGTGAGGAAAACAACTTCAACTCATGTTGAATAAAGATGTCATTGCTCAAGAGGTTCCAGACAACTCTCCCGATCATCTTTCCTTTTATGTTGGTGAATTTGGTGGTATCCTTAGTTGTTTCTTTGAGTTTGGTCATATAATCTCCCCTTTGGACCAAATTCTTATTTATTACATATAGTGAGGGAAATCCTTTTGCCACTAGGGGTTCAATATTGTTTAGGAATCTGTTGATGGCCATGTCCAACTCACGACACTTCTCCTCCAACTACCTTACTAAATTCCTCTTAGTGAGGACCTTTCTCACTTTTAATATGGTTGTTGTTCTGTCTTGTAAATCCAGCCCTTCAAGCTCATAGCTGGTTTTGGAGTTCATAAATTTTATGATTTTAGGGGTTGTGATTGGCATGTTTCCTAATTCCTAATTTCCTTTTTCAATGGCCATTGCGAATTTTTCCACCAGCTCTTTCTGTTCAAAAATGATGTGGATGGAGTGCCAAATTTCCTCCACTAAAGTTATGATACTGCCCCAAATTATCAACTTCATTTGGCCCAAAATACTGATGTTCGAAAAATCCTTCTTCGCCATCTCTAATCTCTCATTCTGATTTTTGGCTATCTCATGGGTAGTTTTAGACCTAGAATTTTTGTCTTTTAGGATTCCAATCTGTGATTCTAATTTCTGGATCTCTTGTGACTACAGGGTCATACTTTCCATGGCCTTTGACAATTATTCTGTCCAACTAGATGTTCTAGTAGTTGTGGGAATAACTGATGGAATTGTTGAAATGGGGACATCTTCCACTGGGATGAGTGCCACTCGAGTTGCTTCTTTTTCCTTTAGTAGTTTCTCCATATCATTTTCCATCTGCTTGATTTGGGCAGACTGTTCCACAACTAGCTTCAATAGCTATGCCTTCTGTGACTCCTCTTCCTCAATGCCTTTGGCCAAGGGGTCTTCTGTTGCTGGCATCTTGAGTTGTTTCCCAAGGGATGTTATGTCAGCATTCTTCTTCTTTAAGACTTCTTCCACAGCTTGAACATTGGCTAGGTCATGACCCAGTTTCACTATTAAATCTTCTAAAGACTTGATCCTTGAGTCTTTAGCCATGGAATATATATTTACTATCTTGAGTTTTGATTTAGCATTGGATAAGGATACCTGCAACTTTGACAAGCTCATAGCAATACTTTTCAGGGTGGAGGCCACCATTTCTCCAGTCTGCTTGTGTAATTCCATCTGGTCAATTACATGGATGTCCTTGGCATTAAATTGGAATGATGCCTTTTTGTAATCTCTTGCTTCTTGGGGTTGTGGGACCAAGGCTTATAGAAATTCCATTTGCATCCTTCTCTTCTTAGTGTCAAAAGCAGAAATTAGCCTTGTTTGTGAGCTTGGGGTTTGATTCCATAATTGATTGTAAGTTTTAGTCTTCAGCACCTCATTTCTCAATTTTATTTCCTTGAATGTGTTATAAACTGATTTTTCTTGGCCTTCTATGGTAGGTATAGAAGTAGATGTCCATAAGGCCTGCTGCTGCAGAGACATTATGGCTGTAGATGTAGGGAAGGCCATTATTTGACCACCCATTGGACATGGCCTAGGGGTGTCTGCAATAGGAACCATTGTTTTCTACCCTGATTCTCCTCCTTGATCAATCTCCATATGAACTCAAGTAATATTCCTATATCTTAGTTTGAATTCTTTACTAGAGGTATCAGTCACCGAAGGTGACTAATCCTCTCTTGGCCTTTTTCTCCCTATCTCTTTCTCTTGCTCTTTCCACTTGACTTATTTTCCTTCTACATTCTTTCTTTCTTGTGGTGTTGGGGTCTGGACGCTTGGAGAGGAGAAAACTTGTTCTTATTCTTCTTGGAGGGTATTGGTCAGGGGGGTATTGGATAGGGGGTGCGGAATATCCATGGGAATGATATGTAGCCTAATGGGCGGTATGGGATACCACATATTTCAGAACCCCCCCCCCCTTCCCCCCTTTTGTTAACATTCGGCAGATGCGGGGAGGTCAAAAAGCATTGTAGGCCATATGACTCTCGAAGGTGAGCGGAGATGGAGAGGAGTTGCAGGGGGTTTAACATAGACATGATGTGTCAAGGAAAGTGGGTCTGCCCACAACCCACAGATTCACAGATTTTCTTATATACTGTGGGATGTAAACTTCAGACTTTGTGATTTGTGATCTGCACTCAGGTCCCACTTTCATCACACATCGTACCTCGACAATCTTAACACTTACCTCTGCAACTAACCTTTTAAAACTTGCATTGTGCAGTATGCAGGTCAGGGCCACGTCATCTGCCACGTTAGCATGCCATGTCAGCATGCCACATCATCATATATCAACTGCAATATATGGATTTGGGGTCACATCATCTGCCACGTCATTTCTACATCATCTTGCCACATCACCTTCCACGTCACTACATATTGAACTTCGGTGAGTTTAACCTTTACCTGCGGACTTATTTATTAAAACTTGTGATTTGCGATTGCGATTGGGCCCCACCTTCATCGCACGTCACACTTCGTCATCTTTAACCTTTACCTTTTGTGCTTAAATTTTAAAACCTGTGATGTGCGTTATGCGATGGTTATATTGCATGTTAAGACTTTTAACTTGCGGGCACTTGATAGATATGTTTTGAAACGTGCGAAGTGCAGGATGTAACACGCTAAAAGCTATGAAAGTATGCAAAGGCAAAAGGTAAGGAAAATGTGGAATATGAAGGTTTTTCATGCGGATTTGATAATTTATAAAGGTCTAATAGGTCCCACCAAATCGCATCGGTGGAGTTTTATGTTTCAGCAATAACTTAAAAAAAAAAGGTTAACACTTGCGGGGTGCTACATGCGAGCAAGTGGTATGTATCGGCTACTAGTGGGCATGTGGAGCTGTAGCATTTAGACTTTGGACTTAGATATAAGTGGGTTTATAGAGGGATAAGTCTGAATGGATATGTATGTAGGTTTTTGGGTTTACCATCAAACTTAATCAGCAACCCTTCCTCCTTCCCTGAACTGGAAGGCAGATAAATTCTTTTTGAATTTCTTGACAGTCAGGCTCTCCCTTTATTTCCCTGAAAATAAATGATAGACATGGAATATTATTTTCGGTGAGACAAATCTAAGCAATAATCAGCCACCTGGTGATACTGTGAAATACAGGGGTCTAACAGTGGCTCCATCTGGGGATGGTAGCTCATTTAGGAGGTGTCAATAAGACCGTAGACTAGTGGCCAGATCCATTAGGCTGATCCCAAACCTACAACCTGATCTGCTACAACTTCTATGGCTGAAAACCTTCAAGCTAAAGTCAATACTTTCTGCAAACTGAATTCTGGAACCCACTTGATCTAAAAACTGAAAAAGTAACCTGAGAGTGAAAATTGGAAGAATTCTCAAAGTCCTGAGCTCATTTTCACACCTACCTACCCAATCTACAATTCTAATCATTTTTCTTCCTTTTGGGGTGCATTTAGACTTGCAAACCCTGACCTCATTTTTATTTTGAATTGCTAACCTATAACCTATCCCTTATTTCTCTTATTGGTTCAAATTAGGCTTTTGAACCAATGTCATTTTCTACCTAGCTACTGATAAGCCAAGATTAAATGTTTTGGAAAATATTCATTTTCTAACCTATCAGCAGAAAACTCAAAATTGTAAAATCATGCTTAAACTATATGCTTGTACAAAACTCTTTTTAATAGTAGTGGCACTTTGATTTGCAACGCTTTCAGAAATGTATATATATATATATATATATATATATATATATATATAGACTAGGCTTATGGCCTTCACTTCAAGCTTTAACCTTCTCCAATGGATTTTTGAAAATTGTAGGACTATGGTATTTACAATGTTGAGTTTAATCTAAGTTTTTAGTAGAAATAATTTTTTAGCATCTTGCCATCGACAAGACCTTCAAACAGCTCTGTTCCATCCATCTCTTGCAGGAAAAAGGCATTGTCTCCTCTAAAAGAATGAATTATGTATGGGCCTTTCCACATGTTGTCAAACTTGCCATGCTTACCTTTATCTTCCCTTCTGGAATCCCATTTGAGAAATTTATCTCCAATATTGAAATAATTTTCCTTTGTTCTTTTGTCAGAGATCTTCTTCATATTCTCTTCCACCACCTGAGTTCTGTTGTACACCTCTTCTCTGGACTGCTGTAGCTGAATGGTCTAGATTATTCTTCTTTGTACATCATTTTCCTCAGCCTACACTTCTTGAATGATTTTCATGGCTGCCACTCCTAAGGATGTTGGGAAAAATACATCCATTCCATAGACTAACTGGTATGGTGACATGCCAATTGATTTCTTAGTTGTCAGTTTGTTATCCCACAATGCATGCACCAATTTGTTATGCCAGGATTTCTTGTTGTCTTCCAAAAACTTCTTGATGATGTTGACCAAGCTCTTGTTGGAGGATTCATCTAGTCTATTACCTTGAGGGTATTAAGCTTTTGAATGCCCCAAAGAAATGTGATATATGTGGCAAAAATCCACCATATTCTTGGACTAAAAAGTAGCAACATTATCTGTAATGATTTTCCTATGACAACCAAACCTGGATAGGATGTTGGCTTCAAGAAATTTGATAATCACTGAGCCAATAACAGTTCTAGAAGGAATGGATTCTATCCATTTGGTAAAATAGTATGTAGTAGTAAGGATCCATTTATGTTGGTCATAGGAGGAAGGGTGGATTTCTCCAATAAAGTCTAAACACCATTGTTGGAAAGGAGCTTCAAAAGAGATTGGCTATAAAGGCAGAGGCAACAACTTTATTTTTCCCTCAAAAATTTGGAATTTATGATAGGTAGCTACCATTTTATGGATATCTAGGAAGAGAGTAGGCCAATAGAAACTAACCCTAAGGATATTATTAGCATTGGTTTTCCAGTAGAGATGGCCTCCGCAATACCCTTCATGGAATTCTTTCATAACCCTAGCTACATCTGCTTGAAGAAAACATTTAAGAAATATGCCCCCAGAATATTTCCAGTACAAAACAGTTTCTAGGATGTAGAATTTTACACCTTTCAATTTCAAGAATCTAGCTTTTGTTTTGGACAAACCAGGAGGAGCATTTAAATAAAATAGAACATACATTATATCTGTGTACCAGGGATAATTTAGGAATGCTTCCTCAATAGGTGGAGTCGCCAGCTCCTCTTGTTCATCCAGTGAATGGCTCATGTTAATATCTAGTGCTTTAAAATTTGTTTCAGCCATAAATTTGGCTAATCCTTGTTCCTTGATTAGTTTGGTAAGTCTGATCTCTAAATCATACTTCAAGATGACAACAATCCACTTTCCTCTTTTTCCATCTGAATCCTATGTTAGGATGTCTTTGACAACTGTATTGGGCAAAAATGCAATGATGTGTGAATGCAGAATGTAAACTCTAAAATCGTTCAGTGCTTTGATCAATGAAAAAGCTTTCTTTTCCATGATATTGTACTTCAAAGGGGCATCTCTTAAAGCTTGATTGAAAAATGCTATGGCTTGCTCTTTTCCATCCTTATTTTTCCACAACAATACATCAAAAATTTTGTTGAAATATTCCTAAATTAGCATGCAGCTAATTGGAATATTAAATTATGTTGTCGCTTCTTAGTTAGAAGAATAAGAGGGTATGGAGACCGATAAATCTCCTTAGTAGGAATAAAATCACTCCTAATGTGAATGGGGGTCCTCTAAGTATCTGGATTAAGCACCCTTGTGTGTGAAAAGGGGCTGGAGGATGTGGGTCAACTTTGACCAAATAAATAGCACTGGTATGGAAGGAGTGGCATTCATTGAGGGACAACGCAGCTTTGGAGGGAGATTCCATGCATGGAAGTAGTGGCTTTAATGAGTGGGGCCTGTTGGCCCTCGTTTTTTATCTCTTTTTGTTTATGAAATTCACTTTATTTTCCATACTATCCATATATACACCATCATATTCACCTCATTTTTAACAATAAATGCATATACATTTATTTAAATTAAGGTTTTCAATTCTTAGAAGGTTTTATAAAAAATAAATTTTAAGTGCATTTTTGGACCAGATCAGAAATTCTCGTAATGGCCTCATGGTTTGCATATTTGCTGGACACTTGGGCTCGAGCTAGATATATTTATAAAAATCTTGGGAACTAAGATTAATTTTACACCTATTGGTTCATTCAAATTGAGCTTTAATAGGCTCGGTCAGACGCGGCCAAACATGACCTGTTTTTATGGAGGATCCATAGGAACTAGGTCAAATTTCTTATTTTATGGGATTTTCCAGATTTTGATGGATCTGTTGGATGAATTCGACCTGATTGGATAAGATAAGGATAGCCATGGCTATAGGAGACATTTTAGATTAATTTTTTGTATATTTTATCTATTTAACCCTTAGACTTTGAAGGCATTGATATGTAGAAATTGTATGACTTAACATTATTATTTATAAGACTTTGGAGAGCTAATTGAAGATATGTTCTATTCCATTTGATATTTTTATATGATGATTTATTGAATGAATTTTTAGTATCTGAAAGCACTTTCAGCGTGCGAGGTAAGGGTGGAGGGCCCCCACACTGAGCTAAGTGCACTTCTTAGTTATTTGTAGTTGCAGTTTTTGAACTAGTTTGTTTTATGCTTAACTTGTTGATTAGATTTATGTTGATGTTTTATGAGTGCTGATGAATATAATTATCATTATTATTTTCCATATGAAAGGGCAATCAAATGTTTAATTTAAACATTCTTTCTATCTGATTAATATCATAAGCTAGAATTCAAATTTTCATGCTTTTAATTCTTTTCTGAAATCCCGTTTTCTAACAATAGTATTATTGATGAATGAATCTGTGATGAAGGAAAACCAGGATCTATTTAGTTAAGATCCTCTTCAATTATTGTTTCATGCATATTAATATATTTCTTAATTGGTAGTTTTTTATTTTTAATTCATGAAGTAATCTTGTTAGAGAAGGACAAATAAATCTCTTAAGTTAGGAGATTCTTGCACACTTGAATTTAGAAATTATTAAAGTTAGATTTATATTTGTAATATGCATTTCCTTAATCATTGATAAATCATCTTCAAACTTGATCATAACTGAAACCTATATACTTTGGGGATCCTTCTAAGTCCTACTAGCTTGGATTGATAATAAATGCTTGTATTTGTTTACTTGTTAAACAACCCAACATTTTGGTGCCGTTGCCGGGGAAGCATATTTCAAAACAGTCAATTAGGAAGATAAAAAGATAAAAAAATATATATATACATCATCAAAAACAAAAAAAAACATAGTTTTTCTTTTAAGTAATTTTTTCTTATGCCTAGAGATAGAGATCAGAAGGGTAGATTTGTGAAAAAAAATCCCCCAAAATATCATTCATCCACAAGACTAACAACACCTATTGTTGGAAGACATATTATAGAAGAGTTATAGGAAAAACAAAGATCAAGACAAAGATTAACTTTAGTTGAAAGAAAAATATTGGTAGCCTTGGAGCTAAAAATAAAACAATCACCTAAAGAACCTCCTTCCTTATGGAAACAAAAAGATACAATAAAACCAATTGTTGAACAACTAGAGCAACATGTCCTTGAAAAAATCAAAGTAATGCAAGAAATAAAAAATAAACCTCATATTGAAACACTATATATCTTTGAGCAAGAAATGGCTGAAGAAGGAGAAGGATCAAATAGGCTAAACATGACTCCTGAACAAAGGCTTGAATATGAAATATAACAAAGGGAATGGAGAAGAAAATGAGAGAAAGAAAGAAAAATTGAGGAAGAATGAAAGGCAAAGGAATATAGAAGAGAAGAAACACTTAGAAGGATATAATAAGAAGCAAGAAGAGAAAATCAAAATAGAAGAACACAAGAAAATGAGCAAGAAAATAACAATGATCAGGAAATTACTTTTGGCTTTCCAATATTAGATGCAAGAGAAATATTAGGAGAAGAAATTAAAATGAAAAACATTCCACCTTCTTTATTGCAAAATTTCTATGGAATGTCAACATAAGATCTTGATGCATTCATGTTCGAGTTTGACATCTTGTGTAGAACTTATGGATATACAGATGACACACACAAGCTTTGATTTTTTCCTACTACTTTGAAAGAAGTAGCCTTGAAATGGTTTATGGGTTTAGGAGAACATACAATTGCTTCTTGGGATGAAATGAAGAAATTTTTTCTTAAAAAGTATCAAGCTTATTGCAGGGCTAGAGACTCAAAAGAATACATTTTTAGAATGACACAACAAGAAGACGAAAGTTTGGAAGAATATTTGGAAAGATTTCTTTAAAGTTTACAAAAATCCAAACATCATCCTCTATGTCCTTACACCATTCGAGATGAGTATTTATACATCCTTAATGTGATGGGAAAATTAGATATATACAATTTACCATTTGAATAAATTTCTGAACTTTGTCAGAAATACTCTAGGGGAAGAGCAAAGAGTGGAAAAAGAGATATTTCATCAACAGCTTCCAAATCTGCAGCAAGTGCAATAACAAGAGAAAAGATAGGAAGTTTACTAGAAAATTTCAAAATGAATATCTTGATCACTTTCGGAACACAAGTAGATTTCTTAAAATCTAAGAAGAAGAAGGAAGAACAAGATGAAATCTTAGCAATTTTATGTCCAAAGTTTAGGCAAAAACATCCACTCAGGGAATGTCCTTGCAAAGTATACAAGTGTGTGGACTATGCACATAAAATCATGCAACATAAAATTTTCCTAAATTAAAATAATTGAAAGGAGAAGAAGTACAAGGAGTAGATTCTCTCTACTATATGGCACCAAGGAGACCTTGAAAACCAAGGATGCCTCAACAGTTCCCTCAACAAAACCCCCAAAATTTTCAATATCCTCAAAATTCATGGAATACACCAATTCCATGGAAAGCTTGGCCTCCACAACTATATGAAAACCAACTTGTACAAGGTCAGAGGGGATATGGTTATGGAACCTAGCCACCTCAGCAGATGTATCCTCAACAATATCAATATCCACAACCATTTCCTCAACACCAACAATTCTAGCAACATCAACCAATGCCATTTCCACCCCAAAATCAACCAATGCTAACTCAACCTCAATAGCTTCAGCTACCTACTAACCAACCACCTCCTAGACCAACACAATTTCCAGCTCAGCCATTAGCTAATCCAAGTAACAAGGTGGATAGACCAACATACCATGTGGAAGAGGCAACATATTATCCTACTTATTCAATTCTTCCCATACAAGATGTCCACCTAAGGTCTGGGAAGGTGTTATAGAAATATTCTCCTTAGATAATTGAAGAAAAAAATGAATAAGGAGAACAAAGTCAACAATCTCAACTAGAACAAAAAATTTAGAAAGGTAAATCTATGATGACCTAGACTCCACCATATCCAGAGAGATTAATACAATAGAATATCCCAATATCTTTGCCTGAATTTAATATTCTAGATGAATTGAAGAAAACGTATGTCAAAATTCCTTTGTTGCGTGCAATTAAAGATATTCCGATATATTCAAAAAAAATAAAGGAATTATGCATTAATAAATATGGCAGCATAAAGAAGGATCCACCTACAATCCAGGTAATTGGAATTTTAGCTAGTCTCATGTCTACAAACACAACCATTGAAAAATATGTTGATCCAAGGATTCCTATGGTTACCATTTTGATTAACAAATTTTCAGTGCCAAATACTTTAATAGAATTGGGTGCAGCTATAAATTTTATGACTACAGAGACTATGAAACATTTGAATCTGAACAAAATTAGACCTACTACTACAGTCGTAGAACTTGGAGATAGATCTAAAGTTGTACCAGAAGGTATATTGGAAGATATCATTGTCTCACTGGATTCATGGGAGTATCCTGTAGACTTCTTGATTTTGCAGCCAAAAACAAATTTGGGAGGACATCGCTTAATTTTAGACAGACCATGGTTAGCCACTGTAGATGCTTACATTGGATGTAGGTCAGGAAGTATGATTATTGCACATGGAGATGAAAGGAAACATGTTGCATTGTATCCTCCCGATCAATATACTTCTTTATTATCATGGCTTGATGGAGAAGAACAACAAGAGCTTCAATCTGTTCTTAGTCTTAATCAAGTTTACAATTTTAGAGAGGAGGAAGAAAATGAGGAATTATTCGATATTTTCATCTCAGAACCAAATATTTCAGAGTAGCTTAGAATAACTCAATACGAAGCTGCTAGTTACCTTTTAAATGAGTGTTTTCAGGAAAATTTCACTATACAATCATTGCAAAATACATTCGAAAGTATTTTTCCTATTAATTCAATTACCAATTCAAAGAGAAAAATCATTGAGATTAGTCCTAGGAGACATTTGAATATTGGTAATAACTTACAATCATCACAAGAGGAAGAGCTAATAACATTGTTACAAAAATATTCAAAATATTTTTCCTGGGATTACATAGACTTGTAGAGGATTCATCCAAAAACATGTATCCATCACATTTACATTGATGACCAAATTAAACCTATAAGGAAACCACAAAGAAGGATGAACCCCATGATGAAGGAAATAGTGAAAGAAGAATTACATAAATTGTTACAAGTCATATTTATCTATCCTATTTCAGATAGTCAATGGGTTTCACCCTTAGTTGTAGTACCTAAGAAAAATGGGAAGTGGAGAATTTGTGTAGATTACAGAGAACTCAATAAAGCTACATTAAAGATCATTTTACTTTACCAATTATAGATCAAGTGTTAGATTCATTAGTTGGAAAGAAATTCTTTTCATTTCTTGATGGATTTAGCGGGTACAATCAGATAAAGATAACATTGGAAGATCAAGATAAGACAACATTCACATGCCCATGGGGAACATATACATACAATGTATTACCCTTTGGTTTATGTAATACACCTTCTACCTTTCAGAGAGTATTCCTTGCCATATTTTTTTATTTAATCCATGAGTGTGTAGAAGTTTACATTGATGATTTCACTGTATATTTGGTGGAACAATTGATGATTGTTTACAAAAGTTCGAAAAAGTGTTGAAAATATGCATAAAGACAAATCTATCACTCAGTAATGAAAAATATTTTATGATGTTAACTGAGGGAATAGTGTTGGGACACCATATTTCTTCTTCAGGAATCAAGGTGGACCGAGCAAAAATTCAAGTCGTCGTAAATTTAATACCATGCACAACACAAAAAGATGTTAGAATTTTCTTGAGTTATGCAGGCTACTAAAGGAGATTTATTGAATTTTTTTGTGTTATAGGTCAATTTGGGCATCATTCCCAATGACCTGGTTAACTGGAAAACATCTCCAGGACCAACGAATAGGGTCTATCATCCCATATCATTTCAGTTGCTACCTGCCCTAAGACAAAGAACAAGACAAATCATTCATGACTTTCATCTACAAAGGTTTCTAAGATTTTAATTTTATAATATATCATATGAGATCTCATCAACGCTGACTCTAAAGGGACTAAGTGCATTTCATATGTAGGTAGCCCCATTCAAGGCTTCTCTGCAAAGCACTTCCCAACACTCATAGGTGCGTTGGTCACATTGGGAGTGCAATTCTCATTGTTCCGGAATCTCCACTTGGCCAGTGCCTTCTAGAAGAGTTCACATGTGTCAAACTTCGAATCCATGTGTCCATTTGACATCTACAAGATTTGGAACATGTCTTTCTTATTATTGGAAATTCATTGATATTAACACTACCTCCAGATCCTCTATAAATTGAGCACAGATCTTAGTGTTTGATAGGGAAGAATTTGAGTAGAGAGATCTTGGCGGAATTTCAATTGAGGAGTTGATTTGTGTAACATGCTGCTGGAGAGATCTACATTGTGATGAGGCTGGGATGCTGCTGGAGATGGTCACTTCAAATCAATCACTGGGTTGTAACCTCCCCTTCTATCCATTAATAAATATTGCTTCTTACTTTCCCACATATTTATCTGTATAAGCTCATGTTTTCCATATTATGAATTATTATCTAATGTATATGGTTTATGTTTCATTGATTTAGCTAAATAGCTTGAATAGACATCTATATTATTGCTATCTTTTACTGTTTAGTGTTCATGTTTGTAGGAAATATTTTTGGACATCTAGCTTGGATTTGAAGCTACAGTAAAAGCGACAGAAGGAGACTTTCGAAGCTCTTGGACTCCAAGTAAGCTTCTTATTTCATTCTGTGTGTCTGTTCATAGTTAGGAAAAGTAGTTGTAACGTCTTTAATATGTTGTTATAGATAAGCACCTATCTAGGGAAGAATGATTTATCCGTAATTCATAATTTTGCATAACAAATTAGCGACTCCGCTGGGGAGTTTACCCTTCATCCTAGGTGTATTTTCCTCTGATTTTCTCTGTTTACTCACCCAGTAGCTTTTAGTCAAAAAGATTAGGTTCTTTGAAATTCAAATTTTCATTAGAATTGTGTTAATCAATTGTGTTTTTCATTGTACACTATGCCCAACACACTGTTGGACAGGACATATTGCTTTGCATAGCATTGTCTCCCTTTCAAGCCCGCGTTGCAAAGCACTATCTCTCTTTAGAGACTGCGTTGCCTCCTGAAATCATCCAAATTCCATTGAGTTTGTCATTGCAATTTGTTTTAGTTTGTTCTTTGTTGTGTTTCGAAAATCCTGAGCCTCATATTGACCAGTAAAATTATCCACCTCTTCCTCCTTTGAAAGAAAATTTTGTTCAATGTTTGGTTAAAGCATTTTTCTTTATCATTGATGAATTAATTTCAAAGTACTTTCATTGTCACATTAGATTCATTTTCTTTTGAAAAGGAAATTGTCGTAAATTATTCATTTCTTGATAGGAGAAAATGTTGTTAAATTCCTCATTTTTCCTTCAAAGAGAAATTGTTGTTTATATTCCTCATTTCTCAAAATTAAAAGGCATTTGTTTTTGTTGATTTAGTGCACTTAGTTTTTTTTTTGCATTCATAAAATTAAAGGAACTGAAAAGAAAAACCTGCATTTTCATGTAGTGGATTGTGTGATTTGCAAAAGGAACAATTAGGAAATCTTCATTTAGTTTGTGCTCTTTGATTTGTTTTCTCTCAAATTGTTTGCTCTTTCCCTCTAGTAGCTAGGATTTTCATTGAAAAAATAAAGTGAAAGATTGCTTATCATTATTAGTTTACATTTTAGGAATTTCCAATACATCATCGTGGTGAAACTTTGAAAGGAAAATTGATAAACAAGATCAACTTAAAATTTATCTCAATTTACCTAACAAAGCACTAGAACCATAATGATAAAATTTAGAAGGTCTAAGCTAGAGACGTGTTCTAACATCGTAAAACATAGCACTGTCATTAACTTGTCTACGACACATTCGGAGTGTGATACCTCACTCCACGTACATAATTATATTGAAGCTCATCCATGTACTTTCAGGTATATCAGGCGGTGTTATAGTATGAAAAGGATAAAAGGGTGCTCTCACTGTGCAGTTTTGCAACAGACATCGCTAATATGGACTTGGGCCTCCACGTATCTTCGAGTATATTTGGGAGGATAAATTTTAGGTGCTATCCATCCACAGTGAACTGAGTTTGATGCCTTGTAAATTGTGATACACCGAACACAACATTCGGGGATATTTCCTTCCCATACTTCTTGGTTTGCCAGGAGGTATTCTGCAGTTCATAATTTCTTGGTAAACCCCTTTTCCTAGCATTACCCTTTTATTTTTTTTATTTTTTTTTGGTTAAAATAAACCAATAATCGTGGAAGAACAAAATAATTTCCCCCTTCATTCATGTATATTATCATTAAAACCACCTTTACCACCAGAAGTTACTTCTAGTAGGCGAAGGCGATCACGCTCTGCCGAATCAAGTACAATTCATAGCTCTAGTGAAACATCATCTTCCCATAAACCAGAGTTAGCTCAATTTGTTTCTACACATACCGGTTCATCTACTATTGTTGAAACAAAGTATTCACAGCTACCCATGGTCACGATCCATCCAATCAGTGAGACCATACCTCCTGGACCTGACGTTGTTCAAACAGAAATTGATCCAGATCCTGTCTCTTATTTTCCAGAACATTTGAATCCTAAAGTCATACAACCGGAAGTTTTTCCTGCATTTGGTCATCCCACAATTTTCTATAGCCATTGAGTCTCCCATATCACATAGTCAACCACCTAAAATATATTTTTGGCCTGATGGTGAAATACTTCCACCTGGTTTAATTGCAATTGAATAAATCCCACAAGACGAGGCACCTTTAACTCCAACCCATTTTGGTGAGGACCCTTACCTGTATGAGTCTTTTCCTCAATCGTTACCATCTGCTTTTGTTGATCCTGTTCCAATTCAAACTCCCGTCGATTGAAAAGGGTATACATTTGGTCAAGTAACCATGCCTAAACCAACATCTTCAGTTGGGCCATCTGTTCCAATTACGTCAGCACCTACCCTCGCTACCCTGTCGGTGTTCATAACTTCACCAAAGTTATATTTTCATGGTGGGCCTATGGTCCCATCAGGTTACAAATCATTATCTAGAATTTTCTCTGGTGCATCTTCAAACCCATGGACTTTACCAATCTCATCATTTGGTATTCTAACTGGTAATCCTATAGTGAGTACTGAATGAATTGATTCTTTATACACATCATTAGGGAAATATCAAGCCGGTCCTTCTGGGTCTATTCCTTTAAGTACATATCAATTGGACTCCCAACATTTGGAGAGCAATATTTTTCATATTATTATCCTCCTCATGCTCGGGGGAAACCTTTGGTCACCCAATATGAAGTACTTCGTCACTTTTTTGTCAACCTAATGTTGAAATAAATGTTTGTCAATGGTAGCCCAGTCTACCTATCCAAACAAAAATGGTTGTACACTCGTATCAACCAGTTCAACCTGTTACACCCACATCATTTCCACTTGTTAATACATCTTTACCCATGTTATAGAATAAAAATGTTGTACAACAACCTTATCAAGTGGGTTCTTCAACTCAATACCCTCAAATATTGGGTCCATAGACTCCAAATCCTTCGGTTAATTTACAACAACCTTGATCCAGAATCATTTATTCACAATTTTGTTTACCATTTTATAGGATGTCATAGCCACAACCTGGTTATACCTATCAAATGAATCCAAGTTATCCTAATTTGAGTTATAACATTGGTGGACAGACCCCTTGGCAGCCTCAGACACAAATGCCTCGAACTTTATTTCAATAAGTATCATATCCAGGTTTTGGTCAAAATAATCCTCAAGCGTTTTCTTTTCAAAACAACCCCTATCTGGGTTACCAGCAGCAGATTCCTTATGTTGGTGCTCAAAGGCTTGTTGCTCAAGCAATTCTATCTTACCCTGGATATGCTCAACCTGAACTTAATAGACAGTTTCCCTTTGTTGCAACTTTAGAGTTACCAGATTTAAATCAGTTAACTAATGATCCAATTAACTATGCTCCTTGTTGGCTAGTGATACCTCACAAATTACCCTCGGATATTCTTAAGTTCAATGGAAACCCTGCAGAAGATCCTTCAACTCATGTCACGACTTATCATTTATGGTGTTCATAAAACTCCCTAAATTATGATTTTTTTTTACTACGTCTTTTCTAGCATATGCTCATAGGTCGGGCTGAAAAATGGTACATTAAATTACCTAGAGCTTCTTTTGATAGTTTCACTACCCTAGCCACTGTCTTTTTGACTCATTTTCAATTACCCATACGATATGAAACTGGAATGGAACTCTTGACCAATTTCAAATAGAAAAATACTACTCACATTTCCGATCATATTCATGAGTGGCGTCGTCGTCGTAGAATGGTTAAGGCATTAGTTCCGGATCAGCTCCTTGCTGAATGATTCATTGTCCCTATTACCATCTATAACTGAGGATGTGACTAAGGGTGGCGTCATCACAAAAGAGCAATTTATCACTCGTGCCCAATATTTAGACTTGATTTATACTCAGTCTAGCACGCTCTATGAAACAATTCCTAATGCGTTGAGATCTAATTTTATTGTTCCACCTCAATTAAAGGACTCTCATTCTAGAGATGGCTTGATTGGTACTGCAAGCACACATCATACTACTGCATCTGATCATGCACCTTCTTCCAAATCTAATGCCATGTCGTTTTAAAAGGGAAAAAAGTGACAAGAAACCCAAAAGTAAGAAAAAGGGGAAATCTAAGAAAAAGTAAACTTCTAACCCATAGGAAAAATCATCTGATCAATCATCTGGACCTAGGAAACCTCGTTATCCATGCATAATATGTAATGAGGAATTTTGTTTTAGGTATTTTCCTCACCATGCTGAAGTCTCAAAAATCATCACGACTTCCCATTTTCAGCTGTGTTGACAGACCCATTTCAAAATCTGGACACAAACATGGTTGCTACAGATCCAGCTTCTAGTTCCCAAGTACTTATGTTATCTGTCACAAAACCTTCAATGGATATTTTGGTGTCAACGCATAATAAATATTATGGTAGCCATGCCACTAATCAACCTACTACCTCAACAACGAATCCGTCCATGAAATCAGTACCGCCTACTGCTATTCCTGAATTGACAATCAAGCCACCAAAGGGAGTAATTCATAAATCGACATATAATCCTCAAGTGAGAGCTGCAAAAAAATATAATATAGTTGAAGATTTTGCTCAATCCCCTTCAGCTATGTCTGCTCTTGAGGTATTACAAAATTTTCCCTCCCAAAAATAGGCTTTATTGTCGGTTATTGGTGGAATTGATCCGACAGATTCTAATCCTGTCGTCTTTAATCATACGGGCTATGTACCACAACTACCAGCAGAATTAGCATTCTCCATAAAAGTAAATGTTCTCAATCACCTTTTTCATTGCACTATTATTGATGAGGGAGCATCTACAAGCATTACGTCTCTAAATTGTTGGAAGTCACTTGGATCCCTGCGCTTATCACAATCATCAACGACGTTGAAGGATTTTGATGGATGTACATATAAGCCTTGTGGTATTATTAATAACCTGCATGTTGAACAAGGGGAAAAATAGTGAATTTTGATGTTGAGGTTGTTGATGGACCCCTTGACTATAATATTCTACTTGGAAGGCCATGGGTATATGCAATGACTGCAATTGTTTCTACATATTTCAGAATGATTGCCTTTCCATATAAAGGTACTATCACAGTCATTAATCAGCTATCCTTCTTTGCCTCCGATTCACAGATAACTGGAAGCGTTCCATTCATTCACACACCCCAACTAGCACTTCTAAACATTGGTGTAGGAATCTTAAAGGATTCCACTCTCATGGGAACCTTTGCATTACCGCCGCTCACGACGTCGACAGAAATAGAAAGTATAGAGACTTGCTACATGATCTATTCCACTCCACTAGCTTAAGGGGAGTACGAATGATTCTGAAATTGTTACGTTGGATGAGTTTTT
This sequence comes from Pinus albicaulis, assembly GCA_034641835.2. Classification (NCBI taxonomy): domain Eukaryota; kingdom Viridiplantae; phylum Streptophyta; class Pinopsida; order Pinales; family Pinaceae; genus Pinus; species Pinus albicaulis. The sequence goes on along the minus strand of CM076579.1, from coordinate 1,265,180,133 downwards.
TCCACCCAACCCTATTGAGTTGGCATAGCAATCAATCTATCTGGCTTGGGCAGCGAATCCAAAATCAGCATCACCAATTGTTTGGGTTGATCGTTCCTTAGATTTTGGTACTCCCTCTAATCCTTTTTCCTCAATGTTCTTGACAGAAGAGAATATTTTGGAAGCCATGATGTAAGAAGGAGAACCATGGGAAGATTATCATCATCGTTCCCATCTTCCTGACTATGAAGAAAAATATCACAGTGAACCATATCACCCATCGATCAAAAATTTATTTTCGAATTCTTTACCTATTAATGCAAATTATTCTGAGCGAAATTTGTCAACTATTGAAGAAACCATTTCTATCGATATTTCGACCAAACCTGACATTGTAGAAAATATTCATGTTGGTGTATCCTGTTCTCCACCAGAACTCGAAACATATCGATCTCTATTTCATGAATTCCATGATGTATTTGCTTGGTCATACGAGTAAATTCTAAGCATAGATACTAGTATTGTTAAACACACTATTAATATATATCCTGATGTCAAACCAATACGTCAACGACTTCGTCTTGTTCATCCGAAGAAAGCCGCTGCCATCAAAGCAAAAGTTGAAAAACGTTTGTGTGCTGGTTTCATTTACCGAGTTCCACAGACTGAGTGGGTTTCCAACATCGTTCTTGTCATGAAAAATCAAGGAACTATTAGAGTGAGCATCGATTATCGGGATATCAATCTTGCTTGTCCAAAAGAAAACTATCCTACTCCCTTTATCAACCAGATTATTGATGATTGTGCTGGATGTGGAATATTTTCATTTATGGATGGATTTTCTGGCTATAATAAAATCAATATCCGCCCAGAGGATCAACATAAGACAACATTTATCTGCCCCTGGGGCACATTCTCTTATAGGAAACTACCGTTTGGTTTAAAGAACGTTGGGGCAACTTTTCAGAGAGAAATGGACTATGCTTTCAATGACATCAAGCACATTTTTCAACCTTATCTAGATGATTTACTAGCGCATTCATGAAATCGGACTGATCACCTGATGTACTTGAGAGCCATCTTCTTATGCTGTCAACAATACAAAATACGCCTCAATCCACATAAATTTGTGTTTTGTGTTGGTTCTGGTCATTTTCTTGGATTCGTAGTCTCAAAAGAAGGAATTTGAATGGACCCATTAAAGGTTCAGGCCATTCTTGATTTGTCTGTACCATCAAATTTACTTCAGATATAGAAAATTCAAAGAAATTCTAAATTCCTAATAAGGTTCATTCCAAACTACGTCGAAATGGCTAAAGGATTTACTCGACTATTGAAAAAGGGGGTTCCCTTCGATTGGGACCAAGTTGTGCAAGCTTATTTTTATGCTGCCAAGGATACTCTTGTCCAAGCGTCATTAATGCATCCTCCTAATTATCAAAATGATTATTTCCTATATATCGTCATGGATGAAATGACCATTGCTATGGTTTTGGTCCAAGTAGAAGATGGAATTGAACATCTGATCTATTATTTGAGTCGTAATCTCAATGATACGGAAGTTAAGTATTCATACGTAGAAAATATTGCCATGGCAGTTTTTCAAGATGTCCAAATATTTTTCCATTATATCCTGCTCCGAAAGACCACTGTTGTTTTAGATTGCAAACCTGTTGGCCATCAGTAAATTTTGTCATAGCAAATGATGGCTAAAACAGGTCATGAGCCTTCAAGAGATTATTTTCATGGAAGATTACTCATTCTTGAAGCCTGCTATTCCTTAACAATACTATTCATTAAAAAAGTGATGTTCCTTAAGTGTTGTTCCTTAGCCTGTAGTTCCCTAGTAGTGTTGTTCCTTAAGTGTTGTTCCCTAGCAATGTTGTTCCCTTCAAAAAACCACCAAGAAAACCTGTTGTTCCCAAAGAAAAATATTTCCTAAAGAGCTAATTTTTCCTTATTTCATGCCCCCATATCATTCATTTTCCTTGTAAAAATTCCCCTTTCCTCTCTCATTTATCCTTATTCTCCTCAAAAAACCCTTTAAAACCACTTAACCCTTTCTTATTTGGTTTTAAAAAAAAAATCCTTTTACTTCATCCAGAACACAAAAAACCCATAAAAAACACATAAAACCCTCTTTTTCCACTTTTTTATTAACAAACAAGATTTAGCCCCTTTTGGCTTAGCCCCCAACTCCTTTTCTTCATATGTCCCTGCACCCATGACCGGGCGCCAAGCGCTCATCTAATCACAATTTTTATATCGCATCAGCATTTTCGCATTGTTCCTCCCTTTACCCTGTTTCCCCATCGATGCGATAAGCCCTTTCTTCTATGGCCCCTGGTCATATATCCCGCCATATGACCTTACCCCTGTGCTAAACCATAGCCCCCCAATCGCATCGGCGTTTTCATTTAAAACCTGCCTTTTCTTTATATTTTACCTGCTCCGATAAACGATACCCCAATAAGATCTAAGTTGTAGATCTATATGATCTGACGGTGGTTATTAGCCCCCACCCCTTACCTTTGGGTTTATCCATCCATCCTATGATCAAATCTCCGCCGTCGCTATATATAATCCAACGGCTCTCGGTTAAATCCAACACCCAACCCCTTCGGGCCTACCATCCACTACATAAACCGCTCCCCCAATCCTACGCTAAAATCTGGCCTCCACTTAACCATTCCACTGAGCACTTCTCTCCATCGCGCTCCCCCATAGTCGTTGGATCTTCCCCCCCAGATCCAATAGTCTACAATCAATATCGCGTGATTTTTTCATTCGATATTTAACGTTCTAAAATCACGTGAAATAAGCGGTATTGCAAAGGCCACACGGCACATCTCAATTGGATCGTGTTCATTTTATTGAAAACCACTTACCTCCCAAGGGCCATGTGAAAACCATTCGTGGTTTTCGCGAAACCGCCAAGCTGCCTTTTCACGACAAAGTCATTTTAAAGCCAGGTTTTCACGGATTTTCTCCACAGAAGCCTTCGCCACCCACATTTCATCTCCTCTGCATACGATCCTCCGCTTCTTCTAGCCTCCAAAGTAGTTTCATCCACACATCGCAGGTTTTTATAACATATTGTGTTGTTTTTTGCAGCTTTTGTAATGGTCCTTGAAGTGGAAATCCTCCCCACAGTTCATAAGGGACAGGGCCAAAGATGAGGACCCTAGCAGTCCAGATACAGGCTGAAAGCGCATAACCAATCATCTAAATCAATTTGAATGAGCCAAAGGACAGTTTAAATGAAAAAAACAAAGCGATTAAAGACTAAAACAGTGGATCAAAGGGAAAATCCCATCGAATAGTCAAATTTAAAAGGATTAATGCATGGGGTTGAAGATTAAAAACATAATCTTACAGTTTTAAGGGCAAGGAACACAAATAAAGAGAACAATAGCAAAGATTAAATATTTAGAGGGTTTAAATCCTGACAGTTAAGGATAAAGCACCATTTAAGGGATTAAAGCACAAGGCTTCAATATTAAAGGTTTAAATCATGCAATTTTAATATTAAAACACACTTTAAAAGTAAACACAGTCAACTGATACAGTTTAAAGGCCCTGAAGATGATTATAAGGGCATAAAGCAGAATCAAAGTTATAACAGTGTTTTAAAGCCACAGATCATGAAAAATTAACAAAGAAAGCCTCTGAATGCCACATCATTGACGCTATTACTCCTCAAAATGCCACCTACCTGTTGATTTCACCTAAAAAGAGTGCATATTAATTACACACTCAGAGATATTTATAAAGACAGCTCAGAATTAACCGCTAGCCTACCAAAAGCCGCAAAAGTCAACAAAAGTGACTGAAGTCAATGAAATTTAATGTAATAATCCATTAGCAGAGTTAAAACATTTGAAAACTTCTCCATTTGGCCCTTCAAAGGCCGAGAAGCGCTTACTCTACATTAATTGAACTGATAGACCTTTCTTTCACTCCACCTCCTCATTCTTCTATAAATACTTCTCTAGAAGACAGTATTGGGGTTGGTCTTTGGATACTTGTTAAATGTAAGTAGCTGTTGAAGCATGCTGTAGCTCTATTTTGTAATTGAAGATACATAAGCTAAGATGAGAAGATTGAAGCTGTAAAGACCCACTGGACTTGAATATTGTGACTGGTTTGAACATCAAATACAATAGTTGATTTATGGGATCCTGGTATATGTCAATGGTGATGTGTTTCTCAATGTAATTGTTATTTTCTTTATGTTTTCATTCTGTCCACTTTTCTCTGATAAAGAACAACAAATATAGATTAGGATTTACTTCTGAAGTACCCTAAGTCTCACTGATAAATCTTTATGTTTTCTTCTAATTGCGTTTTGAAGATAATTCAATAGAGTATAACCAGTGAAGTAATGGTAGGCCCATATTTTCTGAGTACAACTTAAGATATTGTCTTTGAATATTCTTGATAAGTTTGCTAATTAAATATTGAGCTAGAGAATTCTATGGTTAGCCCTATCCTCTGGTTTCTTCTCCAACAGTTTCTTTGAAAAATTCCCTTAAGAGTATGTTGAAAGCAGGCTAAGTTAAAATTCTTTACTTGATCTTAAGCTATTCTCTGTTTTTAAATGTTTTCCTTTAAAAGTATATCAAAATTAGGCTTGTTTAAAAGTACTTACCTGATCTTAGACTTCTTTTTGTATTTCCTTCGAGTATTTTAAAAGCAGGCTAGGTTAAAAGTCCTTACTTGATCTTAAGTTGCTCTTTGTTTTCTTATATGTTCGCTTCTTTCACCACTTCTTAATGTTTCATTCCATAAACCAACTTAAAGAGATCTGTTGACATAGATGACTTGCCCCATAGACCACTCTTGAAACTTGCTTCCCAATTAAATCCTTTATGACTCCATAACCTAATGGATTGACACTGCTTCTTACTTATCCTATCAACTGAACCATTTTCAACCTACTCACAACTTCACCCTTCAGAAGGACTTCCTTCATTTTAATGATATTCATGCCAACCAAAACAAACAAAAAACTTGTGCTCTATAGCTAGACTAAAATCGTATCATAAGCCTTAAAGATCATATCTTTGAAAACACATATATAGAGAGATCCCTCTCTGAATCTAGGATGGCTAGATCCTCAGATTCCAAAGTGGTTTTGATGTAGGCTCTGCAGCGTTTGTACTTGCCAATCTTTCAAACTACAGAGACCTAATAGAGTGGCGACCATACTGGGGGTCTTCTGAGTGAATTACATCTTATACATCCTTAAGACCTCAGAAGACCCAAAACATTTTATATTGGTATATGGTGGTGGACCATAAAACATTTTACCTCCAAAAAAACTAAAACTTTCCACCTGGTGAATCCACTGGCCTCTAGTAGGCCTATGACCCCTCTAGTCTTTGTAGAATCCTTTGGGAATGCATTGAGAAAACCCAATCATATTGTTGGTGGACAGAAAAATTTAAATCATCCACCTGGCGACTCCACAACTCCCAAAAGACCAAATGACTCCACTGCTACAAGACTCTGAACTGGTTGACAAGATACAGTGACCTCTTTTCTTATTTACAAATATGATTCCAAGGATACAATGAAGATATGCCCCAATGAGTAGAGATCATATCCCTGGGTTCCCACATAAGATGCCCCAAGTGAATTGGGACAATAACCTTCCTATTTTTCAAGGTGAAAAGCTTGATAACCCATTGTTACATCTCAACAAGTTTCATATACATGTATGGAAGGTAAAGACTGAATGGCATGAATACTGCCTTATGAAGACTTTCATGTTAACATTAGAATGAAAGGCAAGGGATTGGTATGAATGGTTAAAACCTGAGAGCTTGTTTTCTTTAAAAGACATGCACCAAGTATTTTATGAAGAATATAAAGAAAATCCTTTATCTTTGTCATGGATTGCAAATTATTGTGATAAATCTCAGAACATCATACAATACCTAGTAGACAGTAATGAAGATTTGTTTAATATGCAACCTGAAGATTTGTCAGAAGCCATTCAAAAATTTCATATGCACCCTAACTATCACACAAACCTAGATAAATCAGCTGAGGAAGAAATCAATCGATAAATTAAGGACATTCCTCAAGATATCCCTGCCAGCGTAAACAATGATTATCCATCCCTTCTAAGTGAGGCTATTTTAAATATTGATGATCTAGAGAAACCTATGTCTTTCCCTGATCAAACACAAACTCAATCACTACAAGACCTAGACAAGGAGCAAGACATGTATGATGATCAAGACTTTATAGAAGATGATGAAGAAGGTTGTCAATAAAGTTCTGATTGCCTTCATATAACTTATGTTTTACTATTAAGATATCTTTACGAACAAAATGAAAATACTAATAGTGAGCAACGCTTTGAGGAAACAATAAGCCACTTCGAAAACAAAGAACCTAAAATAGAATATAAATCAACACGTATAGGGACTTTCCCTCTATGTTATAACTCATTTCAGATTTTAAGAGGAGAATGGCATCCTGATAATGTAGAAGAAACAACTCATGAACCCTATATTCAAATTAAGAATCATAATAATCATGAGGAGTTGTTTGAAATAGAAAAAGATCAGGAAATAGTAGAAAATCTTCAAATTTTTCCTGCAAGCTCAAGTAAAGATCCCCTAGAAGAGACTCAACAAGACATCCAGCCTCAAAACCAGTTAACACAAGAGAAATAGGACTGCTGCACTCCTCCTCAAAGAAACATAGAAACATCTTCCCCTTTGACAGAAGATGAAATTGATCAAATACTAAACAATAAGTTAGCCTCTGAACCTTCATTTGAACAAGATAATCATCAACATAGTGCCTATCCCACAGAAAAAATCAATGGCACTCAAGACAGAGAGGATAGTAGGGAAATTAATGATAAATCTGAAACTAATCCTCTTTGGAGTATGAGCTTTGATGGGTCATGTAGTAAAACTAGTGCAGGTGCAGGAATATGGCTTTACAATATAGAAAAAAATCATTTTGAAGGCCATTCATATAAATTAAATTTTCAATGCACAAGTAACGTAGTAGAGTATGAGGCACTCCTTTTAGGGCTGCACTTATTGAAGAAATTAGAAGCCCAGAGGATAACAGTTCATGGGAATGCATTGTTAAAAATACCAGACTTAGAGCCTATAAGGATGATGCCATGGATTTGTTAAAATCATTTAAAGAGTTTCAACTTACCCTTGTCCCTAAAAACCAAAACTTTCTTACCAGTGGATTAGCCCTTGTTGCTAGTACATGTCTGAGACCTTGTGAGAGTAAACAATATACAATTCAAGAAAAATTCAGACCAGCTATCCCAAACAATGAAAAGTAATGGCAAGTCTTTGGGGGAGAAAAACAAATAGAAAACTGTCCTAATGAGGATATATCATCTTTTCAAGAAGAACCTTCTCCCATTTTTGATATCAATCTGTCATCCAAGGAACCTGATTTTACATCAGAAACAAGCATAGAGTTAGAGAAAGAAGAAATTTCACTACTTGTTGATTTGCAGGTGAAGGATGATGATGCTTCCAAGGAAAATACCAAGGATTCAGTCCTCAAAGTTGATGTCTTAGAAGCAGACAATCTACCGATCATGGAGGGCCAAAAAGAAGAGAGTTCTCATCTTTTCTTTTTTGATCCTATGGAAGAATGTGTGTAGGTCTTAATTGGCTCAAATTCTCAAGCATGGATCTTTTGCAAGAGCCAAATACATGAAAATTTGTCACCTTCTATGATAGCCTTGGTTTTGAAAATTAATATTCAATATGTACTATGGTTACCTCTGACAAGAAGCCATATTTTCTATTCCTTTTTGTCACTACTCAACTGGATACACTGGAACTGTTGTATCATATAAAACATGTGAATATTTCAGATTTATACTAAGGTAGATAGGAAAGAAATAAAGCTTAGCCTGTGAGCATTCATTTTTTTGTTTCTTACTTTGAAAAAGAGAAAAGGAAAAATACAAAAACAATAGAAAAGGAGAAAAAGATGGCAGAAATAAAACAAGAAAGGTACAGCCCCATACCCAAAAAAGAGAAATTTTGAAAGTGTGCAAGCTTAAATGCCACTACCAAACAACAAAATACTATTTTAGTCATACAGCGTAATCATGACTGAGATAGATTTCAATTTTCTGCTGATAAGTTAGTGAAGAAGATCTGCCAAACTGTTTAATCTTGGCTTGTCAATAGAATAGATTAGGATCGGAAAAAGTGGTTCAAACAAGCTTAAAACCTGAACCTATAAAAATATGATGAAGAATTGGTTCTAATATGCTCAAAATCCAAACAAAAAGAGAAAAGAACAGCTCAAAAAGATCAAAACCAGAGCTGAAAGAAAGAATGAAGAATCTTTTTTATTTTTCAGATCTTAAGCCTTCACAGTTTTGCATTAAATTTTTGCAAATAAAGTCTATGTGTAGCTTGTACATATAACCATAGAAACCATGGAAAATCAAACAGTTTAATCCTGATTTGGCTGTTTTTTAAATTTCTGTTTTAGAAAATAGAGAATAAGATCTGCCAAATAGTTTAATCTTAGCAGATAATAGCGTAGGTAGAGATTTTATGAGTTCAACAATTTAATCTGAACTCATGGAAGGAATAAGGGTAGATTTAGATTAGTTCTTCCTACTTTCAAAAGAATAAAATGTTGATGTTCAAGGTCTGCAAGTCCAAGTGCACCTTCTGAAGAGAAAATGTTCGGAAGTAGGCTGTGTAGGTAGAATGATTGGGAGAATTTGTTTGTTGATATGAAATACTGATCATCTTTCCTAAAGAAGCATGATTAGAGAAGAAAGGTTTTCAATGGATAAAGGCATAGTTCTACATCCCAGAGATAAAATTCTAAATTTCTTGACACCTCCAAGGAGCTGCCATCCCTAAGTGGAGCCATTGTGAGCCATCAGTAAATTTTGTCATAGCAAATGATGGCTAAAACAGGTCTTGAGCCTTCAAGAGATTATTTTCATGGAAAATTACTCATTCTCGAAGCCTGTTGTTCCTTAACATTACTGTTCCTTAAAACAGTGTTGTTCCTTAGCTTGCAGTTCCCTGGTAGCGCTGTTCCTTAAGTGTTGTTCCCTAGCAGTGTTGTTCCCTTCAAAAAACCACCAAGAAAACCCGTTGTTCCCAAAGAAAAATGTTTCCTAAAGAGCTCCTTTTTTCTTATTTCATGCCCCCATATCATTAATTTTCCTTGTAATAATTCCCCTTTCCTCTCTCATTTATCCTTATTCCCCTCAAAAAACCCTTTAAAACCACTTAACCCTTTCTTATTTGGTTTTAAAAAAAAATCCTTTTACTTCATCCAGAACACCAAAAACCCTTAAAAAACACATAAAACCCTCTTATTCCACTTTTTTATTAACAAACAGGCTTTAGCCCCTTTTGGCTTAGCCCCTAGCTCCTTTTCTTCATATGTCCCTACAGCCATGACCAGGCGCCAAGCGCTCATCTCATTGCAATTTTTATATCGCAATGAAATTTTCGCATTGTTCCTCCCCTTACCCTGTTTCCCCCATCGATGCGATAAGCCTTTTCTTCCATGGCCCCTGGTCATATATCTTGCCATATGACCTTACCCCTGCGCTAAACCATAGCCCCCCTATCGCATCGGTATTTTCATTTAAAACCTGCCTTTTCTTTATATTTTACCCGCTCCGATAAACGATACCCCGATAAGATCTAAGCCGTAGATATATATGATCTGACGGTGGTTATTAGCCCTCGCCCCTTACCTTTGGGTTTATCCATCCATCCTGTGATCAAATCTCTGCCGTCGATATAATCCAACGGCTCGGTTAAATCTGACACCCAACCCCTCCGGGCCTACCATCCACTACATAAACCACTCCCCCAATACTATGCTGACACTTGGCCTCCTCTTAACCAATCCACCGAGAAATTCTCTCCATCGCGCTCCCCCATAGCCATTGGATCTTCCCCCCCAGATCCAACGGTCTACGATCAATATCGCATCGTCTGAGATTTAACGTTCCAAAATCGTGCGAAATAGGCGGTAATGCAAAGGCCATGTGACACATCTCAATTGGATCACGTTCGTTTTATTGAAAACCACTTACCGCCCAAGGGCCACGCGAAAACCATTCGCGGTTTTCACGAAACCACCAAGCTACCTTTCCACGCCAAAGTCATTTTAAAGCTGGGTTTTCATGGATTTTCTCCACAGAAGCCTTCGCCACCGACATTTCATCTCCTCTGCATATGATCCTCTGCCTCAGTCAGCCTCCAAAGTAGTTTCATCCACACATCGCAGGTTTTTATAACATATTCTGTTGTTTTTTGCAGGTTTTGTCTTTGAAGCGGAAATCCTCCCCACAGTTCATAAGGGACAGGGCCAAAGATGAGGACCCTAGCGGTCCAGATACAGGCTGAAAGCACATAACCAATGGTCTAAATCAATTTGAATGAGGCAAAGGACAGTTTAAATGAAAAAAACAAAGCGGTTAAAGACTAAAACAATGGATCAAAGGGAAAAGGCCATCGAATAGTCAAAGTTAAAAGGATTAATGCATGGGGTTGAATATTAAAAACATAATCTTACAGTTTTAAGGGCAAGGAACACAGATAAAGAGATCAAAAGAAAAGATTAAAGATTTAGAGGGTTTAAATCCCGACAGCTAAGGATAAAGCACCATTTAAGAGATTTAAGCGCAAGGTTTCAAGATTAAAGGTTTAAATCATGCAGTTTTAATATTAAAACGCACATTAAAAGTAAACACAGTCAGCAGATACATTTTAAAGGCCCCGAAGATGATTATAAGGGCATAAAGTAGAATTAAAGTTATAACAGTGTTTTAAAGCCACAGATCATGACAAATTAACAAATAAAGCCTCCGAATGCCACATCATTGAGGCTATTACTCCTCAAAATGCCACCTACCTGCTGATTTCACCTAAAAAGAGTGCATATTAATTACACACTCAGAGATATTTCTAAAGGCAGCTCAGAATTAACTGCCAGCCTACCAAAAGCCCCCAAAGTCAACAAAAGTGACTGAAGTCGATGAACTTTAATGTAATAATCAATCAGCAGAGTTAAAACATTTGAAAACTTCTCCATTTGGCCCTTCAAAGGCTGAGAAGCACTTACTCTGCATTAATTGAACTGATAGACCTTTCTTTCACTCCACCTCCTCATTCTTCTATAAATACTTCTCTAAAAGACAGTATTGGGGTTGGTCTTTGGATACTTGTTAAATGTAAATAGTTGTTGAAGCATGTTGTAGGTTTGTTTTGTAATTGAAGATACATAAGCTAAGATGAGAAGATTGAAGCTGTAAAGACCCACTGGACTTGAAGATTGTGACTGGTTTGAACATCAAATACAATAGCTGATTTATGGGATCCTAGTCTATGTCAATGGTGACGTGTTTCTCACTGTAATTGTTATTTTCTTTATGTTTTCATTCTGTCCACTTTTCTCTGATAAAGAACAAAAAATATAGATTAGGATTTACTTCTGAACTACCCTAAGTCTCATTGATAAATATTTATCCTTCATGTTTTATTCTAATTGTATTTTGAAGATAATTCAATAGAGTATAACCAGTGAAGTAATGGTAGGCCCATATTTTCTTAGTACAACTTGAGATATTTTCTTTGAATGTTCTTGATAAGTTTGCTAATTAAATATTGAGCTAGAGAAGTCCATGGTTAGCCCTGTCCTCTGGTTTCTTCTCCAACAGTTGCTTTGAAAATTTCCCTTAAGAGTATGTTGAAAGCAGGCTAAGTTAAAATTCTTTACTTGATCTTAAGCTATTCTCTGTTTTTAAATGTTTTCCTTTAAAAGTATATCAAAAGTAGGCTAGTTTAAAAGTACTTATCTGATCTTAGATTTCTTTGTGTCTTTCCTTTGAGTATGTTGAAAGCAAGCTAGTTTAAAATTCCTTACTTTATCTTAAGCTGCTCTTTGTTTTCTTATATGTTCACTTCTTTTACCACTTCTTAATGTTTCATTCCATAAATCAACTTAAAGATATCTATTGACATAGATGACTTGCCCCATAGACCACTCTTGAAACTTGTTGCCCAATTAAATCCTTTATGACTCCATAACCCAATGGATTGACACTGCTTTTTACTTATCCTATCAGCTGAACCATTTTCAACCTACTCACAACTTCACCCTTCAGAAGGACTTCCTTCATTTTAATGATATTCGTCCCAACCAAAACAAACAAAAACCTTGTGCTCTATAGCTAGCCTAAAATCATATTATAAGCCTTAAAGATCATAGATTTGAAAACACATATATAGAGAGATCCCTCTCTGAATCTAGGATGGCTAGATCCTCAGATTCCAAAGTGGTTTTGATGTAGGCTCTGCAGTGTTTGTACTTGCCAATCTTAAAAAGTACGTAGACCTAACAAAACCCATGACTTATATCTTATCACATCAATTACTGGGGGAAAATATTCAAAATGTATTGTCATTTTGCAGGAATTTGATTTGGAATTCATCAATTCCAAGTCAAAGAGGTCTTTAGTTTTGTCTAAGCTTCTCTGTGACCTTCCCTCTGATAATACTGAAACTACGTCGGAACCATCAATTCATGACGATTCTCTGTTTCTAATCATATCATCTGATCCTTGGTATGGAGATTTCATCATTTATGTCCAAATTCAAACTTTTCGACCTGACACCTCTCGCTCTGAATAACGACGTATTCGATACCAAGCCAAAGATTATATGAACATCGGAAATACACTTTATCATCGTGGTGTCGATACCATTTTAATTAGGTGCCTCACTCATGAGGAGGCCGAAAAGGTTTTAAATTATTATCATGCTAGGGCTTGTGGTGGACATTTATCTAGATATGCTACTGCGCAGAAGATACTCTGTGCCGGTTACTTTTGGCCTACAATTTTTTAAGACTGTATCCTCGCCATCAGAAGTTGTCATGCATGCCTGATTTTTTATCTTAAAATATGCAAACCACCAACGCCAATGCATCCTTTTGTCTATGTTGGACCATTTTCGAAATGGGGTATTGACTTCATGACCTATAACCCTCATTCGTCCGGGGGGCACGGTTATATTATTGTCGCAGTCGACTACTTTACCAAATGGGCTGAAGCGATGCCCACATTCAACAACACAGGATATACAGCTGCATTTTTTTTCTTCAATCATGTTATTGCATGGTTTGGAGTCCCATAGTCTAAATTTACAGATCATGGGAAGCATTTTCGCAACCATATATGACTGAATTGACTACCAAGTTCGGATTGTCACAGGATAATTCTACTCCTTATTATCCATAATCAAATGGACAAGTTGAGGCTATCAACAATATTATTAAACGTATGCTTCAATGAATGATAGGATTTCGTAAAATAAATTTGCATTTTATCATGTACTCTTCCTTGTGGGTGTATCGAACCTCGGTGAGAAACGCAACTAGATTTACTCCTTTTCAATTGGTTTATGGTCTGGAAGCTATCTTACCAATCCAATGTGAAATACCATCGTTAAAACTCGCATTCGAATTCTTAGTGAAGGGGATTTCAAAGCTGATTTTCATATCTTGGCATCAGGCCAAGCATCTCCCATCATAGATAGCACAATCCCTTCTCTAGACTGTGTTATTCCAGTGAGTATCTGCAGTGGGGGTTTACACCACCATTTTGGAAGGCAAGATCTTCAGTGTTAGGATCATCCTATCACTTGAGAGATTTTTTGGAGGAGGTTCATTTTAGATTGATCATAATCCTCAACAATCCCCTTGTATTTTCTGAGTTGCAGCTGATGCCCAACAACTCCGGCATTTCTGTAGATTTGCCATTTGTACATGTATTGCAGCCAATCCTTCTAAGGATTGTTGTATCATTGTTGTATTGTTATTTTCATGGGTTGAGAGCTTTCTCCCCCACTTTCTTGAGCCTAGTATTGTCATATCATTATATTATCATGTATTTTGTTGCAATTTCTCCAATGGACTACGTTATTTTAGCCATATGATATTTCTGCATAACAGTGTTTCTCTATTGTCATGTACATGTCTCATTGAGGCTTTCATTGCCTAGCTGGAGTGATTGATTACTCAAAAAATTGTATACATTTGCTGCTATATTATACATTTTTTGGTTGTATAGATCTTCATGTGTTCACAACTATAAAATAACGTTGTTATTCCATTATATTTTCATACATTGTTGCAGTCCCTCATCGGGCACTTTTTGAGAACAACTAGGTGTGGGAGATCTGTTTAGCTCACCTAGAAGGATTTCTTTGGAGCCTCCCCTTGGATTTAGGACTTAGAAACATTGTTCTAATGGATCCAGGTCATGGTTTCAATTCTTGTAGTAGCCATTACTAGAAAATGTGTTTTCCAATCATGCCTTGCTAGCTGTTCCATGTTTGGAATATTACAGTGGTATCAAAGCAGCTTTCTTGGCTCAGCCAGTGAGTCTCAGCCTAAGAATATCAGAAGATTGAAGAGGATGGGTTTTATCTCATCATATTTCAGAACCATGAATAACCTCCCCAAGGAGGATAAGAAAATAGAAGAGGAAGGTCCCTGCACTTCCTATTCTCATCAAGAAGGAGACAGAGATATGAGCAGGAGAAAGACTCCATATTTTGAATAAAAGAAAGGGGATAAGCTTACAAAGCTTCTTCCTAAATCTATACATATTATTCATGAAGACTTCAAGAAGATCAGGAGGGAGATTTATGGAGAATCTCCAAAAGAGTTTGAATCTAAATAAAACCCTAGATTGACATATGAGGAGTGTGAGCAAGTAGCTACACACCCTAATACACAACACAATCACATGCCCAGGATTGCTGGAATAGAGATGGGAAGAGAAGAAGAAGTTGCTAGGAGGGAAACCCTTAGTGATTTCTTGAGAGAGTATGAGTTTCAAACTCAAAAATTCCAAGATCATCTCAGTTTTTCAGAGTTTTGCAAGAATAAGGTGAAGGAAAGAGATCAGCAGGATAGATTTCATCTATCTACCTTTGAAGGTTCACCTGTATGTTCATCCAAAGCTTGGGTGGAGGAGTTAGAGACCTTCTTGCAGTAGCACCACATTCTTGAAGATTAAGCCATCAAAGTTGTAGCACTGCATTTCAGAGGTAAGGCTTATGCTTGGTGGATCTTTGAATCCTTTTCTTTGAAAAATGTAAAAATTTCATCTTATGCAAATTTCACTAAGGAATTATTGAAAATATTTTATAGAAGGATTCATGAGACACATATGGTAGAGCTAAACAAGGGAACTCAAACAAAACCCTTGCATGAGAACACAATACCATGGCAGAAAACCATGGAGAAGGCTGAAAACTTGCACCATACCTTGCCAGAACAAAGACTTTATTTTCACACTCTTGAGCAAGAGAGCATGGAGACCTCTTTTTCAAAAAAGGATCCAATCATGGGAGGGTTTCCCATTCATGTTGCAGAGATTGAGGGCAACAACGTTGTCATGTCTAGATATTATCTAGTACCTCATGTATAGCAAAGAGGATTTCTTGCTCCAAGTAGAGGGATGCTTGCATCTTTGCAAGGAAGTCCCCAAGATCTCATGTGTGGAGATCAAGGCACAACTGATGTGCCAATGTTGAGAAGGTGTGGAACCATGGAGACACAAGGAGAAGGTAGGGAGGAGAACCAGTATCATGAGATGAGATGTACACATCCCTATCCACTTCAAGAGGTTGATGCACCTAAGAAGGTGATTGGATTGTGCAGTGGAAGCATTAAGAGTTTTTTCCATTCATATATTCAGTCATCTCTTGTTGAGGATGTCTAATTACATGGAGACATTTTTCTGGGGAGACCACTAGACTAGCAAAGGAGGATGGATGCTTCACCATTTGAGGCACTACCTAGTGATTTCAGAGGAGTGGGAACCTTGGGAGAGCTTGATACAGCGCTGGGAGTCTTGGGTAGACTCAAGGAGAGAGTTAGCATTCCATCAACATCATCATTACCCACTTCCATTTCAGATTCTGCGATGTGGCAAGAGCAGTAGGGGAAGGATAGTAGCCTTCCAACTTGCATCTTTCGCATAGGAGATTCCAAAATAGAGGATGAACATATGACATATGTTCTTCATGAGAGATCATCAGCGCTGTCATTATGGAGGATAGATCCCTATTGGAACTTCCAGCTTTTGGTGGACTATTCCAAGGATCTTTTCACTTGCATGATCTTGGATGACTAGTTGCATGAGGAGGGATATTCAGTCAGAGATGGGGTCATCTACTATCATGGTAGGATCTTCGTTCCTAGAGCTTCCAAGCTCAAGGAGAATTTTCTAGAAGTAGCTCATGAGGATTTCCTTTTCAGCCCCACTTGTTCTATGAGAGCATACCACACCATCATGAAGGGGTATTTTTGGGAGGGTTTTGAGGAGGAGCTATATCAACATATGAGTAGATGCATGGATCATATAGAGATGGAGGAGTTAGCATAGCCACCTCTTTTCTCTTTGAGGATGAGAGGGGACTCATTTATGAGCCACTCCCTTTGCATGAGCAGAAAATATGGTAAGGGTATTCATTGTTGTTTACATGATTATTTGTACAATGTATATATCCATCCCTTAACCATACATGTGCAGGATGATGCTCCAAGGGGGAGCATTATTTTTTCTAGACCACATGGTTTAGTTGAGGCCATAAGCATGATTGATGGCCACCCCCTAGGAGGACTTGGGGAAGAGATATATTGTGGAGGACATTCTCATTGTACACCTTGCATCATTCACTTCCCCCATACTTATGAGGAGATTGGAGCAGCAGGCAAGTGGTTAAGATGCCACACATTTTATCAGTCTCTATTGTGGTTGAGAGTCAAGCTGTGTTGGTTGCACTTGAGGGACCATATTCCTTCTCATTTGTTACATATGGAAGAAAACATGATTCTCATTTTTTCTCCCTATGGTTCTATTGTTTTTGTCTTAATGAGGAGCATGTTGGGGAGAGAGACACATTGGATGGATGTGTCCTTTGAGGGAGAAGTTCCTCACACTTTTTGCACTACATGTTCTAAGGGGAGCATGGGAGATTATATGGCCACTAGAGAAACACATTTTTTCCCTTGTGAAGTGAGCCATATGATAGATATGATGCCATATGATGATGACTTCCAACTCATCATATATGGGGATATTTGGGCTAGCTTGATTTGCAGCATTGGGGGAGAGGTCTTTGGAGATCTAGTCCTCATATTGCCACTTGAGGGAAATCTTATTGCAGCCCAAGATCAGCCAACACTCTACACTTATCATAAGTTGAGAGATGGAAAGTGTGGGGTAGGCTACATTCTCTACCATATGCAGATTTTCATCCCACCTACTTTGTCGGAGCCAAAGGTGGAGGACAATTTTTAGGAGTTTCCTAATTGGGAGGTGACTCATTTTTCATGGCTAATAGCTTGGGGATGGAGGATACATATGGGAGAGATGGTTCCCATTACATTTCAGATCCCATTCCTCAAAGGGACCTCTAGACATCACTTTGCTATGCTATTGAGTATTTCACCTTTACATGATCATGGCTTGATCGCTGACTTGCATGGTGAGGAGGAGCAATGTGGAGACTTGATTGATGAGATAGAATCACTTCACTTGGAGGAGATAATAATACATGGATGCTACAGGGAGAGGAGAAGAAAATAATTCAGTCTATCCTTGCACTTGCTTGAGGACAAGAAATCTTTGAGAAGGGAGGACTGTAATATTCCAAAATTTGCAAGCAGCAAATTGGAATATTAATTTTTGATTATATCATCTAGGAGGTGAAAAAAATGGGAAAAAGGCCCATGAGTAGGAATAAAATCCCACATAGTGTGAAAGGGATGAATGGAGCAGCTTTATTTTGCACCTTCTAGTGTGAAAAGGGGCAAATGCATGAGGACAAGGTCAAGTTTGACCAAGTCAACAACGCTGCCTAAGAGGTGTAGCTTGCTTGGGAAGACAACGCAGTTTGAGAGGGAGAAAGATTATCTGTGGAAGAAACCCTAATGTGTGGGGTCCAGGGCAAAGAGGCATTCACTTGCATAAAAGGAGGAAAAGGCAGCCATAGTGGGACATCTTTGAGTTTATGATTATTTATCTGATTAGACTATTTGCAGTCTCCGGCTATTCAGCTGAGTTGCAGTGTTGTTTAGCATGAGGGATTCCTGTTTAGGATTTCCTCTCCTTATTGAGAGGCCTATTGAAGTATTTCACTTCATTTCTCCACATCTTGGCTCAAGGCCAAAGCCACTACCATCAGTCACTGCATTATTTCTGCAGAAGTATAACGTATTGTTGCTGGGTGTTGCAGTGGAAGGGTTCCACAACACCATTTCCTTGGCTCATCTTTCAGAGGAGGGAGCTCCTATTTCTCTGGGAGGTTAATAAAGGGGATTTTAGAGCTGATTTACATATCTTGGCATCAAGCCAAGCATCTCCCATCATAGACAGTGCAGTCCCTTCTCTAGACTGCGTTATTCCAGTGAGTATCTGCAGTGGGGGTTTGCACCACCATTTTGAAAGGAAAGATCTTCAGTGTTAGGATCATCCTATCACTTGAGAGATATGTTGGAGGAGGTTAATTTCAGATTGATCATCATCTTCGTCCATCTCCTTCTATTTTCTGAGTTGCAACTGTTGCCCAACAACTTCAGCATTTCTGCAGATTTTCCATTTGTACATGTATTGCAGCCAATCCTTCTAAGAATTGTTGTACCATTGTTGTATTGTTATTTTCAGGGGTTGAGAGCTTGCTCCCCCACTTTATTGAGCCTAATATTGTCATATCATTATATTATCATGTATTTTTTTGCAGTGTCTCCAATGAACTGTGTTATTTTACCATATGATATTCCTGCATAGCAGTGTTTCTCTATTGTCATGTACATGTCTCATTGAGGCTTTCATTGCCTAGATGGAGTGATTGATTCCTCAAAACATTGTATCCATTTGCTGCTATATTATACATTTGTTGGCTGTATATATCTTCATGTGTTCACAGCTATAAAATAAAATTGTTATTCCATTATATGTTCATACATTGTTGCAGTCCCTCATCGAGCACTTTCTGAGAACAACTAGGTGTGGGAGATCTGTTTAACCCACCTAGAAGAATTTCTTTGGAGCCTCCCCTTGGATTTAGGACTTAGACACATTTTTCTAAGGGATCCAGGTCCTGGTTTCAATTCTTGTAGCAGCCATTACTGGAAAATGTGTTTTCCAGTCATGCCTTGCTAGCTGTTCCAGATTTTGAATATTACATATGTTGTTGATTTTAATTCACTATCTTAATTTGTTTTTAGAGTTTTCTTGATGTTATTAATCCGCTTTACATGTCATCACAAATTTCTGAATCTTCAGAACCATTTTTGGATATGCTGATGGTGCTAGTCATAGAACATAGAATCTATTCTCAGTAACGTGGGCCATTTTCGCTCGGAACAACAAGTTAGTGAGTTTTCAAGGGATTTTTATTGGTAGATCAACGAACAATATTGCATAATATAGCATGTTTATTGAACTTCTCTCTCATGCCATTTCATTTGGTATTAACCATATCATAATAAGGTTAGACTCACAACTTGTGGTATTACAACTTATTATTATTTATACTGTTAGAAATCCAACACTGCATAGATTGTTCCTAAGAGTTCGACTTTTGGATAGACAGTTTGATTTTATTCAATATCAACACATTTCCAGAAATTTTAAAACATTCACTAATTATTTAGCTAATCAAGTTTTAGACAGAGATTTGTAACATATGTAAATAAAACATTCACACCATTGAATAATATTACACAGTAAACATAGGAAAACGCTGAAAACATATAGATAGATAGTTATAGGTTCTTACAAAATTCGTGCCCAAGACACTGTTAGAGTCGGTATCTTCATCCCTCCGTCAGAGATCAAATTTCTCTTGTTGCATTTCATTTTAGGTGTCTCATTCAGTTCAGTCAGCTACATTCCATTAGGAGCATGGATCATCTGATGGTAGGGTCTTGTCACTCATATCCCTCATGTAATGTACCTGCTGGTCCGTGTCTGTTCATCAAAATCATTTACAGTCATTTTTGGTCTCCCGGTTAGCAAAGAGTCATTTTAGGCTTTTTAGTCTCATTAGGTCTAGGGTTTCGTTAAATTAGTCTTCAAAATGACTAATAATGTCAACAGGCACATGAGGGAGGTTCGAAATAGGTTTTCATCACAAAACTTTTCATCATCATAATGTTTGATAATGATTTTTCTTCAAAACTCAATTTTGAAGAAAAATTGTCTATTTTATTCTTTTGTAATAAATGCAATGTAATTTTCAAAGTTTTTTCAGTTGTAAAAGTTCTTCAGGCGCAGCCCTGGTCACCTTTGCCAAGATCCCATGCTAGCTATCCCTGCAAAGACAGACAAAAGATTCATCATTCAACTCAAAAATCAAAAAGGAAACAAAAACAGAGTTTATGTGAAAAGTGCCAAGTTTTCAGACTTTACAAAGTGGTCTTTCCAATTCAAAAATCAAAATCCTTTGTATAAATAAGATCCTTTCAAATGAAAAACTTCATTTTCACACCAAAGTCATCAAAGAGCCAAAGAAAATAGGCAGGAAGCGAAGCTAGCGTTGGAAGCCGAAACAGTGGTGAAGTTCACTGTCGCGGCACACTGGGCGTTGGGCGCGGTGCACTGGTTGAGCACGGCGCATAAGGCCGCTCACCACTGTGCATTTTTGTTCTAGCGCGGCACATATAACGGTTGCGGCGCACTGGGCCACTGTAGCGGTGCACAGGGACGACACCCAAGTTTTTGTCATTGCCTCCAAAAAATTCCAAATCGCTCACTCTAATTTGTCTAAGTAAGTTCACGTGAGACTTTAGTTGTCATTTACAAGTATTTGAAAATGAATTTTGGAGAATTTGAATGCCAAAACTATAAACCCTATCCTCTTGTTGAAGTGCCTCCTTAGGGTTTTGAAGTTGAAGTTTTAAAATTTGTTTTGGTGCCAAACTTGTTCATTTCTCACTGTTTATTCCTCCCTCTCACTGTTATTCTATCAATACAAATCCATTCCATATCCCCTTCCATCCCTAAAGCCCACTCATACCATATCATTCCCATTATCCCTATCCCTAAGTCATTTCATTTCTTATCACTCTCCCTTTCCCATCTCACTTGTAAAAAATTCCCAAACCCCAAGTTTCCCAAACAGTGAAGTGGCTGTCCATTGTCCTTACATTTATCAAAATTCCAAAAGGTAAATTCCACTTGATTAAACCCCATTGTTCCCACTGTCCTATTTCTCCTACAGTCGCTCCCCTTTGACATATATTTGGCAATTGAAATAAAACACCAAATTCTCATTTTACTCTCATATAAGCCAACATATACCTTGCATGGACATCATGGAGACAGACACTGATACATCATATGACAGAGATAGTGATTCTACCACTGAGCTACATGCACCTAGAAGGCCTCGTAAAGGTGGCAAACATGTGAGAGAAGAGCCCACCTCATTGACTCAATTATAGGCATGCCCACTTGCCATGGAATGTTTTCGAGAGCAGTCATGCTATCAGTATTGTGAGATGATTTCTAGGATCCATCATCATCAGGAGTTGGCTCGTTTGTTTGTATTGAATTTACATGATGGTCAAGTAACTCTTGCTGGTGTAAATTTCACTTTGACACCAAAAACCATTTCTCAAGCAACCGGGATACCGAATGTGGGTGAACATTGGAACAAAAAAAAGCAGGTGGACAGAGTGCATTATGAACCATACATCAGGCCTAGCTTTGTGAGGCAGCTCAGCAGGGTGTTCCCATTCCAGTTCCTAAAGTAATCCTATGCGCCTCTGATGAAACTTATTATCAGATATTTCAGTTGTGAGGGCCGGTTTTCACGCCTCTATGCCTACCACATCAAGTTATTGATGCATTTCACCATATTGAGGATGATGAAAATACCTTATTTCATGTGCCATAATATCGAGATAATGACCACTCTTGTGCAGAAGAAAACTCCCGATCAGCAGTACAACAGTATTTATCAATATGCACTCATCAAGATCGTGGTTGTACATCAGCTTGGATTGCAGGGTATTTCATGGGAGGATTTCATTTCCCATGATTTATTCACAGCTCTTCAGGTTCCTCTAGAGGTTTTCCATGATGCAGGTGAACCTTCACATTAGTACGAAGGTCAGGAGACAGAGACTACTAGTGTGCCGACATATGTCACTTATCAGAGAGGCACTAGAGGATTATTTGCAGCAACCCGACGAGTACTATCTCCACCTGGGGTGGAAGGGGTCTCATTGCCATCATCAGCAGCATAGGTACAGGTACGGGATAGAGGTAAGAGGCCTATGCAGGATGAAGGCCCTTCAGGAGGCCAAGATACTAATTTCATACTTATTGATGAGGATTTGAGTTCTCCAAGCTCAAAGTTGAGGGAGACCATTTAAAAGCAGAAGGCAGAGATAGACACATTGACCGTCAAGTTGCAGAGAGCCCAATGGATCATAAACTACTTGGAGCAGCGGAAAAAATATTTAGAAGATCAAAAAACAATCATGGAGTTGCAAAACATCCGTGAGAACCGGCAAGCTGCCCAAAGAAGCCAAATAGAGATGACACCCATTGAGCGGGAGTTTGAGGATGATAGAGAGACTTGGATTGAGAGGGTCAATATTCATCTGGAGAATCTGTTGGAGAAGGAAAAAAAATAAAATAACATGCTCAAGCACATGAAGAACCATTATTGGGCACGAAATCATGTTTGCAAAGCGAGGATCAAGATCTTGAAAGCAAGGCTAGGGAGGGCACTAAAGCGTCGTAAAAGGCATGATAGACTCCAAATTTTGGCCGAAGCTTTTTTGGCCCAACATAGTGCTTGATGGTGGACATTCAGCCCAAATTTCAAGAAATTTGGGAAAAATTTTGTCAATTTTGAATTTTTTGGCCTAAACACAGATTTTTCCGCTCGACGCGTAGCGCCACTTGGCACACGCTTATAATTGGCAGCTCCTTTGGAGGAAAACTTTGCATTTTTGGATTTTTCATCAAAATTTATGCATGCCTATCCATTACCTAAGGATTTTGACAGGTTTTGGGTTGCCTAAAGGGTCAAAAACACCCTAAAAATGACCTTTCTGTCACTTTTTGGACACACAGGAAGCAGTGTTGGGAGATTGGATTTTTGGAGGGGCAAATGGCAACGCAATTCAGAAATTCCACTTGGGTTGGAAAGTAGAGAGGTAGGTATTTCCAAATATCTAACTTGAACTCAATTTGGACTTGGGGAAGGCCCTCAAAATCAGCCTCAAAGTTGTGCTACGCATAGAGATTTTTGGCGCGGCGCATTGGGAAATTTGGCCTATTTTTCACTCAGCAGCTCAGATTTTCACCTAGTTTTACTTTTTCATGTAACTCTTGATGTAACTTGATGTAATTTAATGAATTTGATGTAATTTTGGCACATTTTTACTCATCCTAGTATATTCATTCACCAAAAGGTGAAATGTAAGTGAATGAATCAGTTTCCTATCATATAGAGGCAAGTTGTTTCATTGCCTATTTTCTAGTTCTTAGTTTAGATATGGTTGAAACAACTCCTAGAATGATGAGCTCGACCCCTAGAGGCATGGGGATGAGTTAGGCTTGTCTATATCATGTATTTCTTCAGTCATTTTCAGGGTTGGACACTTGGGATTGCTTGGCACTTCATTGTACATTTCATCTCTGCAATTTTGGCAAAGGAATAGACCAGGGTTTGCAGCACTCTTTGGGATCCATGTGGCTCTGTGTTTTGATGGTGTGTTTCTCTATGTGATTGTAAGTTCATTGATGTTTATGTGTATAATTTCCCTTCTCCTTTCTTCTTAAATTAAACAAATGAGTTATAAAGGTGGAATTCATTATATTGCTTTGCTCTGCCTTCAGTTTTGTTTAATTTTCCATGTTTTCATCTGCTTGAAGAGGATTCTTGAAATATCCTTTCCCTCTTCAGCTCCTCACCGTTCTGAACTATCCATTCATTCAATTCAAAGCATCAAAACAATTTCCTTCCTTGCCCCATTCAGAACTCTGCAAAAACTAGGCCTCATCCCCGGACCCAAAACTTCCTTTCCCTTTGATTCCAACAAAAAACCCCCAAAATCAAATCAAACTCCTTTACTTATATACCTAGCCTAAAATCAGATTTTTTTTCAAGTCATCTCAAGCCCCATCGATTATTTTTGCTGAGATTGACCCGGAGAGAGCCCTCTCCTGATCTGGTAGGGCTAGCTACCAAACTGAGCGTGGTTTGATATTACCCTGAACTTTGCCTTCTTTCAGCCTGAGGTATATTTAGGCAATAACATAGTGGCGACCATACTGGGGAATAAAATGGTTTGCTTGTTAGTGTTATTTGTTTTATAAGCTACATACGGAGCCTGAATTTACGCCAGGTAGCCTTCGAAATGCTCTTGCTTTGCATTAGCAAAAGTAGATAAACGCTGCTTCAGTCAATCTCCGGTCTAGTTTGTAAACGTGACACTTGACTTGTAAATTCCCCCCAGTACATCAGATCGTTCTAGATTTTGGATGATGAGTCTAGAATTTGATAGGCTGAACAAGTTGGTTTTGTCCCTTTTATTTTTGAAAATAAATCAACACATTGGCTTCCAGAAGACATACTAGAGAAAATCTGGATCCCGATCCACCACCAGTGTATGAAAATCCCAATATTATTTCAAGAATTATTCGTCGATAAAGTCCTGTGATTCCTCTATTCAAATCTCATTCATGTCCCGCTGTGTTTGAATACCTTGAAGATCTTGAATTTGACGAACAATTTGAGTTGTCGTTGTTTGAGACGAAGTCTGAAAGTGCTATTGGTTCTGTGGTCATAAATCCAGATTTTATCAAGTGTCTTGAAATTGAACAGGCTAATAGATCCATTGATAGTTACATCTTGAATATTCAAAATTCCATTGTGGCAACAAACATTCCTGAGTTTATAGAGTCTGCATCCGAAACTCTTGGGCCATCAGCAGTTACTTCCGATTCACAAGTTCATACCGAGCCTCCTTTCATTCCTACCATTCCCGTGCAACCATCTATTTCTTATCAACAATCTGCAATAGTATTGCCTCCATCCACACCTCATACATCAACTGCTCCGACTCCTCCCATATTTCCAAATCCGATTGTAAATCCACCAAGAGCAATGGCTACCCAATTTTCACCTCTCGTATTACCTCAGAACTTAGATGACATGCTCGCTGATTATCAAAGTAAGATTCCATTGTTTGATGGTACTCATCAAAGTGTTCCTGCTCAGCAAAATGTTGATAGAATGGCAGATTTCTTTGACCTTTATGAGATCGATGCAGAAAATGTGACCATGAGATTATTTGTGAAAATTTTTGGAGGTGAAGTAAGAAAATGGTTCAGAGCTTTGCAGCCTAGGAGTATTGCTACATTGGCTGAGCTTCAGAGACAATTCTTGGATCGATGGGAAGTAAAGAAAGATCCTCTTCAGATCACTTCTGAATATACCAAGATCAAGCGGAATGTTGGTGATTTTTTCCAAGATTATTGTATTAGATTCAATACGGTTTACAATGCAATCCCTGATGATTTAAGGCCATATAGGAGGTCAGATTTTCTTAAGTTTCTGGATGGTTTTGATCCGGACATGGCCTATCAATTACGAGAAAGAGATCCCGCCACCTTGGAGGACATGCAGAAAATTGCGGTGAGTGTTGAAGCTAATTTGAATGACAAGAGAGCTAGATTGAGAGCTGAAAATAAAGTCGCAATAAAAGAAGAGGCTTATATTTCAGATCAAGTAATTCGCAAGGTGGAAAAGATGATTGAAATATTAAAACTTGATAAGTCTGAACTGCAGATCAGAAATCATAACTTCCGTGGCTGGCAGAAACCACAATTCAGGATCAAACAACGAGAGCAACGAGCATAAGAACCACCAGTACAACAGCAGGAAAGACCCCTTTACAGTAGAATTTTTTTGGTCCGGAATCAGATGATGAAGATAATGTAATAGGGGAAGAGAATCACTTCTTTACACTTGATGATTTGCCAAATTTTATCACTGAAGATGAGGAGTATGCAGAAAATTCAACTGTACAAAAAGACGAGGATTTCATTTTGGAAAATGAGACAGCTCTTGAAGAAGATTCGGATGAGTATCAGAGAGTTTATATGAATGCTTTGTCCGCCCAAAAGCGTCAATATTCACTTAGAAACAGAGATGTGCCTATTAACCCAATCCAAAAGAGAAAGGAAGTTTCAACACCAAAGAATGATGCACCCATTGCACAAAGGAAGAGAAAAGAGATAGTTGATCCCACTACTAGAAAATCCCCATCAGCAAATGAAAGATCTAATCAGCCAATTGTATCGAGGGAGAAAGCTGAAAATAAGGATGTTCCAGCCAAAGAGGTATAAAAAACTTTAGTTTTTAACTTAGAGAATGAAATTGCTAAGTTAAAGGTTTCCATTCCTTTGACTGAATTGATGAAGAATAGTAGTTATAAGGGTCAGGTGTCTAAAATTTTGAATTTTGATCCAATGTCTGATATGGTGAATGTGGAAGATGATCAACCTGAGTTGATATTTGGACCAGCATTGGATGGTGAGTCTCCAGATAGTGATGTGCCTCCTTTTTATATCAGCCTTAGATTGCATGATTTTGTGTTACATAATGCCATGTTTGATTCCGGAGCATCTCATAATCTCATGCCGAGAGCAATCATGGAGAAATTGGGATTGGACATCACTAGGAAGTATCATGATCTTTATTCTTTTGATTCTAGCAGAGTAATATGCATTGGGCTTATCAAAGATTTGGTGGTTAGCTTAGATCAGATTCCGACTAAGAATGTTTTGATGGATGTGGTTGTGGTGGATATTCCTCCTAGATTTGGCATGCTTCTTTCCAGATCTTGGGGAGCGAAACTAAGGGGAACATTGCAGCTTGATTTCTCCTATGCTACCATTCCTGTGTTTGGTCAGATGAGAAAATTGTATCGGGAGCAAAAGATGAAGTATATGATCACCAGCAAGGAGAAACCGGTAAATCATCCAATCAACTATGTACATATAGATATAGAGTTATTTGTATTGTATTCAGATAGTTTCAATGATGTAAATAGTCAATTAGTTGAAGTAGAATTCATTTCGGAAATCACCGAGAATTTCAGAGAGGTCATAAAGAAAGAGAGACAAAATCTTGAAAGTTCCACTGAGCAATCAACCTTCCGACAGTAGCAAAAAATTGATGGACAGCAAGCAGAAATAACAGAGCAAACATAATTTCAGCACTTGGAAGAGGATGAAGATGGTTTATGGACCATGGATTTTGATGGTGCAGTAGGGAGTGATGGTGCTGGAATTGGAATTTGGGTACGCAGCCCTTTTTCTGCCCCAAACAAGGTACCGAGTAATGTAAGGGTTTGTTCTTATAAATTAGGTTTCGATTGTTCAAATAATGAGGCAGAATACAAAGCTTTAATTGTTGGTCTGAAAATTCATAGAAAGTTGAATGCTAAGAGGATTGCAGTGTATGGCGACTCCGAGTTGGTAATTAAGAAAGTGAAAGGTGAATACCAAGCTAAGCATCCTTGAATGCAGGCTTACCGAAATGCAGTTCTTGATATCTTGAAATTGTTTTTAGACTATACTTTTACTTGTGTCCCTCGTATTTAGAATGGTATTGCAGATGCACTTGCAAAGGCAGCAAGTAATTTGAAAATTCCGATGAACTCAAGTAAAAAATTTGAAATTCATGTGAAGCATCGTTTGACTGTCCCGAAAAATCAAAGGTATTGGCAAGTATTCCAAAATGATGATGAGATTGATGAATTTCTGCAAAATGAAGGCAAATTCAAAGACACTTCAATTGATATGGAGCATGATGATGGTGAGGTTGATGTGCAAGTAAATCAGATGGAAGTTTTGCAGCTAAAGGATAATGTCATTCCTAAAGGTTTGATACCTTTAGAGGAGATTTTTGATCAAGATGACGTAGCTAGAAAACTGACCTTCTGGTCAAGCAAAAAGGGAGTTGAAGATGTGAACATTGGATCAGCTGAGAATCCAAAGATGGTGAAATTGTCCAAAGAATTGCCACCAGAGGTAAAAGCAAAATATGTTAGTTTATTGTCTTCTTTTGCTGATGTATTTTCTTGGGACTATTCAGATTTGAAGACATATGATACTAATATAATTTAGCACACCATTCCGATTAAGCCAAATCAAAAGCCCTTCAGGCAGAAGTTGAGAAGAAAAAATCCAAAGTTGCTGCCCTCAATTGAAAAGGAAGTCAATCGGTTGTACAAGGCTGGTATCATCGTTCCCATAAAGTTTTCAGATTGGATTTCTAATTTGGTGCCCGTACGCAAGAAGACAGGTGAGATTCGTTTGTGCATTGATTTTAGGAATCTGAATAAGGTTTCTTTGAAATATAATTATCCGTTGCCCAAAATGGATCACATAATTCAGCGAGTAGTTGGAGCATCTCGTATGTCGCTACTCGATGGTTATTCGGGGTATAACCAAATTCTGGTCCATGGGGATGATAGAGACAAAACAACGTTCACCACTCCATGGGGAACTTTCCATTACGCTAAAATGCCTTTCGGTTTGAAGAATGCTGGTGCAAAATTTCAGCGTGCAATGGATATGGAACTTGCAAATGAGAAGGATGTTTTTCTAGTTGTGTATCTTGATGATCTGATAGTCTTTTCTAATTCTGATGAAGAGCACCTTTACCATTTGAAGATTGTTTTTCAGCGATGTAGAAAGTATGGTGTGTCACTCAATCCGAAGAAGAGTTTGTTTGCCATGGGTGAGGGTAAAATTCTTGGTCACATAATATCAAAAGATGGCATCTGCATTGACCCAGCTCGAGTAGAAGCTATTCAGCAAATTGATCTTCCCCGAAACAAAAAGGAGATTCAATCCTTCAATGGTAAGATGAATTTCTTACGCCGCTTTGTGCCTAATCTTGCCGAACATCTAAGAGAGATTACAAACATGCTTAAGAAAGATAGCATAGTGAAGTGGACTGAGGAGGTTGTAAAGTCTTTCAATTTAGTGAAGTTGACTCTTTCTTCAGCTCCGATTTTGATCAGCCCGGACTATACTCAGGATTTTATTTTTTTTTCATTTGCTTTGGAGCATACTATGGTAGCAGTATTGATGCAGAAAAGAGATCATCATGAAAAACCAATTTCTTTTTTCAGCTGAACCATAAGAGATGCAACCTTAAAGTATAACATCATTGAAAAAAAAACTCTTGCTTTAGTGAAAGCGTTGAAATATTTTTGGGTATATATTCTGCATTCTCATATTCTTGCTTATGTTCCTAATGCTGCTGTTAAGGATGTTTTAGTGCAAACAGATCCGGAAGGGAGACGAGGCAAATTGATTGCTGCCTTGTTGGAGTATGATGTGGAGATAAAGCCTACAAAGCTTATCAAAGGACAAGGGCTGGCTAAGCTAATGGCTAAATAAAATTTACATGCCTTGGACATCAATCTCATTGCTGCTATGTCTGAGGAAAATGAGGAAAGTTCATCAGTTCAGGTATCATAAATCTTTGTGCTTTCTCCTTGGTATTCAGATATTGTATATGTGCTTCAAAATTTGTCACCACTGCCCGGCATGGCTAGAAACAAAAGTAGAACTCTGAAATTGAAGGCTGCTAAGTTTTTTATTTTGAATAATTCACTCTATTGGAAAGATCCCGGTGGTGTTTTGCTAAATTGTTTGGTTGAAGAAGAAGAAAAGTAGGTTATGGAGGATTTTAATAAGGGAGATTGCGGGGGTCACCTTTTTTGGAAAACAACGACCAACAAAATTTTGAGAGCTGGATATTATTGGCCGACACTTTTTTCCGATGTGTATAAGACTGTCAAAAGTTGTCATGAATGTTGGATTTTTGAAGGGAGGAAGAAATTGCAGCCTTTGCCGCTTAAGCCCATTGAGGTAAGTGCTCCTTTTCAGCAGTGGGGTTTGGATTTCATTGGCGAGATTCATCCCGCTTCTTCAGCTCAGCATAGGTGGATCCTCAAAGCGACAGATTATTTCACGAAATGGATTGAAGCGATTCCCACCAGGCAGGCCACAGATTCGATAATAATTTTGTTCCTTGAGAATAATATTTTGTCTCGTTTTGGTTTCCCAAATAAGTTAATTACTGATAATGCAGCATCTTTCAAATCAAAAAGGATGGTTGAGTTTTGTAACAAGTATCACATCATTTTGGGACACTCAACCGCTTATCATCCATAAGGCAACAGATTGGCGGAGTCTTCGAACAAATATTTGGTCAACATCATTAAAAAGTTGCTGGAAATAAACAAGAAAGGGTGGCATAAGAAGTTGGTTAATGCACTTTGGGCAGACAGAGTGAGTCAGAATAAATCATTTGGTATGTCCCCCTTTGAGTTAGTATATGGAGTTGACATGGTGTTTCCTACCTCTCTCGTAGTTCCAGTGGTCAAAATTCTACAGGAAACTGGCAGTGAAGATGATCATATGCAAAGAAGAATAAATAAAATGAACCATTTGCAGCAGAAGAGAGAAGAATTTTTTTAAAACACATTCAAGCTACAAGAGAGAATTAAGAAAATATATGACAGAAAAGCCAAAGTGGACAAATTTCAATTAGAAGAAGTGGTGTTGAAATGGGATGCAAGAAAGGAGGAAAAGGGTAAGCATGATAAGTTTGAAAATCTCTGGAAAGGACCCTTTAAAATTGTTGCATATCAGGGTGAGAATGCTTTTATTCTGAAAGAGATGAATGGGGAAGATTGTCCAGGAGGGCCGGTCAATGGTCGGTTGCTCAAGCGGTATCATTGCTGAAATGTTTTCTGTTGTTTACATTGTCACCGTACATACCGTTTATTTCAGTTTCATTGCAAGTGTGTGCTGTGATATTTTCTTCAGTTTGGGGCCCGAGGTGAAGGCTATAACTCTGAAGATTGATTTCAGCTTTGGTTTGAGCTTGTCGAGTCAAGTTTTTCAATTATTTTGGTTTCAAGATTGAGTCAGTTTGAGTCAAATTTTCAGTCAATAAAATGAGTCAAGAGTCTTGTGTTGAATTGTCGAAGTTATGGACTCCATAGCCCAATGGACGAAGGCACTGCCTACTCTCCCATAAATCTATAGTTCTTGGCACCTCCAAGGAGCTACCATCCCCATTGGAGCCAATGTTAGAGTCGGTATCTTCATCCCTCCGTCAGAGATCAAATTTCTCTTGTTGCATTTCATTTTAGGTGTCTCATTCAATTCAGTCAGCTGCATTCCATTAGGAGCATGGATCATTTGACAGTAGGGTCTTTTCACTCATATCCCTCATGTCATGTACCTGCTGGTCCGTGTCTGTTCATCAAAATCATTTACATGTTGGCATGTGTTGTCCTTGATGGCAACCTACTTGATGAAATAAGATTGTCGGCGATATGATGCAATGTGTTGTCCTTGATGGCAATCAGTTGTTCCTGATGAGTTGCCTATGATAAGCAACCTATGTGTTAAATATGTAAGGATGATGTATCTGTGTGTTAAAAGGAAGGATGATGAATCTATAGATCAGCTCAGAAGGAACAGAAGAAAGGAAGTGCCAGAAAAATGATAAATATGATGTGTCACAAAGAATACATGGGTTTTTTAAGGCGAAGTAGCGTATGCATACGGAAAAGTACGTGCCAGGTCGCGTATGCCCTTTGCGCTCCAAATTTAGAATACCAAGGGGCATTACCATGGTATTGACCCATTGTATTGAGCGCTTGATTATCTATTTGATCCCGTCCAGGAAAACCATCGGAAGTGGTGTGGTTTTGGCTCATGGTATTGATAAAGGATAAACCTGTATAAGGAGAAGAAGATCATTGTGCACGTGTGTGCATGTGTCTGGGTATTGAATGAATACTTCACTTTGAAGTATATCTGCATGATTGAACTTTGTTCTTGACTGATAAATATGAATCTATGATGCACCCATGGATGTTTCTAAAACCTTAGATCTGATGATGATGAATCTCTAAGATGATCTGCAGAAGAAGAACTGGTGAAGATCTGGCGCAAAGTCTGTTGAAGGTAATGAAGAAATCTGGGTAAGCTTATAGATCTGGTCTGTTTTGCAAAGCTTTCATTTACAGATCTATACGCAAGTTGGTTGTGGAAAAAGCGCGTGTATACGCAGATCCGATTTGATAAAAGCACGTATGGGAAGTTAGGATTTACTGAAAAATGCACAAATGTATACGCGGGTTCGTCTGATGAAAAGCGCGTGTATACGCGGGTCTGTTTAAATAAAATCGCCTATGGTATTTGAACTAATGGTTGCTCATGCTTGAATTTGTTTCTGCATATCTATTCTGAAGTCTAGGTAATCTCTGATATTCTGGTTACAGTGGTTTCACTGTTCTGTTTGAAGCATTGGGCAAAGTATGCTTGTTGAAAAATGAAGGGTTGAGTTGAAGCTATTTGATCCAGTATGAAAATTGATGAAACGTGATTTGCAGTGGTGCTGAGGGTCGAAGCCTTCAGTAAGGGGGTAGTAGCTCCCTTCCAGTGATAGCTGGTAAACGAGAGCAGGGGGTAGTGGCTCCCTTCCAGGAGAGGCTGGTAAACAAGAGCAGGGGGTTGTGGCTCCCTTCCAGGAGAGGCTGGTAAAAGAGAGAAGGTTGTAGCCTTCTGCAGGTGGGTGCCTGCGTGCTGGTATGAGTCTGCGCCAGTACATAGTTGTAAGATGTTTTCTTTATAATAAATATTGAAGATTGAGACGACGGCAGCGGTGGTTTTCTCCCGAATTGGGTTTCTACCTAAAATCCTGGTGTTCATGTGTGATGCTTATGTGTGTTGATTTATTCTATTCTTACTGTACATTTTTACTGCTTACTAACATCTAATAAGTGAATGATGCAATAATCTAAGATAAGGATTATCTGCATAATAAGAGATCTGAGCATACACGAGTTTCCTTAAGAATATCTGCGTATATACGCTAGTTTTGTTCTGTAAAGTAGCATATGGGTTTTTGAGAAAAGAAAAGTAAAAATTTGATTGACAGATCAAGATAATGATTCACCCCCCCCTCTCAGTATCTTTCACAACAATTGGTTTCAGAGCAGGTCCTTCTGAAAAAGCTTAGCCGCTAGAAGGAAGATCAAGCAAGATGAGCAATCAAGATGGAACAACATCTATCAAGCCTCCCCTCTTTAATGGAAGCAATTTAATCTTCTGGAAAACAAGGATGAGATCCTATCTTCAGTCTATGGGAACAGATGTATGGGCCATTTTTCAACAAGGGTATCAATATCTAGCTACAATACCAACAGATCCAACTGAAAAGAAGAATTATGAATCAAATGCAAAGGCGGTCAATGCCATAACGGGAAGTCTGACTGAATCTGAATTTGTCAAAGATATGCAGCTAAATACAACAAAGGAAATGTGGGACAAAATCATTCTAAGTTATGAAGGTGATGCAAAGGTAAGAAGTGCAAAACTCCAAACTCTCATAATTGAATATGAAAATTTAAAGATGCATAGTGATGAGAGTATTGCCAGTTTATTTTTACGTCTTGATGATTTTGTAAATCGTATGAGAAATCTGGGAGAAACAATAACCGAATCTACTTTGGTTGAGAAAATTTTAAGATCTCTAACGACAAAATTTGAGTCAAAAGTTTCTGCTCTTGAAGAAAAACAAGCTTCAAAATCTTACTGTGGTGCAACTTCATGGGATACTAACTACATATGAAATGAGAAGAGGAGGACCATATGAAGTCAAAGAAGCCATCTTTAGAGCTTCTAAAAAAGGGAAAGAAGTGCAAGAAGCAGAAGGATCAGGATATATCTCAGAAGAAGATGAGGTAAATTTTGTAAAGAAACTTCAACTTGGCACAGGACGGTTCAGAGGTAAGCCTCCTTTCAAATGTTTTGATTGTGAAAGAGTTGGTCATTATGCTGCTAAGTGTCCTTATAAAGAAATATCTGCAAAAGGGAAAGAAGTAACAAGAAGGAATAAGAACTGGTCTAGCACTAGAAAAAGTTACTATACTCATGAAGATAGTGATGGGTTATCTGATAGTGAGGAAGAATGTGAACAAGATCTTAGACTTCTCATGAAATTTGAATCTAGAGAAGAAAATGATACTTTTGTGGATGCTCTAGAGGAAAATGATTTTCTTGAAGAAAACAATCAACTCAAAATACACTTAGAAGAATGTAAAATACTCTTAGAAGAAAGGAAAATAACCATAGAGACTATGAAAAGGCAGTTTGAAGAAGAAAAGAAACACATTGAGAAATTAGAATGTGAAGTGGTAAGTCTAAGAAAAGATTTTGAGAAAGAAAAGACTTTGAATCTTAGATTTACTAAAGGATCAGAAACCTTAAATGAGATTATCAAGGTACTGTTAGCCCCCCTATGAAATTCTTGACGAGCAAGCTGGGGGCTATGTCATTTTGGAGACCTTCAAGGAATGCATCTCCCCTGAAGACACATCATCCTTGAGGTCTCTCTGTGCTTTGACTTATACAAGTCCCCTCTGCTAGTTCCTTTCCCTAAAGGCCTGCATTTACCCCTTGTACCCCTGCAAAATGTCCCCTTTTTCCCCCTTTTCCTCCTTCTGTCAAAGTCCCTCTTTTCCCCTTTTTATTTTCCCTATTAACCCCCTAAATCCCCTCTAAAAATCCATGCACCCTTTGTTTTCCCAAATTCCCCCTCCATCTCCTTATCGTTACCCTTTGGGCCTCAAAATACATTAAAATGGGTTAAAAACCCACTTCCGATCATATAATAGGCCTAAGCCCACTTCCCCGTAGCCCCGCGCCTTTTTCTCCCCATATAAACCAACGCCGCGACCGAGCGCTAGGCGGAAAGGCGCTTCTGCGGGGGGTCGCTCCAAAATTCTCATGTCCGTACACCTTGGTCCCCCGCAGTTCATCTCCACCGTCCATTTAAATCCACAGATCAACAGTCCACATTTCATCCATATCAGGGACGTTCCTGACCGTTGATCTTCATAGATCGGACGGTCCTCGTTAATCCCGCAGCCTCCGTCGTTTTCCCTGTTCATCACCCGTCGCCGCATCTCCACCGTTCGTTTTCCAGCCAGATCTAACGGTTCACAGTCCATCCATATTGGGGACGTTCCTTACCGTCGATCTTCATAGATCGGACGGTCCTCGTTAATCCCGCAATGCGCCCACGCCGGCGGTCCCCACGTGACTATTCCAAACCTACCGGTTTCTTTCGCACCGCTTTTGGGTGATGGGTGGTATTTCCTGATAGCCCAGCGATTCCACTCACCTTTTGACACATGGCTCTTGTATGATTCCAAAACCGCCCATCCCCTGCGCGTTATTTCTCGACCACGGATGCCGAGCGAAATCCACGACAGCCGTCAGATCTTGAGGGCTTCATCCTACGGTCGTCTTTCAACATAGTTGCACACGCGGTAACCCATGTTTTTGGCCGCAATTGACGGTCCAGATTCATTCGCCCGTCGCTGAATTTTCCACTGTCTCCCGGTCCCGCCACGCCACCCCCATGTGTACCCGCCGTACGCGCGTCCATTCCATTACCTATAATTGATTCATTTCATGTTTTTTAACGTTTTTTCGTTCGTTTTTCGCTCTGCAGACCGCCACCTCCACCAGAGCGAATTTCCATTGTTCCTCTGCATTTTTTCCACCATGTTACTGATTGCATGGCCTTTTCCTCCATTCACACTGCATCCATTTCCCCGTCTGTGGTTTCTCTTCACAGGGTTCATGTTTTGCAGGGTTTCAAGCGCGGAAAACCGCCATGATGCGCAATCTCTGTCACAGTGACAGAGAGATCGAAGAAAACCATGTGCAGAGGTTGTATTCAAAGCCTGATGTTACAGGAAATGTCTGGAGGGGCATTTGCACCATAAATTCATCAAAGGATAGAGTTTAAACTCTACCAACCCTCCGGTGCCAGTGAAGCACGAAATTCACAGACAGAGACAGTACAGGAACAACAGAGAGCTCGAGGCAAGAAATATAAGACTTTTGAGTTTCTTCAGGGATGTTTAGAAGGAAAAGGTACCAAGTTGAAGACCCCGTGGATCGTTCAGAAGGTCCAATGCATAGAGATGTAATATTGTCAAGGTTTCCGTATCAGCATAGCGTTCTTCCATGAAAGGACATGGTACACATCATTTTTTCAGTCTAAATTGTGCCCAAATAAAGTATTACGCCCTTTCAGCAATCCTACACGTCAAGAAGCATTTGTTACACGGTATGGTCGACCCTAGCATCATTATTTCTCCAGTTTGTCCAGTAAACAGAGAAGGGCATTAATAATGCAGCCAGAGTGCCAAAGGTAAATGCGTAGATTTAAAGCAGAATGGGTTGTGGTTTTCCTCCTCTTCTGAGCATTAAATCTTCATTTAATTATTCACCTACCTCTTCTGCTCTATTTCTCCTATAAGAATCCAGAAGAACATATTGAAAAGGTTTTTGTTCAGTTGTTCAGCTGTTGCTATTAGAGGGATTCATTCTGACTGTTAGAGTAGTCTTGGGAGGGAGTAGCAAAGTGGTTTGTGTGTAATAGGCTGGGAAGAGAAAGTTTGGATTGTATTAGCCATTGGGCTTATTGTACATGACTGGTTTTGCATCAATTAATCAAAGCACATTTCACAGGATCCTGGTCTATTGCTATTGGTGATGTTTTTCCTTACTCTGTTTATTACATTTTCATACTGTTTCACGTTCTTCCAGTAGGCAATAGAAGTATAACATAAGATTCACCCTTGTTAGGTGCCTTGTGTTTCCTTCTCTCCCTACCTTTAATGTTTTATGCTTCATGTGTTATCTAAGAGTGAATTCATGTGGTTTAAACAGTGCAGCGGATGTTATTGCCTGCTGGCTGATGTATGGACTTGGGGGTTTGCTGCTTGGATGTTTCTTTATCAAATTTATCTCTGTTTTTTCCCTTGGAGCATGCTAAAGCTGACCTGGAGTTAAATGACCTCTGGTCCAATCTATAAGCAACCCCTTTGTCCCTCTTTGAGAGCTGCCTTAGAGTATGTCCAAGTAGGTCTGGAGTTAAATGACCTCTGACCTGATCTATAGACTGAAATTGGGTATCTTTCCTTCTTTCACTTTCAATCCTTAATGTTCCATTTCATCATCTATCTAAAATATCCTTTAGTATAGATGAATTTCCCTCTGAAAGCCTTGGCTAGTTGTTGCAAGTAATTCTCCTTTCATGACTCCATAGCCCAATGGATAGCACTGTCTTGACCTATCCTCTTTGCTGAAACATCCTGCTGCTTTGTTCCTTCTCTCCCATTACTTTCTCAGCCCATGATCTCATGACCAACCCAGCAACCAACCAACCAAATCATTTAAAACCCCTCCATTGTGCTTCATACCTAGCCTAACATCTCATCTTGAGCTTCAAACATACATCATTCTTTGCTCTTTTTGGAGAGATCCCTCTCCGGGTCCAGGAGGGCTAGATCCTAGGGCCCAAAAGTGGTTCTGATGTTGTCTCATCTTTTGGTCTTTCCAATCTGGCGAAAACATGGGAACCCCAACATAATGGCGACTCTGCTGGGGACTGAGTGCATTACACTTTGAACATCCCTAGGCATTCAAAACCCAGAATCTCTGGTTAGGTTGGCAGTTAGTCACACCTCTTCTCGGACAGCCTCAGTGTCATTTGCTGTGTTCTCTTGTACTCTTAGACAGAGCCTGGACAGGGCCAGGTAGCCTCCAGATCTCATCCCCTTTTGGAGGTGACATATCTGGTAAATGCCCTCCCAGTCAATCTCTGGTTAGAGTTTGTTGTGTTCTAAGGTTATCCTTGAAAGGTGATAATGCCTAACCACTGTGGTGGACAGTAGGTTGTAAATCATCCACCTGGCGACTCCACAATTCTTGAATGATAAAAAGACTCCACTGGTGATCAGCAGGCCACTGATTATCTGTGGTTTCACATAAGACTCCACTGGAAGACCAGTCGCATTACAACATCAACCTCCCCAATGGAAGACTCCGAGTTTAGTCCCCTTGAAGAGTTTCGTTGTGGAATATTAGATATACTGGCTAAACTCAGAAGCGAAGACCTTCCAAAGGCTTTCCGTTCCAGCTCAAGATTCAATGATCAACCTGAGCTGAAGGAAGTTTTTTTAGAAGTACTGGCGGAGAGATAAGAGGTTGAGCTCGAACTTTGGAAATCACAAGAGATATCATATGAGTTCAAAGACCCCAGAGCATTTTTGGAAAGTCTCCTGCCCCCTAAAAATGAAGAAATTCCACTGCCCGTTGAAATACAAGAAGAAAATGACTGGGCTCCCAAAAGCCACTCTGAAGACACAGTGGAAAATGCAATAATCGAAGCTGCCCACGACGTAGACAGCCTACCAGTCATGGCAGGCCAGAAAGAAGAAAGTGTACATCATCTGTTCATTGATCCTGTGGCAGAATATATGGAGGCCCTGATTTGCTCAAATACTCCAGCATTGATCTTTCACCAGGGCCAGATTCATCAGGAATGGTCACTACTGATAGTGACCTCAGTTTTGAAGAACCAAATGTAGAGCACCCTGTGGTTATCTCTGACAGGCAGTCAGTGCTCATATCCTTTTTTGCTACTGCTTGACTGGCTGCATTGGCGTTATCGTATCACCTAGAACATCAGAGATTTCCAAGTAGAGTAGGGTAGTTAGGAAAAGCTCAATAAAGCTCAGTTTGTGAGCATGTAGTTAGTTGTTTTTAATTTCTGCAAAGTCCAGCAAGTCAGACAGTCTAATCCTAGCTTGACTGTTTTTCAATTTCTGTTTTAGAATGTAGAGAATAAACCTGCTAGACAGTCTAATCCTATCAGGTAGTAGTGTAGGTAGAGAAACATGTGAGACCATCAGTCTAATCTGGTCTCATGGATTAATAAGGGTAGATGTAGAATAGGTTTATTTTCTGTTGTAAAAATAAAATGATGTAAAGGGTATGCTAGCTCAAATGCACCCTGAAGGGAAAATTGTTAGGACTGTAGTGAGGGTAGGTAGACTGGTTGGGAAAAATGTTTCTGTTGATGTAACATATTCATATTGTGGCAGCTGATCAAAGAAAGGGATGTGCCAAGCAGCAGGCAACTGGCCTACTCCAAAGATCATTTCTGGTTTCTTGCCTCCCTCAAGAAGAAGCCATCCCCATGTGGAGCCACTGTTAGCCCCCGTATGAAATTCTTAACGAGAAAGCTGGGGGCTATGTCATTTTGGAGACCTTCAAGGAATGCATCTCCCCTAAAGACACATCATCCTTGAGGTCTCTCTGTGCTTTGCCTTATACAAGTCCCCTCTACTGGTTCCTTTCCCTAAAGGCTTGCATTTACCCCTTGTACCCCTGCAAAATGTCCCCTTTTTCCCCCTTTTCCTCCTTCTGTCAAAGTCCCTCTTTTCCCCTTTTTATTTTCCCTATTAACCCCCTAAATCCCCTCTAAAAATCCATGCACCCTTTGTTTTCCCAAATTCCCCCTCCATCTCCCTATCGTTACCCTTTGGGCCTCAAAATACATTAAAATGGGTTAAAAACACACTTCCGATCATATAATAGGCCTAAGCCCCCTTCCCCGTAGCCCCGCGCCTTTTTCTCCCCATATAACCCAACGCCGCGACCGAGCGCTAGGCGGAAAGGCGCTTCTGCGAGGGGTCGCTCCAAAATTCTCATGTCCGTACACCTTGGTCCCCCGCAGTTCATCTCCACCGTCCATTTAAATCCACAGATCAACGGTCCACGTTTCATCCATATCAGGGACGTTCCTGACCGTTGATCTTCATAGATCGGACGGTCCTCGTTAATCCCGCAGCCTCCATCGTTTTCCCTGTTCATCACCCGTCGCCGCATCTCCACCGTTCGTTTGCCAGCCAAATCTAACGGTTCATAGTCCATCCATATTGGGGACGTTCCTTACCGTCGATCTTCATAGATCGGACGGTCCTTGTTAATCCTGCAACGTGCCCACACTGGCGGTCCCCATGCGACTGTTCCAAACCCGCCGGTTTCTTTCGCACCGCTTTTGGGCGATGGGCGGTATTTCCTAATAGCCCAGCGATTCCACTCACCTTTCGACACGTGGCTCTTGTACGATTCCAAAACTGCCCATCCCCCGCGCATTATTTCTTGACCACGGATGCCGAGCAAAATCCACGACAGCCGTCAGAACTTGTGGGCTTCATCCTACGGTCGTCTTTCAACATAGTTGCGCATGCGGTAATCCATGTTTTGGCCCGCCGTCCATCATCCTCCACCGTTGATCTCCGCCACGATTGACGGTCCAGATTCGTTCACCCACTGCTGACTTTTCCACTGTCTCTCGGTCCCGCCACGTCACCCCCACGTGTACCCGTCGTACGCGCGTCCATTCCATTACCTATAATTGATTCATTTCGTGTTTTTTAACGTTTTTTTGTTCGTTTTTCGCTCTACAGACCGCCACCTCCACCAGAGCGAATTTCCATTGTTCCTCTACATTTTTTTCGCCATATCACCAATTTCATGGCCTTTTCCTCCATTCACACTACATCCATTTCCCCGTCCGTGGTTTCTCTTCACAGGGTTCATGTTTTGCAGGGTTTCAAGCGCGGAAAACCGCCATGATGCGCAATCTCTGTCACAGTGATAGAGAGATCGAATAAAACCATGTGTAGAGGCTGTATTCAGAGCCTGATGTTACAGGAAATGTCTGGAGCGGCGTTTGTGCCATAAATTCATCAAAGGATAGAGTTTAAACTCTACCAACCCTCCGGCGCCAGTGAAGCTCGAAATTCACAGATAGAGATAGTACAGGAACAGCAGAGAGCTCGAGGTAAGAAATAGAAGACTTTTGAGTTTCTTCGGGGATGTTTAGAAGGCAAAGGTACCAAGTTGAAGACCCCGTGGATCGCTCAGAAGGTCCAATGCACATAGATGTAATATTGTCAGGGTTTCCGTATCAGCAGAGCGTTCTTCCATGAAAGGACATGGTACACATCATTTTTTCAGTCTACATTGTGCCCAAATAAATATTTACGCCCTTTCAGCAGTCCTACACATCAAGAAGCATTTTTTACATGGTATGGTCGACCCTAGCATCATTATTTCTCCAATTTGTCCAGTCAACAGAGAATGGAATTAATATTGCAGCCAGAGTGCCAAAGGTAAATGCGCAGATTTAAAGCAGAATGGGTTGCGGTTTTCCTCCTCTTCTGAGTGTTAAATATTCATTTAATTATTCACCTACCTATTCTGATTTGTTTCTCCTATAAGAATCCAGAATAACATATTGAAAAGGTTGTTGTTCAGTTGTTCGGCTGTTGCTGTTAGAGGGATTCATTCTGATTGTTAGAGCAGTCTTGGGAGGGAGTAGCAGAGTGGTTTGTGTGTAATAGGATGGGAGGAGAAAGTTTGGATTGTATTAGCCATTGGGCTTATTGTACATGACTGGTTTTGCATCAATTAATCAAATCACATTTCACAGGATCCTGGTCTATTGCTATTGGTGATGTTTTTCCTTACTCTGTTTATTACATTTTCATATTGTTTCACGTTCTTCTGGTAGGCAACAGAAGTATAACATAGGATTCACCCTTGTTAGGTGCCCTATGTTTCCTGCTCTCCCTACCTTTAATTTTTTCTACTTCATGTGTTATCTAAGAGTGAATTCATGTGGTTTAACTAGTGCAGCGGATGTTATTGCCTGCTGGCTGATGTATGGACTTGGGGGTTTGCTGCTTGGATGTTTCTTTGTCAAATTTATCTCTATTTTTTCCCTTGGATCATGCTAAAGCTGACCTGGAGTTAAATGACCTCTGGTCCGATCTATAATTAGCCCCTTTGTCCCTCTTTGAGAGCTGCCTTAGAGTATGTCCAAGCAGGTCTGGAGTTAAATGACCTCTGACCTGATCTATAGACTAAAATTGGGTATCTTTCCTTCTTTCATTTTCAATCCTTAATGTTCCATTTCATCATCTATCTAAAAGATCCTTTAGTATAGATGACTTTCCCTCTGAAAGCCTTGGCTAGTTGTT
This sequence comes from Pinus albicaulis, assembly GCA_034641835.2. Classification (NCBI taxonomy): domain Eukaryota; kingdom Viridiplantae; phylum Streptophyta; class Pinopsida; order Pinales; family Pinaceae; genus Pinus; species Pinus albicaulis. The sequence continues at coordinate 1,265,138,097 of CM076579.1, read as the reverse complement.
GCAAGTAATTCTCCTTTCATGACTCCATAGCCCAATGGATGGCACTGTCTTGACCTATCCTCTTTGCTGAAACATCTTGCTGCTTTGTTCCTTCTCTCCCATTACTTTCTCAGCCCATGATCTCATGACCAACCCAGCAACCAACCAACCAAATCATTTAAAACCCCCCCATTGTGCTTCATACCTAGCCTAACATCTCATCTTGAGCTTCAAAGATACATCATTCTTTGCTCTTTTTGGAGAGATCCCTCTCCGGGTCCAGAAGGGCTAGATCCTAGGGCCCAAAAGTGGTTCTGATGTTGTTTCATCTTTTGGTATTGCCAATCTGGCCAAAACATGGGAACCCCAACAGTTACAACGCTCTCCTCTGGTAAAAATAGGTCTTGGATATACCGGGGAATCTTCTCAGGCTTCAGCACCAAATTATCTAAAAGCAGTTACAGCTGGTTTACGAAATTCTGCCACTCAGCAAGGGAATAAAGAATCTTTATAGGTAATGCATGATCATCTCAATTCAAAAAACACTAACAGGAATATCTTTCAAAGAAACACCAATCAACAGGTAAATTCAAGTAGAAGATTCCATGATCGCAGAAATTTCTTCTTCAATGGACAATGTTTCTCATGTCACAATTTTGGTCACAAAGTTGTTCAATGTGTGGCATATAAAACCATCATGACAAGAGAGGCAAGAAAGAAAAGGAATGATATTGAAACAAAGAAGAATACCTATAACAATTTTTCTCCTCTTCTAAATGAAGTTGAATGTACTTATTGCAATAACTTTAGGCATGAAGAATCTGAATGCAGGAGCAAAGTTCAGCCAAAAGAGCATTTTCCTTCAAGTTCCAAAGTATGGAAAAAGAAGGAATTACAGGTTGAAAATTGTGGCATAGCGTTATTTTTAGAAGGTGAAGAAAATCAATGGTACATTGATAACGGATGCTCAAGACACATGACAGGTGAAAAAACCAAACTTTGTGCATATAGTACACTAGAAAAGGAAAAGAAAGTTACTTTTGGAAATGATACTTCTGCTGTAATTAAAGGAAAAGGGTCTGTGTTTCTAAAAGAAAAGGTGAAGGCTAATGATGTCATGTATGTGGATGGATTAAGGCATAAACTGTTAAGTGTAAGTCAAATGTGTGATCAAAAAACTGAAGTTGTCTTTAGTTCAAAAGAATGTGTGGTTTGTGATCTTGATACAGGTAAAACAATCATAATAGGAAAAAGAACTCCAAGCAACCTATATGTATTGAATAACTTCAAAGAACAATGTTACTTGAGTAAATATTCAGAAAACTGGCTATGGCATAGGAGGTTGCGACATCTAAGCTTCTCTCAAATCAACAAATCAAGTAGACTTAATGCTGTTCGTGGTCTTCCCAATATTACTCTACCTGAAAGTATCATATGCAAATCATGCCAATTCGGCAAGCAGACCAAAGTGCAATTTAATGCCAAGGAAGGATCATCAAGTAGGCCTCTTGAACTCATTCATACTGACATATGTGGACCTATGAGGAAAAAGTCACCTCGCGGTGAACAATACTATATCTTATTTATTGATGATTTCTCTAGAATGTGTTGGATTGGGTTGCTGAAGCACAAAGATGAAGCATTTGAGAAATTTCAGATATTCAAGGTGCTGGTTGAAAATGAAGTAGATCTAAAACTCAAATGTCTTAGATCTGATCGAGGAGGAGAATATACTTCAAATGAATTTCTTGAATTTTGTGAACAACATGGCATAAAAAGATAATTTTATGTAGCTGGAACTCCACAACAAAATGGCGTAGCAGAAAGAATGAATAGAATAGTTCAACAAATGGCTAGAGCTATGCTTCATGTTTCTGGAGCACTTGACACATTCTGGGGAGAAGCAGCACATACAGCGGTAAACATTCTCAACAAGGCACATGTTCGTGTAAATAGCGACAAAACTCCATATGAACTCTAGTATGGCAATTCTCCATCTATGAAGCATTTTAGAGTTTTTGGAAGTAAATGCTTTATCAAAAATAATGATGAAAAACTTGGCAAGTTTGAACCTAGAGCAGATGAAGGAATACTTCTTGGTTACTCCTCTACGAGTAGAGCATATAAATGTTACAATAAAAGACTTCAGAAGATTGTTGAATATATTGATTTTGTTATTGATGAGTCTCCTGCAGCCCCAAAGGAAGAAAAACAAACAACAAATGAAGACGATGGTGACTTATGTCCTTCTACATCAAATAGCAATGATATAGACAGTGAACTCAATGAAGAACCTGAAGATGATCTATCTGAAAAGGCTACATCCAGATATGTTCAAAAGAATCATCCAGAATCTCAAATTTTGGGAGATAAGGGATCAGGTGTACAAACAAGAAGGACTCTTGTGGGATCTTCTAGCTATCTGGCATTTCTATCTACTATTGAACCTCACAATGTCAATCAAGCTAGCAAAGATGAATGTTGGGTTCAAGCCATGAATGAAGAGCTTGATCAAATTAAAAAGAATCACACTTGGGAATTAGTACCAAGACCTCATAACAAAAATGTCATTGGAACTAAATGGATAATAAAAAACAAGTTAAATGAGAATGGGGATGTTGTAAGAAACAAGGCTAGACTTGTTTGCAAGGGGTATACTCAACAAGAAGGTATAGACTTTGAAGAAAATTTTGCTTCTGTAGCTAGACTTGAAGCCATAAGAATGTTTCTTTCCTTTTCAAGCTTTCAACAAATCAAAGTTTATCAAATGGATGTTAAATCTGCATTTCTCAATGGTGATCTAGAAGAAGAAGTTTATATAGAACAACCAGAAGGGTTCATTTTGGGAAATGATGAAAATCTTGTTTGTAGACTTAAAAAGGCTCTATATGGTCTCAAACAAGCTCCAAGGGCATGGTATTATCGTCTTGACAAATATCTTCATCAACAAGGATTTTCAAAGGGGTTTGCTGATAGCAAATTATACACAAAAATTGAAAATGATAAACTATTGATTGTGGTTGTATGTGTTGATGATATCATTTTTGGAAGTAATGAAGAATCTATGAGTCAGAAATTTGCTTCTGTCATGCAGCAAGAATTTGAAATGTCTTTACTTGGGGAACTAACATTATTTCTTGGCTTGCAAGTGCATCAAACTACAGATGGTATATTCTTATCACAAGCAAAATACCTTAAGCAAATTCTGAAGAAGTATGGCATGGAAGAGTGCAAACCTGTAAGTACACCAATGATAACCGGATGTAATCTTAGTTCTCATGATGATTCTCCCATGGTGAATCAACCAGAATACAGATATATGATAGGAAGTCTACTTTATCTCACTGGGACTAGACCAGACATTATGCATACAGTTTGGATTGTTGGATGATTCCAAGCTAATCCAAAAGAGTCTCACCTTCAGGCTGTCAAAAGAATATTCAAATATCTACAAGTAACTCAAGACTTTGGACTATGGTATCCAAAGAATGCTGATCTTACTCTTCATGCTTACACTGATGCAGATTGGGCTGGAAATGTTGATGATCGGAAAAGCACTAGTGGTGGAGCATTCTATATGGGGCCCCGATTAGTATTTTGGTTTAGCAAGAAGAAAAACTCTATTGCCTTATCTACAGCAGAAGCAGAATATGTGGCTGCTGCATCATGTTGCACGCAACTTCTTTGGATGATGCAAACCTTACAAGACTTTCAAATCAAGTGCACACCTCCTGTCTCCATTATGTGTGATAATACAAGTGCCATCAGTATTTCAAAGAATCCTGTTATGCATTCCAAGGCCAAGCACATTCCCATCAAGTATCACTTCTTACGTTAACAAGTGCTTGAACAAAAGGTGAAGTTGGAGTATGTTCCCTCCAAAGAACAAGTTGCTGATATATTTACCAAACCTCTGCCCAGGGAAGCATTCGAATATCTCAGATAGAAGCTGGGAGTAGTCTCTGCCTTGCAGAAAATCAGAACTGCTTAAATTCAGAAGATTAAATAGGATACGCGGGTTTCCTGAGGGAAATTCACTTATATACGCGAGTTTAGACACAGAAAACCGCGTATGGGTATTTGCTGACAAATTTCTTCTGGGTCAGAATTTTTTCAGCACAGCTGCAGTGCTGTTTGGTATCTCTGATGCTGTTTGGTATCCCTGATGATGTTTCATTCTCTGATATTGGGTGAAGATGCCTTGATGATTGGCTGTTGAAAGTGTTCAGGTTGCACATGCTAAGGAGGAGTTTTGGTCATATGGAAAGAATGCATTGGATGCACAGTTTCAGGGGGAGCATTAGCATTGCTGAATGTAATGCATTGTTGGCATTATGGTGATTCTGGAATATGATCTCTTTCTTGAGGTCCTTTTGGTATTTGTTATAAAAGGTCATTTTTGTAATTTTATGAAAAGGTTATGTTGAGACCTATGATGTAAATTGTAATATTCAGTCATGTAAAGGGCTTGTTCAAATATGTAAACCCACTTGGTTGGGTACTTGAGTCATATATGTAAATCCACTTGGTTGGATCCTTGATGTAAGTATGAGTCCTTGGTGATAGGAAAGGTCATAGAGTCATGTAGTTCATTGAATATTATGTTGAATATTCAGCATGAACTCAGGGGGAGCATGGTAACTTCAATGCACATCAGATCTACAGAGCTCTTCTTTCTACATGTGGAGAAAAACATTGTCTTGGCTTTGATCTTCCCTTTGCCCTTGATGTCAAAGGGGGAGAGTAGCATGGTGTTTGAATAGGGGGAGAATATCATGGTGTTTGCATAATGGTTATAATCAATGTATCTATCTATTGTTGCGGTGATCAACCACCATCATGGTTGCCATCAAGTCCAAAGGGGGAGATTGTTGGCATGTGTTTTCCTTGATGGCAACCTACTTGATGAAATAAGACTGTCGGCGATATGATGCAATGTGTTGTCCTTGATGGCAATCAGTTGTTCCTAATGAGTTTCCTATGATAAGCAACCTATGTGTTAAATATGTAAGGATGATGTATCTGTGTGTTAAAAGGAAGGATGATGTATCTACAGATCATCTCAGAAGGAACAGAAGAAAGGAAGTGCCAGAAAAATGATAAATATGATGTGTCCCCAAACTCATTAGGTTTCCGTTGAAGCAATATACATGAAGAATACGTGTGAAATCAACGTATGCCCTTTTGCGCTCCAAATTTATAATACCAAGGGGCATTACCATGGTTTTGGCACACAGTATTGAGCGCTGTATGGTTTATTTGATTCCGTCCAAGAATACCATCGGAAGTTGTGTGGTTTTAGCTCATGGTATTGATAAAGGCTAAAACTATATAAGGAGAAGAGGATCATAGTGCAAGGTGTGCATGTGTACGGAAATGATGAATTCCAACCATGAATGCCATACAAATGTATATGTCTGTAGTTAACTTTGTTCTTGGTAGATAAATCTATATCTAAGTGCACCCATGGATACCACTAAATCCTTAGATCTGATGATGATGAATCTCTAAGATGATCTGCAGAAGAAGAACTAGTGAAGATCTGGCGCAAAGTCTGCTGAAGGTAATGAAGAAATCTGGGTAAGCTTATAGATCTGGTCTGTTTTGCAAAGCTTTCATTTACAGATCTATACTCAATTTGGTTGTGGAAAAATCACGTGTATATGTGGATCCGATCTGATAAAAGCACGTATGGGAAGTTAGGATTTACTGAAAAATGCACAGATGTATACGCGGGTTCGTCTGACGAAAAGCACGTGTATACGCGGGTCTGTTTAAATAAAATCGCGTATGGTATTTGAACTAATGGTTGCTCATGGTTGAATGTGTTTCTGCATATCTATTCTGAAGTCTGGGTAATATCTGATATTTTGGTTACAGTGGTTTCACTGTTCTGTTTGAAGCATTGGGAAAAATATGTTTGTTGAAAAATGAAGAGTTGAGTTGAAGCTGTTTGATCCAGTATGAAAATTGATGAAACGTGGTCTGCATTGGTGCTGAGGATCGAAGCCTTCAGTAAGGGGGTAGTAGCTCCCTTCCAGTGATAGCTGGTAAACGATAGCAGGGGGTAGTGGCTCCCTTCCAGGAGAGGTTGGTAAACGAGAGCAGGGGATTGTGGCTCCCTTCCAGGAGAGGCTGGTAAACGAGAGAAGGTTGTAGCCTTCTGCAGGTGGGTGCCTGCATGTTGGTATGAGTCTGCACGAGTACATAGTTGTAAGATTTTTTCTTTATAATAAATATTGAAGACTGAGACGACGGCAGCGGTGGTTTTCTCCCGAATTGGGTTTCCACCTAAAATCCTGGTGTTCATGTGTGATGCTTATGTGTGTTGATTTATTTTGTTCTTATTGTACATGTTTATTGCTTACTAACATCTAATAAGTGAATGATGCAATAATCTAAGATAAGGATTATCTGCATAATAAGAGATCTGAGCATACGCGAGTTTCCTTAAGAATATCCGCGTATATACGCTAGTTTTTTTATATAAAGTAGCGTATGGGTTTTTGAGAAAAGAAAAGTAAAAATTTGATTGACAGATCAGAATCTTTGATTCACCCCCCCCCTCTCAGTATCTTTCCCAACATTACAGTCATTTTTGGTCTCCCAGTTAGCAAAGAGTCATTTTAGGGTTTTTAGTCTCATTAGGTCTAGCGTTTCATTAATTTAGTCTTCAAAATGACTAATAATGTCAGCAGGCACATGAGGGAGGTTCGAAATAGGTTTTCATCACAAAAATTTTCATCGTCATAATGTTTGATAATGATTTTTCTTCAAAACTCTGTTTTGAAGAAAAATTGTCTATTTTATCCTTTTGTAATAAACGCAATGTAATTTTCAAAGTTTTTCCAGTTGTAAAAGTTCTTCAGGCGTAGTTCTGGTCACCTTTGCCAAGATCCCATGCCAGTTATCCCTGCAAAGACAGACAAAAGATTCATCATTCAGCTCAAAAATAAAAAAGGAAACAAAAACAGAGTTTATGTGAAAAGTGCCAAAGTTTTCAGACTTTACAAAGTGGGCTTTCCAATTCAAAAATCAAAATCCTTTGTATAAATAAGATCTTTTCAAATGAAAAACTTCATTTGCACGCCAAAGTCATCAAAGAGCCAAAGAAAATAGGCAGGAAGAGAAGCTAGCGTTGGAAGCTGAAACAGTGGTGAAGTTTACTGTTGCGGTGCACTGGGCATTGGGTGCGGCACACTGGTTGAGCGCGGCACTTAAGGCCGCTCACCACTGTGCATTTTTGTTCCAGCGCGGTGCATATAACGGTCGCGGCACACTGGGCCACTGTCGCGGCGCACAGGGCTGACAGCTCCTAGAATGATGAGCTCGACCCCTAGAGGCATGAGGATGAGTTAGGCTGTCTATATCATGTAGTTCTTCAGTCATTTTCAGGGTTGGACATTTGGGATTGCTTGGCACTTCATTGTACATTTCATCTCTGCAATTTTGGCAAAGGAATAGACCAGGGTTTGCAGCACTCTTTGGGATCCATGTGGCTCTATGTTTTGATGGTGTGTTTCTCTCAGTGATTGTAAGTTTACTAATGTTTGATGTGTACCATTTCCCTTCCTATTTTCTTCTTAAATTAAACAAATGAGTGATAAAGGTGGAATTCATTAGATTGCTTTGCTCTGCCTTGACTTTTGTTTAATTTTCCATGTTTTCCTTTGTTTGAAGAGGATTCTTGAATCCCTATTGCCCTCTTCAGCTCCTCACCGGTGTGAAATATCCATTCATTCAATCCAAAGAATCAAAACAATTTCCTTCCTTGCCCCATTCAGAACTCTGCAAAAACTAGGCCTCATCCCCGAACCCAAAACTGCCTTTCCCTTTGATTCCAACAAAAACCCCCAAAATCAAAATCAAAATCAAAATCCTTTACTTATATACCTAGCCTAAAATTAGCCTTTATTTCAAGTCATCTCAAGCCCTATTGATTATTTTTGCTGAGATTGACCCGGAGAGAGCCCTCTCCTGATCTGGTAGGGCTAGCTACTAGACTGAGCGTGGTTTGATGTTACCCTGAACTCTGCCTTCTTTCAGCCTGAGGTAGATTTAGGCAATAACAGACACATTGGTCATTTGACCTCAAAATGTATGCAAAATTTCAAAAGTAAACTAGTGGTTCTTGTGGTAACATGCTATAGATCTAGCTATCCTACGTAGTAACTGCATCCAGCGGTTAGGAACCCCAATAGCGTGTCGTTGCAGTCGCATGGGTAACTCTTCGATCCGGAAATCTGGAATCCCGAAGGTCAAACCCTCTATGTGCTGCCGAAGCTTAGCCAAAGTCTCAACCATATCAATATCCTAAAGGACTACTCTCCCCACAGCCCTCTCTACTCACACATATGCTTCACGCTCCAGTTCCTCTACTGGTTGAACACGACCAACATCTGCATTGCATCAAACATTTCGTTTATTCTTAGGAAAACATAAAAAATACAAATACATTGTATAAACATTAGGAAAATAAAAAACATGGTCAAAAAATTCTTACCCATTGCACCCAACTGAGCACCTTCTGGTAATGCCAAATCTGGAACACCTTAGAAATCAAAACCTGCGTATGCATACTCATCCATGGCGAAAATTTGTCGTCAGAACCAGGAAAATAATGCAGTCGATAACACAATAGTTGATTGACCTGCATGCCTACTCATGAGTTCTACCCATCTCTGCATCCGCAGATCTCTATGATTAGACACATCTAGTGTCACATGTTGTGGCTGTTAGTGGAATTCATTCTAAGGCGAAGGATATGAGGATCAAACCATAACTGAAGTTCTTCTTCCTTCCTCCCTTTATTTTTTTCAATTGTTCCTTTATCTGAGAAAGAAAAACTTCATACCAATTGAATACTGTTGGCTCCATACACTCTAGTGCGTACTGCATATACGATCTATTCGCTACATGTAGTGTAACAATGTTGGCAAGTTTGTGATCATGAAAAGGATAGTTCTCAAACGTAAATCTCTAACATCCCGGATGTTTATCTTTCCATCTTTGCTTGGCTCTGCCCCTGGATAGAAATGTTGCAAAACATAATCTCTCACTATATCTCCTCCAACAATAGACCCTGAGAGTGAAATAGGCAAGCCTCTCCTCGACAAACCTGTAAGAAATTATACATCCTTGACTGTTATGGGAACTGTTGGATAGTGAAAGAGGTATGAAATTAATATGTATTTTCTCATTATTTTACCATAGACATACTCCTTTTGGCCTTGGAAAGGTAATTTATCATAAGAATTACAATAGAATTGGAAGGGTTTATGTTTAGTACAAAAAGATGACTAAAGGTTACTTTTTGATTGACAAAACAGGAATTCGACGAGGTGAACAACTGTACCAAAGGCGGGGTTGAAAATAATGTAACTGCTACTCCATCAGCGTTGAACCATATCCAGCCAAAGGCAAGGAGATCTGAACGAATAGCCCAGAAAAGGTAGGGGACAGCTCGACCTCAGTGAGAGTAAACAGGATGATGACTAAACAAAGAGAAGCGAATCCCTCAGGATCCTTCGATCCTAAGGGATCGCTATTCAAACTCATCTTATTCCTTGATTTGTCCGTTAAGATTTGATATATATAAATCAATGTCCTTTAGTGACAAAGGGATAGTGTTGTTAAAGTCAGTGAGTTAGTCGAAAGGCTTTGCATTTAAACATTTCCTCTGTAATATAATGCTTTATTGACTCTTGGATTTGACAGAACCTTCTCTATAATGCTTTATGTTGGTTTTGTTGAAAATGCAGCAAGATGATGGAGCTTAGTGAAATGAAGTCGCCTTCACTAAGTGGGCCCGCAGGCAAATTCTAGCGCAAAATCTATTTTTAGACTATGTCTATTTTTAGACATATGGAGCATGGTTCGGGGATTCCAGTTTGAGATTCTTGGAGCATTGGTCATGTTGGTAAAAATAGATGAGACTCTATTTTTAGGTCAAAGAGGTCGAAGTCTATTTTTAGACTACCTCTCCTTAAAACAAGGAAGTCAAATATTATTTACCCTTAATAATATTTAGACTATAAACAACAGTTTACTCTCTTGGAGCACTTCAGTTCGAGCTACAGAAGTGGCTCATGCATCTGACAGAGGAATCACGTGGTTCCCAAGGGTTTGATGGCATCATGCATGGTTGACTTCAATTGGACTTCAGTGGCAGAATTTTGGAGGAGTTAATGAGACAGCTAGTGGAGTTGTGTTCTGTTTATTTTAGTTGAACTGGTTGAGATTAGTTTAACTAGCTAATCAATTAGTTATGAGTGGAGTGAATTAAATATTATTTAATTAATTAAATAGTAACTCATTATTCAACTCAAGAACACATCAGTTCACTACAGTGTATGATCAGTTCAGTGGAGACCAGTGAAAGAGGTAGATGAAAGGGTGGAGTTAGCTATCAGTTGTGACTATACTGTTGCTATTTGCAACACACAGATAGGTGGAGTAAGCCCATGAGGATTATGCAGTTCAGGCTGGTGGTTTATCTATATAAAGAGGCCATCCCATAGCATTGAAACAAGCAATAGAGGCAAGGCAATTGGCGGTGAGTTTTGAACCAGTAACTTGTTCAAAACTGAGCTAGATTGTGGGTAACTTTATGAGAAAGTACTGAGTACTTGTGAGGAGTATTGTACTGAGTTTGTTACTTGATTTCTCCATTATAATATACACGATAGCTGCGGGGTTTTCAGCTATAAGCTTTCCCCATACATACTGTGTTAATGTGTATGATGATTTGATGTGTTATCGCTTGATTTTATTTCCGCATGTTTGATGATCTGAGTGGAAGAGATTATGTGTTGCATATAAATTCGAATTGTATGTGATCAGGATGGTCTCGGTGGATAATTAATCATTATTCAGCAAATTTCTACATGGTATCGGAGCTATTGAAGTTCAGATTGATCATCACAGTGATTACAAACTTATTTCGGTAGACAGAGTCTGCATGCGGGCCAGGTAGCCTCCGGATTCATATTTCTTCGGAAAGTGAAAGGTCTGGTAAACGCCCCTTGCAGTCGATCTCTGTGCTAGAAATAATTTGTTCTCACGATCTAGAGCGGTTGAGCTTTGAGGTGGAATTCGAAGTTTTGCAGCAGTTTTTTTTTCTTGGTGCCAGTGTTGAAAATGTATTTCAACGGTTTGCGACTCGAATATGTTCTTGAAGGCAGTTCGAATTATGTTGCATGGAAGGATTGCATGGAGGAAGTATTAGAAGATAATGGTTTGAAGGAGTTCGTAGATACAGATGTCCAAAATCCCACTGATCCTGCTGAAGTCGATGCATGGCAAAAGAAGATGGCGAAGTGTCGAAGGATCCTGTTGGAGGGCATCAAGGATCATATTGTATCCAGCCTGCATGGAAAGGCTACTCCATATTTAATGTGGAAAGCTTTGACGGATCTATTCCATAGTAAGAGTGACCAAAGGAAGCTGGCGCTCAAAGACAAGCTCAGGAACATCAAGATGGAGAAGGGCGACAGTATCGCTAAATACCTCACGAAGTTCACTCAATGCAGAGATGAACTGGGAAGTGTGGGAGTTACTGTCGATGAAGAGGTTATGGTCGACCTGGCTCTCCTTGGTCTTCCGAAGGCTTGGCACTCATATCAAGATAGTGTCAATGGTCGGGAGAAGCTGCCGGGATGGGAGCGCCTTTGGGCGGATCTCATGCAGGAGGAGATAAGGAGGACTACTCGAGATGGATCTTCATCGAAGGGAGCTGATGAAGAAAACTGCGCTTTGGTTGCCAAAGCAAAGAAGGGGAAGGGTAAGAAAACCTCTCATTCTGGTGCAAAGGGCAAGAAGCAGGATATGGCGAAAGTGAAGTGTTTTCATTGCCATGATCACGGACATTATGCTACCAATTGTTCAAAGAAGAAGAAGAACAAGCAAGCGGGAAGATCTGCAGATGGAGAAGCTTTGGCTTCACAGTTCGAGCTTGACTTTTCACTGATTGCATGCTTGGTTTCAAGTGTGATGGGATCGGTGTGGTTCTTGGACGGCGGTGCGTCATTTCATATGACGGGAGATCGGGAGTTGTTCTCAGATCTGGAGGACAAGGATTTGGGTATGCACATCGAGATGGGCGATGACGATAGATACAGTGCGACTGGTATCGGTACCGTATCCTTTCGAGAGGGTCACAGTAAACCCTTTGTCTTGAAGGATGTCATGCATGTACCTGGATTGAAGAAGAACCGGTTACTGACGGCGATGTTGGAGGATAAGGGGTATGATGTGGTCTTCCCGGCGAAGAAGAAATCCTTCTGCCGCGGTAAGACTACGGAGAGACTCGAGGAAAGATAGGGGTTCGAACCAAGAACCTTTATCGGTTGCGAGTAGATGGCTGCGCGGCCATGGCATGCGAGGCGGCAGGAGAAGTGGTGAGCCGGATGATGAGGGCGAACCACTGCTTGCTGAGGAGATTGGGCCACAGCGAATCTGTGGGCTTTGAAGATTCCTACGGCTGATTTCTCTTGGACTTCCCTGGGGCACTCTTGCGCGGTCGGATCGGTGCAAGGGATGTAAAGGATGTACTTTAAGGAAGTACACAAAAAGCACACACGAGAAGGATAGTCGCGCCACAACGATCCTTGAGAGAGTTCACACAGACGTGTGTGGTCCTTTCTCAGTTGCTTCAACAGCAACGCACAAGTATTATGTGATATTTGTTGATGATTTCTCTCGAAAGTCCTGGATCTTCTTCATGCAGAAGAAGAGTGATACATTCGCGAAGTTCTGTGAGTTTAAAGCACTGGTCGAGAAGGATTCGGGGAAGAAGGTGATTGCTCTAAGGAGCGATAACGGTGGTGAATTCATCTCGGCTGAATTCAAGGAGTTCTCTGCGTGACGCGAAGGGATTCGAGAGGAGGCTCATCGCACCAACTTGCAATCGAGAATGGGGTGGGCAGGCGGGCGCTTGAGAACGATCGTGGGCGCCGCACGGGCGATGTTGCATGATCAGGGCCTACCCCTTCACTTGTGGGCTGAGGCATGCAATACAGTAGTGTATGTGCAGAACCGTTGTCCTCACAAGGTTCTTAGCATGAGTACACCGGAGGAGGCTTATTCTGGCAAGAGGCCTGACATTTCCCATTTGCGGATTTTTGGTTCTCTTGTCTACATGCATGTGACAAAGGATGCAAGAAGGAAGCTGGATCGAACCGTTGAGGTTGGAATATTTGTGGGGTACACTGATACACCTCACAACTATCGGGTGTATGTGCCAGACAGTCGCAAGACTGTCGTGCGACGGGATATAAAATTTTAGGAGGAGAAATCCATCCAGTGTTCGCTTGAGAGGGAGCTACACTTGCATGCAGATGAGGAGCTATTAGTTCCTAAGGAGGAGCTTCCGGATGTGGATCAGCCACTGAAAGGTTCGGGGGGGTGGAAGAAACCACCCGAGTGACCAGCCATCGAAGGCGCATGCGCCTTTACGAGAAGAGCCCAGAAAGCGGCGGCCAAGGATACGGAGAGAAGGTTGTGGGACCACCTGACACGAGGCGCGAACGAGCACGATCCCTTACACAGGATCGATTTTCTTGGATACATGGCTCTTGTGGTTCAATGTGTTGTGACGAGGCCATCCTCTTTTGAAGGAAGGTACGTGGAGGAACCGCATGGGTTGATGCCATGATCGAAGAATATGATTCGATTCTCAGAAACAATGCATGGGAGATTGTCCCAAGGCCGGAAGGGAAATCAATGGTAGGTTCAAGATGGATCTACAAAGTGAAGCAAGCAGTTGACGGGAGCGTCGAGAAGTACAAGGAAAGATTTGTTGCCCGGGGCTTCTCACAGATCGAGGGGGTCGATTATGAGGAAATCTTTGCACCTGTCACAAGGTATTCTTCCATACGGACGATTCTTGCTCTCTCAGCGCAGATGGGGTGGCACATTCATCGGATGGATGTGAAGAATGTTTTCCTCAATGGAGTGATTGAGGAAGAGGTGTACATAGAGCAGCCCAAAGGTTTTGAGATCTTCAGCAACGAGTCACATGTGTGCAGGCTCAAGAGAGTGTTGTATGGGTTGAAACAAGCACCTTGTGCTTGGTACACACGGATAGACAGTTATTTCACCGGGTTCACCGAGCTTGAATTCTCCAAGAGACCAAGAGTAAAGCAGATCCCAAACTCAGCACGGTGTGGTGGAGGGCGGTGATCATCGTCTTGTGTCTTAGAATGATGCGATTTCGCAGTGATAAGCGGTTGATACTTTCAATTCATGCGAGGAAGGATCTTTTGAGAGTTTGAATGAAGGACTTGGGCATCCTTCATTATTTCACAGGATAATATGGAGATTTGTACTTATGACGGAGGTGTTGTTCTCGGGAGCCTTCCGTGTATACAAGGAGATTACGAAGGGGTTCAACATGCACAGGTTCAACTGTTGACACTCCTCTTCTTGGTGGTTGGAGGAAGGAGGATGCTACTTCAGCGGAGGTAGTGGATGCCACTGTCTATCGACAATTGGTGGGGTCGCTTATGTATCTTGTCAATACACGACCCGATATATGTTATGCTGTTAACCAACTTTCGCAAGCTATGGTTAAGCCTACCAAGCTCTTTTGGAAGGCAGGCAAGCATGTATTGTGCTATATTAGAGGTGCATCGGGATATGGTCTATGGTACAGACAGGAGGATGGAGCGAAGCTTTCTGGCTTCACTGATGCAGATTGGGTAGGGAGCCCAACGGACCAGAAGAGCACTTCTGGAGGAGTTTTCAGCATTGGGTTGACAAGCGATTTCCGTATGTGAGGAAAGCGAGATAAAAATGGCACTCCAGTTGGCGATGATAAAAGATGCATGGCAGTAAACACTGTTTGCATCTGAAGACTATTGGATGAGAAAGATCTCATGAGTTGTTGAGTTGCATTTGAAACCTAATGATCTCTTGTGATAACCGGAGGCTTCATCAAACTCTCTAAAGCAATCCGGTGTTCCTTGATGGTTAAAACACGTGACATGGTGTATCATATGGGTGTGTTTTAGCAAGGAAGGAAATCATGATGCTTTCCATGTTCCCACGGAGGAATCAGGATGTGACATCACAGCGAGCGCTCTTGAGAGTGATTGGGTCCACGGAAAGTGGGATAAGGGGTTGCAGATAATCATATCTAATCTTTTAAGAGAGATGTTATTAGTAGAATGATAAGACTTGGTAAAATGGTATTATGTTTTGATGTAGACTGTAGACAGTGCAAGCAAAATCTATTTTTAGACATATGGAGCATGGTTGGGGATTCCAGTTTGAGATTCTTGAAGTATGTGTCATGTTGGTAAAAATAGATGAGACTCTATTTTTGAGGTCAAAGAGGTCGAAGTCTATTTTT
Organism: Pinus albicaulis; assembly: GCA_034641835.2. Classification (NCBI taxonomy): domain Eukaryota; kingdom Viridiplantae; phylum Streptophyta; class Pinopsida; order Pinales; family Pinaceae; genus Pinus; species Pinus albicaulis. The sequence goes on along the minus strand of CM076579.1, from coordinate 1,265,122,766 downwards.
AGACTGCCTCTCCTTAAAACAGGGAAGTCAAATATTATTTACCCTTAATAATATTTAGACTATAAACAACAGTTCACTCTCTTGGAGCACTTCAGTTCGAGCTACAAAAGTGGCTCATGCATCTGACAGAGGAATCACATGGTTCCCAAGGTTTTGATGGCATCATGCATGGTTGACTTCAGTTGGACTTCAGTTGCAGAAGTTTGGAGGAGTTAATGAGACAGATAGTGGAGTTGTGTTCTGTTTATTTTAGTTGAACTAGTTGAGATTAGTTTAACTAGCTAATCAATTAGTTATGAGTGGATTGAATTAAATATTATTTAATTCATTAATTAGTAACTCATTATTCAACTCAAGAACACATCATTTCACTACGGTGCATGATCAGTTCAGTGGAGACCAGTGAAAGAGGTAGATGAAAGGGTGGAGTTAGCTATCAGTTGTGACTATACTGTTGCTATTTGCAACACACAGATAGGTGGAGTAAGCCCATGAGGATTGCGCAGTTCAGGCTAGTGGTTTATCTATATAAAGAGGCCATCCCATAGCATTGAAACACGCAATAGAGGCAAGGAAATTGGCGGTGAGTTTTGAACCAGTAACCTGTTCAAAACTGAGCTAGATTGTGAGTAACTTTATGAGAAAGTACTGAGTACTTGTGAGGAGTATTGTACTAAGTTGGTTACTTGATTTCTCCATTATAATATACACAATAGCTACGGGGTTTTCAGCTATAAGCTTTCCCCATACATACTGTGTTAATGTGTATGATGATTTGATGTGTTATCGCTTGATTTTATTTCCGCATGTTTGATGATCTGAGTTGATTTGAGTGGAAGATATTATGTGCTGTGTATGAAGTTCAAATATTATGTGACCAGGATAGTCTCGGTGGATAATTAATCATTATTCAGCAAATTTCTACAGGTTTAATATAAGACAAGCATTTCATCCATCTTCTAAAGTTCTGAATTAGCCCAGCAGTATTTCACTGGAGGTAAGGGCCCGGCTCTGGTGGAATCACTTCGTTGTTTGTATTTTTAATCGTTGCTCACTGTTGTGTGAAGTGTGTTTAATGTTTGTTTCAATTACAGAACTGGTTTATTGTTGTTAGATCAAATACAAAGTCATTACTATCTCATCCTTCACAAGAAGCACGTTCGATGTTCGGTTATCTTGTTATTATCATAAAGCTTCGGTGTTCTGTATTTGATTTGAGTTGCTGTTCCATTAGTTTATAATTTGTCATAATTTATTGTTGCGTGGTAAGTGGCTGTCGACAGGATTGAAGCATAGAGATCTAGTTGCTTGATTACATTAGTATTGTAATTGTTGTTCATTTCATGTTGCTGTTCCACTTCTGTTCATTTTTTATTCATAGTCTTCGATTAGCAAATAGATGAGTTATAGCTACATGTTGTTGTTCCTTTCCAGATTTCGTTTCTTTTAAGTTACTTTCATTGAATTTGCTTTCGTTTCAATTGCTTCAAGATCTCCAACTGTAGAGGATAGAGGTTATTGCTTCCAAATCCCTAGATTGGTTATCTTGCATCAATTTCTAAGGGAAAGAGTTACTGTTACTGCATCCCTGATCGATGTTTTGCAAGATTGATGTAGTTTAATGTTTCCATTCATGTCACTGTAATTAGGTTTCTTTACACATGCTTTGTTACTTTTGCATTTAATATTTTGTAGTACATCTTCACAGCATTGCTCTCAGATAATTGCAGCCTCAGATAGAGTACACTCTTGAAATAAAAAGTCGCTCCTGGATTGATAATTAATGTAGGCTAATTAGGTGTTCAAAAGATACCTTTTTATGACTCAACATTTTGGCGCCGTTGTCGGGGAGAGTGTATGCCATTTTAAAGGAGTAATGCACAGCTTATTTTCTTCTGCTTGTGAAGAATTGGGTATTAAAGACGAAAGGTAAGAACCTGTGCATTGGGCAAGAAACACACTTTCTCGCAGCCCGCTTCACAGCTGAAGTAGGTAAGCTTCTTTCTCTAGGTAGGAATGAAGGTTTTTTTCCTTGAATGAATAAACCAACTAAGCGAAACAAAATTCCTCCTAAGACTGAAAAACCTAAGGGACCGGTGACCCTTGGGTGCACAACCTTTATTGACGAAATCCTTAAAAGAACTAAATATTAGCCATCAGTAGGATTTAAAAGAGCTACTTCTAGATAGCCTACTAGTTCCCTTCAGGCTACAGAGTCACCATCTGAAGCCTTTGCTGAGATACACAGTCAAACAGAGGGAATTGAGCAAGATTCCCAAGAAATTGAGAATCCTTGCATAAGTTTCCTTCAAGAAGGGAACTCTAGCAATCTCTAAGAAGAAGAAGGGGAAACGGGAGAAACCAGAGACTCAAAATCTCCTATTAAAATTTCCCAAACAATAAGCAGCCCATATAAGGGAAGTGTTGTTCAACTTATTTAGAACCAAGGTCTTGAATCACCTCAAACAGTAGGCCGACAGGAAATACTTATTATTCCAGACAAAGGGAGTGTTTTCAAATCCATTCCTGCCCCTGCTCGTCAAAATATAAATTCCTTGGAAATCCCATAGGGATATTGGCATATCTTCGATCAAATGGCTCAGAACCAAAATCAGAATCAGCAGGCACCCCAGCAAACCTCTACGCTTCAATATCCTATAGTAGATACTGTAGTCAATGCACCTATGAAAGCCATCCCCCTTCAACACATTCCCACATTTCATGGCTTAACATCAGAGGACCCAGATGCATTTTTGTTTGAATTTGATGTGCTGTGCAGAGGATATGATTACACCACCGATGCCCAAAAACTAAAACTATTCCCTTCTACATTAAAAGGGGAAGCTTTGAGATGGTTTATGGGATTAGGTGGGGGTGTCATAACGGATTGGGATCATATGAAGGCAGCATTTTTAAAGAAATATCAAGATTATTGCAGGTCTCGAGAACTAAAATATGAAATATTCCAAATGATAGAAAAACCAAATGAAACCTTGGAAGAGTATGTGGAATGGTTTCAATACAATCTGCAGAGATCCCCTTATGCATCTTTACCCTTACCTGATAATGTTTTGAAAACCACATTAATTAGGGGAATGAAAGATCAATGGGTTGAAACATTGAATATTATGGGAAAAGGTGATATATATCAGGAAAGTTATCCTAACATCATTGATTTGTGTATCAGGAGTTCGAGGGGCAATACAAGGTTGAAATCAACAGAACATGATATGATTACAAGGGAAAATAAGACCTCTAATGAAGGTGTGACTCGTTCAGAGATTGGAAATCTACTAGAAGACTTTAAGACAGACATACTTGGGACTCTAACAATGCAGTTTGATATTATGCAAGCCAAACAGAAACAGGCAGAAGCAGAGAAAAACTTGGCAATATTCTGTCCCAGATGTAGAAAGAAACACAGCCACAAAGAATGCCCGTTGGATGTGATTAAAGTCTGTGCCATTTGCATGAAATATCACCCTATGGAGGGATGTCCTTCGCTTCATGGCCTAAAAGCAGTTTATAAGGAGGCAAAAGAAGAATCAGAAGTGGTATGTCTGCTTAATCAGCGCCGACAATGGCAGTCGCGACCATCAGGTATGCCAAATGATCCATTTTCTTTTCAGCATCCTTAGTATAATGCTCAAAAATATAGTTGGATGTGGCAAAATCAACCACCTTTCCCCAATTGGTCACAACAGCCATGTCCTCCCACATCCTTGCCAAATCAAACAAACCAAAATAATTGGCCTAGCTTTCCTTTCTACCCACCATTTTGGCAAAATAACTATCCCACACAATGGTCCCCCTCTACTTCCCAAATTCAGGCCTGGCAGTCAAACTGGAAAAAACCTACAAATCATCCAGTCGGATCAATTCCTCTCTCTCAACCTACACTACCAGCTCCTTATACAAACCCCTAGACCAACTTAAGACTACAACTCCCAGCCCAACCCAAACCAAACCCGAACAATAGGCCAGTTCAGTATGTCCAAATAATGGAACCCCCAGAAGTAGAAACTGAACTGAGGGAGTGCAATGATCTTCAATTAAGGTCTGGGTGCATATTGGAAATAGAGAGAAACAATGATGTCCATATTGAATATCTGTTACCTGTAGAACAAACAGTGCAAAATGAGAAGGAATTTCAACAAAAAAATCAACAACGAAGTCAACAACAAGTAACAACTTCCTCTCCACCATTCCCATAACGATTGGTTATACCTCGTCCATTAGAAAAACCTAATTATGATCTTCTGGGAGAATTAAAAAAGTCGTGTATAAAAATCCCTCTCCTCCAAGCTATTCAAGACATTCCTATATATGAAAAAACTATCAAGGAATTATGCATAAAGAAGCCAAAGAGGAGAACAATTACCAATCCTACTGTCCAAATAGTCGGTACCTTATCTGACTTATTATCAGGAATGGAAACACCTATCAAATATGAAGACCCAGGAAATCCTATAGTGACAGTACAAATCAATGGGCAATAATTTCCAAATTCCTTAGTTGATTTGGGAGCAGCAATCAACATTTTAACAACCACCACCTGTCAAAAACTTGGCATTACATCACTAGAACCAACAAAAACCTTTATGGAATTGGCTAACCGATCGATAGTCAAACTAGAGGGTATACTACAAGATGTAATGGTATCCGTAGATTCCTGGGAATACCCTGCTGACTTCCTGGTTATCAACCCAAAGAATTGACTATATGGACATCCGTTAATCTTAGGTAGACCTTGGTTGGAAACTGCCGATGCTTATATTGGATGCCGACAAGGCAAAATGACAATAACAAGGGGAAATTATGTCAAGAATTTAGCCCTATATCCCCCAGCCCAGCCAAGTCTATCAATAATCAAAACAAGAAAACCACCTACATCATATTTTATGGAAACTATGAGATCACCTCTAACTATAGAAAATGCTCTTGATTTTAAAGATAAAATAGAGGATGATATCATTAATAGTTTTATCAATAAATCACAAACCAGATCTCATTTGCAATGTCACATGATCAAGGCAGCATTCGATAATAAAGAAGAAGAACATCCTTTCAAAGACATTCCTGATCAAACAATACCTACTAAACATCAATAAAAATCTCACTGCTGAACAAGAAGAGAAATTGGTCCAATTATTACAAAAAATACAAAGCAGCCTTTGCATGGGATTACCCTGATATGAAAGGAATTGATCCTCAATTGTGTACTCACCACATTTATACTGAAAAAGATGCAAGACCCATTCGCCAACCTCAAAGAAGACTAAATCTTCACCTTAAAGATATTGTGAAAGATGAATTACAAAAACTATTGGATGTTAATTTCATCTACCCAATATCTGATAGCAAGTGGGTCTCTCCATTAGTGGTGGTACCAAAAAAGAATGGAAAGTGGAGGATATGTGTAGATTACTGTGAACTTAACAAGGCAACACAAAAAGACCACTTTCCCCTTCCTTTCATTGACCAGGTATTAGACACATTGGCAGGGAAGAAATTCTTTTCTTTCCTCGATGGCTTCAGTGGGTACAATCAAATACAGATTGCCCCTGAAGACCAGGACAAAACTACTTTCACCTGTCCATGGGGGACATTTGCCTACCGAGTCCTACCTTTTGGCCTATGCAATTCCCCTGCTTCATTCCAAAGGGAAATTCTCATCATCTTTGCAGACTTAAAAAATGAAGGCCTCGAAGTATATATGGATGATTTCACACCTTATGGGGATGAATTTGAGCCTGCATTGGAAAACCTAGAAAAGGTATTGCAAAGATGTATTGACACTAGGCTTTGCTTAAGCCATGAAAAGTGTCTTATGATGATGAACGAAGGAGTTATATTAGGGTATTATATTTCAGCAGCTGGAATTCAAGTAGACCCAACTAAAATTCAAATAATATTGTTAATTCCCACACCCACCACACAAACAGAGGTACGTAGCTTTCTTGGATTTTCTGGTTACTATAGAAGATTTATAGAACATTATTCTCGAATAGCTGCACCTTTATATGCACTGAATAGAAATGTTGATTTCATTTGGACAGATAAATGTGACAATTCCTTTAATGATCTGAAAAATATTGTTTCAACAGCCCCAGTGCTGAGGGGGCCAAATTGGAATTTTCCATTCCAAATTTCATCCGATGCCTCAGACACAACAATCGGAGCAGTACTTGGGCAGGAGGAAGACAAGAAGCCATATGCAATTTATTATATTAGCAAAAATCTATCCCCTGCTAAATTAAATTATACTGTGACTGAGAATTTTTTTTTAGCTGTAGTTCATGCTATAAACAAGTTTAGACACTATATAACTGGGTATCCTGTAGTACTATATACTGATCACTCTGCCATTAAATTTTTAGCAAATAAACCTGTTACAAATGGAAGAGTGACAAGATGGTTGATTTTACTGCAGGAATTCAATATCACAATCAAAGATCGACTGGGCAAAGAGAACCCTGTAGCTGACTTTCTGTCAAGAATGCCAAAGCCAACAGATACAGAAGCAGTTGAAGACCACTTTCCGGATGAACATCTCTTTGCTGTTACTATCAGAACACCGTGGTATGCTGATATAGCAAACTATTTGGCAATAGGTAAATTACCTAAACATCTATCCCTTAATGAACATAAGAAAATAATACACTGTAGTACCCACTTCTCCTGGATTGGGGGCTACTTATTTCATACAGGTGCAGATATGAAAATAAGGAGATGCTTTAGGGAGAATGAGGTATTTGACATCTTGAAAGCATGCCATGATGGACAGTGTGGCAGACATTTTGTAGATCGTAGAACTGCCCATAAAGTTTTACAAATAGGCTATTATTGGCCTACTATATTTAAAGATGCTAAAAAATTCGTGGGAATGTGATATTTGTCATGTTGAGAATGCAGCAAGATGATGGAGCTTAGTGAAATGAAGTCGCCTTCACTAAGTGGGCCCGCAGGCAAATTCTGGCGCAAAGTCTATTTTTAGACTATGTCTATTTTTAGACATACGGAGCATAATTTGGGAATTCTACTTGGAAATTCTTAAAGTATGCGACATGTCTGTCGGTAAAAATAGATGAGACCCTATTTTTTAGGACCCAGACTATTTTTAGACTGATCTCCTAAAAATATGGAAGTCAAATATTATTTTCCCTTAATAATATTTTGACCATAAACAGCAGTTTACTCTCTTGGCGCACTTCAGTTTGAGTCATGGAGGTGGCTCATGCAACTGACACAAGGAATCACGTGGTTCCTAGGGTTTGATGGCATCTTGCATGGTTTACTTCAGTTAGACTTCAGTGGCAGAAGTTTTGGAGGAGTTAACGGGACAAGTAGTGGAGTTATGTTCTATTTGTTTTAGTTGAACTAGTTGGGATTAGTTAAACTAACTAATCAACTAGATATGAGTGGAGTAAATTAAATAATATTTAATTTACTAAATATTAACCCATTAGTCAACTCAAGAACACTTCAGTTCACTACAGTGCATGATCAGTTCAGTGAAGACCAGTGAAAGAGATAGATGAAAGGGTAGAGTTAGCTATCAGTTGTAACTATACTGTTGCTATTTGCAACACATAGATAGGTGGAGTAAGCTATGAGTATTGCAAAGTTTAGGCTGGTGGGTTATCTATATAAGGAGGCCATCACCTAGCATTAAAATACGCAATCAAGGTTGGCTATCAAGTGGCTAAGGATTGGAGCAAGTGATTTGCTAGATCTAGCTCGATAGTGTGTAGCATGGGAGGTAGTGCATGAGAGCTTGTGAAGAGTTTTTGTACTATGATTGTTACATGATTTCTCCATTATAATATACACAATAGCTGGGGGGTTTTCAGCTATAGGCTTTCCCCATACATACCGAGTTAATGTGTGATTGATTTGATGTGCGATTGCTTCTATATTATTTCCGCATGTGACAATTAATTGTAGAAGAGGGTTATGTGTTATGCATGCAATTCGAAATTGATGTATGATCGGGTTAATCTTCATTGAATAAGTGATTTATTCAGTTAATTTCTACATGGTATCGGAGCGAAGTTAATTGTCGAAGTCTATTACGGTGATTGCAAACTTATTTCCTCGGACAGAGTCTGCATGCGGGCCAGGTAGCCTCCGGAATATTCATCCTTCTTTGTAAGGTGAAAGATCTCGTGAATGCCCTTTGCAGTCAATCTCTGATTTGGAAATAATTTGTTTTCAAGTATAGATCGGAAGCGATAGAGCTTGGAGTTTGGAATTCGAATTTTGCAGAAGGTTGTTCTTCTTGGTGCCGGTGTTGAAAGATGTCTTCTTTCAATGGTTTGCGACTCGAATATGCTCTTGAAGGCAGTTCGAACTATGTTGCATGGAAAGATCGAATGGAAGCAGTGTTGGAAGATAATGGTCTGAAGGAGTTCGTGGATGCGGATGTCCCAAAGCCCACTGATGCAGCTTTGGCCGATGCATGGCAAAAGAAGATCGCGAAATGTCGAAGGATCCTGTTGGAGGGCGTCAAGGATCATATTGTATCCAACCTGCATGGAAAGGCTACTCCATATTTAATGTGGAAAGCTTTGACGGATCTATTCCAGAAGAAGAGCGACCAAAGGAAGCTGGTGCTCAAAGATAAGCTCAGGAACATCAAGATGGAGAAGGGCGACAGCATCGCCAAATACCTCACGAAATTCACTCAGTGCAGAGATGAGCTGGGAAGTGTGGGGGTGGCTGTCAAAGTTTCACTGATTGCATGCTTAGTTTCAAGTATGCTGGGATCGGTGTGGTTCTTGGACTGCGGTGCGTCATTTCATATGACGGGAGATCGGGAGTTGTTCTCAGATCTGGAGGACAAGGATTTGGGTGTGCACATCGAGATGGGCGATGACGGTAGATACAGTGCGACTGGTATCGGTACCGTATCCTTTCAGAGGGAGTCTGGTAAACCCTTTGTCTTAAAGGATGTCATGCATGTACCCGGATTGAAGAAGAACCTGATTTCAGTAGCGATGTTGGAGGATAAGGGTTATGATGTGGTCTTCAGCGAAGGAAAAGCCTTCCTGCGCAGTAAGACTACTGGAGAGACCCGGAAGATAGGGGTTCGAACTCGGAACCTTTATCAGTTGCAGGTAGATGACTGCGCAGCTATGGCATGCAAGGCTGGAGATGTGGTGAGCCGGGATGATGAGGGCGAACTATGGCACAGGAGATTGGGCCATCTTCACCATGGAGCTTTGAAGATTCTGCAGCAGATTTCTACTGGACTTCCTAAGGGCACTCTTGCGCAGTCAGATCAGTGCAAGGGGGGTACTTTAGGGAAGTATGTGAAAGCCACCTTTCACGAGAAGGATAGTCGCGCCACGATGATCCTTGAGAGAGTTCACACAGACGTGTGTGGTCCTTTCTCAGTTGCTTCGACAGCAAAGCACAAGTATTATGTGATCTTTGTCGATGATTTCTCTCGAAAGTGCTGGATCTTCTTCATGCAGAAGAAGAGCGATACATTCGCGAAGTTCTGTGAGTTTAAAGCACTGGTCGAGAAGGAGTCGGGGAAGAAGGTGATTGCTCTAAGGAGTGACAATGGTGGTGAATTCATCTCGGCTGAATTCAAGGAGTTCTGCAGCGCAGAAGGGATTCAGAGAGAGCTCATCGCACCCCATAACCCACAGCAGAACGGGGTGGCTGAGCGGAAGAATAGAACGATCGTGGGTGTTGCACGGGCGATGTTGCATGATCAGGGCCTACCCCTTCACTTGTGGGTCGAGGCATGCAATACAACAGTGTATGTGCAGAACCGTTGTCCTCACAAGGTTCTTGGCATGAGTACACTGGAGGAGGCTTATTCTGGCAAGAGGCCTGATATTTCCCATTTGCGGATTTTTGGTTCTCCTATCTACATGCATGTGACGAAGGATGCGAGAAGGAAGTTGGATCCAACTGCTGAGGTTGGAATATTTGTGGGGTACACTGATACACCTCACAACTATCGGGTGTATGTGCCAGACAGTCGCAAGACTGTTGTGCGACGGGATATAAAATTTCATGAGGAGAAAGCCATGCAGTGTTCGCTTGAGAGGGAGCTACACTTGCATGCAGATGAGGAGCTGTTAGTTCCTAAGGAGGAGCTTCCGGATGTGGATCAGCCACAAGAGGAGGTTCAAGAGGTGGAAGAAACCACCCATGCAGCGCCAACCATCAGAGGGCGCATGCGCACTACAGAAGCTGAGCGACTGGCTCGAGATGCAGAGAAGGTTGTAGGACCACCTACAGCACAGCGCAGACAGAGGAAGTCACTGGATCGGTACACTGGATACATGGCTCTTGTGAGTCAATGTGTTGTGACGGAGCCATCCTCTTTTGAGGAAGCTGTGGAGGAACCCGCATGGTTGATGCCATGATCGAAGAATATGATTCGATCGTCAGGAACAGTGCATGGGAGATTGTCCCAAGACCGGTGGGGAAATCAGTGGTGGGTTCGCGATGGATCTACAAAGTGAAGCAGGCAGCTGACGGGAGTGTGGAGAAGTACAAGGAGAGATTTGTCGCCCGTGGCTTTTCACAGATCGAGGGGATTGACTATGAGGAGACCTTTGCACCTGTCGCAAGGTACTCTTCCATACGGACGATCCTTGCTCTCTCAGCGCATATGGGGTGGCACATTCATCAGATGGATGTGAAGACTGCGTTCCTCAATGGAGTTATTGAGGAAGAGGTGTACATAGAGCAGCCTGAAGGTTTTGAGATCTTCAGCAGTGAGTCGCATGTGTGCCGACTCAAGAGAGCACCGTATGGGCTGAAGCAAGCACCTCGTGCTTGGTACACTCGGATAGACAGCTACTTCACCGGGCTTGGATTCTCCAAGAGTGAGGCGGATCCAAACCTGTACCCGATTGTGGTGGAGGGGAAGCTGTTGATCATCGTACTGTATGTAGATGATCTGATTTTGACTGGCGACGAGCAGTTGATACTTTCATGCAAGGATGATCTTGCACGAGAGTTTGAGATGAAGGACCTTGGCATCCTTCATTATTTCCTGGGATTGGAGATTTGGCAGCGCAGCGGAGGACTGTTTGTTTCTCAGGGCAAGTATGCCCGGGAGATTCTGGAGAGGTTCAACATGCAAGGTTGCAAGCCTGTTGATACCCCTCTTCCTGGAGGTTGGAGGAAGGGAGATGCTACTTCGGAGGAGGTAGTGGATGCCACTGTCTATCGACAGTTGGTGGGGTCGTTGATGTATCCGGTCAATACTCGACCCGATATATGCTATGCAGTTAACCAGCTTTCGCAAGCTATGGTTAAGCCTACCAAGCTCTTTTGGAAGGCGGGCAAGCATGTATCGCGCTATATCAGAGGCACATCGGGATATGGTCTATGGTACAGACAGGAGGATGGAGTGAAACTGCTTCACCGATGCGTATTGGGCAGGAGTCCAACCAACGAAAACCGCGGAGGAGTTTTCGCATTGGGTCGACGTTACTTTCCTCGGCACAAACAGAAAGGAGATCCGTGGCACTCGCCTGCGAGAGGTTTAGCACATGGCAGCAAGTTTGGCTGCATGTGAGGCTATTTGGATGAGGAAGATCCTCAGGCTTGTTCAAAGTTGTTACTTGAGCTCTGCTGATTCATCGTATACCCGTAGCCGATCAAGCTCTCGGCTAATCCAGTATTTCATGATAGGTCCAAACATATCGACATCAGGTACCATCACATCAGAGATTGTGTTCAGCGGAGGATCATGATGCTTTCATATGTTCCCACGGAGGATCAGGATGCCGACATCCCGACGAAGGCGCTCACCAGGAGCAAGTTCGAATTCCACAGAGGCAGGATAGGGATTGCAGATAATCCATATCTTGCTGAGAGGGAGTGTTGAGAATGCAGCAAGATGATGGAGCTTAGTGAACTGAAGTCGCCTTCACTAAGTGGGCCCGCAGGCAAATTCTGGCGCAAAGTCTATTTTTAGACTATGTCTATTTTTAGACATACGGAGCATAATTTGGGAATTCTACTTGGAGATTCTTGATGGATGCGACATGTCGGTAAAAATAGATGAGACCCTAATTTTTAGGACCCAGGCTATTTTTAGACTGATCTCCTAAAAAAATGGAAGTCAAATATTATTTACCCTTAATAATATTTTGACTATAAACAGCAGTTTACTCTCTTGGCGCACTTCAGTTTGAGTCATGGAGGTGGCTCATGCAACTGACACAAGGAATCACGTGGTTCCTAGGGTTTGATGGCATCTTGCATGGTTGACTTCAGTTAGACTTCAGTGGCAGGAGTTTTGGAGGAGTTAACGGGACAAGTAGTGGAGTTGTGTTCTGTTTGTTTTAGTTGAACTAGTTGGGATTAGTTAACTAACTAATCAACTAGATATGAGTGGAGGAAATTAAATAATATTTAATTTACTAAATATTAACTCATTAGTCAACTCAAGAACACTTCAGTTCACTACAGTGCATGATCAGTTCAGTGGAGACCAGTGAAAGAGATAGATGAAAGGGTAGAGTTAGCTATCAGTTGTAACTATACTGTTGTTATTTGCAACACATAGATAGGTGGAGTAAGCTATGAGTATTGCAAAGTTTAGGCTGGTGGTTTATCTATATAAGGAGGCCATCACCTAGCATTAAAATACGCAATCAAGGTTGGCTATCAAGTGGCTAAGGATTGGAGCAAGTGATTTGCCAGATCTAGCTTGATAGTGTGTAGCATGGGAGGTAGTGCATGAGAGCTTGTGAAGAGTTTTTGTACTATGATTGTTACATGATTTCTCCATTATAATATACACAATAGCCGGGGGGTTTTCAGCTATAGGCTTTAGTTAATGTGTGATTGATTTGATGTGCAATTGCTTCTATATTATTTCCGCATGTGACAATTAATTGTAGAAGAGGGTTATGTGTTATGCATGCAATTCGAAATTGATGTATGATCGGGTTAATCTTCATTGAATAAGTGATTTATTGAGCTAATTTCTACATGTCAAAGAGCGAGTCACTACAGGCGAGTTTGATGAAATGCCTTTGAACCCTCAACTAGTGATTGAACCATTTGAATGTTGGGCCCTTGACTTTTTTGGTCCTATTAGCCCTCCATCAAACCAAAAAACGTACATCCTAGTTGCAACTGAGTATGTCACCAAATGGGTTGAAGCAGAGGCTCTTTCAAAAGCTACAGAGGACTCTATAATACAGTTTATTTTCCAAATCTTTGTGCGCTATGGCCTCCCAAGGGACATAATCACAGATGGAGGACCACAGTTTGTAGGTAATAAATTAGCTGAAACATTGCAAAACTAACACATTTAGCACAAGATTACAACTCCATATCACCCACAGGCCAATGGCCAAGTAGAGAGCGCGAACAAAGTAATCGAATCTATATTAACAAACACCGTTGCTTCACACAGACGAGATTGGGCCTACAGATTTCCAGAAGCATTGTGGGCATACTGGACAACGTGGAGACCTACTACAGGATATTCACCATACCAATTGGTATTTGGAAAAGAACCCATCTTTCCTATAGAATTTGAAATTCAAACATTAAGAACAACTCAAAAGGTGGGTCTAAATCTGAATGAAGCCCAGGCCAAAAGACTGCAGCAAATTAATGAGTTATATGAAATTAGGCTCTCTGCTCTTCAACAAATATTATTAATTCAGCAACAGAGAGCCAAATGGCATGACGCCCATATCAAAGAAAATATCTTCCACGAAGGAGACTAGGCACTCCTATATGATTCTAGGTTTCAGGATTTCCCAGGAAAACTTCAGACACGATGGCTTGGACCCTATGAAATACAAAAATTGCAAGATAAAGGCACTATTACATTAGTTACCATTGACATATCTCAACATTCCTTTAAGGTAAACGGTCATCGAGTGCGATTGTATCATAAACTTCTTACCCAGGAATCCTTTTACCAACAGTTACGGGAAGATTCTACCATGGAAATTCTTGCTGAAGGGGAGAAATCCTCCTCGGCACCAGTTTGATAAATCATTTTTTTTTAAATTTTGTACATAAAGAATTTTTCCGTTTCTTGATTATTTTTTTATGAAATTCGTTTTTTTTTAAACTTCTGTTAATATCACTTCTTTATTTCTTCATCGTTTGTTTCATGAAATTCGGTTTCTTTAAAAGAAGAAAAAAAGAGAAATTTTTTTGTTTATTTCATTTGTTTTGCTTCTCCTTTCTAAAGGAACAACAGTTCTGCAGAGTGCTTTTGTTGTTCCTTTCTAAAGGAACATAATTTCTGCAGAGTATTTTTTTTTACTGTTCCTTTCGAAAGGAACAATAGTTCCCTAGATTGTTTTTGCTGTTCATTTTAAAGGAATAGCACCTTTTTGAGTGGATTTTTTTTTTGTTTTAAGCCAACATTTTGAATTTTTGATCACTTTTCCAAAAGAAAATATATCATTTACATACAATCATACAAATTAAAGCTTACTGTAATCAACAAATCAAAAGAAATCGTCATTTTTAAGGAAATTGTCTAGTAATGATGAGAAAAAAAAGGAAAAAGGGGCATGATCAATAACATAATTTTGCTATTTTATTACCATTGAATTAATCTGATCGATTATCTTTATAATGACAAGTTCTTTCCCATATTCTATAAATTTCTTTGACTTTTATCTATGGAATAGGAATAAGGGCATATTCTTTTCTATTGAGATGTTTAGACTTCTTCCACCATCCCTACTCTTAAGGAGTGTTGAGCCATCCTTTATGAATAACTAAGGAAAAGTGCTATATGAAAAAGAAAAATATTTACATATTTTAATAATAATATTATGATTTTGCAGATGGAGGATAGGGGGTCTCATCAAGAGCTAGCCTACTGTGATCATAGGCAAGGTAGTGAAGTGGCATTCCCATCATGACCACCAAACCAGGGAAATGGTCCAATAGACAATTGAAAAAATCAAGAAGTCCTTGGAACAGGAGGTCTCGTCACGAGCCGGCCTACCCACCTTTCACTTCTTCCTAGTGAATGGCATTATGGTTTATCTGGTCACCAACCCAGCACAATGGCCTCCGTCATAATATTCAACAAAAAGCACTTCCTCAGTATAAATAAAGGACAATGGTTCCATGGGTAAGAAAGAAACTCTGTCAAGGTTATGGACACCTTTGGGCAACGGAGCTCTGATGATGGTATTGGAGTCACATTTATACACATCAGTAGTTATATTTAACCCTTTCCATATCAGTAGTTAGTACTTCTGAACCTATTATACATGAAAATCATTACAAATCGATCATATTAGTTCGAAATGGTAAATAATGCAATCATACATATGTTTATCTTATGTTGTCCCTTCTCCTCGTATTTGAATCATTACAAAACAATTTTCTATTCATTATCGATTCATCACATGCATTGATTTCAATAATTTCTATAATTTGATTGAATGTATCATAATTACGCCTTTTTTTTTACTGTTGTACTACTGCTGTGCCACGCTTGCCTCTCTCAATTGACGGTCGAGGATGACCTATCATTCATTCAGGGGGCACGGATGTCTGCATGCAGATCAAACCTCGAGATTTCTTTACCTGTATATGAACTAAATCCCTGCATTTTAGGAAATAACAAATTTTCAACGAACCATGATGTGATGTTCCATTGTGATTACTGTGTGTTGAGAAAAATTAACAGAGCGCAGAGACGATGGGAGGAAGGCCAATTCATAGTGAACCACAGGTGCTAATCGTTTCTGATGTTGCACGAGAAATTTTAGAAAGACTGGGGTGGATTACATATTTCATGAGGATGCAACAACCCCATGAAGCAGTGGCCACCGAATTTTTATTGAACTTGTAGGAAGGATCCTCCATGGTTAGAGGAAGACAGATAGTTGTATCTGATGAAATAATTGCAGAAGTGTCTGGCATCCCAGCGTAAGGGACTATTTGGACTCAGAAAAATATTAGCATTTGAGAAGCCATGAAGATTTTTCAAGATGACGAACAGATGTTAGTTATCAAAGGTAAAGGAGTTCAGCCAGCATCATTAGGAGAACCATGGGCAGAGTTGGCCAAGATTGTGTAGGCTTACATAACGTGCGACGGAAGAAAGGATGTGGTAAGACCTCACCACATGTTAGCCCCCTATAAATTCCTTGACAAGAAAGCAAGGGGCTAATTTGTTTTATGAGCCTTCAGGGAATGCATTTCTCTTGAAAACACATCATCCTTGAAACCTCTTCATGTTCCCTGCCCTTTGATTATTTCCCTCTGTTGTTCTTGAGTCAATAAGCCTCACTGATGATGAAAAATTGTGCTCCAAAAGGCCCCTATTTGCCCCTTTTACCTCTGCAGAATTCTCCATTTCACCCCTTTTCCCCCTTTTCAAATCCCCCTTTCCACCCAAAAAATTCCTCCCTTATTCCTCCTAAACTATCCCAAAATCCCCTTTAAACCATGCACACACCCTTGGTTTGGTTTAATTTCCCCTTTCTTCCCTTATCGTTACCCTTCATTAGACTTGAAATGCACTAAAAATGGGCCAAAACCCACTTTCCACCTTATATTAAGGCTAGGCCCCTTCTGGCCAGCCCTTTAAAACCACTTCCCCACATAATCCAGGCCAGAACTAGGCGTAAAGACTCAAAGCGCTAATCGCAATCGCAGCTCTCGGTGAAGCGCTTTTCTTTGTTTTACGAAAAACTCCGATGCGATTGGGTTTTAGTCTATAATACCTCCACCACAATCTCCACCACTGATCTATCGCTTTGATCCGACAGCCCGGCGCTAATCAGACTCCCGCTCCAATCGCAATCGGAACTTTCACTATGCCACTCCTCCGTTCCTTCCGATTGTGATACCCTGATCTAATCTGAGCCGTCCGTCCCTCCAGATCCAACGGTTCAGATTTTTCCCGCTCCCCTCCCGTCGCTCCATTCTTTTCCCCCCGCCGATTCAAACTCTGTCGTAGATCCCGATCCGGATCGGATTGCTGGCGCTCCATCGCATCGCACCCCCTCCTCTGCGCCTCTTGATTGCAATCCGCCGATGATAATCCTAGCCATTGATTCCCCTGTTGATCCGACGGCCCTCACTCTCCTGCTCCAATCACAATCGCATTTTCCAATCACTGCCACCTTCTGCCCTTTGCAATTGTGATTTCACTGATCCAATCTCGATCGTCCGACTAGTCCAAGATCCAAAGATCATAAACTAATCGCACCATCGTTCATCGGACTGTCGACCCTCCCATTTCTCCCCTCCGATTGGATCATAGCCGTCGATCTCCTCCTGAGATCTGACGGCCCTAAATGAATCACCCTCCGCCCATGCTGGGTCCCACCACACATGATCATTTTCATTACATTTTCATTCATTTCTTTGCATTTCCACCTATGTCCAAACTCTCATGAGGTACATTAAAGTTTAATGTTTTACATTCGAGTCTATGCATTCCAACCGACTTTCATAAGCCATCCCACCGTTTTTACCACCACTGCGCTATCATTCTCCCCGCCCTCCATAGCCATCCTTCCCTATGCATGGTTTTCATAACAGAGTTGCGTGTTTTTGCAGGGTACGACCGCTGGAAAACCGCCATGATTCACAGTCTCTGTATAGTTACAGAGAAACAGGAAAGGACCATTTTCAAGAGCCGAATTCATGAAGAAAGGTCTGAGAGGACGTTATGACAGGGCTCACATTAAAAGAACAGAGTTTAAACATTGTAAAATCTTCCCCAGAGCCATTAAAGCACAGATTTTGCAGTCAGAGGCAAACGTGGAAGCGGCAAAGAGTATCAGTGGGAAAACAGAGTGTTTAGGGCCTGTCATTGAAGATTTTGAGCCTTAATCCAATGATTTGAAGGCAGAGTACCAGATCAAAGAAATCATGGATCACACGGAAGGCCCAGTGCACAGAAAACAATACTATCAAGGTTTCACATCATCATATTGTTCTTTCCCTAAAGGACCAAGCGCCCATATTGTTTCCTTTATTTACTGTGTTCCTGAAGAAAATTCTGCCCAGACCACAGTCTAAAGCTACCAGAGAATTTGTTATGCGGTATGGCAGACTTCACTGTCATTTATTTACCTTTTTGTTTATTCACCAAAAATTACTACAGAGTACTGCAACCAGAGTGCGTCAGATTCATACTGGAGTAAATGGAAGCCCGAAGAAGATTATTCTTTCACCCAAAGAGTGCCAGAGATAAATGCACAAGATTTAAAATAGAATGGGTCTTGGCCCTTTTCCTCTTCTGAGCTTTAATGCTACATTTATTTCTTCACCTACCTCCTCTACTCATCTTTCAGTTGTAAAATTCAGGAAGAAACTCATTGTAAAGGTTGTTGATCAGTTATCAGAGAATTGCAAGTTGTTTCTTTTGAGACATAGTCTCTATGTAAAGTTGTAAGATAGTCTGAGGAAGATGTTTTCAGACTGAATATCCAGCTATTGGTAATGTTGTACTTGAATGGTGTTGCTCTTTAATATGACAAGCACATTTCTTTGGATCCTGATCTAAAGCAGAGGTGATTTTTTTCTATCTTTGTATTTGTTATTAACTTGCAGTTCATTTAATTTCATTTCTACTGGCTCGCATCAGAAATGTGGCATAGGATTTACCCTTGTTAGGTACCCTATGTTTCTGCTCTCCTTGCCTTCAATTTTTTCTACTAAATGTGTTATCTAAGGTTTGATTTCAGTTAATTTAACCAGTGTAGTGGATGTCATTGCCTGCTAGATGATGTATGAATTAATGAATCTATTCTTAGATGTTATTTTTGGGATTTAATCGAATGAATTGGGAACAATGGGAGGTCTAGAACTTTGTCTCTATCTCACTAGGATCCTTTTCAATTAATTTAACCTTTCTAAGATCCCTCAAGCTGGAGGCTGAAGCATTGAGAGTTCAAAGTCTCTCTCTGATCTCAGGTCTTTAACTTTGTGTTCTAAATATTTATTATTTCCTCCTCTCTTACCATTTCATGCCACACTATCATCTTTAGGATCCAATGCTTTAGATGACTAGCCTAACTGAAAGCTTGCAGTTTGAATAGCAAGTAAACCCTTTCCTAACTCCATTTCCCAATGGTCTTGAATGTTCCTTGGAGTATCTCTCCTTTGCATAAAACCCTCTTTGCTCACCCTTGTCTTATATTGAACCCTTCTTTCCCGATTGCCAACAACCAAACATATATTAAACAAACAAACCCTGAGCCTTATAACTAGCCTAATATTTTAACCTTTGAACTTCAAAGACATATACCTTTAACAATCATTGAGATATCCCTCTCTAGACCCAGGAGGGCTAGATCCTGAGGTCCAAAAGTGGTTTGATGTTGTATCATCTTTTGGTATTTCCAACCTTGCCAAAACATGGGAATCCCAACATAATGGCGACTCCGCTGGGGAAAATATGAGAGTCTATAGCTGCAAACATTGGTTTGTGTCCCATTTTCATCACCAACATAATGGCGAGTCCACTGGGGAAAATCTGAGAGTCCATAGCTGCAAACATTGGTCTGTGTCCCATTGTCATCACCAACATAATGGCGACTCCGCTGGGGAAATTCTGAGTATTTTCCATCCTAATACATCACAAGAGCCTCAGAAAACCTAGAAACTCTGGTCAGGTTGGTAGTGAAATACTTCCATTTGCGATTCACTTTCTACACCATTTGTTCTGTTTCTCCCACACTCTTAGACAGAGTCTGGAAAGGGCCAGGTAGCCTCCAGATCTCACACTCTTTCAGAGGTGACATATCTGGTAAAAGCCCTCCCAGTCAATCTCTGGTTAGATTTTTCTGTGTTCAGAAGATGTCCTTGAAAAGGGACATCTCATAAGCACTGTGGTGGACATTGTACCCTCTAGAAGCATCCTAAACCCTCCACCTGGCGACTCCATAATTACTAAACGATTTAAAGACTCCACTGGTGATCAGTAGACTTGCTGATTATCTTGGTTCACATAAGACTCCACTGGGAGACGAGAGCCCATTACAACATCCGCCACAGTAGAAGTAACAATTAGGGTTAGGCTCCTTTTTTGAAAACAACATTTTGGCTTCAAGAACCATTCACAAAAGAGCTTACCCTAACCCAAACCCCCGTGAAATAGTTGACAACCCTGAGAGCATCCTCAAGAGATCTCCTGCACCTATAAGACCAACTATTTCTAGCCACATCCATAGAGCTAACTCTGCATCGGAAGAGTTCACAGCTCTATCAGACCCATTTTTTGACCTAGGCTCTCAAAACAGTTTACCAAGAACTAGGTCATTCAGTGTCCTAGACCAGTCGGACCTTGAGCTCCGTGGTTCACCACCTCAAAGTGGTAAAAACCTTTGGGGTAGACAGACTCCTCCATCCACACCACCTGATATTCACTTCCTTCAAAACTTGGGGCTCTGCCACCCTAAATCTGCTCATCAGTCTTCTGCTGGTCATAATATCCCTGTCATCCATATACCAGCTACTCAAGTTAACCCTTCACCTCATCAAAACATAATTATGGCAGCCTGGTATGCACCTCTGGTTTTACCCCAGCCTCTAGTACCCTTACCCAATGATTATCAATCAAAGATCCCACACTTCACTACAAAGGAATCCACCACAGCTCAACACCATGTATATAGGATGGAATATTCTTTTGACTACATGGAAATAGATGATGATACAGTCAAAATGAGAATCTTTGCCCAGAGCTTAGGAGGTGAGGTAAAAAAATGGTTTAAAGGCCTACCTCCTAATAGTATCCAAGACCTCCCAGCTTTATATCAGACCTTCATAAACAAATGGGAAGTTAAGGCCAATCCTCTCCAAATCCTAGCAGAATACAAGAACCTGAAAAGAAACATAGGAGAGAGTGTCAAGGACTACTCTACAAGGTTCAACAGCATTTATAATGCTCTTCCACCACACATGAAACCTCCCCAAGGTATGGTCCTAGTGAAATACCCAGAGAGCTTAGATGTTGATATGGCCTACCAGCTTAGGGAGAGGGATTACAACACATTGGAAGACATGCAAAAGGGAGCGGTGAGTGTAGAGGCAAATTTGATTGAGAAGAAAGCAAGATTAAGAGCTGAGAAAAGGGTAACATATAGAGATGACAGTGTAGCTTCCACATCTGACCCCAATTATGACCTCATATCCAAGAACATGGAAAAGCTACAGCAAATGATGGAAAAAATGGTTGTCACAGTTAGTAACCAAAACAAAAATCAAAATCATAACCAGAACCAAAACTTTAGAAGAAACAACACCACTCCCAACAGACAAAGAGAATCAGATCAACAAGTTA
This sequence comes from Pinus albicaulis, assembly GCA_034641835.2. Lineage (NCBI taxonomy): Eukaryota > Viridiplantae > Streptophyta > Pinopsida > Pinales > Pinaceae > Pinus > Pinus albicaulis. Next base: position 1,265,101,486 of record CM076579.1, on the reverse strand, counting down.
TTCCCCCATTCTAAGATAACTTTCTTGATAAAGATGAGGGAATCATAGAAGATTCTGAGGGAAACACAATAAACATGTTTGAAGTAGAAAACTCAATCCACAACTGTTCCACAGAAGAAGATTATCCCTCACCCTCATATTGGGATGAGGAAAGGTTAGAATCTGAGGACTACAGGTTAGGATTTGAAGATGCCATCATGCAGGTCAGAGAACAATATGAACTTAGAAGAAAAAAGAGCCCAGACACTTCAAAACCAAAGGCTTCTAAGGTTGCCATCAAGAAAAGGCCTGAGAAAACTTCTAAAGTAACTACTGAAAGTAAAAAATCAACAGCTGAAAGTTCTGGGAAGAACAAAGAAAAGGACAACCAAAACAGTGAGAAACAAAGCCAACCAACTAGCAGCACTAGCACTGTATTTAGTGCTCTTGATAAAACTGTCATCAACACTATGCATAACGAGAATTAGCACACTAATTCAGCCACCAAGGCAGTGGCTAACAAAACAGAGTCGAACATTCCAAAGAGTCAGTCCACCTTCAATCTAGAAAGTGAGATTGCAAAAATTAAAATCTTTGTCCCATTTTCTGAGCTGGCCACTCAGGATGTATATAAAGGCCAAATTTTGAAAGCTTTGAACATAGGTGAAAGTATTGACACTTTCAACCTGAGTGATGACCAACCAGCCCTTCTATTTGGTCCAAAGATTGAAGGGAGATTTCAGGAAGGGGTAGTTCCCCCTTTTTATATCAGTCTTAATATCCATGATAAGATCCTTCACAATGCAATGCATGACTCTGGGGCCTCACACAACCTTATGCCTAAGATATTTATGGAAATATTAGGCCTAGAGATAACCCATCCCTATAAAGACTTATATTCATTTGACTCTAGCAGAGTAAAGTGTCTTTGCCTGATCAAAGATTTATGTGTAAGCCTAACCCAGATTCCAGCAAAATATATGGTCATGGATGTTGTGGTGGCTGATGTGCCACCTAAGTATGGTATGCTACTGTCAAGGTCTTGGGGAGCCAAGCTGTAGGGTACCATGCAAATGGACGGGGCATATGCCACCATCCCTGTTTTTAGCCAACCGAGAAGACTGTACAGGGAGGCACAGATGAAATTCCTGGTTAGTAGCCCTGAAAAGCCTGAAAATTCTCCTCTTTACTCTGTACACATAGACCTGGAATCCTTTATCTTCTGCAACGATGAATCTTTTGGAGAGCCAGAATCAGAAAACATAGATACGAATAGAGGGGTTAAGACTACGGACCTTAACATAATGGCTACTCTCGAATTAGAGGAAAACGAAGAAGAAAGCCTCAGATAGTGCACTGAAATAGAGATTTAGAACAAATGCAAAATCAAATGTAATAAGCCAGTTAGTCACCCCTCACAAACTCATATACCACACGAGGAACGAAACCCTCCACATCACAACGCAGAACTCGTAATACAACAAACCAATGAAACCCATGATAGGGATGGAAATGATGATAAAAGGAAAAATGGACCCCTGTGGGAAATGAACTTTGATGGGTCATGCACCAAGAGAACTGCCGAAGCTGGGGTGTGGCTACATAACACATAGAGTGACTACGCAGAGAGCCATGCCTGCAACCTGCATTTCAAATGTACAAATAATGTTGCAGAGTATGAGGCTCTTATCCTAGGCCTAAATCTGTTGAAGAAAATAGGAGCCCGTAGGATAGCCGTGCAGGGAGACTCTAAGTTGGTTATAAAACAAATAAACGGTGAATACACAGCCAAACACCCTAGGTTGAGAGCATATAGGAATGATGTCGTGGATATATTGAAAATATTTGTAGAATACGAATTAGTGTTTGTTCCTAGGAGTCAACACGTCATTGAAAATGGATTAGCTTGCCTAGCTAGTTCATACCCTAAGACTCCAAATGACCAAAAAATCATAATACAGACCAAACTCAGACCCGCAGTGCCAGATAACGAAAAATACTGGCAAGTTTTTGAGGGCGATAAACAGATTGAATATTTCTTGATGGGCAGGAAAGAGTTTGAATTTTCTGATTTAGACTCGAAATATGACGATAGCTGCCTAAGTGAAGAGCCCTTAGATGAGGAAGAATCACCTTGTAACATATAAATAAACGCTTTGAACGAACAAATTGGAAATCCAAACGAAAAATGCAGAAACGCAGACAGTGAGGAAGTAGAGGTGCTGCAGGCCAAAGATAAGAACATACCTCCAGGTCTGGCACCTTTAGAAGACCTTTTTGACTTTGATGATGTAGCAAAAAAGCCCACTATAGAACACGTAGACTCTGACGTTGAATAATGCAACATAGGCACTGAAGATAAACCCAAAATGATTAAGCTAGCTAAGTCCTTTCCGGCAAACATGAAGAATAAATACATGGCCTTGTTCAAAGAATTCATCAACGTGTTTGCTTGGAGCTATGAGGACCTGAAGGCCTATGACACGAACATTATACAGCACAAAATACCCTTGAAAGAAAATCAGAAGCCCTTTAGATAGAAACTCTGCAGGATAAACCCAAAACAATTGCCTATAGTGGAAAAGGAGATAAAGAAGATGTATGAGGCAGGCATAATAGTTCCTATGAGGTTCTCTGATTGGGTATCAAACCTAGTGGCTATGAGAAATAAAATAGGGGAGATCAGGCTATGTATTGATTTCAGGAATCTTAACAGAGCCTCACTCAAAGACAATTACCCTTTGCCAAAAATGGAACATATTCTTCAGAAGGTAGTAGGCTCAAAAAGGATCTCCTTGTTAGATGGTTTTTTAGGTTACAACCAAGTCTTAGTAATCCCAGAAGACCAGCTCAAAACAACTTTCACCACTCCATGGGGCACTTTTATGTATGTAAAGATGCCCTTTGGACTGATGAACGCTGGTGCAACCTTCCAAAGAGCAATAGACATAGCTTTTTCAGATGAAATAGGACACTTCATTGTCATCTATCTGGATGACATAACAGTCTATTCCAAGACTGAGGAAGAACACCTTGAACACCTGAGAAAAGTGTTTGAAAAATGTAGAAGGTTCGGTCTGTCATTGAATCCTAAAAAGACTGTATTTGGGCTACGAGAAGGAAAACTTCTTGGCCACATCATATCTGAGGAAGGGATTAGGATAGACCCACAAAGAGTTGAGGGAATACTACAAATCACACACCCAAGGAATATCAAAGAGTTATAGTCCTTCATTGGGAAAATTAACTTCCTTAGGAGGTTTATTCCCAACTTAGCTGAACACCTTAGGAATATGACAAACATGTTGAGGAAAAGTGTAGGAGTTAAGTGGACTGTTGAGGCCAAGAAATCTTTTGAATCAGTTAAACTTGCACTCACCCGGGCTCTTGTCCTAATCAGCCCAGATTTCTTAAAATATTTCCTAATATTTTCATTTGCATCTGAGCATATAGTAGCTGCAGTTCTGCTGCAGAAAAATCCAAAGGGAATGGAACAACCCATTTCCTTCTTCAGCAAAGCTCTCAGAGATGCACCATTGAAATACAACATAATGGAAAAACAAGCCTATGCCTTAGTTAAGGCCTTGAAAGACTTTAGGGTGCATATATTGTATTCCCACACCATAGCCTATGTACCAAATATAGTGGTTAAATACATCTTGTCCCAAGACCCAGATGGGAAGAGGGGCAAATGGATTGTTTTGATCTTAGAGTACAACCTTGAGATAAAAGCCACCAAGCTGATCAAAGGTTAGGGCTTAGCTCAACTAATGGCCGAATCAAATCTACAAGCCCTTGACATTAACATGGTAGATGCCTTGGATGAGCAGCAGGGATTGCCTAATCCCACTGTTGAGGAGAAGTTTCATAGCTCTCCTTGGTATTCTGACATTCTGCATGTGCTTACACACCTCAATGCCCCTCCTGAACTATCAAAGACTAAGGCCAGATTCTTAAAGCTAAAATCTAGAAGCTATTACATAATGAATGAAGGATTATACTGGAAAAATGCAAATGGCCTATTTCTTAAATGTTTGCCTGAGTCTGAAGCAAAAAGGATTAAACAAGAATTCCATGCAGGAGAGTGTGGAGGCCACCTGAACTAGAAAGCCACTGCAAAAAAAATACTCAGAGCTGGATACTATTGGCCTACACTCTTCAATGATATTCATAAGATGATAATTGCTTGCCACAAGTGCCAGATTTTTGAAGGCAAAAGAAAGCTCCTCCCCTTACCTCTACAACCCATCACTGTTGAAGGTCCCTTTATGCAATGGGGCCTAGATTTCATAGGATAAATTCACCCTGCTTCCTCTGCACAACACAAATGGATCTTAATAGCCACAGACTACTGTGTGCTCAACTTAGTGTTCCTAAATTGAGGTCATCAATTGTCAACCAGGGCTAGTAAACTGCTGAAGTGAGGTGCACTATATGTGCCTAGTTATATGTTTCTCACTACGTTGTGTTTAGTGTTTTTATGATGTTTTTGGTTTTGTGGTTTTATGTTAAGAAGGAAAAGAACTAAATGTTGAAAAAGAACAGTTGTTGGTCACACTAAAAACAGAGCAAAACCTATACTAAAGAACAAAAAATGCAAAGTTTGATAATGACTCATAGCAAGGAAATAAATCACAACATGAACTCAATAACTCATAACATGAACTCATCCAATTAATTCATTAGAAATATGTTGGAATAGCTTGAGAAAAGGACAAGTTTAGTGCAAATGAGGTTCTCCTAAGTAAACAATCATCTTACAATATTACAAAGAATCTCATCCATGGCTAAAAGTTTATTGGAACACAATTGGAAAAGATTATTTGTAGCACAATAAGATTTCTACTCTGAATTAACTTGTAATGCTAAGATTAATCCATTCTGCAGCTCAAATTGTCACTACTAAGCCTCATTCGAAAGTTAGAGATTTTCTAAAATAGTTTTTGGGAAAAGGCTTATTTGTGAAATTGCAAAAGATTGCAGAACAATCAAGGCCTTAAACTGATATCACTAACTCATTCCTGTCCATATGATGATGCATTAATAGAAAGTCAGAACAAGATTAGTTTGTAAACAATGAAGGCCGTGAAGTCTAATTTTGACAGTTAATACAACTTAAAGAACAATGGATAACACTGAACTAGAATGCAATTAATCAAACTTGAAACACAATGACCACAACTAAACTAGAATTCCATTAACTTAACTTGAAATACAGTGAACTGGAACTGAACTAGAATGCCACTAATCTAACTTGAAATATAGTGAACAGAGTTGAACTAGAGTGCCATTATCAAACTTGAAATATAGTGACAGAATTAAACTAGAGTGAAATCTACCTTCGGAGTATTTCAACTGAGCTAAAATGCAACTAATTCTATGAAATAATATAGCCCTATCTCGTTCAGTATGAGTGATATTTTGGAATAGTTTGTAAAAACAAGTCTGGATATATCTTTCAATGCAAATGAACATAAAACATAAATTTTTTAAAAAAAATGCAATTAAATCCTAAAATACTACAGTTATATCTCATCCAATGTTAGTGGTGTTTTGGAATAGTTTGTAAGGATAAGACTGACTATGGCATCCACTTCAAGTAAGTATAAAAACGCAAAGTTCAAAAAATTGATTAAACTAGGAATGAAACAAGGCTAAGTTACTTATCTAAACCATATGAACAAAGATTCTCAGGTAGCAGGGGCCCTCTACCACCAGATTAGCACGCAAATCTACTCAAGATTGACTCATCTCTTGCAATAAAGTGATGCTTCTTTCATTAAAGGAGAAATTCTTCAAAAAAATAGAGTATTACGGTCTTCTGATATCTAGCAATAAAACAAAATCTAGCTAGTTGTTTCTCGGTCTCCCGAGCCATGCTTATAACAAAATTACAAAAATGTCTTGAGATAAAACAGGAATAAATGCCTTTCCCAACTAAAATCAAACTAGAACTATGGTGGTGGTCTCGTACTATGATTAAGGACATTTGTACAGTCCTTGTCCTATTAGAAGTCTATCTCCTAGTTTTGGTTTCCCACGTGCATAACCACCTGTAGACTCGAGCTCAGACTTCGTGGAGAGCAAGAAATGATGGGGGAGTGATGTGGAATACGACCATATGCGTTTTTCCTTGAGGTGACACCTGGAACCTGCGTGAACATGAAGATAGCTGCGGAATAGGCGACTGGCTACAGAATGACTGCGTTCTATAGCCGAGTCTAGTAAAAAATTACTACAACAACAAAATCATGAAAACATAGCAAGTTAGTCATTATATACATTCTTAAAGTAATCCTAATCAATCCTATTGATCATTCAAGCCTGTAATTTATGAGGGACAAAGGAAATGAAGTGAAATGTGGTGGAAATAAGGACATCTTTGGGGCTCAACAACTACTTCACTAAGTGGATAGAGGCCACACCTACTAGGAATTCCACAGATTCAGTCATCATTAGGTTCCTAGAAGGTCATATCCTCTCTCGGTTTGGCTGCCCATGGAAAATAATCATTGATAATGCTTCTGCTTTTGGATCCAAGAACATGGTTGATTTTTGTCACAGGTATCAAATAGCACTCGGTCATTCGACTTCCTATTACCCACAAGGTAATGGCTTAGCTGAATCATCAAACAAGAACCTAGTGGCCATCATAAAAAAGCTGATAGAAGAGAACAAAAAGTCATGGCACAACAAGTTAGTGCATGCCCTGTGGGCCGACAAGCTTACAACAAAGAAATCCATTGGCATGTCACCATACTAGCTTGTCTATGGAATAGAAGCAGTGTTTCCTACCAGCCTTGGGGTACCAATGATTAAGCTGGTCGAAGAGATTCAGACAGAAGAAGACAGTATGGTAAGAAGGATAAACCAAACAATTCATCTCCAGCAAACAAGGGAAGAAGTCTATAACAAAGCTATCAAATTTCAGGAAAATATAAAGAAGTTATTTGACAAGAGAACTAAGGCCTCTGATTTCAAAATTGGAGATAAAGTTCTAAAGTGGGACTCAAGGAGAGAGGACAAAGGAAAGCACGACAAGTTTGACAGTTTGTGGCAAGGTCCCTACATCATCCAGGCCACTGTGGGTTCAAATGCCTTTTTTCTACAAGACTTAGATGGTACAGAGCTGTTTGGGGGTCCTGTCAATGGCAGGATGCTCAAACACTACTTCTATTGATTTCCAATTTCTAGTTTCCATTTCCATTGTAAATACCATTGTTGTGTTTGTTTTCAAGAAAAAGAGAAAATGCTTCAAAAAAAAAAGAGAGAGGTTCAGACATGCTCAAAACATGAACCTCTAAAGTGAAAATATTGGCTCTAACATGATCAAAACCTGAGCCAAAGGAGGTAAAGATAGCTGGTTCAAACATGCCCAAAACCTGGACCAGCAAAGAAGAAAGAAGAATCAACTCTAACAAGCCCAAATCAGAGCTGAAATGAAGAAAAGAAACTGACTCTAACAAGCTCAAAACTTGAGTCACAAAGAGAAGAAGGAAACTTCAAAACTTCAGATCTCAAGCCTTCAAGATTTTTTTTTTCAGTTTTCTGCAAGTTTCTATTCATGTGCAACTATCTTTATGCCTTGGATCCACAGCAAACTAGACTGTCTAATCCTAGTTTGACTATTTTTAAATTTCTGTTGTAGAATGCAGAGAAGAAATCTGCTGAACATTCTAATCCCAGTAGATATTAGATTAGGTAGAGAAACATATGAGAGCAACAGTCTAATCTGGTCTCATGGAGTGATAAGGGTAGATTTAGAATAGGTTTATTTTCTGTTTATAAAATAAATGATGTAAAGGGTCTGCTAGTTCAAATGCACCCTAGAAGAAAAAATGCTAGGATTGTAGTCTGGGTAGGTAGATTGTTTGAGAATGTTTCTGCTAATTGATGTCTTCACAATTGTGGCAGCTGAAAACCAAAGAAAAAAGGTGGCTCAAGCAGCAGGCATCTGGCCTACACCAAAGAAAATTTTCTGAATTCTTGACTCCTTCAAGAAGAAGCCATCCCCATGTGGAGCCACTATTAGCCCCCTATAAATTCCTTGACAAGCAAGCAAGGGGCTAATTTGTTTTATGAGCCTTCAAGGAATGCATTTCTCTTGAAAACACATCATCCTTGAAACCTCTTCATGTTCCCTGCCCTTTGATTGTTTCCCTCTGCTGTTCTTGAGTCAATAAGCCTCACTGATGATGAAAAATTGTGCTCCAAAAGGCCCCTATTTTCCCCTTGTACCTCTGCATAATTCTCGATTTCACCCCTTTTTCCACCTTTTCAAATCCCCCTTTCCACCCCAAAAATTCCTCCCTTAGTCCTCCTAAACTATCCAAAAATCCCCTTTAAACCACGCACACACCCCTGGTTTGGTTTAATTTCCCCTTTCTTCCCTTATCGTTACCCTTCATTGGCCTTGAAATGCACTAAAAATGGTCCAAAACCCACTTTCCACTGTATATTAAGGCTAGGCCCCTTCCGGCCAGCCCTTTAAAACCACTTCCCCACGTAATCCAGCACCAGAACCGAGTGCAAAGACTCAAAGCGCTAATCACAATCGCAGCTCTTGGTGAAGTGATTTTATTTTTTTAATGAAAAAATCCAATGCGATAGGGTTTTGGTCTATAAGACCTCCGCCGCAATCTCCACCGTTGATCTATCGCTTTGATCCGACGGCCTGGCGCTAATCGCACTCCCGCTCCGATCGCAATCGGAACTTTCGTTGTGCCACTCCTCTGTTCCTTCCGATTGTGATACCCCGATCCAATCTGAGCCGTCCATCCCTCCAGATCCAATGGTTTAGATTTATCCTGCTCCCCTCCCATCGCTCCATTCTTTCCCCCCCGCCAATTCAATCTCTGCCGTAGATCCCGATCCAGATCGGACGGCTGGCGCTCCATCGCATCACGCCAGTTGCATCGTACCCCTCCTCTGCGCCTCCCGATTGCGATCCGCTGATGATAATCCTAGCCTTTGATTCCCCTGTTGATCCGACAGCTCTCGCTCTCCCGCTCCAATCGCTACCACCTTCTGCCCTTTGTGATTGCGATTTCCCCGATCCAATATCGACCGTCCAATTAGTGCAAGATCCAACGGTCATAAACTAATCGCACCATCGTTCATCGGACTGTTGACCCTCTCATTTCTCCCCTCCGATTGGATCGTAGCTGTCGATCTCCTCCTGAGATCCTACGACCCTAAATGAATCGCCCTCCGCCCATGTCGGGTCCCACCACACACGATCATTTTCAGTACATTTTCATTCATTTCTTTGCATTTCCAACTATGTCCAAACTCTCGTGAGGTACATTAAAGTTTAATGTTTTACATTCAATTCTATGCATTCCACCCAACTTTCATAAGCCATCCCACCGTTTTTACCACCGTCGCGCTATCATTCTCCCCGCCCTCCATAGCCATGCTTCCCTATGCATGGATTTCATAACAGAGTTGTGTGTTTTTGCAGGGTACGAGCAGCGGAAAACAACCATGATTCACAGTCTCTGTACAGTTACAGAGAAATAGGAAAGGACCATTTTCAAGAGCCGAAATCATGAAGAAAGGTCTGAGAGGACATTATGACAGGGCTCGCATTAAAAGAACAGATTTTAAACTCTATAAAATCTTCCCCAGAGCCATTAAAGCACAGATTTCACAGTCAGAGGCAAACGTGTAAGCGGCAAAGAGTATCAGTGGGAAAACAGAGTGTTTAGGGCCTGTCATTGAAGATTTTGAGCCTTAATCCAATGATTTGAAGGCAGAGTACCATATCAAAGACATCATGGATCACACGGAAGGCCTAGCACACAGAAAATAATACTATCAGGGTTTCACATCAGCAGATTTTTCTTTCCCTAAAGGACCAAGCGCCCATATTGTTTCCTTTATTTACCATGTTCCTGAAGAAAATTCTTCCCAGACCACAGTCCAAAGCTACCAGAGCATTTGTCATGCGTTATGGCAGACTTCACTGTCATTTATTTACCTTTTTTTTTATTCACCAAAAATTACTACAGAGTACTGTAGCCATAGTGCATCAGAGTCATACCGGAGTAAATGGAAGCCTGAAGAAGATCATTCTTTCACCCAAAGAGTGCCAGAGATAAATGCATAGGATTTAAAATAGAATGGGTCTTGGCCCTTTTCCTCTTCTGAGCTTTAATGCTACATTTAGTTCTTCACCTACCTCCTTTTCTCATCTTTCAGCTATAAAATTCAGGAAGAAACTCATTGCAAAGGTTGTTGATCAGTTATCAAAGAATTGCAAGTTGTTTCTTTTGAGACATAGTCTCTGTGTAAAGTTGTAAGATAGGCTGAGGAAGATGTTTTCAGACTGAATATCCAGCTATTGGTAATGTTGTACTTGACTGGTGTTGTTCTTTAATATGAAAAGCACATTTATTTGGATCCTGATCTAAAGTAGCGGTGATGTTTTTCTATCTCTGTATTTGTTATTAACTTGCAGTTCATTTCATTTCATTTCTATTGGCTCGCATCATAAATCTAGCATAGGATTTACCCTTGTTAGGTACCCTATGTTTCTGCTCTCCTTGCTTTCAATGTTTTCTACTAAATGTGTTATCTGAGGGTTGATTTCAGTTAATTTAACCAGTGTAGTGGATGCCATTGCCTGCTAGCTGATGTACGAATGAATGAATCTGTTCTTAGATGTTCTTGTTGGGATTTAATCGAATGAATTGGGAACACTGGGAGGTCTAGAACTCTGTCTCTATCTCACTAGGATCCTTTTCAATTAATTTAACCTTTCTAAGATCCCTCAAGCTAGAGGCCAAAGCATTGAGAGTTCAAAGTCTCTCTCTGATCTCAGGTCTTTAACTTTGTGTTCTAAATATTTATTGTTTCCTCCTCTCTTACCATTTCATGCCACACTATCATCTTTAGGATCCAATGCTTTAAATGACTAGCCCAACTGAAAGCCTGCAGGTTGAATAGCAAGTAAACCATTTCCTGACTCCATTTCCCAATGGTCTTGAATGTTCCCTAGAGTATCTCTCCTTTGCCTAAAACCCTCTTTTCTCACCCTTGTCTTATATTGAACCCTTCTTTCCTGATTCCCAACAACCAAACATACATTAAACAAACAAACCCCAAGCCTTATAACTAGCCTAATATTTTAACCTTTGAACTTCAAAGACATATACCTTTGACAATCATTGAGAGATCCCTTTCTGGACCCAGCAGGGCTAGATCCTGAGGTCCGAAAGTGGTTTCATGTTGTCTCATATTTTGGTATTGCCAACCTTGCCAAAACATGGGAACCCCAACACCACCTTAAGCTACTGGTTGTATTAAAACAGAAATGCACCATTAATTTTCCTGCATTTTTAAATTCTTTGTTGCATGATACTGCTCGTGGTATAAAAAAATCTCAACATGAAGATATGGTGGTCAGCCACCATTTTCTAATTCGATTAATAGTGAGTCGTAGCCTCGCCTAGCAACAGACCAGCTGGGAAGAGAAAATATTTTCCATTGACAGAGGGTTAGCTTTACCAGCTCCAAAACGGAAGAGGATGGTCGGCTCAATAACTGAGCCTTCTACTCACAGACAGTCCCTCCGATTGAAACGAAGTAGGAGGATGGTGGAAGGACTTCCGGGCAGCAGCAGCCAGCCCCTAGAATTTCACAGCTCAGAGGATGAACAGCCTGCACAATTGGAGGGAGTAAGCCCTTGTACTGACGAAGAAGAGGAATTGGAAGGAGAAATTCGCTACTCGGATGAAGAAGAAATAAGTCGACACACTGGTAGTGAAAAAAAATCCAGTACAGGGGAAGGAGATAATGAGGAAGAAGAAATCGAAGGAAATACTGAGGAAGAAGAAGTTGAAGGAGAAGTTCGTTATTCAGATGAGGAGGAGGGAAGTTATCACACCTGTGAGGAGGATTAAGACAATAATAGCGGCAATAAGGATGGAACAGAGCCTCCCAAAAATGCTATCGTAAGCCCTTTACAGTGTTGGGGTTCCCATGTTTTGGCCAGATTGTCAAGACCAAAAGATGAGACAACATCATAACCAATTTGGGGCCCTAGGATCTAGCCCTCCTGGACTCGGAGAGGGATCTCTCTAATAAAAAAAAGAATGGTATATATTTGAAGCTCAAATGAGATGTTAGGCTAGTTATGAAGCACAAAAGGGGGGTTTTCAATGATTTGGTTGGTTGGTTGCTGGGTTGGTCATGAGATCATAGGCTGAGAAAGTAATGGGAGAAAAGGAACAAAACAGCAGGATGTCTCAGTGAAGAGGATAGGTCAAGAGAGTGCCATCTAGTGGCCTATGGAGTCATGAAAGGTGATTACATGCAACAACTAGCCAAAGCTTTCAGAGGGCAAGTCATCTACACTAAAGGATATTTTTAGATAGATGATGGAATGGAACATTAAGGAAAGAAAGTGAAAGAAGGAAAGCAACCCAATTTCTATCTATAGATCAGGTCAGAGGTCATTTAACTCCAAACCTGCTTGGACATACTCAAAGGAAGCTTTCAAAGAGGGACAAAGGGGCAGTTTATAGATCAGACCAGAGGTCATTTAACTCCAGGTCATCTTTAGCATGCTCCAAGGAAAAACAAAGATAATTTTACAGAGAGATCTTAGAAAGGCCAGATGGTCGCACAAGGATCCTAGTGGATAGGGCTAACTCTAATCCCCAGTGTTCCCAAATCTTCCAGCTAAATCCCAACAAGAACATCTAAGAAACAGATTCATTAATTCATACATCAGCTAGCAGGCAATGACATCCACTACACTGGTTAAACCAATTGAAATCTATTCTTGGATAACACATTAAGGAGAAAAAATTGAAGGCAAGGAGAGCAGAGACATAGGGTACCTAACAATGGTAAATCCTATGCCATGTTTCTGATGCAAGTCAACAGAAAATGAAACAGTATGAAATGTAATAAATAGAGTAAGAAAAACATCACCAATAGTAATAGACCAGGATCCTGTGAAATGTGCTTGATTAATGATGCAAAATCAGTCATATACACTAAGCTCAATGGCTGTTACAATCCCAACTTCTCCTCCCAGCCTATTACAATACAAACTACTCTGCTACTCCCTCCCAAGACTGTTCTAACAATCCAAATGAATCCCTCTAACAGCAACAACAATAGCCGAACAACAACCTTTACAATATGTTATCGGGGATTTATTATAGGAGAATGAATAACAGCATGAGTAGATACAAATTAAATGAGTCAATTAAGGCAGAGTGGTGGAGGAGCCCGAGCCCATTCTGCTTAATGGCATTGTGCTGTACTTTGTAGGCTATTCTGGGAGACTCTGTCGGGCCAAGATTGACCTCTACTATTTCTTTGGAGTCTTTTCAGGTGTCTGGAACTTTACGCTGCCTTCTAGAATAAGAGAAATGGATGGAAGGATCTGCGGGCCAACCCATACTCCATAACTGCGACCTGACAGTCTTTTAAGAAGCTTCCGTCAGTGTCCTTAACTTTTATGGGCTCGAGGGAGCATGGAGGGCACTGTAGTAAAGGTGTACTGTCTGGAGAAAACGTTTTGTTGACGCTGGAAGCAATGATAGGAATTTTACAGTGTGCTTAAGTCTTCAAATTGCGCCTTGCTTCCTGTGACCCTGCCTCTGAGTTCGCAGACCTCAGACTTTCAGACTTTTCATTTGCTGTTTGGAGAAAATTGACTTTTTTATTAAACATTGCTTTTGAACGAAATTTGCTTTAGTGAAGGGAAGAACAGTGAATAGGAAAGAAGGGAGAGGAGGCGGGACCCATATAAATCACAATCGGGATGGATGGGTGGAGGGGCGCGATTGAAAACACCACACAAAAGTTCCGATGCGATGGAGAAAAGGCCTTTGTAAAAATAAAACAAATGAATTTTTGACTTTTACAAAGGAAAACAGGGTTTTATAAGGAATGGGCGGAAAGACCATATGGTGGGATCGGGGTACGTATCGCAATCGCAAATCGGAATCGGGAGTTGGGCGGGATGGAATGACACATAGAAAATTTCTGATGCAATTGGGGCAAACCCTTTGCAAAACTGAAAATCATACGAATTTCCAATTTACAAAGGAAAGGCCTTATATTATATGAATAGGCAGAAGTATTAAGTGGTGGGACCCAAGGGGTCAATCACAATCGGAGATTGGGAGCGGGGTAATTGCAACACGTATTTCAAATTTTTCGATGCGATCAATCGGAGGATCGGAGGAATGGAGCGATCGGGGCAATCGGAGGAAGGGAGCGATCGAGGCGATTGGAGGAATGGAGCGATCGGGGATTGGAGGAATGGAGCGATCGGGGCGATCGGAGGAATGGGGTGATCGGGGCAATCAGAGGAATGGAGCGATCAGGGATCGGAGGAATGGACTTGCGATTATGCGATCAGGCAGAAGGTGCGATCGGAGTTAAGTCGCGATCAATCACATCGCAAATATTTGCGATGAGTGATCAGAGCATTCATAATAGAACATGCGATTTGGAAAAGTTTGCGATTGGAAAGAAATTTTGATTGCGATTTAAAAAGCAGCGGGTTATATATAATATAAACTTTATAATAAAGTTTTATTGCAATACACGGCGGGGATGGAAAGGGGAAGTGGTTATAAAGGGCGGGACTTATAATAAACTTTAACATTTGTTTATTATAAAGTTCTAAGGGGTATGGTCAGGGAAGTGGTTTATAAATCACATATTTTTGTTTGAAAATGATTTACAATGCGATTTTACAATCGGAAGGGGGGAAATGGGTATAAAACTTTGATAAAACAAAGTTTAAAGGGAAAAAAGGGGAGATAGGGGGTATAAGGGCTTTTACTTCACTTAGGCATAGAATTCAATCCAGAAGTCAGTTTTGAGAGTGTAATATACCGTTGGAAAGCTCTTTTCGGGAACTTTCTGATGGATCTACTTGGAAGATGCTCGGGTGCTTAAAATACTATAGAAAACTTCTCTGAAGGCTGGGACATCACTTTGTGGAGATAACAGCTTCTGAATAGCGACTGAAGGCAATAACTAGACTGACACTAACAGAAGGCACAAAGAGGCTTCAAGGATGATGTGTTTTCAGAGGAAATGCATTCCTTGAAGGCTCAAAAACATTTTAGCCCCCTGTTTTCTTGTCAAAAATTTATAGGGGGGGCTAACAGTGGCTCCACATGGGGATGGCTTCTTCTTGAAGGAGTCAAAAATTCAGAAAGTAAATCTTTGGTGTAGGGCAGATGCCTAGTGCTTGACTCATTCATTTCTTTCTTTGATCAGCTACCACAAATTATGAAGACATGATATCAGCAGCAAAATTTCTCCCAAACAACTACCTACCCACACTATAGTCCTAACATTTTTCTTTTAGGTGCATTTGGACTTGCAGACCCTTTACATCATCAATTTTTACAAACAGGGAAAATAAACCTATTCTACTTCTACCCTCATTACTCCATGAGGCCAGATTAGACTGTTGGCTTCATAGCATTCTCTAGCTAATCTAATATCTGCTAGGATTAAACTGTCTAGCAGATTTATTCTCTACCTTCTAAGACAGAAATTGAAAAAAAATCAAGCCACGATTAGACTGTCTGGCTTGCTCGACTTGTGCAGAAATTAAAACAACTAACTACAGGCTCACAGGCTGAGCTTTATTTCAGACTTCCTACCTACCCTACTCTAACTGGAAATCTCTGATGCTCTAGGTGATACAATAATGCCAATGCAACCAATCAAGTAATAGCAAAAAGGGGAAGAAGAATTGACTGCTCATCAGAGACAACCGTAGGATGCTGTGCATGTGGATCTTCAAAACTGAGGCCACTAGCAGTGGTGACCAATTCAGATGTACTTGGCTCTTGTAAAAGATTGATGCTTGAGGAGCTGAGCCAATCAGGGCCTCCATGTATTCTGCCATAGGATCAATCAGCACATGATATAAAATTTCTTTTTTAAAACCTGCCATGGCTGGTAGGCTGTCTGTGTCTCGGGCAACTTCAATCACAACATCTGCAGTGAGGCCTTCGTAATCACACTCCTCCTCTTCTTGGTTGGGAGTATTTTGCGGATGAGCATAAACCAAGAATACCTCTTCTTCCTCTGGATCGAGACAAAGATGCCTGTGGGAAAGAAGATATCGCTCGTCTTCACTGCAGCCTGAGTTAGAGGGCTCATTATATTCGACAGTGTTGTCCTCTAGTAGTGCAGGCTGGTTCTGCTAAAACGGACTGAACTCTGTGAAAAAATTAACATATTCTTGAGCGGGGGCTTCTTTGATGACCTTAATCCTTTTGGGATAAGGCTCCGGATATTCATTCCACTCAAGATTTTCTTCACCCATTTCTTCCTTGTCCCCTGCGCTGAAGAGCTACCGGCTTTCATCCTCTTGGCAAGTATAACTGATGTTCAAATAAAAAATAGAGAGAAGATTCAACGAATCTTCGTCTGCTATCATGCTTTCAATTATTTCTCCATCAGTATCATAGATGGCCTGATTTGGCTCATCATTTTCTTGAAGTTGATGGTCGTAATCTTCCTCCCATGAATCTACTGATGATGGCCCTACAAGCTCAGTTTCCCCTTGGAAAAAATTATCATCAGACAGATCAAAATCATAGAAATCATAATTATAAGCATTGTCACCCATCAAATCTTTGGGACTCTCGGCAAGTCTTTCCTCAAAATAGTCTGCAAGTTCATTTTCTAATTCCAACTCTTGTTCATCATATATGCTTGGCATGCTACTTCCGTCTTGCAGTGATCTGATTCATATTTCTTGAGAACAAGGAGCGGGTCTCTCCCAATCATCATTTTCGGTTTCAGCATCATATTCTTCCTCTTCTATGCTCAGCAGGGTATTGGCAGTCTCTATCAATCTTTCCAGCTTGTTCTCTAACAAGATCTGCGCTATTTTCTCTGCCCGGTCTTTCTCTATTGCTTTTAATCTTTCCTCCCTACACTTTATGTTGTATTCGACAGTGACTGCTATATTATGCATTTCCTCCAGGCTTGAAGGTTCTCTTTCTCTTATATGGAATTCCACCTCGGGGTCAAAAGAACTTGGATAATCCACTAGGGCCCATCCTAGAGGTGGTTTTATGTCAGAAGGTATTACATGATATAACTTATTGAACCTGGCTGAAAATTCTTGCACTAACTCACCTGGCTGCCTTTTCAAATTGTGATAATCTTTTAGGATGAGGAGAGCACTCTTTGGGGCTACCCCCTTATCAAGGAAAACTTGAGAAAATTGATGAAAGCTACAAATTCTTGCCTCTGGCAGGCCTTTGAACCAACTCTTAACATTTCCTTGTAATGACAAGGAAAACATTATGATGCACACATCATCTTCTTCTATTTCATACAGTTCAAGTAAATCCTCAAGGTTTTGAACATGTTCTTCAGCAGTGGTCCTTTTATTTTCTCCATCGAAAAGAGGCAACTAGTTTATAAGTTCTGCAGGAAGGGGCTGGAAGATAAGAGGTAAAACTAGAGGCTTGTATCTTTCTATGACCTTTGTGGGTGTGGGTAGCGCAACAGGAGGCTCATGACTTCTTGTAGTTTCTTTAGGAGTGGGGGATATTACATGAGGCTCTTGTTCCACCATGTCTTTCACAGGAGTACATGTCTGCTCATGGTCTGAAGACTGAGACTTGAGATATTTCACACATTCATTGAGGGTTTCATCTTCGTACACTTGATTAGGATTAAAGTAGGACAAAACATAGTGGTAGACAAAGACAATGAATTCTTTAAACCAAATCCAACCCATGTGTTCTATCCTTCTATGAGGTCAGGCCATATTTAGGTTCTTCCTCCAGTGGAGTCTTTGAGAGTAATGGAGTGTGGAGTCACCAGGTGGATGTATATGAATGTTTGAAGTAGGGTGCTATCCACCATCAGCAATAGAATGCCAATCTAACCAAATATCTTGGGTCTTTGAGTGCCTAAGAATGTTTAAGGTGAAATGAACTCAATTCCACAGCGGAGTCGCCATTATGTTGGGGTTCCCATGTTTTGGCTAGATTGGAAAGACCAAAAGATGAGACAACATCATAACCACTTTGGGGCCCTAGGATCTAGCCCTCCTGGACCCGGAGAGGGATCTCTCCAATAAAACAAAGAATGGTATATCTTTGAAGCTCAAATGAGATGTTAGGCTAGTTATGAAGCACAAAAGGGGGGTTTTAAATGATTTGGTTGGTTGGTTGCTGGGTTGGTCATGAGATCATAGGCTGAGAAAGTAATGGGAGAAAAGGAAAAAAATAGCAGGATGTCTCAGAGAAGAGGATAGGTCAAGAAAGTGCCATCCATTAGGCTATGGAGTCATGAAAGGTGATTACATGCAACAACTAGCCAAAGCTTTCAAAGGGAAAGTCATCTACACTAAAGGATCTTCTTAGATAGATGATGGAATGGAACATTAAGGAAAGAAAGTGAAAGAAGGAAAGCAACCCAATTTATATCTATAGATGAGGTCAAAGGTCATTTAACTCCAAACCTGCTTGGACATACTCAAAGGCAGCTTTCAAACAGGGACAAAGGGGCAACTTATAGATCGGACCAGAGGTCATTTAACTCCAGGTCAGCTTTAGCATGCTCCAAGGAAAAACAGAGATAAGTTTACAGAGAGATCTTATAAATACCAGCTGGTCGCACAAGGATCCTAGTGGACAGGGCTAACTCTAATCCCCAGTGTTCCCAAATCTTCCAGCTAAATCCCAACAAGAACATATAAGAAATAGATTCATTAATTCATACATCAGCTAGCAGGCAATGACATCCACTACACTAGTTAAACCAATTGAAATATATTCTTGGATAACATATTAAGGATAAAACATTGAAGTCAAGGAGATCAGAGACATAGGGTACCTAACAAGGGTAAATCCTATGCCATGTTTTTTATGCAAGCCAACAGAAAATGAAACAGTATGAAATGTAATAAACAGAGTAAGAAAAACATCACCAATAGTAATAGACCAGGATCCTGTGAAATGTGCTTGATTAATGATGAAAAACTAGTCATATACACTGAGCTCAATGGCTATTACAATCCCAACTTCTCCCCCCAGCCTATTACAATACAAACTACTCTGCTACTCCCTCCCAAGACTGTTCTAACAATCCAAATGAATCCCTCTAATAGCAACAACAACAGCCGAAAAACAACCTTTACAATATTTTCTCGGGGATTTCTTATAGGAGAATGAATAACAACATGAGTAGATACAAATTAAATGAGTCAATTAAGGCAGAGTGGTGGAGTCTGAGCCCATTCTGCTTAATGGCGTTGTGTTATACTCTGTAGGCTGTTCTGGGAGACTCTGTCAGGCCAAGATTGACCTCTGTTGTTTCTTTGGAGTCTTTTCAGGTGTCTGGAACTTTGCGCTGCCTTCTAGAATAAGAGAAATGGATGGAAGGATCCACAGGCCACCCCATACTCCATAACTGCGAGCTGACAGTCTTTTAAGAAGCTTCCGTCAGTGTCCTTAACTTTTCTGGGCTTGAGGGAGCACAGAGGGCACTGTAGGAAAGGTGTATTGTCTGGAGAAAACGTTCTGTTGACGCTGGAAGCACTGATAGGACTTTTACAGTGTGCTTAAGTCTTCAAATTTCGCCTTGCTTCCTGTGACCCTGCCTCTAAGTTCGCAGACCTTATACTTTCAGACTTTCCATTTGCCGTTTGGAGAAAACTGACTTTTTTATTAAACATTTCTTTTGAACGAAATCGCCTTTAGTGAAGGGAAGAACAGTGAATAGGAAAGAAGGGAGAGGAGGCGGGACCCATATAAATCGCAATCGGGATGGACGTGCGGAGGGGCGCGATTGAAAACACCACACAAAAGTTCCGATGCAATGGAGAAAAGGCCTTTGTAAAAATAAAAAAAAGAATTTTTTAATTTTACAAAGGAAAACAAGGTTTTATAAGGATTGGGTGGAAAGACCGTATGGTGGGACTGGGGTAAGGATCGCAATTGCAAATCGGAATCGGGAGTTGGGCGGGATGGAATGACACATAGAAAAGTTCCGATGCGATTGGGGAAAACCCTTTGTAAAAATAAAAATCATAGGAATTTCCAATTTACAAAGGAAAGGCTTTATTTTATATGAATAGGCGGAAGTAGTGAGTGGTGGGACCCAAGGGGTCAATCGAAATCGGAGATTGGGAGTGGGGTAATCGCAACGCAAATTTCAAATGTTGCGATGTGATCAATCAAAGGATCAGAGGAATGGTGTGATCGGGGCGATCAGAGGAATGGAGCGATCGGGGATCGGAGGAATGGAGTGATCGGGGAGATCGGAGGAATGGGGCGATCGGGGCGATCGGAGGAATGGATCGATTGGGGATTGGAGGAATGGACTTGTGATTATACGATTGGGCGGAAGGTGCGATCGGAGTTAAGTCGCGATCAATCGCATCGCAAGTATTTGCGATGAGTGATCGGAGCATTCACAATAGAACATGTGATTTGGAAAAGTTTGCGATTGAAAATAAATTTCGATTGCAATTTAAAAAGCGGCGGGTTATATATAATATAAACTTTATAATAAAGTTTTATTGCAATACATGGTGGGGATGGAAAGGGGAAGTGGTTATAAAGGGCGGGACTTATAATAAACTTTAACATTTGTTTATTATAAAGTTCTAAGGGGTATGGTCAGGGAAGTGGTTTATAAATCGCATATTTTTGTTTGAAAATGATTTACAATGCGATTTTACAATCGGAAGGGGGGAAAGGGGTATAAAACTTTGATAAAACAAATTTTAAAGGGAAAAAAGGGGAGATAGGGGGTATAAGGGTTTTTACTTCACTTAGGCATAGAATTCAATCCAGAAGTCAGTTTTGAGAGTGTAATATACCGTTGGAAAGCTCTTTTTGGGCACTTTCTGATGGATCTACGTGGTAGATGCTCTCATGCTGAACATACTACAGAAAACTTCTCTAAATTCTGGGACATCACTTTGTGGAGATAATAGCTTCTTAATAGCGACTGAAGGCAATAACTAGACTGACACTAACAGAAGGCACAATGAGGCTTCAAGGATGATGTGTTTTTAGAGGAAATGCATTCCTTGAAGGCTCAGAAACATTTTAGCCCCCTGTTTTCTTATCAAAAATTTATAGGGGGGGCTAACATACAGGAAGACCAATTGGCCCAGATTTTGGCCAACCTGAGTGATTATGCATGGCCTCATAGCCCCTTGGACCTCAATATTTATATTAATCAACTACCAGAGTACTCTGCTATCGATAAAGAAATAGCTAGAGAATTGATGAATGAAACAGCAAACCCTAGCGAAGCTAGGGTTGCTTCTCCTAAGAGGCGTGAACAGGAGAAAGAGAACACCGAAGCTGGAAGCCCCCAGGAGATTGCAGAGTTAACTGAGAATATGATTCCCAAATAATTTAGCCAAGGGCATATGAATGTGGAAGAATAACCCCAAGGAGAAGATCAAGAAGAGAATTTAACTGAAGGCACGGCTGATATAAGCCAAAACCCTGTTAAGAAAACAGGTTCAGATAAAGGAGCGATTGTTCCATTAAGAAAGAGGAGGAAAACAACTGAGATTGAGAAGCTTCGCAGGGAACGAATAAATCTTCATAAACTAGAAAAATAGCTCAGGAAAATCATTAGGGTTCTGAGAATGAAACAGATGCCTAAGCGAGCCCCTAAGAGAAGAAGCATTGCCATCAAAATAATTTCGAAAAAGAGAAAGGTTACCGCTAATAGGGACCCCCAAGTTACAGAAGAAACCATACCTGAGCCTAATTATGAGGATGTGGAGCAACAAATGGATGTTCCAACACAAGCTGTTCTAGAGGAACCTGTTCTAAGTGAAAATATGCAATCTAGCAATCAACACACTTTTAGTGATCTGACACTGGTTAGACTCCAAGAAAAATTGACACAGGCCCGAATAGAAAGGCAGAGATTGGAGGAAGATACTGTCCCAAGAAAGAGATATCAGGAATTGCAGGAACAAATGAGAATTATTCATGAAGCAGAAGCTGAAGCTCATGAAAAATGCTGGAAAGCAGAGGTAAAGGCTGAAAATGTAATGAACCAACTAAAACTAGCCTACAATCAAATGGACACTCTCTGCTCCTTGTATACTGATGTCTTAGCCTGTAGATGCCCCGCCAAAAACTATGCTTTGTTTTTAGTAGAAATATATTTACAATTAAAGATCAAGGCAGTTAGGACAGGGAAATCCATAGAGATAAAAACCATAGATGACTTGGTAGCATGATGCAAACTTTATGGGATCAAAGTACAGCGCCTTTTGTGTGAATTTTACTTGCATAATATAATACTTGAAAATGACTGTGAATCAAACCCTAGCCCTTTTATTGGAGATGTTCAGTTTCAGGCATTCATTTCCTTTGATGTAAATCAATTAAAATGGCTTAAAGCCTATAAAACCTTTCAAAGGCAGGAAAATTAATTAGATTTGTGGGTCAGAAGTGAACCTTAGGACCCACTTCAATTTTGGACTAGACAGAAAAGTTTGATGACAAAGGAAGGCGTTACCCGAATCCTGCGGCCTGTCCACAAATCAATTATTTTGAATGGAACATACTATTTCTCATCCATTAGAAGCCAAGCTTATGTAGCAGCCAAGGTCCGGTGGAGAACCTCAAAAAGGGATGTGAAAAATAGGGAACCATTTAATTATAGAAACTTTGGGCTAGATGCAGACCGCTTGATTTCCTATAGCCATCTCGTTTTAAAAGAAGGACCATACTGGTTAAGATGTAGGTTCCGCAACCCTATTGCATGGTACCCTACTTCGGACTACAAAGCTATTTATGAACTTCCTGAAGGACAGACAGAACATGTTTTTGAGGAATTAGCTGCACTACGTGGTTTTAGGCCTGTCGATGACAAACCTTATCTGGCTTATTCTTTTACTGCTCTCCATGTGAACTATAGTTTTCATGAGGGCATGAAAAAGATTAAGCAGGGGGGTATGTTGGGTAGTAAAAGAGGTATGAAATTACTATGTATTTTCTCATTCTTTTACCATAGACATACTCCTTTTTTCCTTGGAAAGGTAATTTATCATAAGAATTACAATAGAATTGGAAGGGTTTATGTTTAGTACAAAAATATGACTAAAGGTTACTTTTTGATTGACAAAACAGGAATTCGACGAGGTGAACAGCTGTACCAAAGGCCGGGTTAAAAATAATGTAACTTCTGCTCCATCAGCATTGAACCATATCCAACCAAAGGCAAGGAGATCTGAACGAATAGCCCAGAAAAGGGAGGGGACAGCTCGGCCTCGGTCAGAGTAAACAGGATGATGACTAAACAAAGTGAAGCGAATACCTCAGGATCCTTCAATCCTGAGGGATCGTTGTTCAAACTCATCTTATTCCTTGATTTTTCCATCAAGATTTGATATATATAAATCAATTTCCTTTAGTGACAAAGGGACGGTGTTGTTAAAGTCAATGAGTTAGTCAAAAGGCTTTACATTTAAACATTTCCTCTGTAATATAATGCTTTATTGACTCTCGGCTTTGAGAGAACCTTCTCTGTAATGCTTTATGTTGGTTTAATATAAGACAAGTGTTTCATCCATCTTCTAAAGTTCTGAATTAGCCTAGCAGTATTTCACTGGCGCTAAGGGCCCGGCTCTGGTGGAATCACTTTGCTGTTTGCATTTTTAATCCTTGCTTACTGTCATGTGAAGTGTGTTTAATGTTTGTTTCAATTAGAGAACTGGTTTATTGTTGTTAGATCAAATACAGAGTCATTACTATCTCATCCTTCACAAGAAGCACGTTCGCTATTCAGTTATCTTGTTATTATCATAAAGCTTCACTGTTCTGTATCTGATTTGAGTTGCTATTGCATTATTTTATAATTTGTGATAATTGATTGTTGCGTGGTAAGTGGTTGTCGACAAGATTGAAGCATAGAGATCTAGTTTCTTGATTAGATTAGAATTGTAATTGATGTTCATTTCATGTTGCTATTCCACTTTTGTTCATTGTTTATTCATAGTCTTCGATTAGCAAATAGATGAGTTATAGTTACATGCTTCTGTTCCTTTCCAGATTTCGTTTCTTTTAAGTTACTTTCATTGAATTTTCTTGCATTTCAATTTCTTCAAGATCTTCAACTATAGAGGATAGAGGTTATTTCTTTCAAATCCCTAGATTGGTTATCTTGCATCGATTTCTAAGGGAAAGAGTTACTGCTACTGCATCCCTGATTGATGTTTTGCAAGATTGATGTAGTTTAATCTTGCCATTCATGTCACTGTAATTAGGTTTCTTTACACGCGCTTTTTTACTTTTGCATTTAATATTCTGTACTACATCTTCACATCATTGCTCTTAGATAATTGCAACCTCAGATAGAGTACACTCTTGAAATAAAAAGTCGCTCTCGGATTGATAATTAATGTAGGCTAATTAGGTGTTCAAAAGATACCTTTTTATGACTCGACAGGAACCACTTGTTTCTTAATATGAAATGCCTCGATAGCTGGATCCCATGGTCAAACTAAAAACTCCAAGAGTTCTATTTGTTACCTCACCCCTGACAACTTGAAGTACTTTAGCAGTCCACAATATCTTAGGGCTCTTACTATACCCGAATCATTTAGGGAATCATATCCTGTTCTTCATGTTCTCTTTCCCTCCATGTAGTCGTCATTGTAATCCGATGGAAACCTAAAATACAACCATAAGAACCATTAGATTCCATTCAATGAAAAAAAATTGGGCAAATTTTGGGCATAATGCAAAATGCAAAAATCTAGATTGCACCCAACGCAGTACCTAACAAGAGACAGTGCATTTTGTATGCAAGCAACCTTCAATTTACTTTCTATGCTATGTAGGTTTCGACATCCAAGGGTGCATTGCCCTCTTTTTGGGTAGAATTTACCCTAGGGACCCAAAAACGCTAAAAAATTTCATAAATTGGAAATGAAATGATTACTAAAGGAAAGAGGAGGTTCATATCACTAACCTGGATCAAACGTCAATGAAATTCGTCCACAGAAATGATCACAATCAACAGCTGAAGTTCGGGGGAAAAATCAGGCTCAAACCTCCAAAATGAAAATGGTAACTATGGAATTGTAAAAATGAATAGTAAAACACTTTTTAATAGTCATTTAATTATTTGCAAATCAAATTTATTGCTATGACTATAGTTTTATTATGTCTTTTATCATGAAACGAGTATTTGTAATCCTTTTAATGTTGTTCTAAATAGGTCTTACAACTGATGAACATATTAGTCGTGTAGATTTATTTCAAGAATGATTTGAACACAAAGCATACGTTTTCTCCTTATTTTTCAAGTTTTGTTAAAAACAAAAAATGATTTGAAGCACACTTTATCTCTTTTTCGAGCTTCAATGACAATGAAAAAGGAACCTCTAGATTCTTCTTTCAACTCTCTTTAGACTCCGATAATGTGAAAAGATTGCTGAGCACTTGTCTTTTTGAGCTCGTAAAAGTAAATGAATTGATATCTACTCAGTATAAGTTTAACCCTTTTCCGAACTGAGATAGATTATTTACGAAAAAGGAATACCTTCATCAAACATGACTAAAGAGGTTCTCTCAGATATTATTTTACACTTTTTCAAATCTGAGTGACAATTTTACAAAAAAGTACTTATGGAGTTTTCTTTTGTCCTCTTTTTCAAACTCTCTAAATATGAAAAAGGACTGGGCTATAACCGTCATTAAGCTCGTTAAAACATAAAATAGTGACAGGATTATTGATCATGGCAAGAATCCAGTTTCATTGATCGCTAGGCTCATTAAATTATTAAATAGCAATACATTATTCGCCTGAAGGGTTGAATTATAGATCAAGAAAATGTTATCCTCCTCAAACTTGTTAAAAAATAAAGAGGTACTGATTGATAGATGACCGGGGAAAATTTGGGAAAGTGAACTGAACTTTTTATGGTATTAGGTCACTCTTGAACATGACACCACTCCATCACCGTGACTGTTTAGATTGGGTAATCTTCTTGACGATCCATTCATACCTATGGTTCATCATACCTTCACTTCAGTTTTGGTTCAATGCTGCCAACTCATCTTAGTGTCGTTGATATGTTCAAGATATGTCATCTAGTGAATACTCATCCTTCTGCAATACTCATAAACCTTCATTCTCATGACCGTCATCCCTAAAAATTGCTATATCAGGTCATACCTTTGTCTCTGAAATTAGTAACTCCCATTTCACAATAAGGTGGCTTCCTTTCGACGAAAAATCATTATCCAGGAAGTTCACTTAGAAACATTATGTTCCAATACCATGAGGATTGTTACAGCATCGACAAGATCCTCGCTTCCAGACTTTTGACCGAAAGATTTTATTTGGCATTCGACATCAACTCATCTATTGACGCCTTATGAAATGTACTGTAGTACCTTGAGGACCATTGACATTAATGGTGGTTCTCTCACATTTTTTAACAACTCACATCATTGGCTGGTAATCAAATGATGTCTTTCCATGTTTGACTACAAAACATATATTCGCATGGCTAGACTTGTACTCGAATGATCGAGTGAACGAGATAAGAATACCCTGGATCTAGTTTCAACAATCTAGGTTGTGATTTCAGGATTGTTGTACACATCATCTATACGGTGACCTTACATAAAGATCGTCATCCGGACATGGGCCTATATCTGTAGGCATGTATGTATTGGGAAACATTCCAATGTAGACGACTTTCTGAATTATGTACATGTTATTATATTTTTTATGTATTGAACATGGGAATGCCTACCCTCAGAAATTATGATCAAGAGGGTATATCATGATGTAATGTATTGTAATATTGATGCAGGTGGCCACTCCGCTTCATCTCTAGCCCATCACAGTGTAAATCATCTCACTCAAAATATTGTTATTATTATTCTGACTTCATGCTTTATGGGGGAAATTTGTTATAGGTCAATTTGGGAATCATTCCCAATGACCTGGTTAACTGGACATCATCTCCAGGACCAATGAATAGGGTCTATCATCCCCTATCATTTCAGTTGCTACATGCCCTAAGACAAAGAACAAGACAAATCATTCATGACTTTCATTTGCAAAGGTTTCCAAGATTTTAAGTTTATAATATATCATATGAGAGCTCATCAAAGCTGCCTCTAAAGGGACTAAGTGCATTGCATATGCAGGTAGCCCCATTCAAGGCTAGTCTGCAAAGCACTTCCTAATACTCATAGGTGTGTTGGTCACATTGGGAGTGAAATTCTCATTGTTCTGGAATCTCCACTTGGCCAGTGCCTTCTAAAAGAGTTCACATGTGTCAAAATTTGAATCCATGTGTCCATTTGAAATCTACAAGATTGGGAACATGTCTTGCCTATTATTGGAAATAAATTGATTGTAAAACTACTTTCAACTCCTCTATAAATTGAGCACAGATATTAGTGTTTGATAGGGAATAATTTGAGTAGAGAAATGCTGGTGGAATTTCAATTGAGGAGTTGATTTGTGTAACATGCTACTGGAGAGATCTACATTGTGATGATGCTGGAATGCTGCTAGAGATGTTCACTTCAAATCAATCACTGGGTTGTAACCTCCTCTTCTATCCATTAATAAATATTATTGCTTAATTTCCCATATATGTATCTGTATAAGCTCATGTTTTCCATATTATCAATTCTTATCTGATTTATATGGTTTATGTTTCATTGATTTAGCTAAATAACTTGAATAAACATATGTATTATTGATATCTTATTTTTTTTAGTGTTCATCTTCGTAGGAAATATTTTCGAACATCTAGCTTGGATTCTAAGCTACAGCAAAAGCGAGAGAACGAGACTTTGGAAGCGCTTGGACTCGAATTATGCTTCTTATTTCATTCTATGTGTCTGTTCATAGTTAGGAAAAGTAGTTGCAAAGTCTTTAATTTGGTGTTTTAGATAAGCACCTGTCTAGAGAAGATTGATTTATCCATAATTCATAATTCTGCATAACATTTTATAAAATAGCTTTTCCATTATTCAAGTTACTTGCGAAAGATGTGGAATTCCAATGGACAAATAATTGTCAAAATGCATTTGAAAAATTAAAATTAAAATTTTCAATTTCACCCATTTTTCGGGGACCTAATTGGTCTTTTCCATTTCACATTTCAACTGATGCATCTGAAACTGCTATTGGAGCACCACTCGGATAGAAAGAGAATTAGTTTAATTATGCCGTATATTTCATAAGCAAAAACTTAACACTGGCAGAATTGAACTACACTGTTATAGAAAAATAAATGTTAGTTGTAGTACATGCAGTTAATAAATTTAGACATTACATAACATGTTACGAAGTTTTCATCCACACAGATCATTCATCCATAAAATATTTAATGAAAAAATCAATCACAAATGGTAGAATAACTAGACAGTTGTTATTAATGCAAGAATTTAACATTACTATGCAAGATCGACCAGGTAAGGATAATCAAGTTGCAGAATTTCTATCAAGACTTCATTCACCTGGTGATTCAAATCCAGTATCAGATAATTTTCTAGATGAACATTTATTTTTTATAAATGTCAAAAATCCATGGTTTGCAGATATAGTCAACTATTTATCATCTGGTATCCTACCCTCTCATTACACAAATAAACAGAAAAGAAGAATAATTAGAGAAAGTGCTAGATATAGTTGGGTCAATGGAGATATCTTCTATACTGGTGTGGATCTAATGATTGGAAAATGTGTTAGAGAAGATGAGATTATTGATATTTTGAAAGCATGTCATGACGAGCCATGTGGTGGTCATTTTGCAGATAAGTAGACAACATACAAAATGCTAAAACTTGGCTACTACTGGCCAGCCATCTTCAAAGACTCCAAGGCCTATGTGAAGAGATGTGACAACTACCAAAGAATTGGAAGACCAATGGCATTAGATGAAATGCCATTAAATCCACAAGTACTAATTGAACCATTTGAACAGTGGGCTTTAGATTTTGTGGGACCAATCAACCCTCCATTCAATGGAAAGAAGTACATATTGGTATGTACAATTATGTAACTAAGTGGGTGGAGGAAAAGGCAGTAGCACGGGCAACAGAAGATACTATTGTGTATTTTCTTTTTGAAGATATTTGTAAGGTATGGAGTTCCGAGACAGATAGTAACTGAACAAGGCACACAGTTCACATCAAAGCTTGTTCAAGATCTTACGAAGAAATACAAGATCAAACGCATAAAATCAGCTCCGCATCATCCTCAAGAAAACGAACAAGTGGAATCAACAAACAAAGTCCTATAGAACATCATGACAAAAACTGTACAAATGAACAGAAATGATTGGTCAAAGAAATTGAGAGATGCACTATGGGCATATAGGATAACATGGAAAAACACAACTAGGTCCAGTCCATATCAGTTAGTGTATGGAAAATAAGTCTTATTACCCATAGAATTTCAAATACATACATTCAAGCTAGCAGCAAAATTAGGGATGAAATTATCTGAGGCACAACAACAAAGAATTATGGAATTAAATCAACTGGATGAGATATGATAGCAAGCAATAGAGCATACATCTCTAGTGCAAGAACAAATAATCAAATGGCATGATAGATTCATAAAGAATAAAGTGTTTTAGAAGGGATATTTGGTACTCTTGTTCGACTCCAAGTTTAAATATTCCAAAGAAAATTTTATGACTCATTGGCTTGGGCAATATGAGATTGAAGAAATATTTGACAATGGAGATGTAAAGATAAAAAGAATTGACGAAGCATCTATTCCATTTGTCGTTAATGTAAATAGGCTTAAATTTTACAATAATCCTATAAACAAAGAGGATTTTATGAGAAAATTTTCAACAGATACTGATTTGGATCTAATGGGGCAGCATAACAATATGCCTCCCATAATTCCAAAAGAAGATGAAGAATAAAAAATAATAATAATAAAATAGTTTGACTGTGAAAATCCAGGAAATTGGCACAATACAAACTCGAATTCATATCGGAAAACCAACTTGTTTGGCCTGTTAGGGTCCCGTGATTTGGCTGATTGGCAAGCCAAATGACAGTGTAACATCAAACCAATCTTTGGAGCCCAAGGACCTAGCCTTCCTGGACTCAGAGAGGGCTCTCTCTATATGTGTAAGGGATATCTATGTGTTTGCTTATCGTGTTCTGATTTTAGGCTAGTTATGAAGTAAGTTTTTAATTTTTTGTTTTTTAAGTTGTGAGGGATGAAACTGATCAAATATATAAAATAGATAACAAGATGTTAGATTAACTGGGCTATGGGGTCAAAAGGTCAAGAAAGCTATAAGATGACGATACAAGGTTGTTGAAGGGCCGATTTGATTCAAGGTAGAAAGGATCTTAGGGAAAAATGGAGTAAATGGACATCAATTTTGTGAACAACAAAGAGTTTCAAGCATCACTGGTTCAATAGATAACATAAACATGGTAGGGAAAACCATTAATCTTGCAAAATGTAACTATAAACTAATCAATACATAGAAACAAACATTCAAGCCATGCATAGAAGTATAAGACCCTCTAACTTTGGGAAATGGCTATCAGACTTTGGGGAAAACACATAAGATGGACTAACAACTCAAAACACTATGCCGGAATGCCTAAACACAGTACTTCAAGTTATTGGGCACTTTGAACAACAAGATTTGCATAGTTTTAGGCAAAGGGCTAGATCAGAACTAGGCCTCCTTAGTTCAAACAAAATGATAATCTAATCAGTCAAAGAGATAGTTTCATGGATGGGACTATGGACAGTCATAGGTAAGCAGGGCACACCATACATCCTACTCAACATGCATAGAACTATGAATGAAACTAGCAACAATATCCTCAAGTTGTTTAAAGAGTAGTTAAGAATTCTTTAATGCAACTAAGGAAGAAGAAAACATGAAGGCTATGAAGATTCAGGAAATTTGAGGTGCCTCCATGGGCATATCTCAAATGTGTTCTCTATTGATCTATAGCAAGCAAGAAACATGTATCATGAATGAAAACTAGAAGACAACAACAAAGCAAGAGACACTATACCATTCTACCAAGTCATGGAATCCATCAACAATCCTTCATCATCCATCCAAGAACATCTAAGAGGCAATCCAAAAGCATAACACAAGTATTTTCTTCCAAAGCTCATAAGACCATATATTGCTTCTCTTTTCAAGTTCAGCCTTGTTTACAATGAGAGCCTTTGGAATATATAGGCTAAAGTGAGGAAAACCTCATGGTTCAACTTGCATCCTCATTGGCCTAATCAAAATATCTAAACTTGTCCTTGAGGCTTTGCAAAGCCCAAGGCACAAAAATATCTCATAAAATATCTAAAAAATGCTAAAAAGGGAATTTAATTGACTTTGCATAATTTTTCATGTGCAAAAATAGCTAAACGCACATTTGGACAAAGCAGATTTTATAGGTTCAAAAATTACAAAAATATTTCAAATTTACATCAGAAAAAGGTCCCCTGACTTGCCGGAAACATTTGGCAGCCTTCCTGATGTCAAAAGAAGGCTCATGATAGCTCGTTGGAAAGATCTGAGTGTCTAATTTCTGGAACAACTAAAATTTCCCCAATCTGATGCCTGGAAGTCCTCCAAATCTACACCTGTGTGTAAAAAACCAGAAAATTACAGTCTGTTGATAGACCGGGCAGAGTGTGCAAAAAAAGAGCCTTTTTCGCCGTTTTGAGGGGGGAAATTATCTCCAAATTTTCTGAAAATCGCTGAGGGCATGCTCATGAAATTATGGCATTCAATGATACCATTCTCCTCCCTTGACGAATCCTCAAAATGAAATGGTGAATTTATGAGTTTTTTACCAAAAACCCAAAAATGCCAAAAAAACAAAAATTTTCAAAATGGGCTCAAAATTGGGGTGCATGACCCTCAAGGGTCCTTAGCATTGTGTTCCGAAGCTGAAGCCAAAATGTCGAGTGCTGATGTTCCTTTCTTCTCCTTCCGTGCCGGGCGCTTCTCCTTTGCTTCCTTCAGTTTCTCTTGGGTGGCCTTTAGCTTGCGCCGGGCAAACTGATTTAGCTTTTGATACTGTTGTGTCATCTTCCTTTGCAGCTCCAGGTCTCTATTTGCCTTCTCAAGCTTCATCTCCAAATGTTTATTGGCTCTTTCTAGCCATGCCTCCTTATTATTTTCAATTTCTTTCTCAAGTAGTGCAGTGAGGGGAAAGGATTGAAGATGGGCTTGTTCTTCTTCCTTTTGCTTTTCCAGGGCTCTTTTAAGCCCTATGGTTCTAGGCCTCTTCTGCCTAGGCTAGTCTTCTTCTTCATCTTCATCAAACTCACCGATGAGCTCCTCTATCCTTACTTGTGCTTTAGCAGCCTCATTCTTGTATTTGATTGCTCGTGCCTCATGGACAGCCATATGGACACTCATTTGTTTATTTTGGATCTCCAAGAAATTATTGAAGTTCTTTGCCCGATGAAGGTCATTCTCCAATGCTTCAATTTTACCCTCTCGATGGATTAGAAGGTTTTCAAGAATGCGGGCTTCATTATCGCTGTCATCACTTTGGATTGGGATGACAGCCAATGCACCTCCATGTTCTTGACTTTCTCCTATCTTGCCTTTCCCTTTGCCCTTGAAGGCTAATCTTGCACTCTTCCTTCTTGGAATGCTAGTGGGAGACTTCCTTGGCAATTTTCTTTTGCTCCGGATAGCTCTTGTTACTTTTGGAGTAACCACCTTGAGCATTTGCTTCTTTTCTGTCTTGGACTTAGTCTTCTGAGGAGAGGAAGGCATGATGGCCTTGCTCTTGTCACTTTGTTTGTCACTTTCCGGAAAAAGCCTTTCCTCTTGAAACTGCTGTGCAACTTGAGGAGGCTGTAATGTATCATGAGAGGACTGCTGCTGCTCACCTTCATCATGCTACTCAAACTGCTGCTCCTGTTTACCAATATCAAGATGTTATTCTACCTCAACCCCTTGTTCAATTTGTAGTTCAACCTGTTGCCCCTGAATATCAAAATCAAGTTGCTGCTCTTCCTCTTGTCCCTGTTGTTCATCATCACTGAGATGCTGCTGTTCAGCACTCTTTTCTTCTTGCTCCTGCTGCAGACCTTCACCACTGTCCTGCTGCTGTTCTTCATCTTCAGTTTGCTGCTCTTCGTCCCTTTCTTCTTGCTCATGCCCTTTCTCTTCTTGCTGTCCACTTCCCTCTCCTTCTTCATGCTCCTTTGATTGTCCTGTAGTGAATTTGGGCTTTCTAGGAGTGGCTTTGCTAGAGGAAGGTAAGGGGCGATGAATAGGCGATGTGGGAGATGTATGGATCGGAGGGATAGTGGAGAAATTTGGGTGGCTAATGAAAACATCCCATGAAACCTCTTTCTTCTCTAGCTGGTGTAGGATGATGATTTTAATCAGAGAATGATGGCATAGAGAAGCTATTTGTTGTGATGGAGGCTTTTTCTGGAAAGAAGAGGCCATTTTCTCAATACTTTTGCACAAGACGTAAGGAATATTGAGCTGCTTGGTTCTAGTGAAGTGCATCAACAGTCAGATGTGGTATGCATATACTCGGGAGAATCTCCCTTCACAGGTGAAATATTTCATTATGATCTTCATAAGAGGAGCATAGCTGGCAAGAAGATGAGAGAAAGGAAAAATAGCAGTGCATGCTTCTCTGTGTTCGGGCTTGATGAAAGGCTTGTAGTCATTCAAGTCTAGATAGGCTTGCTTGAACCATTTTTCGCCAATGTATGGGATTTTAGTTGCCTTGGATACATACCTCGGAGAGAACTTGAAATCAAGGCCTGCCACTTGGAAATGTTTTTCTTTGAACCTCAAGGCGCACAAGTGTGTTAAGGGCGAGAAACTTTTAACTTCTTGTAACCTCTGGCAGAAATCCAAACACCCTACCTCATGAAAATTGAAAAGGATAGATGGGTGTGCATTAACTTCCTCGGTATAAATAGGCTCATACCTCTTGTGCAACCCACTTCTGCTATCTTTCCTAGGAGGCATCTTGACCTAGATGTGCTTTTGAAACACCAAATTACTCCAAAGCTTTTGAAATGCCTTCTTTAAACCAAACTCTGTCTCAGCCTCCTGTCACTTCACTGTTTGATAATGCAGCAATGGTTTTGAGGATAGTGTGAAATTTCCCCTTTGATATAAGACCCTGTCCCTTCAAAACAGTGCCCTTTCTTGCCTTTGTATATTAATCAGCTAATACTCATAAAGACATACACAGTCAATCAAAGAAAACACAGTGAAGGTACTTTCCTGTGTTGGTGGTAAGAGAACCCTATTTTTAGATGTTTTTATGATGTGGCAACCAACATTTTATCATTCAAACCATATGAGAATCCTCTCACACGAAAACTTCCTTTCCTTTGTATTACTGCTTCTCATACTTATTTGATCCACACACCCTCCAAATGTTCGTGGAAAATTTCTGACTGTTTCAAATAATGCACATAACATGAAAGATTCAACCTGGTTTCATCACAGTAGTGAGGGCAACTTGATGTTCTTTTTAAAATAAAACTTACAAGCGTTTGATGTTTCACCAGCCACATCAAAACTTGTTTCTTCACACAAATCTCACACCTATGCTTCAAACCTTGACCTTTAACCTTTCATTCTGTCACAGCAAATTTTTAAAGGAGCAAAAAGGTGTATTAAATACCTCTAGATTGATGACAAGGCCCTTTGAAAATATTTAGCAGCTTCACATGCGATTTGAGGGCATGTTGGAGGCCACACTTACGCGCGATGCGTTTAGAAGGAAGAGCGTCACGCACATATTGATGTCGGGTCATCTGTCGGGCTGACAGGACCCGAGTGCACAGGCATGCCACGCGCATGTACAGGCGCGCCGCGCAACAGTTATGCGCCTGTGTAAATTCTTCTCTGAGCGTGCCGCGCGCTTTTCCAGGCGTGCCGCGCAGCTTTAAACTGTCAAAAACTTCTACAAATTGCTCAAAATCTTCCTTGTTTGATCTCGAGGGCAGCAAAGGGGCTTTGCTCGGGCTTGAAGGATTTCAAAATGGAATGACAACAGCTTTGAACTTTGTTTAAAGTAAAGAAAAACCAACGGTCCCTTTGATATTTGATTTTGAGAGGGTTTTTTTGAAAAGTTTTGAAAAACGTTTGTCTTTTAAATCCATACTTGAAACCTTACTTTTCACAAATGAAACTAAATTTCTTTTGTTTCAAAAAAAACCCAAAGGCAATGGTCACGTATTTCTAAGCCTATTTTCCCTTCTCGAAATGACATAACCTTTTGGAGAAATATGTCTTTTGAAACTTTGACTGTTTCTCACTTAGAGGAAGAAATGTCTCCTTTTGTAGCAGTGGCATGTGGATTTTGCCTTCCATGATTTCCAGAACCTGAAAAAACTATGCCAAAGTTATTTTTGTACTTGAAGAACTTGTATACTTACTTGTAGTTCCCTTTTCTGAAGAAGAAATTGAACTGTTGCCTCAATATCTTTTATACTTTCTGATTCTTGAATGGCATACCTGTCTTTGTCATTTTGAAAGGAGAGGGCTTATCTTTTTAACTTAGTTTTGACAATTTCTGCCTCCAAGTGCTTCATCAACTTTTCTCCAACTGTAGGTGTCAAAATTTGCTGCATTTATTTAGACTTTGTCATGGTCTATTGATCAAGAAGGGCGCTGCTTTCCAATACACTTTCTCTGCTCAGAAAATATTACTATGATGTCCCTGTCCATTTGAATAATGACAACCTATGTTTGTTTCAAGCTTTTCAAAAAAACTAACAGTATGTCACAGCATCTCTTTTGCCTATTATGAACAATCATTTCAGGGGTGATGTCTCTTGATGACCTAAACCCAGATTTTCTGTGTCAGCGGTTATAGCACATTTGAAAGACAACGGTCTATAAATAGAATTGTTTTCACTAATGACATGTCTCCCCAAGGGTTTAAAACTCAGATCATAACCTTTTTATACCTTTGTGTTGAGGAGACAAACATATGAGGTGTAGCATGACTGCTGGAATAATTCATAGGTACCAAGGCTTTTATTAGTCATTTTCTTTCCAATGGAGCTCTGAAATCACCAACCCTACTGCATCTGAAGGATACATTTGTCTTTGTGGCGGAGTGTAGATCGCAACACCTGAACTTGCATTGGCGCTTTGAATGATATCAAGATGTCTCATGTCTGGGACTGTGTACTACTTGCCTGCCTTTTCTCTATGTTTATCTGGAAACCATAGAATTTATCCCACAGCCCAACAGAAACATAAGAGCACACAGAGGTCGTGTCCTCTTGCTCAACATTTATTTGAGCCATTCATATTAACACCCCTATGCTTATAGTAAGTTGTGCAATTCTTCAAGTCAACATTGGCCATCGCCCTCTGCTTGTAGATGAAGGAGGCGCCTTAACCCTCTGCTTATAGATGAAGGAGGTTTTTGGCCATGACAAATAACAAGTTTTTTTTGACAGTGTCGTCTTTCTTCTACTGTTTTTTCATGCTAAATGAAGCTGCAAGGTCTTGATGAGAAACTCTTTGTCCTGTCGATATATCTCAGGCTTATGCTCACATTGAGAAGCAGTTGTTCTTCTAATGTGGAGTCGAGGAATTTCTTCTGAGATGATGACATGTTTCCTGTGCTTTTCAAATCCATAAACAGTGTAAAACACCTAATAATCAGCTTGAGACTGTGGTCCATGCAGTGCTGAGACTTAGGGGTGTGTAAGTGGCGCGACTTAGAGGTGCGACAACTTCATTAGCAAAGTGGGAGGTCTGTCATGATTGGTCTGTAGCAGATGGAGGTTTTTGGCCTTTTGATGGTTTCCAAGGGTAAAATGCCTTAAAGAGCCACTTCCTAACTTAGGGGAGGTTTTTGAAGCAGACTTGGATTGTCCTTTTAGAGCTAACAGGCAGACTTTGTATGGCTGGGGGTTAGGTAGGATTGGAAAATGGGGTTTCAACTTGTCATGGACGAACTGAAAAGTAAGGAAAGCAAAAAGTTTTATGGGTGTTTTCCTGGCTGGAAAATTTGACAAATTTTTAAGATCAGCTGCTGGAAAACTAGGCTGTTGAACTAGTCATCACTAACAGGTAAAAAATACTGATGACTAACAGTGGCTCCATTTGGGGAGGGCAGCTCCTTTTCGGGAGGTGTCCAGAATTTCAGATTTGTGGCTTATGAAGACCAGTGCCTTACCCATTGGCGCAAATTTTCACTTTTCTTTGATGCTACTTCTAAAAGAGACAACATGATTAGCATCGATGATATTTCTACTTACCCCACTATCTTTCCTAACATTTTTTCTTCCTTTTTTGGCGCATTTGAACTAGCAGCCTTTTGACAATGCATATTTTTATTTTTGCAAAATGAACCTATCTAACTCTACACTTATCTCTGTCGGGAGTTCAGATTAAACTGATGAACTCCTTCATTACTCTATCTAAACTAGATCAACTGTCAAGATTAAACTGTTTGATAGGATTTTGTTCTCTAATCTAAAACATGAAATTTAAAATGATCAAATCAAGGTTAAACTATCTGATTTGTCATGTATTTGCGGCATGACAGGACAAGATGCACACAAATATTATTCTGCAACAAAAGGAAAACTAGGAAAGCGGGGCTAAGATGTACATTGTATTTTTCATCCCTCGCTTCTCTCTTTGGTTCTGTTTTACGCATGTGGAACCAGAATCTCTCCCTAATCTACACTCTGTGATAAGTCAATCTTACACAATGTTGACCATCTTTTTCACTCACTAACTTATCAGCAAATAAATTTAAAAATGCTCAGCTATGATTAGGTTAGATAGTTGAACAAGACATTGAAGTACTAGTAGTGGCATTTAGACTTGCTCGCTTTCCGAAAGACTATTTTTTGGAACATGGGGCTTTTGTTCTATATTCACTCGCCCTCTTTTCTATCTTTTACTGTTTTTTACTTTTCTATTTTTCTATGTTTCAAACAGTGGCATGTACAATGAATGAAAGTGTTGCAAACTCAGAAATGGAGCTCCTGACAAAAATAATGCTTTAATGTCCTGCCATTCACAGGACCTCAAAAAATTTCAGTCCCATTAGGTTCTTGCAAGAAGAAAGCATTGTTTCCACTCACTGAGATGATGATGTAAGGCCCTTTCCATAAATTTTCAAACTTTCCATGTTTACCTTTGCCTTCTCTTCTAGAATCCCATTTTAAAACTTTATCTCCAACCTAAAAATCATTTTCCTTAGTTCTTCTGTCAAAAATCTGTTTTATTTTGTCTTGTGCTAATTGAGCCCTTTGGTAAAATTCTTCTCTGGTTTGTTGTAAATGGATAGTCTGATTTACCCTCCTTTGCATGTCATTTTCTTCTATTTGAACTTCTTGTAACAACTTCATTACCGGAACCCCTAAAGATGTTGGGAAAATGGCATCTATGCCATAAACTAGTTGGTAAGGAGACATACCTATGGATTTATTGGTGGTTAATCTGTCAGCCCATAAGGCGTGTACTAGTTTCCCATGCCATGCTTTTTGATTTTGTTCAAGAAGTTTTTTGATAATGTTGACTAGGCTTTTGTTAGAGGACTCGGCTAAACCATTACCTTGAGGATAATAGGCTATGGAATGTCCTAATGAAATGTGATACTTGTGACAGAAGTCAACCATTCTTTTGGAGGATAAGGCAGCGGCGTTATCTGTAATGATCTTTCTAGGACAGCCAAATCTAGATAGGATATTGGTTTCTAGGAACTTGATGATGACTGAATCGGTTGCATTCCGGGAAGGTATGGCTTCTATCCATTTGGTAAAGTAATCAGTGGCTGTGAGGATCCATTTATGTTGAGCGGATGAGGAAGGGTGAATTTCCCCGATAAAATCCAGACCCTATTGCTGGAAGGGTCCTTCAACTATAATGGGTTTAGCAAAGCAAAAATGCTTTTTTTCCTCCATGCCAACATGCAACGCCTTCTCATTTGTGAGTGTCAGGGAATAAGGTAGGCCAATAATAACTGGCTCTAAGGATTTTGTTCGCTGTGGTTTTCCAGTAGATATGGCCCCCACATTCCCCTTCATGCATTTCGTGCATAATTTTCCCTGCATCAGACTCAAGCAAACATTTAAGCAACATACCAGTGGGATTTTTCCAATACAGAAAACCATCTATAATGCAAAACTTTAAAGATTTTTGTTTAAGAAATCTTGCTTTTGTTTTTGATAAAGTCGGAGGAGTATTTAGATAAGTTAATACATAAAGAATATCTGCATACCAAGGTGAATCCAGAAACATTTGATCAATAGGGGGGAGTGTGCATTCTTCCTGTTTTTCTAAGGCATCAACAAAATTTATATCTAAAGCTTGGAGGTTGGTTTCAGCCATTAGCCTTGCAGGTCCTTGTCCTTTAACTAGTTTGGTAGGTCGGATTTCTAAGTCATATTCTAGGATGATAGCGATCCATTTTCCCCTTTTACCATCGAGATCTTGGTTCAGAATGTCTTTGATGACAGTATTAGGGACAAAAGCTATGACATGAGAATGCAAGATGTAAACTAGGAAATCTTTCAGTGCTTTTACTAATGCGAATGCCTGTTTTTCCATGATGTTGTATTTCAAGGGAGCATCTCTCAGGGATTTGCTGAAAAAGGCAATGGGTTGTTCTTGCCCAGCTGCATTTTTTTGTAACAATACATCAGCTATAGTGTGTTCAGAAGCAAATGAAAAAATGTAAAAATCTTTGGTGAAGTCGGGGCTTATCAAAACTGGTGTTTCGGTTAAAGCCCTTTTAATTAGTTCAAAATATTTTTTGGCTTCTATAGTCCACTTAACCCCGACCTCTTTTTTCAACATATTTGTGATATTTTTCAAGAGTTCGGCAAGGTTTGGGATGAATCTCCTTAAGAAATTTATTTTTCCGATAAAGGACTGCAACTCCTTTATATTTCTGGGGTGACTTATTTGCAATATACCTTCGATTCTCTGTGGGTCTATTTTAATCCCTTCTTCCGAAATAATGTTACCTAGGAGTTTTCCTTCCTCTAGACCGAAAAGTGTTTTCTTGGGGTTTAGGGATAAACCATATTTTCTACATTTGTTGAAAAATTTTCTTAAGTGTACTAGGTGTTCTTCATCTGATTTAGAATATACCGTTGTATCGTCAAGATATATGACTATGAAAACACCTATGTCTTCTGAGAAGGCTATGTCCATGGCTCTTTGAAATGTGGCGCCAGCATTCATTAGTCCAAAATGCATTTTAACGTACATAAAAGTGCCCCAAGTGGTGGTGAAAGCTGTTTTATGTTGATCGGTAGGATAAACCAACACTTGGTTATAACCAGAAAAACCATCAAGCAATGAGATTCTCTTAGCGCCTACTACCTTCTGAAGAATGTGGTCCATTTTGGGCGTAGTTGTCTTTCATACATGCCCTATTTAGGTTACGGAAATCTATACAGAGTCTGATTTCACCAGTCTTTTTCCTAACTGATACTAGATTTGAGACCCACTGAGAGTATCGGAGAGACACTATTATCCCGGCATCATACATCTTTTTTATTTCCTTTTCAACCAACGGTAGTAATACTGGGTTTATCCTTCTTAAATGCTGTTTGAAAGGCTTTTGGTTTTCTTTGAGGGGGATTTAATGTTGGATGATGCTTGTGTCATATGATTTCAAATCTTGGTATCCCCACGCAAACACATCTTTGAATTCTTTAAACAACTCAATGTATTTATGTTTTATATGAGGTGGGAGGGTTTTGGACAGTTTGACCTTTCTAGGTTCCTCCGAGCTTCCTATGTTATATTCTTCTATGTTGACCTTGGTGGATTCCATTTTCGGCTTTTTGGCCACATCGTTAAAATCAAACAATCCCTCTAGAGGTGCAAGCCCTGCGGGTATGGTGTCATTTTCACAATGTAAGACTTCGATTTCTCTTGGGTCAACATCCTCTCTATCTCGATTCTAGATGAAAGGTTTATCGATTTAGATCTATCAAATAAGGTAGATTTGGCTCTCGGTCTTGATTGTGTACGTATTCTTATTCTTCATTTCTTAAGTTTTTACGGTTTCTTCAAATTCATTCTTAGATTGTAAGAAATCATCAATTTGATCATCATCTTTGAATATTTGCCAATGATTAATATTATCTGGTATAGTAGGGCGATGTTTAACTTGAATGTCATATTGCTCACTTAGACATGGTGTTTGGCTATTTCTTGCAGCAAAGGCGAGCTCATTTGCCAGACTATTTTGAATCCTAGGGATAAAGGTGAGTTCATACTTCTCAAAGGTTTTGAGGATATCTAAAGCTGCATTCCTGTATTCCCTTAGTCTAGGGTTTTTTGCTGAATATTCACCTTTGATTTGCCTGATTACAAGTTCTGAATCTCCCTGGGCTGATACTTTTTTGGCACCTAAGTCCTTAAGTATGTGCAGACCAATGAGAAGGGCCTCATATTCCGCAATGTTACTAGTACACTGGAATTCTAATCTGAAAGAATGACCTTTATTAGTATTGTGTATCCAGATACTGGCCCCTGAACCAGTTTTTCCACAAGAACCATCAAAGCTTATAATCCAAAGAACTTCTCTTTCATACAAGATACTAAGTTGTTTTTCAGGCTTCTTGGTGCTTTGATCATTGGTTTCCATTTTCAGTAATGAGAAGTGGGTTTCCGATGGTTTAAAAACCTCTTCATTTTCTATTATCTGCTTGTTCACATCACTTTCATTATATAAGATAAAAGAATCTAAATCGGAATGAATGGAATAAATGGGAGTGTTGTTCGACTTGTTAGGTCTCTGTAAAAAGCAAGATTGGCAAAGTCCGATTACAGAGTTAACATCATTTCAACCAACTTTGGGATTCTAGGATCTAGCCCTCCTGAATCCGGAGAGGAATCTCTCCAATATGTACAAAGATGGATATTGTCTTTGAAGTTTGGGGTGATGATATTAGGCTAGTTATGAAGACCAAGAGTTTTGTTTGGTTTTCTCGGATGGTTGAACATATTTGCTGTTTGAGGCGGAAAGATCTATATGCAAATAGGTTCAAAGGTGAGAAGTTGCAAGCAACAGAGTAAGCTTTGATTATAAAGAAATATGATGGAAAGTTTTCAATCCATTGGGCTATGGAGTCATAAGAGGGTTTAATTGAAACATTTAGGTTCAAGAGTAATCTATGGGGCAAGTCATCTATGCCTAAGGATCTATTTAAGGCTTGATTTATGGAATGGAGTGGTACAACAAGAAAGGGAAATGACGGATGCAGAACAAAGAGCAGCCCAGGATCTGGTAATTACTTTCAAACTAGCCAGCCTTTGACCAGGCACTTAAGAAAAACATAGAAGCAAACTAGGATCTGGTAAGTACTTTGAAACTATTCAGCCTTTGATACACTTCTAATAGAATACAAATAAAAATGAAGGGAAACTTGAAGGCAACCTTTAGAGTAGAAACTAGTGGGCTGGGCTCACCATGATCCTC
The DNA here is from genome assembly GCA_034641835.2 of Pinus albicaulis. Classification (NCBI taxonomy): domain Eukaryota; kingdom Viridiplantae; phylum Streptophyta; class Pinopsida; order Pinales; family Pinaceae; genus Pinus; species Pinus albicaulis. Next base: position 1,265,059,058 of record CM076579.1, on the reverse strand, counting down.
ATCTAGTTCTTCTTTACTTAGTTACTTCCAAGACAATCACAAAGATAACGCAGAATGGCCTAAGATCTGATAAGTACTTCGAAACTAGTCAACTTTTAACACATCCTAAGGGAAACAATCAAATAGTTGAGCAAACAAGAAACGGACTCGGGGCTAACCTTTGATTTCCTCAATTCATTCCCTACACAACGTATATTGAAAGTAACATTTAAAAATAACATTCAGCTGTGACAAAAAGACGAGGGAACGCCAGCATCTCTGTACTTAGACTGAATTAAATCATTTCTAAATAACACAATTAGAAGAAAACATTGGGATAAAGATTTCTCAGCCAAAGAAGGTCACTGATATACAGTAGGTCCTAACACTGTTTAAACTTTTCTTTATAGTGGAAAATGAAACAGATTGAAAACTGAAATAAAATGACAAGTTCACAGTAAGAATAACATCACCATCAGCATAGACCAGGATCCCATAAATCAGCTTGTATTGATTGCTTCAAACCAGTTACAATCTTCAGATCCAATGTTTTAATCCATCTCTCTTCACAACCTAACCTATATGTTACAAGCAGAGCTCCAAGAGCCTATGAAACCACTATTTACAGTCAAGAGTTTTCTGGCTCAATTACATTACAATGCTTCAGCAATTTACATTAACAACCAAACAATCCAACCCCTCACTCATCTTCTTCTGGAGTATTTATAGAAGGATGAGGAGGTGAGATCTGATGGGAAGATCTAAAATACAATTAATGCAAAATTAATGTCTTCCTGACCCTGGGAGGCTCGATGAAGAAATCATACAGGTGTTCCACTGCATTAATGTGCTTATACTTATGAAATAACCTCGGAGGGAGCTTTTGTTGACCTTTGAGGCTCTGCGTACTATTAGGGTTACTCTGCAAACATTCTGTCATTAAATTTGGGGTAGAAATAACTTCTCTGGCTGTTCCGAGGCATAATATCTAATCTTGTTCAATGAATTCGGCCTCTGACTAAGCATTTTGAGGCAATAGGTGGCACTGCGGTGGTTGAGGAATCAATTCGCCTCAAATTATGGTGGTGGAGGCGATGTGTCTGATGAACACTTTTAGGTTTTCCTTTAATCTGTGTTCTGAGTCGGGGATTAGGCTTTTGATAACCGTCTTAGCCGTAATCCCTGCCAATCCGTCCACTAATCTATTGCTCTGGTTCACTATGGTCTTCAATATCCGATACTCTTTCTCTGCGTTGATTTTGACGGCATTCTTCAAGCTTTACAGGGATGCGCGGCACCAAGGCTCATGAAACCTTGTTGATAACACTGTTCTTCACCCTGCAGTCGATCTCATGGATAATTCGAAAGAACGGGAGTCGTCACCCTCGTCTTTCAGATTTTCTTTAAAACACGACGAAAGAACCTTAAAACCTGCAAAATACAATCAAAATGAGAAAATCCTGCATTATATGGGCGATCTGCATTGGAGGGCGTGCGGGAAAATGGAGCAAATGGAGCCGTTGATTGAATTGCGATCAACGGTCGGGAGCATTCTGAAAAGTCAGCGGAGAAAAAGGGGACTGTACGATGGAATCGGGTGGTTGCATAGGAAACCCAGATTTGATGCTGCGAAAGTGGCGGTCGATAAGACTGCAAGCCGGAGGGAAAGGGGAAGTTTAACGGGCGGGCAAGTCGGGTAAAGGCCGGGCAAAAAAAAGGCGATTGTAGCCGTCGGATGGGAGGGCCAGAGATGCGACGGCGGTGAATCATTTGCGGGGTTATGGGACGATAGATAATGCGTGGGCAATGTGATAGCGTAGCGGTTTTAGAATGGGGTGGAGGACACGTGTTGGCCAGCGTATGGAATCACTGGCCGACGGGATAAAACCGCCACCCGACGAAAAGTGGTGCGGGATGAAAACCACGGTTTTTTGGAAAAGGGTGCGGGGAAGGGGGGGGGGGGGTCCACCGAGGCGGGGCTCGCTCGGCTCCATCGAGATGCGGGGAGGAAAAAAATCAGGAGTCTTAGGGCAATAAAACACGTGTTCTAACATTATGTTCTAACATTTCATGCCAAAACCTTATAAGATGGAGTTTTTTGAATGTTTCAAAGGAAAAGAGCGGAGGGGGACCACGTTTCGTTTTGCGCCTCGGGGACTTGAGCGGTCGGTCCTGGCGCTCGGGTATGTGGAGGAAGAAAAGGTAGGGGGCTTAGCCTGAGGGGCCTAAGCCTAACGCATAGAAACATGTATTTTCTATGGTTTTTTCAAAGAATTTTAAAAAAGGAAATATAATTCCGATAAGGTTAAAAAATGGGTTTTTAACCTTGGGAAAAGAGATTAATGAAGGGATAAGGAATAACACATGGTTTGGTGGGGTTTTTTATGAAGAAAAGGAAAATGGAGAATGGAGGTAAGATGAAAGCAAGGGAGGGGAAAGGGATGCAACAGTACTTGACTAGGATTTTTGTGGAATGTCAGAGGCTGGGAGAAGGAAAAGTATGAAGAACCAACCAGCAGTTCATGATCTTACCAACAGACTTCAAGCACCAACAACTTCAGGACTGAATTTGTTTCTTGAAGGCTGCACAGAATATTTAGCCACCAGCTGATATAATGGAAAAATATAGGTGGCTAACAATGGCTCCACTTGGGGATGGTGCCTTCTTGAAGGCATCAAGAATTCAGACCTGATTTCTATGGGATGCTGACTGGTGCCTGACCCATTGCTTGCTCTTTCTTTTCTTTGACAAAATAATATCAGTCATGAAAGAAAAATGAATTTTATCAATACAACATCTACCTACCCCAATCCTACTGATCTAACATTTTTTCTTCATCAGAGTGCACTTAGATTGGCAAACTCTTTACACAACATTTTATTTTTTTGAAAGTAGGAAATCTAATCTATTTCTATCCCTTATTTCTCCCTGAACTCAGATTAAACAGTTGAGCTTAGATATTTCTCTACCTAGTCTACGGTCTGTTGGGATTAAACAATCCAACAAACTTTCATTCTCTAAATTCTACAACAGAAATTTAAAAATAGTCAAGTCAAGATTGAGCTGTTTGACTTGCTATGATCTATGGCATAAAACAAGCTGCACATAGATTATTATTTGCAGAAAATTTTAAATCAAAATAGAAGGCTTAGGATCTGAAAGTTTCTTATTATGGCCTTCTCTCTTCCTTTCAGCTCTGTTTTTTCTTTTTCTTTGAGATGTATTTACTTTTCCTCTGGTTCAAGTTTTGAGCTGATTAGAACTAGGTCTTCTCTTCTATGACTCGAAAAATAAAACAGTTTTGAGTCATCTTTCTCGTAAGGAAATTTTATTCGAGATTTTGAGTTTGTTTGAACCTTAATTTCTATTCGATCTATTCTTGATAAGCCAAGATTAAACGATTTGGCAAATCAGAACCTCACTATCCTATCGGCGGAAAATTTAAAGCTAAAAAGCTTCTAATTAGTCGAAGAAAACGAGTTTGACTAATTAGAAGTGTGTTTTAAGGAGTGGCATTTAAGCTTGCACACTTTCAGGTTTGTTTCTCTTTTTGGCATGGGGCCTTGCCTTTCTTGTTTTCATTTCTGCCCTCTTTTCTTTCTTTGTTTTTGTATTTTTTGATTTTTTTTTCATAACTTTGAATGCAATGATGGATGAAATATTTATAGTGGAAAAAGGTAAAAAGGCTTCAAAACATGAAAAGATTCAAGAAAGGTAACGCTTAAGCATCCTGCCATTGACAGGACCCCCAAACAAATCTGTTCCATTCAGCTCTTGTAGGAAGAATGCGTTGTTTCCAGTAGCTGAATGAATAGAGTAAGGGCCAAGCCATAGATTGTCAGGTACCATGCTTTCCTTTATATCTTCCTCTTTAGTCTGCTAAAACTTTGTCCCTAATCTTGAAATTCTTGACCTTTGTTCTTGTCAAATATCTTCTTGATATTATCTTGTTTCTGTAATGCTTTGTTGTACACTTCCTCTCTGGTTTGCTGAAGATGAATGATCTGATTTATTCTTCTGATTATGTCATCCTCTTCAGTTTGGAGCTCTTGAATTATCTTCATAACTGGTACACCAAGACTGTTAGGAAAAATTTCATCTGTACCATATACAAGCTGGAAAGGCGACATACCAATGGATTTCTTCAATGTTAACCTATCAGCCCATAGTGCATGGACCAGCTTTATGTGCCAAGACTTCTTGTTGTTCTCCAACAGTTTCTTTATTATGTTCACCAAGCTTTTGTTGGAAGATTCCGCAAGTCCATTACCTTGAGGGTAATAGGCTGTGGAGTGTCCCAATGTTATCTGATACTTATGACAGAATTCAACCATTTTCTTTGATCTAAATGCTGCTGCATTATCTGTAATGATCTTGACAGCCAAATGGGAAAGATATTGGTTTCCTATGTGAATTTAATGACAAAAAAAAAAACGAATCATTGGCTTTGCTGTGTGTGCCACACAAGAATTATTTCTATCACTAGTCTTTTGCGAAAATAGTTTGTGGGGGCCACGAAATCCCTTGTCTTGGGGCGGAGAGGAGAGAGGATGGTGGATGGATTCCCGCAACATTGAGTCAAGTCCCCCCCCCCCGAAAAGGGGCTTAACCAGGTAATTGGATGCGGAGGAAGGGTAATAATTTTCTCTTGCCCTCAAACAATTGGCATTTATGGCAAGTAGTTGTCATTTTGTGTACATCGAGAAAGAGAGTGGGCCAATAGAAACCTGACCCTCAAAATTTTGTTGGTACATTGACTTCGAGTACAAATGGCCTCCACACTCCCCTTCATGGAATTCCTGCTTAATCTTTTCTGCATCAAACTCAGGCAAACATTTAAGCAATATACCACTAGCATTTTTCCAATAAAGACATTTATCAATAATGCAATAGTTTACAGCTTTTAACTTCAAGAATCTTGCCTTAGTTTTGGATAAACCAGGAGGTGTATTCAGATTAAGTAGAACATAAAAAATATCAGTATACCAAGGAGAATTCGCAAAATGATCTTCAACAATGGTAGTTGAGAATTCTTCTTGGTCATCCAAAGCATTAATCATATTAATATCAAGAACTTCACAATTTGATTCAGCCATTAATCTAGCTAGGCCCTGACCTTTGATGAGCTTAGTGGGTTTAATCTCTAAATCATATTCAAGAATAACAGCAATCCACTTTCCTCTCTTACCATCTGGATCCTGGGTTAGGATGTCCTTTACAACTGAATTTGGGACAAAGGCGATGATATGTGAGTGAAGGATGTATACTCTGAAGTCTTTTAAAGCCTTTACTAAAGCAAAAGCCTGTTTTTCATAATGTTATACTTCAAAGGGGCATCCCTCAATGCCTTGCTAAAAAATGCAATGGGCTCCTCTTGTCCTTGTGGGTTTTTCTGTAAAAGGACAGCAGCTATAGTATGTTCTGATGCGAATGAGAAGATATAAAAATCCTTGGAAAAATCAGGACTTATGAGAACCGGTGTTTTGGTTAATGCTTGTTTTACCAGCTCAAAGGATGTCTTTGCTTCTGAGGTCCATTTCACCCCTTGCTCCTTTTTCAACATGTTTTTGATATTCCTAAGGAGCTCAGCCAAATTGGGGATGAACCTTCTCAAAAAGTTTATCTTTCCAATGAAAGACTGCAACTCTTTGATGTTTCGAGGATGAGAGATTTGCAATATGGCCTCAATCCTCATGGGATCTATCTTTATACCCTCTTCTGAAATAATGTGTCCGAGAAGCTTGCCTTCTTGGAGACCAAATAAAGTCTTCTTAGGGTTCAGAGATATCCCAAACTTTCTGCACTTCTCGAAAACTTTTCTCAAATGCTCTAAGTGTTCTTCATCTGTTTTTGAAAACACAGTTACATCATCAAGATAGATAATGATGAAGAAACCCAATTCTTCCAAGAATGCCATATCACTGGCTCTCACGAAAGGTCGCTCCGGCATTCATTAGACCAAAAGGCATTTTTACATACATGAAAGTGCCCCATGGTGCTGAAAAAGTTGTCTTTAATTGATCATCGGGGTGGACTAAGACTTGATTATACCCTTTGAATAGCCATCTGACAAAGAAATTCTATTAGACCCCACCACCCTTTGTAAAATATGATCCATCTTGGGCAAAGGGTAGTTGTCCTTTAATGAAGCTTTGTTTAAATTTCTGAAGTCTATACAAAACGGTTCTCTAAAATCTTTCCTAACGGACACTGATTAAGAGACCCACTCGAATATCTAATAGGGACAATAATACCAGCATCGTGCATCTTCATGATTTCCCTCTTAACCAATGGCAACTGGACAGGGTTTATTCTGTGCAGTTTTTGTTTGAATGGTTTTTGGTTTTCTTTAAGAGGGATTTTGTGTTGTATTATTTCAGTGTCGTAAGATTTAAGATCCTCATAACTCCACGCAAAAACATTAGAAAATTCTTTGAACAGCTCTAAGTATTTGAGTTTAATGTGAGCTAGCAAAGTTTTGGACAGCTTGATCATTTTCGGTTTTTCCTCACTGCCTATATTACATTCTTCTACTTCAGTCTCTACAGGTTCCAGTTTTGGTTTATTGGCCACATCATCAAAATCAAACAGTTCTTCTAGAGGGGCCAAACCCTTGGGCAAACTATCATCCTTAGAATGCAGAGTTTCCCATTCCTCTGCTTCAGATGTTGCACTTAATTCTGTTTGGTTTCTAAGTTTGATAGTCTTAAGGTTTATATTTACAAGCTCCAGAGACGGTTCTTCTTCACCAAGAAAATTTTCTTCACTGCAGTCTGTATCGTAATCTGAATCTGAACTATGAGGTTCAAACTCATTTCTGAATTGCATGAATTATTCTATTTGTTTATCTCCATCAAACACCTGCCAATATTTCTTGTTATCCGGGATAGCTGGCCTGAATTTTATCTGAGAGGTATCATCATACAGTATTGGGCAGGTTCTAGCAGCAAAGGCTAAATTGTGGGCTGCAATGTTTCTTTTTCTTGGGACAAAAGTCAATGTGGACTCCTCAAACGTTTTCAAAAGATCCATGATATCATTCCTGTAGGCCCTAAGTCTGGGGTGGTTTGCGTTATACTCCCCATTAACTTGCCTAATGATTAATTCAGAATCCCCATATACATTGATTCTCTTGGCGCCTAACTTTTTCAAGAGATACAAACCTAAGAGAAGGGATTCATATTCTACTATGTTGTTGGAACACTGAAAGTTTAGTTTACACGAAATACACTCTGTATGATTGTTTTCAGTGTTAGTAATCAAGACACCTGCACCAGCGTTTTTTTTGGTGCATTACCCATCAAAATACATAGTCCAGAGAGGAAAATTTTCGGTTTGGTGAATGGGCTTTGTATCATTTGATTCCTCAAGTTTTTCATTGGGTTGAGGATTATCTTTCTGAATGTCAAGTTCTAAGTTCAAAGGATTGATAACCCGCAGTTCAAAATCTGTATTTAGTGTGCTAGGATCTTCAGACACAATAGACTGTTTCAGCAGTTTAGCGTTGTTTTCCTCTCCCTCCGTTTTAGCCATTAATTCTTTTGAAATGATTTGTTCTGTAAGTGTTTCATCATTAAACATGATAAAAGAATCAAGGCTCGTGTTTATAGCATAGAGAGGGGAGTTTTGAGGCCGATCTTGACTTGTCACTGTGTATTGCATATGTGATTCCCTGTAAAGTCTTTTGGTTTGATTAAAAACAGGGACAGTCGCATAGGTCATGTCCATTTGCATGGTTCCTTGTAACTTAGCCCCCCAAGATCTTGATAAAAGCATTCCATACTTTGGGGGTACATCAGCCACAACAACATCCATGACTAAACATTTGGCTGGAATTTGGGCTAAGTTAACACAGAGATCTTTTATCAATCCTAGACATTTAACTCTGCTTCAGTCAAAAGAGTACAAGTCTTTGTAAGGTCTGGTAATTTCAAGACCCATGCTTTACATTATAGCTTTTGGCATTAAACTATGGGAAGCGCCCGAGTCATGCATAGCGTTGTGCAGAATTTTGTCATGAATGTTTAGGCTTATGTAAAAGGGAGGGACAGGACCCTCTTGAAACTTTCCTTCAATCTTCGGACCAAAAATAAGCTCTGGCTGGTCATCATTAAGATTGAGAGTGTCTTCATTATCCTCTAAGTTCAAAGCCTTCAAAATTTTGGACCTATATACATGTTGGGAAGCTAACTCAGTCAAAGGAACAGAAATTTTGATCTTTGAAATTTCCTGTTCCAGGCTGAAAAGGTTTTGATTCTTTAAAGCGTTGACTTCAGCCTTGTTTACTGCCACTTTATAAAACAACAACGACTTGTTGATTCGAGACCTCTCAGGTTGAAATAGTTGTTTTTCGAGGGGGTACTAGCAGGGTGCTAGTACTACTAATGTTTTCTGTTTTTCAATATTTTGGGTATCTTTCTCCTTGCCATTACGAGAATTATCGTATTGTGTGTCTTTTTGTTGGATTGTTTTAGACTTGGTTTGCAGTGTTGTTTCGAGAAGGTTTTATGTTTCCTTGTTGAGGGGGTTCATTGATTAGATTTTCTTCTGAGTTCATATTCCTTTGAAGGTTCTATGACAGCGTTTTCCATGTTCTGATAATAATTTTCATTATCATCTCTTTTGTCATCGTAAGGTGTATAAAGACCTTGTTTTTTATAACAATGAACCTCGAAGCTATTATCATCTACCCCAAATAAGTTTATATCATCCTCCTCTGTTATTTGTTCTGTTTTCTCAACCTCACTTAAAAAGTTTTGATGAAAGGGAGGAGTGATCTGTTGATCATCTTCCCGGGGTCTGTTTGGAGGCTGATTTCTTCTAATATTCTGATTCTGGCTTTGGTTTCTGTTTTGAGGAGCATTTTGATTTAGACTTGCTTGTGCTCTCTCCAGAATGCTCATTTTCTTCATCATTCTTTCCATCTTCGAGCTTGAGGTGGAAGGGGTGGATTCCTCTCTAATAGATACTCTCTTTTCAGCTTTCATCCTTGCTCTCTTCTCCATGAGGTTAACTTCCACAGAAAGAGCACCCCTTTGCATGTCTTCAAGAGTTTCAAAAACTCTTTCTCTGAGTGAATATGTCATGTCTGGATCAAACCCTTCAGGAAATTTGTTTAAAGCTGAGCCCTGAGGAGGTTTTAGCTCAGGGGAAAGTGCATTATAGACGCTGTTAAATCTGGTACAATAATATTGTACACTTTCTCCAGGGTTCCTATGGAGATTATTATAGTCAGCAAGGACTTGGAGAGGATTCTTTCTCACTTCCCATTTGTTTAAGAATGTTTGATGGAAGGCTTGGAGATCGTTAATACTATGGGGGCTTAAACATTTAAACCATTTTCTTACTTCTCCCCCCAAAATTTGATCAAATAGTCTCAACTTGACAGAATCATTATCAATTTCATTTCTGTCAAAGTAGTCATTCATCTTGTCCACATGTTGAGATGCTGTTATAGTATTACTAGCATCATATAATGGAATTTTGGACTGATAGTCCCGTGGAAGGTTGACTACTGGTACAGGAAGGACTAAGGGAGCATACCATGCTGCCATGATATGTGGTGGGTTTACAAGAGGCGGTGTGGGTTGAAATGGAGTGGTTGGAACAGTGGATGAAGGATGAACAGAAGTGGATGGAATAGCAGAAGACTACTGAGCTGATCTTGGATGAGAGACACCTAGATTATGTAGAAAATGTAAATTGGGAGGTGTTGACCCTCTATCCCCAAGGGGTTCACTTTTTTCGGAAGATGAAAGTGAAGACTCAGAATTGAACTGGTCTAAATCACCAAATGACCTAGTCCTGAATGGGTTTAGTAAGTCGGTTTGTGATTTCTGAAGAGCTGAAAGATTTTCAAGGACTGACTTAGCTCTTAGGGATGATCTGAAAACAGTTGAAAATTGTATCTTAGGAGAATTCCTAAGGATCCTTTCTGGGTTATCAACTATCTCAGGTGGATCAGGGTCAGGATGGGCTCTAGTGTGAATCTTTTTAGGAGCCACTATGCTAAGTTTTAGACCCAACTAAACAAGAAAAGTTCAACCAGATATGACAATCTTGAAAGGTCAACTAACTGTTTTCTTCTATCTTTAATCCTGTCACTCTTTAACCAAAGCTTAAAAGTGGTATCAGGAATGATGAGTGTTTCTTCCAAGGAGTTCAAGGTCTGCTCAGATTGGGGAGTCGCTTGTGGAAAGTCCAGTAGTGTTTTTCAAAGGAGGCACCGTCCAATACAAGGATTGTGAAACATTGCTTTTCAAAGATATCTCAAAATACAACAAACTCTAACCAGAGATTGACTGGGAGGGCATTCACCAGATATATCGCCCCCAAAAGAGGGTGAAATCCAGAGGCTACCTGGCCCTTTCCAGACTCTGTCTAAGAGTATAAGGTAAAACACATCAAAGACGTATACGGGTATCAAAACTAGTGTTTTACCACCAATCTGAAATGTTTTTGGTATTTTCTGAATTGTTTATATTTGTGGTTTCAAAAGAATGTCCTAACTTTGCCTCAAAACTTAGCTACGGTCAAGAAACAAAGGCAGTCTGTCCTTGTGGCTCTGCTAGCTTATTTTCCAAGGTTAGATAAAGACTTAAACGAACCCTAGGGTTGACCTAGTTTGTCACTGATTCACACAAGTTTTATCATGATTACCATTCTTTGGTAGTGCTTGAAAAGGCTGCTTTTACTCTCAAAATGTTTATATGAGGATTCTGAGGTAAGAGTTCCCCAGTGGAGTCGCCATAAATGTTAGGTCTCTGTAACAAGCAAGATTGGCAAAGTCCGATCACAGAGTTAACATCATTTCAACCAACTTTGGGATTCTAGGATCTAGCCCTCCTGAATCCGGAGAGGGATCTCTCCAATATGTACAAAGATGGATATTTTCTTTGAAGTTTAGGGTGATGATATTAGGCTAGTTACAGGCCAAGGGTTTTGTTTGGTTTTTCTTTGGGATGGTTGAACATAATCATGTTCGAGGCGGAAAGATCTATATGCAAATAGGCGTAAAGGTGAGAGCCAAGCAAAAGAGTAAGCTTTGATTATAAAGAAAGATGATGGCAATTTCTCAATCCATTGGGCTATGGAGTCATAAGAGGGTTTAATTGAAACATTCAGGTTCAAGAGTGATCTATGGGGCAAGTCATCTATGCCTAAGTATCTCTTTAAGGCTTGAATTATGGAATGGAGTGATACAATAAGAAAGGGAAATGACAGATGCAGAACAAAGAGCAGCCCAAGATCTGGTAAGTACTTTGAAACTAGCCAGCCTTTGACCAGGCACTTAAGAAAAACATAGAAGAAAACTAGGATCTGTTAAGTACTTTGAAACTATCCATCCTTTGACACACTTCTAATAGAATAAAAAAATAAAACGAAGGAAACTTGAAGGCAACCTTTGGAGCAGAAACTAGTGATGGGATCACCATGATCCTCATTCAGCTCTTTCTTACTTAGTACTTCCCAAGACAATCACAAAAGACAATACGTAACGGCCTAAGACTTATAAGTACTTTTAAAACTACGCTTTTGGCACATCCTAAGAGAAACAATCAAATAGTTGAGCAAACAAGAAAGGGACTCAGGGCTAACCTTGATTTCCTCAATTCATCCTCACACAACATATATTGAAAGTAACATTTAAAAATAACATTCAGCTGTGACAAAAGATGAGGGAATGCCAGCATCCCTGTACTTAGACTGAATTAAATCATTTCTAAATAACACAGCTAGACGAAAACATTGGGATAAATATTTTTCAGCCAGAGAAGGTTACTGGTGTACAGTAGGTCCTAACACTGTTTAAACTATTCTTTATAGTGGAAAATGAAACAAATTGAAAGCAGAAAGCAAAATACAAGTTACAGTAAGAATAACATCACCATCAGCATAGACCAGGATCCCATAAATCAGCTTGTATTGATGCTTCAAACCAGTCACAATCTTCAGATCCAGTGTTTTAATCCATCTCTCTTCACAACCTAACCTATCTGTTACAAGAAGAGCTCCAAGAGCCTATGAAACCACTATTTACAGTCAAGAGTTTCCAGCTCAATTACAGACAATGCTTCAGCAATTACATTAACAACCAAACAATCCAACCCCTCACTCATCTTCTACTGAAGTCTTTATAGAAGGATGAGGAGGTGAGATTTGATAAAAAGATCTCAAATACAATCAATGCAGAATTAATGTCTTCCTGGCCCTTGGAGGCTTCGATGAAGAAATCATACATGTGTTCCACTGCATTAATGTGTTTACACTTATGAAGTAAGCTCGGGGGGAGCTTTTGTTTGACATTTGAGGCTCTGCGTACTATTAGGGTTACTCTGCAAACATTCTGTCATTAAATCTGGGGGCAGAAATAACTTCTTTGGCTGTTCCGAGGCATAATATCTGACCTTGTTCAATAAATTCAACCTCTGATTGAGCATTTTGAGGCAATAGGTGGCACTGCGGTGGTTGAGGAATCAATTTGCCTCAAAATATGGCGGTGGAGGCAATATGTCTGATGAACACTTTTAGGTTTTCCTTTTAATCTGTGTTCTAAGTCGGGGATTAGGCTTTTGATAACTGTCTTAGCCGTAATCCCCGCCAATCTGTTCACTAATCTGCTGCTCTGGTTCATTGTTGTCTTCAATATCCGATACTCTTTCTCTGCATTGATCTTGACGGTATTCTTCAAGCTTTACAGGGATGCGCAGCAACCAAGGCTCATGAAACCTCGTTGATAACATTATTCTTCACCCTGCAGTCAATCCTCTGGATAAATCGAAAGAACGGGAGTCGTCACCCTCGTCTTTCAAATTTTCCTAAAATATGACGAAAGAACCTTAAAACCTGCAAAATAGAAACAAAATGAGAAAATCCCCCGAAGAGTATGGATAACCGTACCCAGGGCGTGCGGAGAATGGATATTTAGTTGCGGATCGAATTGCGACCCGCTGGGAGCGTTTCCGAGAAGTCAAAGTGAGAAAAGGGGACCCATAATGACCAGACAGGAGAACCGAAGCGATTCTGCGAAGATCGACGAGATCGATGCCGAACGCGCCGGGGGAAGTTTAACAGGCGGGCAAGTTCGTTAAAGGCCGGGCAAAAAAAAGGCGATTAGAAACCGTCGGATGGGAGGGCCCAGATCCGACGGCAGAGGTGAATCCCGCTGCGGGGTTATGGGATGATAGATAACGCGCGGGCAATGTGATAGCGCGGCGGTTTCGGAAACGAAGCGGAGGACATGTGTCGGCCAGCGTGTGGAATCGCTGGCCGACGGGATAAAACCGCCATCCGACGACAAGTGGTGTGGGATGAAAACCACGGTTTTTGGATACGGGTGCGGGGAAGGGGGGTCCACCAGGCGGGGCTCGCTCTGCTCCGTCGGATCTGGGGAGAAAATCGACGGCTGGGAGGACTTGGGGCAATAAAACACGTGTTCTAACATTTCACGCCAAAACCTTATAAAAGATGGGTTTTTTGAATGTTTCAAAGGAAAAGAGCGGAGGGGGACCACGTTTTGTTTTAGCGCCTCAGGACTTGAGCGGTCGGTTGTGGCGCTCGGGCATGTGGAGGAAGAAATGGCAAGGGGCTTAGCCTGAGGGGCTTAAGCCTAACGCATAGAAACATGTGTTTTCTATGGTTTTTTCAAATAATTGCAAAAAGGAAATAATTCCGATAAGGTTTAAACATGGGTTTTTAACCTTAAGAAAGGAGATTAATGAAGGGATAGGGAATAACATATGGTTTTGTGGGGTTTTTAGGAGAATAAAGGAGATTGAAGAATGAAGGTAAGACGGAAACAAGGAAGGGAAAAGGGAAAGGGATGCAGCGGTATTTGACTTGGATTTTCGTGGAATATCAGAGGCTGAGAGAAGGAAAAGTATGAAGAACCAACCAGCAGTTCATGATCTTACCAACAGACTTTAAGCACCAACAACTTCAGGACTGAATTTGTTTCTTGAAGGCTGCAAAGAATATTTAGCCACCAGTTGATATAATGGAAAAATATAGGTGGCTAACACGGCTTATCCCGGTTACTAACCATGTATTTCATGTGAGTTTCTCGGTATAATCTCCTAGTCTGGTTAAAAACGGGGATGGTAGCGAATGACATATCCATTGGGAGACTACCTTGTATTTTGGCAGCCCATGCCCTTGATAGTAGCATTCCATACTTAGGAGGGATATCGGCTACTACTACATCCATGACCAAGTTTTTCGATGGTAGCTGTGTTAGAGAAAAATCTAGGTTTTTTATCAGACCTAAACATTTGACCTGACTTGAGTCAAAGGAATACAGGTTTTTGTAAGGTTGAGTTACTTCTAGTCCCAGGTTTTCCATGACCGCTCTAGGCATTAGGTTATGGGAGGCACCAGAATCTAACATGGCATTATGTAGTATCTTGTCCCGTATGCTCAGACTCACATAGAAAGGGGAGACAGATCCCTCTTGGTATTGACCTTCTATCTTTGGGCCGAACAGGAGCTCAGGATTGTCATCAGTTAGATTCAAAGTATCTGCCTCGCTTCCTATGTCAAAAACTTTGAAGACTTGAGATCTATACCTATCTATAGTTATTAGTTTAGTAAGGGGTATGGTAATTTTTATTTTGGAAATTTCCCCTTCGAAACTAAAAGGATATTGTGTTCTGGACATATTTGTTTCAACTTTCTCGGACATGACTTTTTCTATGCTCTTAATTTGCTGACTTTGGTTCGGGATTTGGTTTGACACGACCATCTCGGGGATTTTTGTAGAGGTACTGGGAGTATTTGAGCCAAGACTTGTTTGAATAGCTTTATATTTGTTTTGGTCAATTTTCTTGGTCATGATTGTGTTGCTATCCATAGCCTTTTTAGGGATGGTATTGGAGGTTCTAGTAATTTCAGGACTACCCTTTTTGGAGCGATCTTGGTTTTTTCTACTTCTAAGGTTATACTGCCTGTGAGCTTCTATAATGGAATTTTGAAAGTCTATGATGGGATCCTCGAGATCTTCATAGTTGGTTTCGTCCTGACCCGGAGAGCATAACTCTTGCTCTTCTGCTGTGAGGTAAACCTCACTCTCGTTATCAGAACCTATGAGATTCCAATGATTTTCATCAATGGGTTTGGTATCCTTATCATCTTCTTCCACGTAATTTTCATTGAATGGTGGCCTAATTTGTTGGTCATTTTCCCTTGGTCTGTTTTGGGGTTGCTCCCTCCTAAAGTTTTGGTTCAGGTTTATGTTTGGAGGGTTTGGCTGGTTGTCCCTAACATGGGCCTTTTCATTTATCTTTTCCCACATTTTGGCCATGGTTTTGACTAAGTCATCTATTCTAGGATCTAGGGAGGGAGATGAAGTGGAGACCTCATCTTTATATTTGACCTTTTCTTTCGATCTAGTCCCGGCCCTTTTTCTCGCGGTTGGCATCTTCTTTTATGGCTATTTGTTGCATTTCCTCTAAGGTAGGGGGATCTTTGTCTCTCAGATGATATGTCATAGTCCGGATCGAAACCCTCGGGAAATTTTTCCAAGGCTAAAACCAAGTGAGGGTTTGAAATGAGGTGGAGGGAGTTATACACACTATTGAACCTAGTGCAAGCCCGGACACTTTCCCATTTTCCCGTTTTAGGTTGTTATAGGTTCTGAAGATTCGAATAGGGTTCTTTCGGAGAATAGGGTTCTTTCGGACTTCCCACTTGTTTTTGAAGACTTGATATAGTTCTAGGATGTTGTGGATGTTTTTTGGAGGCAAGATTTTGAACCATGTTTTGGGTTCTCCACCCAGGCTTTGGGCGAATATTCTCATTCTGACGGTTTTGTATTGTACTTCCATGTATTCAAAAGCATCACTAATCCT
Source organism: Pinus albicaulis (assembly GCA_034641835.2). NCBI lineage: Eukaryota > Viridiplantae > Streptophyta > Pinopsida > Pinales > Pinaceae > Pinus > Pinus albicaulis. The sequence goes on along the minus strand of CM076579.1, from coordinate 1,265,043,233 downwards.
ACTTACATGATTTTGAGCTGTGGTAGTCTCTTCTACGGTAAATTTTGGGATTTTGTCTTGATAGTGATCTGGTAAGGGAGCCAAAGGTAGTGGCAACACCAAAGGTGCGTACCAGGCTGCCATGACGGGAGCTAATGGCTGATGTACAAGATGAGGGCTTGTGGGATGGCCTGAGGTGGTTTGGATAGGTGTGGCGGATGTACTTGGACTAGTGATATGGTTTTGAGCAGATCTGGGATGGTAAGAGCCAACGTGATGGAGAAGCTGAAAGTCGAGAGGTGTGGTAGGTGAGGCTTCTCTACTAGGACTCTGTGGTGGATCTTAGGGTTCAAGATCATCAAAGTTTATCTTACTATGTGACTTTCTTCTAAAAAGAGTCTTTTCTCACTCTAATTCAAAAGGTGAATGCGGTAAGATAGTGAGTTGTTCAGGTACTGATCTTGTTTTACGGATGGACCTATCGGTAGCTAGATTGTCAGTTTCAGAAACTTGCCACAGAATCTTCTCTGGGTCGTCTACTATGATAGGGGGATTTGGGTCTGGGTGAGATCTAGTGTAGATTCTTCATGAAGCCAGATTTCGAGTCTAGAGTTTAGAGAGGGTGGTATTTGTGAAAGTTTCAGATGGATGGCCTCTCTATGGTTATACTAACGTGAAGGATGGTCAAAACCAAAAGGATGAACTAGTGGAGTCGCCAGGTGGAACTTGGCTGTTTTTGAAAATATTTAGCTATGGTCCACCACCAGTAACTAAGGTAAAGCCAATCTGGGAATATTTTGGGGTTTTTCTGAGTTCTTATGTGTAGCCTATGGTTTGTCTAAATTATTCTAAACTTGTTTCGACACTTTGCTAGGGTGGCGATAACACAAAGAGTTTACTCTAAATGATCTTATGGACTGCTTGCTTGTTTAAGTATATAAAGGACTAAAGAGTCTATAAGAGTTTGCTAGAATGTCATGTACTCAGTGTCCCACCATCTCCTGCTATGTTAGTGAGCGATGGGATAGGTTGATCGGATAGTAACCTAGAGTTCAGTAAAATAGTAAGGACTACTGGAGGCTAGTGGAGTCGCCAGGTGGATTTTTAGTTGTTTTGAGGTATATGTGTATGGTCCAATACCAATACTGTCAAAAACCAATCTAAGGGAAATTTTTTTGGGGTTTTCTAAGTTTTATGTGCAGCTCTAGGATGTAAGAGTGTTATAAACCCGATTCATCACTTTGCTAAGATGGTGAAACAGAGAGCTTACACTAAATGATTCTAGAGGCTGATGATTTAAGTTAAAAGTTGAAGGACTAAGGAGCCTATAAAATTTTGCTAGACTGTCATGTACTCAATAAGTCCCACCATGATCGCCATTATGTTAGGGTCCCGTGATTTGGCTGATTGGCAAGCCAAATGACAGTGTAACATCAAACCAAGCTTTGGAGCCCAAGGACCTAGCCTTCCTGGACTCAGAGAGGGATCTCTCTATATGTGTAAGGGATATCTATGTGTTTGCTTATCGTGTTCTAGTTATGAAGTAAGTTTTTGATTTTTTGTTTTTTAAGTTGTGAGGGATGAAACTGATCAAAGATATAAAATAGATAACAAGATGTTAGATTAACTGGGCTATGGGGTCAAAAGGTCAAGAAATCTATGAGATGACGAAACAAGGCTATTGAAGGGCCGATTTGATTCAAGGTAGAAAGGATCTTAGGGAAAAATGGAGTAAATGGACATCAAGTTTGTGAACAACAAAGAGTTTCAAGCATCACTGGTTCAATAGATAACATAAAAATGGTAGGGCAAACCATTAATCATGCAAAATGTAACTATAAACTAATCAATACATAGAAACAAACATTCAAGCCATGCATAGAAGTATAGGACCCTCTAACTTTGGGAAATGGCTATCAGACTTTGGGGAAAACACATAAGATGGACTAACAACTCAAAACACTATGTCGGAACGCCTAAACACAGTACTTCAAGTTATTGGGCACTTTGAACAACAAGATTTGCATAGTTTTAGGGCTAGATCGGAACTAGGCCTCCTTGGTTCAAACAAAATAATAATCTAATCAGTCAAAGAGATAGTTTCATGGATGGGACTATGGACAGTCATAGGTAAGCAGTGCACACCATACATCCTACTCAACATGCATAGAAATATGAATGAAACTAGCAACAATATCTTCAAGTTGTTTAAAGAGCAGTTAAGAATTCTTTAATGCAACTAAGGAAGAAGAAAACATGAAGGCTATGAAGATTTAGGAAATTTGAGGTGCCTCCATGGGCATATCTCAAATTTGTTCTCTACTGATCTATAGCAAGCAAGAAACATGTATCATGAATGAAAACTAGAAGACAACAACAAAGCAAGAGACACTATACCATTCTACCAAGTCATGGAATCCATCAACAATCCTTCATCATCCATCCAAGAACATCCAAGAGGCAATCCAAAAGCATAACACAAGTATTTTCTTCCAAAGCTCATAAGACCATATATTTTTTCTCGTCTCAAGTTCAGCCTTGTTTACAATGAGAGCCTTTGGAATATATAGGCTAAAGTGAGGAAAACCTCATGGTTCAACTTGCATCCTCATTGGCCTAATCAAAATATCTAAACTTGTCCTTAAGGCTTTGCAAAGCCCAAGGCACAAAAATATCTCATAAAATATCTAAAAAATGCTAAAAAGGGGAATTTAATTGACTTTGCATAATTTTTCATGTGCAAAAATAGCTAAACGCACATTTGGAAAAAGCAGATTTTAGAGGTTCAAAAATTACAAAAATATTTCAAATTTACATCAGAAAAAGGTCCCCTAACTTGCCGGAAACATTTGGCAGCCTTCCTGATGTTGAAATGAGGCTCATGATAGCTCGTTGGAAAGCTCTGAGTGTCTAATTTCTGGCGCAACTAAAATTTCCCCAATCTGATGCCTGGAAGTCCTCCAAATCTGCACCTATGTGTAAAAAACCAGAAAATTACAGTCTGCTGATAGACCAGGCAGAGTGTGCAAAAATAGAGCCTTTTTCGCCGTTTTGAGGGGGCAAATGATCTCCAAATATTCTGAAAATCGCTGAGGGCATGCTCATGAAATTATGGCATTCAATGATACCATTCTCCTCCCTTGACGAATCCTCAAAATGAAATGGCGAATTTATGAGTTTTTTACCAAAAACCCAAAAATGCCAAAAAACCAAAAAGTGTCAAAATGGGCTCAAAATTGGGGTGCATGACCCTCAAGGGTCCTTAGAAATGTGTTCCGAAGCTGAAGCCAAAATGTCGAGTGCTGATGTGCCTTTCTTCTCCTTCCGTGCCGGCCGCTTCTCCTTTGCTTCCTTCAGTTTCTCTTGGGTGGCCTTTAGCTTGCGTCGGGAAAACTGATTTAGCTTTTGATAGTGTTGTGTCATCTTCCTTTGCAGCTCCAATTCTCTGTTTGCCTTCTCAAGCTTCATCTCCAAATGTTTATTGGCTCTTTCTAGCCATGCCTCTTTATTATTTTCAATTTCTTGCTCAAGTAGTGCAGTGAGGGGAAAGGATTGAAGATGGGCTTGTTCTTCTTCCTTTTGCTTTTCCAGGGCTCTTTTAAGCCCTATGGTTCTAGGCCTCTTCTGCCTAGGCTGGTCTTCTTCTTCATCTTCATCAAACTCACCGATGAGCTCCTCTATTCTTACTTGTGCTTTAGCAGCCTCATTCTTGTATTTGATTGCTCGTGCCTCATGGACATCCATATGGACACTCATTTGTTTATTTTGGATCTCCAGGAAATGATTGAAGTTCTTTGCCCGATGGAGGTCATTCTCTAATGCTTCAATTTGACCCTCTCGATGGATTAGAAGGTTTTCAAGAATGCGGGCTTCATTATCGCTGTCATCACTTTGGATTGGGATGATAGCCAATGCACCTCCATGTTCTTGACTTTCTCCTATCTTGCCTTTCCCTTTGCCCTTGAAGGCTAATCTTGCACTCTTCCTTCTTGGCATGCTAGTGGGAGACTTCCTTGGCGATTTTCTTTTGCTCCGGATAGCTCTTGTTACTTTTGGAGTAACCACCTTGAGCATTTTCTTCTTTTCTTTCTTGGACTTAGTCTTCTCGGGAGAGGAAGGCATGATGGCCTTGCCCTTGTCACTTTGTTTGTCACTTTCCGGAAAAAGCCTTTCCTCTTAAAACTGCTGTGCAACTTGAGGAGGCTATAATGTATCATGAGAGGACTGCTGCTGCTCACCTTCATCATGCTGCTCAAACTGCTGCTCCTGTTTTCCAATATCAAGCTGCTGTTCTACCTCAACCCCTTGTTCAATTTGTAGTTCAACCTGCTGCCCCTGAATATCAAAATCAAGCTGCTGCTCTTCCTCTTGTCCCTGCTGTTCATCATCACTGAGATGCTGCTGTTCAGCACTCTTTTCTTCTTGCTCCTATTGCTGACCTTCACCACTGACCTGCTGCTGTTCTTCATCTTCAGTTTGCTGCTCTTTATCCCTTTCTTCTTGCTCATGCCCTTTCTCTTCTTGCTGTCCACTTCCCTCTCCTTCTTCATGCTCCTTTGATTGTCCTGTAGTGAATTTGAGCGTTCTAGGAGTGGCTTTGCTAGAGGAAGGTGAGGGGCGATGAATAGGCGATGTGGGAGATGTATGGACTAGAGGGATAGTGGAGAAATATGGGTGACTAATGAAAACATCCCATGAAACCTCTTTCTTCTCTAGCTGGTGTAGGATGATGATTTTAATCAGAGAATGATGGCATAGAGAAGCTATTTGTTGTGATGGAGGCTTTTTCTGGACAGAAGAGGCCATTTTCTCAATACTTTTGCACAAGAAGTAAGGAAGATTGAGCTGCTTGGTTCTAGTGAAGTGCATCAACAGTCGAATGTGGTATGCATATACTCGGGAGAATCTCCCTTCACAGGTGAAATATTTCATTATGATCTTCATAAGAGGAGCATAGCTGGCAAGAAGATGAGAGAAAGGAAAAATAGCAGTGCATGCTTCTCTGTGTTCGGGCTTGATGAAAGGCTTGTAGTCATTCAAGTCTAGATAGGCTTGCTTGAACCATTTTTTCGCCAATGTATGGGATTTTAGTTGCCTTGGATACATACCTCGGAGAGAACTTGAAATCAAGGCCTGCCACTTGGAAATGTTTTTCTTTGAACCTCAAGGCGCACAAGTGTGTTAAGGGCAAGAAACTTTTAACTTCTTGTACCCTCTGGCAGAAATCCAAACACCCTACCTCATGAAAATTGAAAAGGATATATGGGTGTGCATTAACTTCCTCGGTAGAAATAGGCTCATACCTCTTGTGCAACCCACTTCTGCTATCTTGCCTAGGAGGCATCTTGACCTAGATGTGCTTTTGAAACACCAAATTACTCCAAAGCTTTTGAAATGCCTTCTTTAAACCAAACTCTGTCTTAGCCTCCTGTCACTTCACTGTTTTATAATGCAGCAATGGTTTTGAGGATAGTGTGAAATTTCCCCTTTGATATAAGACCCTGTCCCTTCAAAACAGTGCCCTTTCTTGCCTTTGTATATTAATCAGCTAATACTCATAAAGACATACACAGTCAATCAAAGAAAACACAGTGAAGGTACTTTCCTGTGTTGGTGGTAAGAGAACCCTATTTTTAGATGTTTTTATGACGTGGAAACCAACATTTTATCATTCAAACCATATGAGAATCCTCTCACACGAAAACTGCCTTTCCTTTGTATTACTGCTTCTCATACTTATTTGATCCACACACCCTCCAAATGTTCATGGAAAATTTCTGACTGTTTCAAATAATGCAAATAACATGATAGATTCAACCTGGTTTCATCACAGTAGTGAGGGGAACTTGATGTTATTTTTAAAATAAAACTTACGAGCGTTTGATGTTTCACCAACCACATCAAAACTTGTTTCTTCACACAAATCTCACACCTATGCTTCAAACCTTGACCTTTAACCTTTCACTCTGTCACAAAAAATTTTTAAAGGAGCAAAAAGGCGTATGAAATACCTCTAGATTGATGACAAGGCCTTTTGAAAATATTTAGCAGCTTCACATGCGATTTGAGGGCGTGTTGGAGGCCACACTTACGCGCGACACGTTTAGAAGGAAGAGCGCCGTGCACAAATTGATGTCGGGTCATCTTTCGGGCCGACAGGACCTAAGTGCACAGGTGCGCCGCGCAACAGTTATGCGGCTGTGTAAATTCTTCTCTGAGCGCGCCGCGCGCTTTTCCAGGCGCGCCGCGCAGTTTTAAACTGTCAAAAACTTCTACAAATTGCTCAAAATCTTCCTTGTTTGATCTCGAGGGCAGAAAAGGGGCTTTGCTCGGACTTGAAGGATTTCAAAATGGAATGAAAACAACTTTTACCTTTGTTTAAAGTAAAGAAAAACCAACGGTCCCTTTGATATTTGATTTTGAGAGGGTTTTTTTCAAAAGTTTTGAAAAACGTTTGTCTTTTAAATCCATACTTGAAACCTTACTTTTCGCAAATGAAACTAAATTTATTTTGTTTCAAACAAAACCAAAAGGCAATGGTCACCTCTTTCTAAGCCTATTTTCCCTTCTCGAAATGACATAACCTTTTGGAGAAATATGTCTTTTGAAACTTTGACTGTTTCTCACTTAGAGGAAGAAATGTCTCCTTTTGTAGCAGTGGCATGTGGATTTGTCCTTCGATGATTTCCAGAACCTGAAAAAACTATGCCAAAGTTCTTTTTGTACTTGATGAGCTTGTATACTTACTTGTAGTGCCCTTTGCTGAAGAAGAAATTGAACTGTTGCCTCAATATCTTTTATACTTTCTGATTCTTGAATGGCATACCTGTCTTTGTCATTTTGAAAGGAGAGGGCTTATCTTTTTAACTTAGTTTTGACAATTTCTGCCTCCAAGTGCTTCATCAACTTTTCTCCAACTGTAGGTGTCAAAATTTGCTGCATTTATTTAGACTTTGTCATGGTCTATTGATCAAGAAGGGCGCTGCTTTCCAATACACTTTCTCTGCTCAGAAAATATTACTATGATGTCCCTGTCCATTTGAATAATGACAACCTATGTTTGTTTCAAGCTTTTCAAAAAAACTAACAGTATGTCACAACATCTCTTTTGCCTATTATGAACAATCATTTCAGGGGTGATGTCTCTTGATGACCTAAACCTAGATTGTCTGTGTCAGAGGTTATAGCACGTTTGAAAGATAGTTGTCTATAAATAAAATTGTTTTCAATAATGACATGTCTCCCCAAGGGTTTAAAACTCAAATCATAACCTTTTTATACCTTTGTGTTGAGGAGACAAACATATGAGGTGAAGCATGACTGCTGGAATAATTCATAGGTACCAAGGATTTTATTAGTCATTTTTTTTCCAATGGAGCTCTGAAATCACCAACCCTACTGCATCTGAAGGATACATTTGTCTTTGTGGCGGAGTGTAGATCGCAACACCTGAACTTGCATTGGCGCTTTGAATGATATCAAGATGTCTCATGTCTAGGACTGTGTACTACTTGCCTACCTTTTCTCTATGTTTATCTGGAAACCATATACTTTATCCCACAGCCCAATAGAAACATAAGAGCACACAAAGGTCCTTTTTACTGAAGTGTCCTCTTGCTCAACATTGATTTGAGCCATTCATATTAACACCCCTGTGCTTATAGTAAGTTGTGCAATTATTCAAGTCAACATTGGCCATCACCCTCTGCTTGTAGATGAAGGAGGCGCCTTAACCCTCTGCTTATAGATGAATGAGGTTTTTGGCCATGACAAATAACAAGTTTTGTTTTACAGTGTTGTCTTTCTTCTACTGTGTTTTCATGCTGAATGAAGCTGCAAGGTCTTGATGAGAAACTCTTTGTCCTGCCGATATATCTCAGGCTTATGCTCACATTGAGAAGCAGCTGTTCTTCTAATGTGGAGTCTAGGAATTTCTTCTGAGATGATGACATTTTTCCTGTGCTTGTCAAATCCATAAACAGTGTAAAACACCTAATAATCATCTTGAGACTGTGGTCCATGCAGTGCTAAGACTTAGGGGTGTGTAAGTGGCGGGACTTAGAGGTGCGACAACTTCATTAGCAGAGTGGGAGGTCTGTCATGATTGGTCTGTAGCAGATGGAGGTTTTTTTCCTTTTGATGGTTGCCAAGGGTAAAATTCCTTAAAGCACCACTTGCTAACTTAGGGGAGGTTTTTGAAGCAGACTTGGATTGTCCTTTTAGAGCTGACAGGCAGACTTTGTATGGCTGGGGGTTAGGTAGGATTGGAAAATGGGGTTTCAACTTGTCATGGACGAACTGAAAAGTAAGGAAAGAAAAAAATTTTATGGGTGTTTTCCCGGCTGGCAAATTTGACAAATTTTTAAGATCAGCTGCTGGAAAACTAGGCTATTGAGCTAGTCATCACTAACAGGTAAAAAATACTGATGACTAACAGTGGCTCCATTTGGGGAGGGCAGCTCCTTTTCGGGAGGTGTCCATAATTTCAGATCTGTGGCTTATGAAGACCAGTGCCTTACCCATTGGCACAAATTTTCACTTTTCTTTGATGCTACTTCTAAAAGAGACAACATGATTAGCATCGATGATATTTCTACTTACCCCACTATCTTTCCTAACATTTTTTCTTCCTTTTTTGGCGCATTTGAACTAGCAGCCTTTTGACAATGCATATTTTTATTTTTTCAAAATGAACCTATCTAACTCTACACTTATATCTACCGGGAGTTCAGATTAAACTGATGAACTCCTTCATTACTCTATCTAAACTAGATCAAATATCAAGATTAAACTATTTGATAGGATTTTGTTCTCTAATCTAAAACACGAAATTTAGAATGATCAAATCAGGATTAGACAGTTTGATTTGTCATGCATTTGTGGCATAAAAGACAAGCTGCACACAAATATTATTTTGCAACAAAAGGAAAACTAGACAAGCGGGGCTAAGATGTACAATGTATTTTTCATCCCTCGCTTCTCTCTTTGGTTCTATTTTAGGCATGTGGAACCAAAATCTCTCCCTAATCTATACTCTGTGATAAGTCAATCTTACACAATGTTGACCATCTTTTGCACTCACTAACTTATCAGCAAATAAATTTAAACATGCTCAGCTATGATTAGGCTAGATAGCTGAACAAGACATTGAAGTACTAGTAGCGGCATTTAGACTTGCTCGCTTTCCGAAAGACTATTTTTTGGAACATGGGGCCTTTGTTCTATTTTCACTCGCCCTCTTTTCTACCTTTTACTGTTTTTGACTTTTCTATTTTTCTATGTTTCAAACAGTGGTATGTACAATGAATGAAAATGTTGCACACTCAGAAATGGAGTTCCTGACAAAAATAATGCTTTAATGTCCTGCCATTCTTAGGACCTCCAAAAATTTCAGTCCCATCAGGTTCTTGCAAGAAGAAAGCATTGTTTCCACTGACTGAGCTGATGATGTAAGGCCCTTTCCATAAATTTTCAAACTTGCCATGTTTACCTTTATCTTCCCTTCTAGAATCCCATTTTAAAACTTTATCTCCAATCTGAAAATCATTTTCCTTAGTTCTTCTGTCAAAAATCTGTTTTATTTTGTCTTGTGCTAACTGAGCACTTTGGTAAAATTCTTCTCTAGTTTGTTGTAAATGGATAGTCTGATTTACCCTCCTTTGCATGTCATTTTCTTCTATTTGGACTTCTTGTAACAGCTTCATTACCGGGACCCCTAAATATGTTGGGAAAATGGAATCTATGCCATAAACTAGTTGGTAAGGAGACATACCTATGGATTTCTTGGTGGTTAATCTATCAGCCCATAAGGCGTGTACTAGTTTCCCATGCCACGCTTTTTGATTTTGTTCAAGAAGTTTTTTGATAATGTTGACTAGGCTTTTGTTAGAGGACTCGGCTAAACCATTACCTTGAGGGTAATAGGCTGTGGAATGTCCTAATGAAATGTGATACTTGTGACAGAAGTCAACCATTCTTTTGGAGGAGAAGGCAGCGGCGTTATCTGTAATGATCTTTCTGGGACAGCCAAATCTAGATAGGATATTGGTTTCTAGGAACTTGATGATGACTGAATCGGTGGCATTCCGGGAAGGTATGGCTTCTATCCATTTGGTAAAATAATCAGTGGCTGTGAGGATCCATTTATGTTGAGCAGATGAGGAAGGGTGAATTTCCCCGATAAAATCCAGACCCCATTGCTGGAAGGGTCCTTCAACTATAATGGGATGTAAGGGCAAAGGTAAAAGCTTTTTCTTGCCATCAAAAATTTGACATTTATGGCATGTCATAACTAGTTTGTGAGTATCAGGGAATAAGGTAGGCCAATAATAACCGGCTCTAAGGATTTTTTTTTCAGTGGTTTTCCAGTAGAGATGGCCCCCACATTCCCCTTCGTGCATTTCGTGCATAATTTTCTCTGCATCAGACTCAAGCAAACATTTAAGCAGCATACCAATGGGATTTTTCCAATACAAAAAACTATCTATAATGAAAAACTTTAAAGATTTTTGTTTAAGGAATCTTGCTTTTGTTTTTGATAAAGTCGGAGGAGCATTCATATAAGTTAATACATAAAGAATGTCTGCATACCAAGGTGAATCCAAAAATGTTTGATCAATAGGGGGGAGTGTGCACTCTTCCTGTTCTTCTAAGGCATCGACAAAATTTATATCTAAAGCTTAGAGTTTGGTTTCAACCATTAGTCTCGCAAGTCCTTGTCCTTTAACTAGTTTGGTAGGCCGGATTTCTAAGTCATAATCTAGGATGATAGCAATCCACTTTCCCCTTTTACCATCAGGATCTTGGTTCAGAATGTCCTTGACGACAGTTTTAGGGACAAAAGCTATGACATGAGAATGCAAGATGTAAACTCGGAAATATTTCAGTGCTTTTACCAATGCGAATGCCTGTTTTTCCATGATGTTATATTTCAAGGGAGCATCTCTCAGGGATTTGCTAAAAAAGGCAATGGGTTGCTCCTGCCCAGCTACATTTTTTTGCAACAACACCGCAGCTATTGTATGTTCTGAGGCAAATGAAAAAATGTAAAAATCTTTGGTGAAGTCAGGGCTTATCAATACTGGTGTTTCAGTTAAGGCCCTTTTAATTAGTTCAAAAGATTTTTTGGCTTCTATAGTCCATTTAACTCCGACCTCCTTTCTTAACATATTTGTGATATCTTTCAGGAGTTCAGCAAGGTTTGGGATGAATCTTCTTAAGAAATTTATCTTTCCGATAAAGGATTGTAACTCCTTTATGTTTCTGGGGTGACTTATCTGTAATATACCTTCGATTCTCTGGGGGTCTATTTTAATTCCTTCTTCCGAAATAATGTGACCTAGGAGTTTTCCTTCCTCTAGACCGAAAAGTGTTTTCTTGGGGTTTAGGGATAAACCATACTTTCTGCATTTGTTGAAAACTTTTTTTAAGTGTGCTAGGTGTTCTTCATCTGATTTAGAATATACTGTTATATCGTCAAGATATATGACTATGAAAACATCTATGTCTTCTGAGAAGGCTATGTCCATGGCTATTTGAAATGTGGCGCCAACATTCATCAGTCCAAAAGGCATTTTAACGTACATAAAAGTGCCCCAAGGGGTGGTGAAAGCTGTCTTATGTTGATCGGTAGGATAAACCAACACTTGGTTATAACCAGAAAAACCATCAAGCAATGAGATTCTTTTAGCGCCTACTACCTTCTGAAGTATGTGGTCCATTTTGGGCAGAGGATAGTTGTCTTTCAGACATGCCCTATTTAGGTTTTGGAAATCTATACAGAGTCTGATTTCACAAGTCTTTTTCCTAACTGATACTAGATTTGAGACCCACTCAGAGTATCGGAGAGACACTATTATCCCGGCATCATACATATTTTTGATTTCTTTTTCAACCAACGGTAGTAATACTGGGTTTATCCTTCTTAACTTCTATTTGAAAGGCTTTTGGTTTTCTTTGAGGGGAATTTTATGTTGGATGATGCTTGTGTCATATGATTTCAAATCTTGGTATCCCCATGCAAACACATCTTTAAATTCTTTAAACAACTCAATGTATTTATGTTTTATATGAGGTGGGAGGGTTTTGGATAGTTTGACCTTTCTAGGTTCCTCCGAGCTTCCTATGTTATATTCTTCTATGTCGACTTCAATGGATTCCATTTTTGGCTTTTTGGCCACATCGTTAAAATCGAACAATTCTTCTAGAGGTGCAAGTCCTTTGGGTATGGTGTCATTTTCACAATGTAAGACTTCGAGTTCTCTAGGGTCAACATCCTCTCCTGTCTTAGTTCCAGATGAAAGGTTTATCAGATTTAGATCTGTCAAAGAAGATAGATTTAGCTCTCGGTTTTGATTGTGTCTGTATTCCCTTTCTTCATTTCCTAAGTTTTTCCTGGTTTCTTCAAATTCATTCTTAGATTGTAAGAAATCATCAATTTGATCATCATCTTTGAATATTTTCCAATGATTAATATTATCTGGTACAGTAGGGCGATGTTTAACTTGAATGTCATATTGCTCACTTAGACATGGTGTTTGGCTATTTCTTGCAGCAAAGGCGAGCTCATTTTCCAGACTATTTTGAATCCTAGGGATAAAGGTGAGTTCATACTTCTCGAAGGTTTTGAGGATATCTAAAGCTGCATTCCTGTATTCCCTTAGTCTGGGGTTTTTTGCTGAATATTCACCTTTGATTTGCCTGATTACAAGTTCTGAATCTCCCTGGGCTGATAATTTTTTGGTGCCTAAGTCCTTAAGTATGTGCAGACCAATGAGAAGGGCCACATATTCCGCAATGTTATTAGTACACTGGAATTCTAATCTGAAAGAATGACCTTTATTAGTATTGTGTATCCAGATACCGGCCCCTGAACCAGTTTTGCCACAAGAACCATCAAAGCTTATAATCCAAAGAACTTCTCTTTCATATAAGATACTAAGCTGTTTTTCAGGCTTCTTGGTGCTTTGATCATTGGTTTCTATATTCAGTAATGGGAAGTGGGTTTCCGATGGTTTAAAAACCTCTTCATTTTCTATTATCTGCTTGTTCACATCACTTTCATTATATAAGATAAAAGAATCTAAATCGAAATGAATGGAATAAATGGGAGTGTTGTTCGGCTTATCCCGGTTACTAACCATGTATTTCATGTGAGTCTCTCGGTATAATCTCCTAGTCTGGTTAAAAACGGGGATGGTAGCGAATGACATATCCATTTGGAGACTACCTTGTATTTTGGCAGCCCATGCCCTTGATAGTAGCATTCCATACTTAGGAGGGATATCTGCTACTACTACTTCCATGACCAAGTATTTCGTTGGTAGCTGTGTTAGAGCAAAATCTAGGTTTTTTATCAGACCTAAACATTTGACCTGACTTGAGTCAAAGGAATACAGGTTTTTGTAAGGTTGAGTTACTTCTAGTCCCAGGTTTTCCATGACCTCTCTAGGCATTAGGTTATGGGAGGCACCAGAATCTAACATGGCATTATGTAGTATCTTGTCCCGTATGTTCAGACTTACATAGAAAGGGGAGACAGATCCCTCTTGGTATTGACCTTCTATCTTCGGGCCGAATAGGAGCTCAGGCTTGTCATCAGTTAGATTCAAAGTATCTGCCTCGCTTCCTATGTCAAAAAATTTGAAGACTTGAGATCTATACCTATCTATAGTTATTAGTTCAGTAAGGGGTATGGTAATTTTTATTTTGGAGATTTCCCCTTCGAAACTAAAAGGATATTGTGGTCTGGACATATTTGTTTCAGCTTTCTCGGACATGAATTTTTCTATGCTCTTAATTTGCTGACTTTGGTTCGGGATTTGGTTTGACACAGCCATCTCGGGGATTTTTGTAGAGGTACTGGGAGTATTTGAGCCAAGACTTGTTTGAATAGCTTTATCTTTGTTTTGGTCAATTTTCTTGGTCATGATTGTGTTGCTTTCCATAGCCTTTTTAGGGATGGTATCGGAGGTTTTAGTAATTTCAGGACTACCCTTTTTGGAGCAGCCTTGGTTTTTTCTACTTCTAAGGTTATACTGCCTGTGAGCTTCTATAATGGCATTTTGAAAGTCTATGATGGGATCCTCGAGATCTTCATAGTTGGTTTCGTCCTGACCCGCAGAGCATAACTCTTTCTCTTCTGCTGTGAGGTAAACCTCACTCTCGTTATCAGAACCTATGAGATTCCAATGATTTTCACCAATGGGTTCAGTATCCTTATCATCTTCTTCCACGTAATTTTCATTGAATTGTGGCCTAATTTGTTGGTCATTTTCCCTTGGTTTTTTTTGAGGTTGCTCCCTCCTAAAATTTTTGTTTCGATTTCTGTTCGGAGGGTTTGGCTGGTTGTCCCTAACAGGAGCTTTTTCATTTATCCTTTCCCACATTTTGGCCATGGTTTTGACTAGGTCATCTATTCTAGGATCTAGGGAAGGCGATGAAGTGGAGACCTCATCTTTATATGTGACCTTTCTTTCTGATCTAGTCCTAGCCCTTTTTTCTACTAAGTTGGCATCTGCTTTTATGGCTATTTGTTGCATTTCTTCTAAGGTAGGGGGATCTTTGTCTCTCAGATGATATGTCATGTCTGGATCAAAACCCTCGGGGAATTTTTCCAAGGCTAAACCAAGTGGGGGTTTGAAATGAGGTGGGAGGGAGTTATACACACTGTTGAACCTAGTGCAGTATGCCTGGACACTTTCCCCATTTTCCCGTTTTAGGTTGTTATATTCTGACAGGATTTGAATAGGGTTCCTTCGGACTTCCCACTTGTTCGTGAAGACTTGGCAGAGTTCTAGGATGTTGTGGATGCTGTTTGGAGGCAAGCTTTTAAACCATGATTTGGGTTCTCCACCCAGGCTTTGGGCGAATATTCTCATTCTGACGGTTTCGTCGTGTACTTCCATGTATTCAAAAGCATCACTAATCCTACTTACATGCTGTTGAGCTGTGGTGGTGTCTTCTCTGGTAAAGTGTGGGATTTTGTCTTGATATTTATTTGGGAGAGGAGCCAAGGGCGGTGGCAACACCAAAGGTGCGTACCAGGCTGCCATGACGGGAGCTAATGGATGATGTACAAGATGAGGACTAGTGGGATGAGCGGAGGTGGTTTGAATAGGTGTGGTGGATGAACTTGGACTAGTGATCTGGTTTTGGGAAAATCTGGGATGGTAGGAGCCAAAGTGATGGAGAAGCTGAAAGTCGGGGGGTGTGGAAGGTGAAGCTTCTATACTAGGACTCTGTGGTGGGTCTAGGGGTTGAAGATCGTCAAAGTTTATCTTACTATGTGATTTGCTTCTGAGAAGAGTTTTTGATGACTCTAATTCAAAAGGTGAATTTGGTAGGATAGTGAGATTTTTAGGTACTGATCTTGTTTTACGGATGGATCTACCAGTAGCTAGATGGTTAGTTTCGGAAGCTTGCCACAGAATCTTCTCTGGGTCATCTACTATGATAGGGGGATTTGGGTCTGGATGGGATCTGGTGTTGATTCTTCATGAAGCCAGATTTTGGATCTAGAGTTTAGAGAGAATGGTATTGGTGAATGTTCTGAATGAGTGGTTTCTCTAAAGTTCTACTAAGGTGAAGGATGGTCAAAATAAAAGGGATGGATTAGTGGAGTCGCCAGGTGGAACTGGGTTGTTTTTGTGAAGATAGCTATGGTCCACCACCAGTAACTAATCTGGGAATGTTTTGGATTTTCTGAGTTTTATGTGCAGCCTATGGTTTGTTAAAGTATCCTAGACTTGTTTCAACACTTTGCTAGGGTGATGAGAACAAAAAAGAGTTTACTCTAAAAAATGGGTCTAGGGACTGCTTGCTTGTTTATGGTACCTAAAGGACCAAAGAGTCTATAAGAGTTTGTTGGACTATTATGTACTCAGTGTCCCACCATCTCCCGCTATGTTAGTGAGCGATGGGATAGGTTTATCGGATAGTAGCCTAGAGTTTTGAAAAGTAGTAAGGCTTACTAGAAGTTTAGTGGAGTCGCCAGGTGGATTTTTAGTTGTTTTGAGGTATATTTGTATGGTCCACCACCAATACTATCAAAAACCAATCTAAGGGAGTTTTTGTGGTTTTTTCTGAGTTTTATGTGCAGCCTAGGATGTAAGAGTGTTATAAAACTGATTCATCACTTTGCTAAGATGGTGAAACAGAGAGTTTACACTAAATGATTCTAGAGGCTGATGGTTTAAGTTAAAAGTTGAAGGACTAAGGAGCCTATAAAAGTTTTCTAGACTGTCATGTACTCAATAAGTCCCACCGTGATCGCCATTATGTTAGGGTCCCGTGATTTGGCTGATTGGCAAGCCAAATGACAGTGTAACATCAAACCAAGCTTTGGAGCCCAAGGACCTAGCCTTCCTGGACTCAGAGAGGGCTCTCTCTATATGTGTAAGGGATATCTGTGTGTTTGCTTATTTGTGTTCTGATTTTACGCTAGTTATGAAGTAAGTTTTTTATTTTTGTTTTTTAAGTTGTGAGGGATGAAACTGATCAAAGATATAAAATAGATAACAAGATGTTAGATTAACTGGGCTATGGGGTCAAAAGGTCAAGAAAGCTATTAGATGACGATACAAGGCTGTTGAAGGGCCGATTTGATTCAAGGTAGAAAGGATCTTTGGGAAAAATGGAGTAAATGGACATCAAGTTTGTGAACAACAAAGAGTTTCAAGCATCACCGGTTCAATAGATAACATAAACATGGTAGGGAAAACCATTAATCATGCAAAATGTAACTATAAACTAATCAATACATAGAAACAAACATTCAAGCCATGCATAGAAGTATAAGACCCTCTAACTTTGGGAAATGGCTATCAGACTTTGGGGAAAACACATAAGACGGACTAACAACTCAAAATACTATGCCGGAATGCCTAAACACAGTACTTCAAGTTATTGGGCACTTTGAACAACAAGATTTGCATAGTTTTAGGCAAAGGGCTAGATCGGAACTAAGCCTCCTTGGTTCAAACAAAATGATAATCTAATCAGTCAAAGAGATAGTTTCATGGATGGGACTATGGACAGTCATAGGTAAGCAGGGCACACCATACATCCTACTCAACATGCATAGAACTATGAATGAAACTAGCAACAATATCCTCAAGTTGTTTAAAGAGCAATTAAGAATTCTTTAATGCAACTAAGGAAGAAGAAAACATGAAGGCTATGAAGATTCAGGAAATTTGAGGTGCCTCCATGGGCATATCTCAAATGTGTTCTCTACTGATCTATAGCTAGCAATAAACATGTATCATGAATGAAAACTAGAAGACAACAACAAAGCAAGAGACACTATACCATTCTACCAAGTCATGGAATCCATCAACAATCCTTCATCATCCATCCAAGAACATCCAAGAGGCAATCCAAAAGCATAACACAAGTATTTTCTTCCAAAGCTCATAAGACTATATATTGCTTCTCTTCTCAAGTTCAGCCTTGTTTACAATGAGAGCCTTTGGAATATATAGGCTAAAGTGAGGAAAACCTCATGGTTCAACTTGCATCCTCATTGGCCTAATCAAAATATCTAAACTTGTCCTTGAGGCTTTGGAAAGCCCAAGGCACAAAAATATCTCATAAAATATCTAAAACATTCTAAAAAAGGGAATTTAATTGACTTTGCATAATTTTTCATGTGCAAAAATAGCTAAACGCACATTTGGAAAAAGCAGATTTTAGAGGTTCAAAAATTACAAAAATATTTCAAATTTACATCAGAAAAAGGTCCCCTCACTTGCCGGAAACATTTGGCAGTCTTCCTGATGTCGAAACGAGGTGCATGATATCTCATTGGAAAGCTCTACGTGTCTACTTTCTGGCACAACTGAAATTTACCCAATATGATGCCTGGAAGTCCTCCAAATCTGCACCTATGTGTAAAAAACTAGAAAATTACAGTCTGCTGATAGACCGGGCAGAGTGTGCAAAAAGAGAGCCTTTTTTTCCGTTTTGAGGGGGAAAATGATCTCCAAATGTTCTAAAAATCGCTGAGGGAATGCTCATGAAATTATGGCATTCAATGATACCATTCTCCTCCCTTGACGAATCCTAAAAATGAAATGGCGAATTTATGAGTTTTTTACCAAAAACCCAAAAATGCCAAAAAACCAAAAATTATCAAAATGGGCTCAAAATTGGGGTGCATGACCCTCAAGGGTCCTTAGCAATGTGTTCCAAAGCTGAAGCCAAAATGTCGAGTGTTGATGAGCCTTTCTTCTCCTTCCGTGCCGGCCGCTTCTCCTTTGCTTCCTTCAGTTTCTCTTGGGTGGCCTTTAGCTTGCGCCGGGCAAACTGATTTAGCTTTTGATAGTGTTGTGTCATCTTCCTTTGCAGCTCCAGGTCTTTGTTTGCCTTCTCAAGCTTCATCTCCAAATGTTTATTGGCTCTTTCTAGCCATGCCTCCTTATTATTTTCAATTTCTTGCTCAAGTAGTGCAGTGAGGGGAAAGGATTGAAGATGGGCTTGTTCTTCTTCCTTTTGCTTTTCCAGGGCTCTTTTAAGCCCTATGGTTCTAGGCCTCTTTTGCCTAGGCTGGTCTTCTTCTTCATCTTCATCAAACTCACCGATGAGCTCCTCTATCCTTACTTGTGCTTTAGCAGCCTCATTCTTGTATTTGATTGCTCGTGCTTCATGGACAGCCATATGGACACTCATTTGTTTATTTTGGATCTCCAAGAAATGATTGAATTTCTTTGCCCGATGAAGGTCATTCTCCAATGCTTCAATTTGACCCTCTCGATTGATTAGAAGGTTTTCAAGAATGCGGGCTTCATTATCGCTGTCATCACTTTGGATTGGGATGACAGCCAATGCACCTCCATGTTCTTGACTTTCTCCTATATTTCCTTTCCCTTTGCCCTTGAAGGCTAATATTGCACTCTTCCTTCTTGGCATGCTAGTGGGAGACTTCCTTGGCGATTTTATTTTGCTCTTGATAGCTCTTGTTACTTTCGGAGTAACCACCTTGAGCATTTTCTTCTTTGCTGTCTTGGACTTAGTCTTCTCGGGAGAGGAAGGCATGATGGCCTTGCCCTTGTCACTTTGTTTGTCACTTTCTGGAAAAAGCCTTTCCTCTTGAAACTGCTGTGCAACTTGAGGAGGCTGTAATGTATCATGAGAGGACTGCTGCTACTCACCTTCATCATGCTGCTCAAACTGCTGCTCCTGTTTACCAATATCAAGCTGCTATTCTACCTCAACCCCTTGTTCAATTTGTAGTTCAACCTGCTACCCCTGAATATCAAAATCAAGCTGCTGCTCTTCCTCTTGTCCCTGCTGTTCATCATCACTGAGATGATGCTGTTCAACACTCTTTTCTTCTTGCTCCTGCTGCTGACCTTCACCACTATCCTGCTGCTATTCTTCATCTTCAGTTTGCTGCTCTTCATCATTTTCTTCTTGCTCATGCCCTTTCTCCTCTTGTTGTACACTTCCCTCTCCTTCTTCATGCTCCTTTGATTGTCCTGTAGTGAATTTGAGCTTTCTAGGAGTGGCTTTGCTAGAGGAAGGTGAGGGGCGATGAATAGGCGATGTGGGAGATGTATGGACCAGAGGGATAGTGGAGAAATCTGGGTGACTAATGAAAACATCCCATGAAACCTCTTTCTTCTCTAGCTAGTGTAGGATGATGATTTTAATCAGAGAATGATGGCATAGAGAAGCTATTTGTTGTGATGGAGGCTTTTTCTGGACAGAAGAGGCCATTTTCTCAATACTTTTGCACAAGAAGTAAGGAAGATTGAGCTGCTTGGTTCTAGTGAAGTGCATCAACAGTCGGATGTGGTATGCATATCCTCTGGAGAATCTCCCTTCACAGGTGAAATATTTCATTATGATCTTCTTAAGAGGAGCATAGCTGGCAAGAAGATGAGAGAAAGGAAAAATAGCAGTGCATGCTTCTCTGTGTTCGGGCTTGATGAAAGGCTTGTAGTCATTCAAGTCTAGATAGGCTTGCTTGAACCATTTTTCGCCAATGTATGGGATTTTAGTTGCCTTGGATACATACCTCGGAGAGAACTTGAAATCAAGGCCTGCCACTTGGAAATGTTTTTCTTCGAACCTCAAGGTGCACAAGTGTGTTAAGGGCGAGAAACTTTTAACTTCTTGTACCCTCTGGCAGAAATCCAAACACCTTACCTCATGAAAATTGAAAAGGATAGATGGGTGTGCATTAACTTCCTCGGTAGAAATAGGCTCATACCTCTTGTGCAACCCACTTCTGCTATCTTGCCTAGGAGGCATCTTGACCTAGATGTGCTTTTGAAACACCAAATTTCTCCAAAGCTTTTGAAATGCCTTCTTTAAACCAAATTCTATCTCAGCCTCCTGTCACTTCACTGTTTGATAATGCAGCAATGGTTTTGAGAATAGTGTGAAATGTCCCCTTTGATATAAGACCCTGTCCCTTCAAAACAGTGCCCTTTCTTGCCTTTGTATATTAATCAGCTAATACTCATAAAGACATACACAGTCAATCAAAGAAAACACCGTGAAGGTACTTTCCTGTGTTGGTGGTAAGAGAACCCTATTTTTAGATGTTTTTATGATGTGGCAACCAACATTTTATCATTCAAACCATATGAGAATCCTCTCACACAAAAACTGCCTTTCCTTTGTATTACTGCTTCTCATACTTATTTGATCCACACACCCTCCAAATGTTCGTGACAAATTTCTGACTGTTTCAAATAATGCACATAACATGAAAGATTCAACCTGGTTTCATCACAGTAGTTAGGGAAACTTGATGTTCTTTTTAAAATAAAACTTACAAGCGTTTGATGTTTCACCAGCCACATCAAAACTTGTTTCTTCACACAAATCTCACACCTATGCTTCAAACCTTGACCTTTAACCTTTCACTCTGTCACAACAAATTTTTAAAGGAGCAAAAAGGCGTATGATATACCTCTGGATTGATGACAAGGCCCTTTGAAAATATTTAGCAGCTTCACATGCGATTTGAGGGCGTGTTGGAGGCCACACTTACGGGCGACGCGTTTAGAAGGAAGAGCGCCGTGCACAAATTGATGTCGGGTCATCTGTCGGGCCGACAGGACCCGAGTGCATAGGTGCGCCACGCGCATGTACAGGCGCGCTGCGCAACAGTTATGCGCCTGTGTAAATTCTTCTCTAAGCGCGCCGCGCGCTTTTCCCGGCGCGTCGCGCGCTTTTCGCGGCGCGCCGCGCAGCTTTAAACTGTTAAAAACTTCTACAAATTGATCAAAATCTTCCTCGTTTGATCTCGAGGGCAGCAAAGGGGCTTTGCTCAGGCTTGAAGGATTTCAAAATGGAATGACAACAGCTTTGACCTTTGTTTAAAGTAAAAAAAAACCAACGGTCTCTTTGATATTTGATTTTGAGAGGGTTTTTTTCAAAAGTTTTGAAAAACGTTTGTCTTTTAAATCCATACTTGAAACCTTACTTTTCGCAAATGAAACTAAATTTCTTTTGTTTCAAACAAAACCCAAAGGCAATGGTCACCTCTTTCTAAGCCTATTTTCCCTTCTCGAAATGACATAACCTTTTGGAGAAATATGTCTTTTGAAACTTTGACTGTTTCTCACTTAGAGGAAGAAATGTCTCCTTTTGTAGCAGTGGCATGTGGATTTTGCCTTCGATGATTTCCAGAACCTGAAAAAACTATGCCAAAGTTCTTTTTGTACTTGATGAACTTGTATACTTACTTGTAGTTCCCTTTGCTGAAAAAGAAATTGAACTGTTGCCTCAATATCTTTTATACTTTCTGATTCTTGAATGGCATACCTGTCTTTGTCATTTTGAAAGGAGAGGGCTTATCTTTTTAACTTAGTTTTGACAATTTCTGCCTCCAAGTGCTTCATCAACTTTTCTCCAACTGTAGGTGTCAAAATTTGCTGCATTTATTTAGACTTTGTCATGGTCTATTGATCAAGAAGGGCGCTGCTTTCCAATACACTTTCTCTGCTCAGAAAATATTACTATGATGTCCCTGTCCATTTGAATAATGACAACCTATGTTTGTTTCAAGCTCTTCAAAAAAACTAACAGTATGTCACAGCATCTCTTTTGCCTATTATGAGCAATCATTTCAGGGGTGATGTCTCTTGATGACCTAAACCCAGATTGTCTGTGTCAGTGGTTATAGCACATTTGAAAGACAGCTGTCTATAAATAGAATTGTTTTCAATAATGACATGTCTCCCCAAGGGTTTAAAACTCATATCATAACCTTTTTATACCTTTATGTTGAGGAGACAAACATATGAGGTGTAGCATGACTGCTTAAATAATTCATAGGTACCAAGGCTTTTATTAGTCATTTTCTTTCCAATGGAGCTCTGAAATCACCAACCCTACTGCATCTGAAGGATACATTTGTCTTTGTGGTGGAGTGTAGATCACAACACCTGAACTTGCATTGGTTCTTTGAATGATATCAAGATGTCTCATGTCTGGGACTGTGTACTACTTTCCTGCCTTTTCTCTATGTTTATCTAGAAACCATAGACTTTATCCCACAGCCTAACAGAAACATAAGAGCACACAGAGGTCCTTTTTACTGAAGTTTCCTCTTGCTCAACATTGATTTGAGCCATTCATATTAACACCCCTGTGCTTATAGTAAGTTGTGCAATTCTTCAAGTCAACATTGGCCATCGCCCTCTGCTTGTAGATGAAGGAGGCACCTTAACCCTCTGCTTATAGATGAAGGAGGTTTTTGGCCATGACAAATAACAACTTTGTTTTGACAGTGTTGTCTTTCTTCTACTGTTTTTTCATGCTGAATGAAGCTGCAAGGTCTTGATGAGAAACTCTTTGTCTTGCCGATATATCTCAGGCTTATGCTCACATTGAGAAGCAGTTGTTCTTCTAATGTGGAGTCGAGGAATTTCTTCTGAGATGATGACATGTTTCATGTGCTTATCAAATCCATAAACAGTGTAAAACACCTAATAATCAGCTTGAGACTGTGGTCCATGCAGTGCTGAGACTTAGGGGTGTGTAAGTGGCGCGACTTAGAGGTGCGACAACTTCATTAGCAGAGTGGGAGGTCTGTCATGATTGATCTGTAGCAGATGGAGGTTTTTGGCCTTTTGATGGTTGCCAAGGGTAAAATTCCTTAAAGCGCCACTTCCTAACTTAGGGGAGGTTTTTGAAGCAGACTTGGATTGTCCGTTTAGAGCTGACAGGCAGACTTTGTATGGCTGGGGGTTAGGTAGGATTGGAAAATTGGGTTTCAACTTGTCATGGACGAACTGAAAAGTAAGGAAAGCAAAAAGTTTTATGGGTGTTTTCCCGGCTGGCAAATTTGACAAATTTTTAAGATCAGCTACTGGAAAACTAGGCTGTTGAACTAGTCATCACTAACAGGTAAAAAATAATGATGACTAACATGGCCAATATGAATTCTCTTTTTGTTTTCATTTTACTTCAATATTATTTTTTCATATTTACCCTCCGAGACATGTCATACTTGAGGAGAATTATTAACATCAACTTCGGGGAAGGCATGTAATAAAAATATGTAAATAGTTTGAGCAGCTGAATTGAAGAAGGAACATGAATTAGAAGTACAAAGGGACCTAAAACATCATTCGACATATATAGAAGGGACTTAATTATTATTGAGAAAATTATCCAGAAGGGACCCGTATCTTTACGACAGAAGAAATTTTCAAACATTATTACAAATTATGCCAGAAGGATCTTGAAAATAAAAAATATCATAAGGGACCTAAGCTACATCAATATTGACGATCATGACAGAAGGGACCTAAAATGTCAAAATTTAACTTGCAAAAGGGACCTGAACAACATTATTCCAAATCAAATCAGATGCAAAGAAGAAATAAGTCTCTACATAGTCTGGAAGAGCCATCATTATAACAAAAACAATGTCGACAATCATGAAAATCAAATGGTTTGAGGGAATAAAAGTACAGTAAGTAAAATATTGCTCTTAAAATTTCAATTTTTTGTGAAAATATTCTAGAATTGTTAAAACTAATTTAGTACTGGTTATGCATTTTTATCACCTACATTTTCATCACCTACATTTCATCACCTATTTTCTTATCCCTATCCATATCCATACAATTATCCTAATCATTCAATAAACATTCCATAATCTATTTCCTATCCATACCATACCATAGTAACCCTATTTTTCTAAACAAAAGGATCATAAACAAAAGGCTTAACATCAAACCTTTGTTGGACCTACAATAAACAAACAACAGGTTAATTTCAATGTAAATATTTGATTTTAAAATATGACCATTTCATTGGCACCAGTCATTGCCTATAAAGGTAAGCCACTAAGGCACCAGTGACGCGGTTGATCAACGGTAAAAAAAATTCAAAATGAAATATTACAAACACTATGTAAACTATTGAGAGAAGAACCTCCGCCATTTCTAATACGTCAAGCTACTGAAACACTGCATGTTTTTCACTATCATTTCCTTTCACAAACTCAGTGAGAGAAGGAATGTTGTGTAATCAAAACACGCATTCGTTTTGAAAATATGTGAGAAAGGAATGAACGTGAGAAGACAAGGGAGAGCCATTAGGAGAATAGAGGAAATCTAACGCAACAAAGAGAGCAGGAGATATAAAAATGAGAAGAATATAGGGACAAGGAGAGTTGACTGAGATTTCAAGCCAACATATCCGACAGATGTGTCAAACAAATAACACTGTCAGGAGGCAAAAATTCCCGTGAAGAACAAGGGACTCCAGTCAAACTAAAAGAAAACTCACGAAGATCATTGCAGAATAGGTAAATTTGGAAAATGTCAACATGCATAGTCTTCAATTTCAATTTGAATCCAAACAGAAAGTGAAGAGTTTGATTTGAAATGCACAGTGAATTCACTTTAAATGGGTTGTATAGTAAATTCATTACATTTGCACACTTAGTAAGAGAATTCAAACTAGGATTTATGGTGAATGTTTGGTTTTAAAAGCACAGTCAACATGTTTTCATATTTTGCATAACGGATAGCAGAGTTTGGTGAATTTCAAAGATACAATGAACTCATTTTATGAGATTTTTGATGAAATAGTGAGCCATTTTTCCAAATTTTTTGCATAAACATTGAGATTAGATTAGATATATAATTCTTTCCCTTAAAAAAAAAAAATTGTATGGAATTGAAGGATTAGAAGACACTGTTGTATAAAAAAGAATTCATTTTTTTACACAGTCAAACAAGAGAAAAAATCTACAAATAGAGGCAAAGGATTTCTATTTTTTAAGAGACAGAGGATCAAATAAAGAAAGTAGAATAATATAAACATGATTTTTTTTATGTTTTTATAATTTTCTCTATATCAAATATTGTTTCTTTTGAAGCAATAAACTCACTTCTTCCAAATAAAACAGAGGATTGGTTTCAATTACTTGGCAAAGGCAGCAAACAAAGACAATGTGACATCAAGAACATAGCCTAAAGATTTTCAGATTGAACATCTCGGTAGAGACACAGTTGAGAAACTTTATCAATCAGGCTTGATAGGCTTCCTTTATAAATTCAAAGGGCATAATGAAGATATCACAAGGGAGTTTATAAACAACTACAAACAAGATCAAACTATGGTGGTTATTTTACCCATTCCTTTAACTCCAGAATCTATTTCTGAAGCCCTAGAGTTGCCATTATCAGGTGAAATTTACCACAAAGTATTGCATTTTAAGGACAAGGGATGGACCTTCTTCCTGGATAAGAACATAAAGCATTCCTTTGATAGGACAAAGGGGATTCCTAGGGAATGGTTCAATGAACCTTGGGTTGAGTTAGTTTTGATAATCCAAAAGTTATTCACTTGTGATAGCAGACATAGCATAGTACACCTATACCACATTAGGTTACTACAGCATATCCAGGGAGATATAAGGATCAAATAGCCATACTTATTTTATAGAAACTTGTTGAGGATGATTGAAAGTGTAAAATATGAAACAAAACCCAAGGAAGCCCAAAATCATCATCAGGGACTCATAAAAATCATTGTTGATTACCAGTTGAAAACTAAGGGTATGATTTGGAAATATTTCCTGATTCAAAATAAGTTTGTAGAGAAATCCACAGAAGACAAACTTAAACCAGTACAGGAAACAAGAAATATAGTGAATTTTCCTCTCTATCCAAGAACCAGATCAAAGAAGCAACTAGAAACAATCATGGTAGAGAGGGAAACAATCATGGTAGAGAGGCAAACATCATTCTTGACCATTTCTAGGAGATAGAGAAAGAGGAATTCAGTAGATAGAAGCAACAAAGAAAAAGAACCAGAAGTACAAATCATTGAGACATCTCCTCTTACCAAACAATCCAATGAAATTCTTGAGAGGTTGCAGCAAGAATTTTATGAAAATCCTGTAGAAAGAGATTCTTATTTTGAAAATGATGAGTTTGAGGCTACTTAAGTTGCCATAAATACCAAGGAGGAATACCAAAACCTTAGCAATATCAAAGAGTTAACTGATAATCTGGAGGTAAGAAGGATAATGGAAAGACACCTTAAAAGAGAAATGAAAAATATAAGACAAATAATGAAAAATTTATTAAATAAAATGAGAAGATAAGTGAAGAAATGGGAAAATTGAAAGCCAAAAATAATCTTCTTTACATACAAGCATTCAAGTGGCTTAAGGAGAAAAATTCTTGGAAGGCCAAATATGAGAAACAAAAGGTGAAAGCCTCAATCTACAAAGAATAATGATAAGGATATCATGAATTTTGCTCAAAATTGAAAGTGATCGAAACTGTACCAAACCTGAGTGACCGATTAGATCTCGTCATTCTGATTCTAGCACCATGAACTGTTTGAAAAACTGATGTCATATGAGGGAGATATTGCGATCTAATCGTTTTCCCAAACAACTAACATTTTTTGACCAGAGTGACTGGGATGCCCAGTCAGCATGCAGGTACAATCAGCAAAAATGGTATATTCTGGGAATATTTTGTTTCCTCTAGACCAATAAGGTTTCACCATGTGGTGCATTCAGGGACGTTAATATGTACGAGTTTTTTTGTGGCTCGTTGGATGGGTGACACGTGGCCAACCCGGAGGATGCCACATGTCCCCTAGACAGTTGTGTAAAATTATGTTTGGGTCTGAGGGGTTTGACCCCATGACCTCTAGCATGCTTGCATAAGCCTCCACCAACTTCGCTGTTAGTATGAATCTTTTGTCGAAGTGTACGAAAAAAGACCACTTTAGCTACGCATAACTTATAGCCCTAACATCAAACATGGCTGCCAATATCTTCAGATATGCAATTAGTTGATCAAGACAAATGCTGCAAAAATCCAGATCTATGCATAAAGAGACATTAAGTAGTAAAAATAAGGTTTTGCTCCATACATCCAATAGACAAGACAAGAACAATATTTTTGAAATAATTTTTGTATTAAGGGCACCTGGGAGGAAAACAAGAAGGTGTTTCCAATTCTCCTCAATGGGATGGGTTTTTGGAAGTCCTCAGCACTTCAGATCTAGTATTTCTCTCTCTTGTTGGTGTAGAAAACCCAGACAAAGATAGAACTCAAAGGGAGCTCACACAGCAAATAATGGAAAATTTGACAATGATAATGGATCAAAGTCAGACCAAGAGTATGGATCCAGAGTGATCTAATAGGCAACAAAAGGTGAAGAATGGTAGGAGAAAACCTTCCTATTTATAACAAAATATTGGGTCATTCTAGATCTTGGTGCATGATTAAAATAACATTAACCAAATCTAGATCCACCTTTTATGGAATATTTTATTATATTTGTTGGAGGGAAAAGTATTTGACTTGGGTCAAATCCCTTTATTTGTGAATAATAAATAAATAAATGATTTATTTATCATTTTAAGGAAGTGGTTGAAAGATAATCAAATAAATAATGATTTATTTAATTATTTATGGGTGATTTAGTCATATTTAACAAGGAATATTATTTAAATAAGATTTAAATAATTATTCCTAGAAAATAATAAGATAAATAAAGAATTATCTAATTAATTTCTTTGTTTTGGGTTAAACATGACCAGGAATAATAATTAAATTATTGTTTAATTAATTATTCCTTGAGGAAAATCAAACAAATATAGTTTTGTTTAATATTTCCTTTTGGGGTTTCCTGTTTAGACCATAAACAACCTAATAAATGTGTTTTATTAAGTTATTTTACATAGTGAAAACAATTTTACTTAGGGTAAAATTGGTCTTACATGGTGTACTTGGGTCCATCTAATGATAGTAGGTTAGATGACCAAAAAATGGTGTAACAGATTGCCCCCCAGCGTGCAAGTGTTAGGAGCAAATCGTATGACCGAAGTACGTTGTAAGAACTCAATCACCAAACATCAAAAGGGAAGTCAGAGAGAGAAAGGTAAGGTAGACTAATGTGCTGAAGAACTAGACCCTGAGGAGACGAGACTTGCAGGTGCAACAAGTCTCTTTTTATGAGAGGGTACCTGTGCTAAAGGCGGCGGGGGAGGCATACCTATGCCCGCTAAGACAAAGTAAAAAAGAATAGTGTGTCCAGTAAACAAGTACAGCTGGCATAAGCATGAGCCAGATAAAAATACAATGGGGGATCCCATATACATGTTGTGCCTGGGATAACAGCCATGACTTATACAATAATATCTGAGTACATGAGATACAAATACAACCCAAATTCCCCCTGTAAGCGGGGAAGGGCTCACAAAATCTGACGGATACATGCAAAGCAAAGAGGCGCTGCAAGCGACTAAGGCCTACATCATCAAATATATGGAGCTGCATCGAAGGCTGCAATGAAGAGGTCATCCGGGCATGTGGGGGGCTACCTGCAGGGCCACCCCCTCATGAGGGCTGAGACATCTCACACACACCCGGGAATCACCAAAAGCTACTGCTGCATGACTGAACCATCAAGCATACGAATCTTGATCATGCTGAAAGCAGCTAGAGTGGAGAAACAATCAAGTCAAAGGGAAATGAGAGATCCCTTTGCCTGATCTGAGGCACCGAACAAGAGTGGACGCTGGAACCAAGGTACACCGCCCCCTAGACCTGTCTTCTGGAATGAAGGAGCTGATGTCGATAGAAGGAGGTCCGCCATAGGTGAGGCAATGAGAGACCCTCAACTAAGGCACGAGAGAAAATATTAGAGCGACTGACAGACTAATACCAATGACGGTGATGGAATGGAGGGGACTCAGTAGTAAATGGATGACTTCCCTTGCTAGAGCATAAAGGACATAAATGACATGGCAGCGACTGACCCAGTATCATAAGGGATAGGGGACAGTGGGACGGACGGCCATAATGTGCGACACAAGAGAGAGACCAAGCAATGAAGGATGGAGGATTATAGCGGGGTATAAAGGGACTTGGGATAGACTCCATGAATGCGATGATGACTCAACTTGGATGCTCTAAACAAGGACGACTCGATGGTGCTACCACACAGAAAAGGTCCCATGGGGTACCATGAAAACATGAGTACAAGATGGTATCTCATGACGAAAATCGACATGAACAAAGACAAGTATGGAGGCAAAGTGGTGCCCCAAGTACAAGTGTTGTAAGTGAAGAAATTCGATTTTGGGGGGAGGTGAAGTGACCCTTCTGGGACAAAGTATATCCTGGTGAAGTATCAAAGTACGAAAATGAAAAAGATGTTGGCTATCTAAAAGAAAATAAAACATGCATTTCAGAAGGGAAATGCTAAGGGTAATATTTCTTAAGATAGAGTGCATTGCGAGGATTAGGAAGGGGATTGCCTTCGAAGTCCTCTAAGAGGTATGCCCCCTTACCGAGATCCTTACTGATGATGTAAGGGCCTAGCCATAATGAGTCGAACTTCCCGTGACCAAGGAAATGATGGGCCTAGTCATATACTAGAACAAGGTCGCCTTCGTGAAAAGTACGAGAGTGGACTTTTCGGTCATACTGAGCTTTGGTGCGTTTCTTAGCTGCTTCAATGGTTTGCAATGCAACACGACGGTCTTCGAAGGCGCGCTCAAGCATGATAAGTCGTTGTTCTAGAGGTTGGGTATTAGGGAGAAGTTCAACGGCCAGATGAAGGGAAGGGATTTCACACTCGATCAATAAGACTGCCTCCTCTCCAAAAACAAGGTGGAAAGGAGTAAACCCGGTGGCAGTTTTAACAGAAGTTCTATAGGCCCACAAAGCAGGGAAGAGCATAAGATGCCAGTTGGTTTTTTGCTTATTCACCGTTCGTTGAAGCATAGTCTTGAGGATTTTTTTGACTGCTTCAACTTGGCCATTACCTTGGGGGTAATAGGAGGCGGAATATTGGTGCTCAAAACCCAACAGTGAGGATAGCTCACGCCATATCTCATCTTCAAAATGTCGGTTGTGGTCAGAGACTAGTTGTTTCAGAACCCCAAATCGAGCGATAACGTGGTTAAAGAAAAAGAGGGCTGTGGTAGCTGCCGTGTTGTTAAATGTTGGCATAGCCTCGGCCCATTTTGTGAAATAGTCGACTGACACGATGATATATTTATGGTTACCAGCGGATGGCGGGCGACACTCCATAAAGTCGATGGCCCATTTACAAAAGGGACCAGTTGTGATGACAGGATGGAGGGGAGATGGGGGAGCTCGCGCCTTAGGGGAAAAATGTTGGCAATTAGAACAGTGTTTGACTGCCTCAATGCAATCACTGAAGAGGGAAGGCCAAAAATACCCAGCGCGCATGATTTTCCAGGCAGTAGCAAGACCGGAGAGGTGGCCACCGCAAGCGCCGCTATGGTGGGCATTGAGGACCTGTTCAGCTTCAACGTGTGTGAGACAACAACGAAGGACAGTATCTATACCACGACGATAGAGGTCGTAACCGATAAGAAGGTAGCGGGGAGCCTGGTGTCGGATACGTCGTCGAGCGTCACGATCAAGGTGAAGGGCGAACTTTTGGGTTTGCAAGTAAGTGAGGATATCGACATACCAAGGATCGTCCGAAGTAATGGCGAATAAGTGCTCATTAGGAAAATCATCATTAACTGGGGGATCCTGCGTTCCAGTAGGTAATCCAGAAATGAGTTCAGCAAGGGCTAAACCTTTCTTACTTTTTGGTGTGAAAAATTCGAGGTCGAATTCTTGAAGGATGACGACCCAACGGGCGTACTTCCCAGTGAGGATGCGACGACTCAATAGGAAAGCCATGGGGTTGGAATTAGTCACAACCTGGGTGGAACGCATGAGGATGTAATGACGAAGTTTTTGGACCGAGAACACGACAGCCAGTGCTAGTTTTTCTTCATGTGAGTAGGAAACAAGAGGCCCTACGAGGTTCTTACTGACGTAGTAGATCACATGCTCGATACCGTTGTCATCTTCCTGGATAAGAACTCCGGCGACCGAATAGGTGGAAGCGGAGATGTACAGGATGAAGTCCCTATCAAAGTCGGGAGGGCGGATCAAGGGAGCGGATGTGAGAGCCTGCTTGAGGGCATCGAAAGACTCATGAGCATAGGTATCCCATACAAATGGGATGTTAGATCGGAGGAGTCTAAGGAATCCATGTGCGGTGGTGGCATAGTCAGGAACGAACCGACAAAGAAAATTAGCTTTGCCTTGGAGACTTTGTAGCTGGCGTAAGGTACGCGAAATGGGAAGTTCAAGAATGGCTTGAACTTTCAAAGGGTCAAGAGTGATACTGTCCTTAGACACTATGAAGCCTAGGAGACGGTCGGCGGGAACGCAGAAGACGCATTTCAACGGGTTAAGGTGGATATTATACTTGCGACATCGGAGAAATACGGTCACAGTTCGTGGAGGTGCTATGCCCGATGCTTAGAATGCGCAGTGAGGTTATCTAAATAGGCAAGGATAATATGAGCTAAGTCGTGGAAACAATAAGACATGGCCCATTGAAAAGTGGCGCCGACGTTTTTAAGGCCGAATGGCATGACCTAGTAAGTGAAAGTTCCCCAAGGACTGATGAACGCGGTTTTAAGTTGATCAGCAGGACGAATAACGATTTGGTTGTATCCGGAGAAACCATCCATAAAGGATAGAACCTCATGCCCCGCACACTCATCAATGATTTGGTCAATAAATGGTGTGGGGAAGTTGTCTTTGGGACAAGCTTTGTTCAAGTCGCGAAATTCCGTGCAAACACGGATGGTGCCTTGTTTCTTGAGGACGGGAACTAGGTTGGACACCCAAGTGGTGTATTCAATGGGATAAATGAAACCAGCCTGCTTGAGCAATTTTTTACGGACTGGGTTGGCATCGAGCCATGTGTCGATATGATGTTCGACGATGGTGGGATCGAGTCCGGGCATTTTGGAGTAGGACCAGAAAAAAATATCGCGGAATTCTTTGAAAAGCTTAGTGTAAGCCTTAATTTCTTCCGGGGTGCATTGGGTGCCCAAGGTGATATATTCTTCGATTCCCGGTTTGATCGAAATGTCAATTTTAATGGTAGGAGAGATATTGGCCATGTTTCCTTCTTCGAAAGCATCAGGTGTAGGGATGGGATTTTTGAACCAATCGACTGCATTGGGAATGAAGTCTTTAGTTTCCACAACACATTGGTCATGGGATTGCTGTGGGAGGAACTATGTGCGATGGTGCATATCATCCCACAGAAAGTTAGGGTTGGTCATGGCTTCCATGATGTCTTCATCGGACTGGAATATGGGAAGATTGGAGGAAGGAGGATCACCCGATGATGTAGTAATGCCTGACTGGTCATCTTGTGGAGAAGGGCTCACATGAGCAACGTCAGCAGATCCAAGGTCTACTGAGGTGGAGCCGAGAGTGTCTGCAGGTAGGAGGTTAGGCGAATCATCTCTCAAGGATGACGATAGGTAAAAAATGGTGGTCGAAGGCTCTGTCGTTTCGACAGCGGGAGGAGGAATGTGAATGGGAGTAGGAAGATCCTCTGGTCCTACCGAAGTAGAACTCGCAAACAAGTGAGAAGGTATCTTGTCATGCGTAGCCTTGAATTGGCGGTACGTGTCTAAGGAGGAACGATACTCGTCAAGGCGGGGACATAGGTGGGTGTAATGGCCATGGAAATCGCACAAAGCACAAGGGTGATTTGTGCGCAAGGTTTTGAGTTTCGGGATAGAATCTAGGATAGTGACGTAGACTTCAGGGATATCAGATTCCGGAAACGTCTCGTTGACCATGGTCTTGAGATACGCAATTCAGGACACGTATGGGTGGCGTGACCGACAATATCGCACAAAGCGCACTGGATAGCGCGCTTTAACGGTCGGGGAGGGGTAGGGTTCGTCGGGGCGGCTTGAACCTGATTGGTTTTTATGTGACCTTTGCCCCCTTTACCTGATACCGTCGCAACCGGAGATGGTGCAGGCTGAGGTGTGTGAGGCACCGTGGTAGCGGGAGAAGTGACGGGGATCGGTTGAACCGGAGTCAAAGCAAGGTAGGGTTTAGGGTGTCCAGGTGGGGTAGTGGCTGGAGGGTCAATGTACCAGACAGGGATACCCAGGGTCAGGTTGGGGAGAGAGAGGGTAGCCATAACAAGAACCGAGTACACTCCAGGAGGTGGAAGGAATAACAGTAACTAAACGGAGGGGTAATGGCCGGGCGGAAAGGCTCCGAGGTGGTTAAGGCCTAGAGGAACCGATCCAGGAGTATAGAGGGGCTCGTGGATACCAACTGTAGGAGAGGGGCCAGAAGGAGGAGTTCCGGCTGGCTGAGATGAATGGCTAGGAGTGGGTTGCAGTGGGCGACGTTGAGGTTGCTGAGTAGCCGCAGCGGGATGTTTAAGGGTTACCCGAGACGATTTCATCATGCAAAAATTCGATAAGCTGGGATCAGAGATAGGAGGAGGGGGAAGACCAGGAAAATTTCCAAGAAAAGAAGAGTCTTTGTAGACGCCGGGAGAGACACTGGTCAAGGAATCGACGGTTTGCTTATTGGCTACATAAGAGATGGTCATCTCAGGGGAGGTCTAAGACTTTGGCTCATGATAATTCAACTGGTCGATGGTGACTATCTTTCCATTGTGAGGAAAATACATCTTGTGAAAAACCATAGAGGGGACAGCAGACATGGCATAGGTGTAGCTTCGCCCCAAGAGAATGTTGTAATCTAGAGGGGCGTCAATGACTTCGACGTCAACGCAAACAGTCTTGCCCGCAAGAGTGATAGGACAATTACGGAAAAGGCCAATGGGCTGGGAGGCATGGCCATCCCATGCTTGAAGGGTGATCATGGAAGGGACCAACTCAGGAGATCCAAGTTTCTTCCAAACCAAAGCGGACATCACATAGGTGGATGCCTCCTCATCAATTATACACCGAGACACGTTAGCATTCCGAAGTTTAACTGGGATTTGGAAAGAGACGGAAACGGGAAGAGGAGGATGTTCTGATTGATGGGCATCGAAAACAATCATTTGGTCATTAGCAGGATCTACAGCACCCACGGCAGATAGTAGAGCCTTCTTTTGGGAAGGGCACGACTGGAGGAGTTCCAATGTGGAAATGGCAGCGGGGGACTGCGCCAAATCATCTACTATGCTATATGAATGAGCAACTCAACCAGGAGCAACATTTCGGCATAATGGTCCCGTAGGAATCTTGGGATGAACCTCAACTTTGGGTTGAGGGATATGTAAGGGACCATTGGATGTTGAAAGAGGCTCTGTAGAACCTGAAGAAGGGGACTCGGAGGCAGACTGAGCGGAAGGCTTGGGGTACTGGAGAGACCGAGTATGAAGGTTAAGGTCGACGGTTGGAGATGGATCAGAGTTCATCATGAGGATCTGGTAATCGGAGGAACCAGAAGGGAAATATTGAGTGGCGACCTATCCGTCAGGTGGTTGGGCAGCCACGAATCCTTGCTGGGGGAAAGGATCGGTAAACACAGCCGGTTGAGTAGTGGCCACATTAAGGGGAGCATGAGGGGAGGCATGTTTTCCTCGCAAAGTGGCTTGAGACGCCCACATCTGCCGCATCTATGGTAGAAGGGGACAATCGTGAGTGTAATGACCGTAAACACCGCAACACAAACAAGGCTTATTTGTGCGAATAGGCATGTCCGGCTTGGGCTGAGTGCCCTGTTGCTGGTTAGCAGTGTTAGGGTCAGTACCTTGAGGATTGGGTCCACGAGTACCAGGGGCAGATGGATTTTGATTGCCTTTCCGCCTTATTTGAGAGGAAGGGGGATTAGTCGCGCCCTGCTGTGCAAATACTTGCCCTGGAGGGGGTTGTAGGTGTTGTTGCTGGGGTTGAGAAGGCAAAGGGGGTGGAAGTGAAAATGCTCGAGGAGCTGGAGCACCAGGCTGTGGATAAGGATAATGGTTAGGTTGGGAAACATTGAGGTAAGCAGGAGGTTGGGCAAAAGGATGAGGCATGCCGTATCCTGGATACATGCTACCTGGACGGGGAACAGTGCTATAGGTGTTGGCCCCTCCCGGAGGGCAACCATAGCCCATAGGAGGTTGAGCATACGGATGAGAAAGGGCTCCAACGATACCATCGGCAGAATGATATTCCTCCGGGGCATTAACGCCACCGGGCCTGGGGAGGTCACGAAGGACGGTATAAACATAACCAGACTGAGCGTAGATTAGGTCATATTTCAAGGCTATTTGGAGGGCGGCTTGTTCGGTTTGAGGGAAATGGGAGGCGACATCTTTGCCAATGGGAGGTAGGAGAGTGTGAAGGAACCAGTCCATATAAACCCGATCTTCGAAGGTGGGAGCTTGACATAAGCTCTGTCTTCGCCGCCATTCCTGGACATGAGTGGAAAGGTGGGTCGAAGAGGATTGACGGAAAGACGTCAAAAGCTTTGTACCAGTGTCGTATCGGAGAGGGAGCTAGAAATAAGATAAAAAGGCTTGGGCAATGGTCGAAAAGGTGGTATGGGAAGAGGTGGCCTGGTCAACATACCATTTAGAAGCTTCGCCCGTAAGCGTGCATTGGAACAACCGAAGACGGATGGAATCATCGGTAATGGAATTGGAGGAACACCACATGTGGAAAGATCGGACATGATTGGTTGGATCTTCTCCAGCAAGGCCTTCGAACTTAGGGATGTCGGAGGGGAGCTTGGTTGGCATAGAAGGCCAACCAACATCGTGGCGGATAGGGTCATTGATCAACTGATTGAAATCGGGGAGGCTGAGGCCTGCCATGTAAGGGAGAAAAGGTGCAGCCGAGGTAGTTCCTGTGGTGGTTCCGCTAGTAGTAGTCCCGGCATTAGGGCCGGGATTACCGCTAGCGTTAGGCCCTGGACCAGACATAGTGAAGGTGACAGGGGGAGAACCAGAAGTAAAAGGAGAACCCAATGAATCAGAAGAGGAGTTGGAGTGCGGACTCGGAGGAGGACTAACTCGACGACGGCGGGAAGGAGTAGGTCGACCGACCGGAAACTGAGGGTGAAGGCCAAGAAGTCTCCGGGATGTGCGCCTTGGGGGTGCAATGGTGACAACACAAACACGGCACAAGGGGAAGAAGAACGACCAACAAAGGCAGGGAGGTGCAGAATCAAGTGATTACAATGTCGAAACAAGGGCAGAAAGGTGCAGTGTCAATTGATTTTACAATGTTTTAAAGTCTTTGCCTGGCGGTGTTAACCAGGCTCTTCTTCGCTTAGGGTGAGTGTGTGGCATGCGTTAATTTTAATTTTTAAACCCTGACGTTTTGAGAGAAAAAGAAAAAGTGTGTTGTGTAACTGAAAATAAATCTGCAGAGAACAGTATATAATGCTGAAATAACAGAAAATTAACAGCTAACAATGCATCGATCTAACCCAAAAAGGCGGGTCTCTCAAAACTAGTCGAAAAGAGGGAAAAAATCTAGTCAAAACACACTAAAAAGAGGCCAATAGATCTAAGGTCGGGAGGGATAGGGATCTAAAGGAGAAATCTGCTGAAAAGAGGTGCAGAACACAGCCAAGAGGCAGAGGCAAGGTGGCTGCAAAAAACGAGGAAATCAGCAAAAAGTAGAAGGGACAAGGAGGAGGCCCTAAAGGTAGATCCAAACAAAACTTCAGGAGGTGATTTGAAAGGGAGAAGCACTGATTAAAAGGGATATAAAAAGGAGGTATCAGATCTGAAAAAGGGGCGGCTGAAACTCTGAAAAACAGACACCTGAAACAGCTAAAACTCTTCCACCAAAAGTGGAGGGTACTAAAGCCCTAGGGGGAAATTTTCCCACTTAGATGAGAAAAACAGATCAGAAATAGGTCTAAAACGGGCTGAGACAGAGGCTAGAAAACCCTGAAAGAAGCTTCGGAAAAACCCAGAAAAATTGCAGAAAAATAGCAGAAAAAGTGGCAGGTCGCAGGTTCTGACCTGTTTTCTGTGCAGGTCGCAGATAATGGGCTTAAAAGTGTGACCTAGAGGCCAGGTCACAGTTTTTGGGCTGAAAAGTGCGACCTGAAGCTCCGGGTGTCCCGGCGGCAGATTTTCGAAAAAGTTGTCGTCTCAGTTGCGGCTGATGTGTGTCACCTGCGCAATAGGTCCAGAAACACACAGAAGTTAGAAATTTTAATGTTTTAGGGTTTTATAGGTGAAAAACAACATAAAAATAGGAAAAACAAAAAGCTGAAAAGAAACCCTAGGGTCTGAAGTAGCAGGATATGCAGGAATGTGAAAAACGATAGCGGTCGTAATTGAAAACCCGTGTGGAGTCGCCAGTTGTTAGTATGAATCTTTTTTTGAAGTGTACGAAAAAATACCACTTTAGCTACGCATAAATTATAGCCCTAACATCAAATATGGCTGCCAATATCTTCAGATCTGCAGTTAGTTGATCAAGACAAATGCTGCAAAAATCTAGATCTATGCATAAAGAGATATTAAGCAGTAAAAATAAGGTTTTGCTCCATACATCCAATAGACAAGACAAGAACAATATTTTTGAAAGAATTTTTTGTATTAAGGGCACCTGGGAGGAAAACAAGAAGGTGTTTCAAATTCTCCTCAATGGGATGGGTTCTTGGAAGTCCTCAGCACTTCAGATCTAGTATTTCTCTCTCTTGTTGGTGTAGAAAACCCAGACAAAGATAGAACTCAAAGGGAGCTCACACAGAAAATAATGGAAAATTTGACAATGATAATGGATCAAAGTCAGACCAAGAGTATAGATCCAGAGTGATCTAATAGGCAACAAAAGGTGAAGAATGGTAGGAGAAACCCTCCTATTTATAACAAAATATTGGGTCATTCTAGATCTTGGTGCATGATTAAAATAACATTAACCAAATCTAGATCCACCTTTTATGTAATATTTTATTATATTTGTTGGAGGGAAAAGGTATTTGACTTGGGTCAAATCCCTTTATTTGTGAATAATAAATAAATAAATGATTTATTTATCATTTTAAGGAAGTGGTTGAAGGATAATCAAATAAATAATGATTTACTTAATTATTTATGGGTGATTTAGTCATATTTAACAAGGAATATTATTTAAATAAGATTTAAATAATTATTCCTAGAAAATAATAAGATAAATAAGGATTTATCTAATTAATTTCTTTGTTTTGGGTTAAACATGACCAGGAATAATAATTGAATTATTTTTTAATTAATTATTCCTTGAGGAAAATCAAACAAATATAGGTTTTTTAATATTTCCCTTTGGGGTTTCCTGTTTAGACCATAAACAACCTAATAAATGTGTTTTATTAAGTTATTTTACATAGTGAAAGCAATTTTACTTAGGGTAAAATTGGTCTTACATGGTGTACTTGGGTCCATCTAATGATAGTAGGTTAGATGACCAAAAAATGGTGTAACATTCGCTATACAATGACTTAACCATTATAGCTCTTCGCATAATTTTATAGTTTATTGGTAGGCAAGTTTGGTGGGGGGACCGCCGACAGCCACAACAGTTGTGGTCACATGTGTTATATACCATGACATAAAACATTAAAACTGTCAGCTTTGAAAACCTTAACCCTGGCGGCTACAACCATATCATGTGACGTGGTTTGTGTTATATGTTAATGCGACGGTTTATGGAACTCCACCTCCAGTGCAGTTCCACTCCAAATTTGTTAACGCGGAGATGTAACAAGACCGCGGGGTTTAAGGGGGGTCAGCTTTTGACCACGCCGCCCCTAAACATTTAACTTAAATTCAAATGATTTATATGGTTGAGATTTAGTGTGTCATTTAAATTAGGCAGAATTTGCTATTCTAACTGTATTTAAATTGTAGTTCTCCACTATTAGTGGAGCATTTGTAGCTGTGATTGGGAAAATGGCTAGGGAGGTTGATTTGCGGCCAATTTGGGTGAAACAAGAGTCTACACAGACTAATTTGAGCATTTTGGAGCCATTTTTGTGGAGAAAACAAACATTAGAGGATTGTAAACACATTTACTTACAAGTTTGAGCATAATTACAAAGAGGGACATGCCATTGGGAGCTGGAACAGCAGATGTAGCCCAAGAGGGGTGAACTGCTTCATCATGCCTGTTGTGTAAAACTTATGTGTGATGATATTTCTCTGTTATACACTATTGTTTAGTGTTATTTAGGCTTATTTACATGCTTAAAACTCATAAATTCATCTATGTTTCATGGTTAAATTACTAATTACTTAAGCAAAAATATGGAGACAAATTGTACATGTTTTATAACTGAAAAGACACTTAGCACAACAAACAAATATAGTCATTTTAGATCAAAGAAAAATGAAAAGGTATAGATTCTCTTTTCCATGCATCACAGTAGGAAGCTTCAAGGTCAGGAACAGGATCAACATTAGAACTTAGGAGGTCCAAAAGGAAAAAGAAAGCACGAGGACATGCTTGAACATCAGCTTGGGGGAGATGTTGGTCCTCGTTTTTTATCTCTTTTTGTTTAAGAAATTCA
This sequence comes from Pinus albicaulis, assembly GCA_034641835.2. NCBI lineage: Eukaryota > Viridiplantae > Streptophyta > Pinopsida > Pinales > Pinaceae > Pinus > Pinus albicaulis. The sequence continues at coordinate 1,265,003,433 of CM076579.1, read as the reverse complement.
CTTTATTTTCCATATTATCCATCTATAAACCATCATATTCACCTTATTTTGACCAATAAATGCATATACAGGTATTTAAATTAAGTTTTTCAATTCTTGTAATTTTTTATAAAAAATGAATTTTAAGTGCATTTCTAGACCAGATCAGAAATTCCCGTAATGGCCTCAAGGTTTTATATTTGCAGGACACTTGGGCCCGAACCAGATATATTTCTAGAAATCTTGGGAACTAATATTAAGTGTATAACTTTTGGGTCATTCAAACCAAGCTTTAATAGGCCTGGTCAAAGGCAGTCAAACAGGACTTGTTTTTATGGAGGATCCCTGGGAACTAGGTCAAATTTCTTATTTAAATGAGATTTTCCAGATTTTGATGGATCTGATGGATGAATTCGACCTTATTGGATAAGATAAGGATAGCCATGTCTATAGGAGTCATTTTAGATTAATTTTTTGTATATTTTATCTATTTAAGCCTCAGACTTTGAAGGCATTGATATGTAGAAATTGTATGACTTAACATTATTATTTCTGAGACTTTGGAGAGCCAATTGAAGATCTGTTCTATTCCATTTGATGTTGTTATATGATGATTGATTGAATTAATTTTTAGTAGCTGAAATAAATTTCAGTGTGTGAGGCAAGGTGTAGGTTTTAACCCTGTATAGAAATTATCTGCGAATGAATCTTAAAAATAGAAAATAAACAATAGCGAGAGAATAAAACATAAAATAGATATACACAGATATTTTCCACTGGATCCCAAATCAGGACGACCAGCTTGATTTTTCATTATATTCCTTTTAGTGTTACAACACATATATATACATGTCGAAGCATGCATAAACCCCAATCCATTAACCCTGGATTAGAACATAACCATAGTTCCCTTGACCAGATCTACAAAATACCAGGGACCGAAAACCATCATGCCCCAAAACCATGTGCAAACCCATGCACAAAACCATGGGCAGGTCCGCCCACTGAAAAATAGGGTCCTAGTCATGGAAAGAATATAACACATACCCAACACAAGGGTGGAGGGCCCCCACACCGATCTAAGTGCACTTCTTAGTTATTTGTAGTTTCATTTTCTGAACTAGTTTTTTTTATTCTTAACTTGTTGATTAGATTTATGCTGATGAATCTAATTATCATTATTATTTTTCATATAAAAGGGCGATCAAATTTTTAAGTTAAACATTATTTCTATCTGATTAAGATCATAAGCCATAATTCATCTTTTCACGCCTTTAATGCTTTTTTGAAATCCTGTTTTCTAACAATAGTATTATTGATGAATGAATATGTGATGAAGGAAAACCATGATCTCTTTAGTTAAGAGCCTCTTCAATTATTGTTTTAGGCATCTTAATCTATTTTTCAATTAGTATTTTTTGATTTCTAATTCATGAAGTAATATTGTTAGAGAAGGACAAACAAATATCTTAAGTTAGGAGATTCTTCTACTATTGATTGCACACTTGAATTTCGAAATTATTTAAGTTAGATTTATATTTGTAATATGCATTTCCTTAATCATTAATAAATCATCTTCTAACTTGATCATAACTGAAACCCATATACTTTGGGGATGCTTCTAAGTCTTACTAGCCCAGATTGATAATAAATACTTTTTTTTGTTTACCCATTAAAAAACCCAATAGGGCCCAAGGTGAGAAAGCTCACCAAGCATATAAGGAAGGGGATGGCATCCATAGAGGGCATGATTGATCATTATTTTGTTTATGGTCTATATCACTTGTTTCTCTCTTCAGATGTTTAGCAGAGACTGCAGTGATGTTTAGCACAAGGGTGTTCCCGAGCGCGAATCCCACATTTATCCTCGGGGGACTTTGAGTGCCCACTCAGGAGAATTATTTGGGCTAGATTTCGACATTATAGCATCAGGCCAAGCTCTATATTTCTTCTACAGTGTAGTTTCTGCAAAGGGTTGTGTTGTGTTGCACAGTGCAGCAGTGGAGATCTATTTTAGGTGATTTTTGAGCTTTTTTTCGATGGAGGAAGGTTTCCTTCCATTGGGAGACCAACAAAGAAGGCCCTTGATATTTATTTCTACATTTAGCACCAGGCCAAGGTGTTTCTATCCCTTACAATGCAGTTTCATTCCTGAACTGCGTTATTTTAGGGAGGAATTGCAGGGGTGGTTACATTGTATGATTTGGGGAGTGATTTCTTCAGTGGAGGGTACAACCTTTCATCCAGAGGATCTATTGGAGAAGAGCTACATAATTCTACATCAGCTTCAGCCATATCTTCTTATTTACTTTTTTGCAACAAACCTTTAGCCCTAGGGCCGTACCTCATATTTGTATTTCTGTGTGTATTTTCTGGAAACCCTCTTGGGTTGTCTTGGAAGGGTGATATAGGGCCTAGATAATTATGTATAGCATATTTTGAGGCAGATATCATTATTTTTACATCCTTGTATGATCTCCAGATGTAGTTATGCACATTATGACTACGTTTTAGCAGCTCTCCAAGATTTTGTATAGTAGCAGTAGCTCACATTTGAGACTGTTTGTTCATGAGAGGCTTGTTGGTTCATGTTGTATACTTTTTGCCTCATTATATTGCACCTCTTACTGCTGTCATGACTAATAAAATGACTCCATATTGGTCTCCTATATTTTTACATTGATTTACACTGCTACTTTCCATTTTGTGTTCAAATATTGATGCTTCCCTATTTCGGAATATTATAGTGGTATCAGAGCATAACCTTGGCTCAACCTGTGGATCTCAGCCATTATGCTATCAGTAGAGTAAGAAGAAGAAGAAATATATCATAAATGATGGAAGGAATGATATTTGTCTCATCACTTTTTAGATCTATGAAGGACCTCTCCATAGAGATCAAGAAAAGGAGAATGGAGAAATGCAATGAGACCTCTAGAGGCTTTCAAGATGTGGAAGGTCCATGCACTTCCTATCAATAGAAGAGAAAATTGGTATTGCATAGAGCTCCAAAGCAATATTCTATGTCCACTTTCTTTGAAGAGGAAGGTGAAAGACATGGAGATGGAGGAAACTTAGATCATGAGATTCTAAGTGATTATCTTGCATAATATAAGTCTCAATCAAGAGCTTTTAAGGATAATATAACTCTCCAACAGTTTATCCAGATCAAAGAAGAAAGGAGACCTTGTGGAAATAGATGAAGAAAACACAATAGATTCCTATTATGTACTTTTGATGGGTCATCTACATGCACAGCAAGGGCTTGGAGGAGAAAGTTAGGTGCATTCTTCCTGCTAAATCCAGTAGTATAAAGAGAAGTTGAGATTGTAGCGCTGCTCCTTGAGGATGAAGCAAACATTTGGTGGTTCAACCATTTGAGTCATGCCAGAGTGACCACTTATGCAGATTTTACTCAAAGGTTGATCAAGAAGTTTGAAAAGAAGAAGCCAAAAGAAAAGAAACTTCCACCACCACCTATTGTAAGGATAATTACATGAAGATAAGGAATACTTACACCTTTGCAAAGTGGTCTTTATCTCTTGACATTTAGAGGCCTATGCATTATTCAGGATATGCATGAGGAGGAGGAGACTTATACCAGTGCTAGTGCAGCAAGAGAGGAGCAGACATCATCACCAGTAGTTGGGGAAGTCATCACACTGGTGGGAGGAACCCTTGTAGCAGTACAATATGTTCCCAAGCTAAACCAAGGTATGCAAATGTTTCCACTTTCTATTATTTCAGCACATCATATGGAAGGTTGTGGGGAAATGCCATTGCATGACCTAAGGTCAAAACACACTGCTGATTTGGAGCAGAATACTATCACTACGTAGAGGACCCTTGACAGAATCAAGGAGGAGAGATACATTCACCCTATTATGTCATTGTTGAGCTACACACAACTCTTCGGGTTGGAGTGTATATCTTTGGAGGATAGGATGAGTATTTTCCTAAGAAATCCAATGTAGAACTATATGTTTAGCATTGTGCATGATCATGAGATAGTAGATGCACCATCATGGAGATCAGAAGCGATGCTATTGGGCAGTAGTGATTAGTTGGGGGCCCAACCATTATTGGAGCATTCCAATGACCATTCTACATGTGTAGCAAGGGATAGGCAGATGGTTGATGAGTTACATCTTATCTCCCATTACTATGGTGAATCCTTCTTGATGGGAACTTCAAAACTCAATGAGAAGACCTTTCCTTTAGCATACTTGGATCCTTATGGGTTCAACATGGTCATTGATGAGTGGTATTCATATGGAGATCTCCAAGATGCTGCACTTCAACCTCCCATGAAGTGTAGAGATAGTGATATGATTTGGGAGAATGGTATTCTCCATTGGAGGAGTACCCATTTGAAGCATGACAGTAGACACTCACCATTGGTTGGGTCGGTGATTCTTATGAGCAAGAGGTTGGTGAGCCACTTGCAGATCTATGACACAGGGCATCAGGAGGCATGGCTTTGTTGGCTACTATTTAAAGAGTTTGGTCAACATGTGACATATCCTACTTCAAAGGGTATGCTATTGGTTGGGGCATGGCATGACACTTGCATCATGTGGCAGCAAGGAGTTTGGTTGCATTGGGGTGATGTGAAATTTTTTATGTCAATCATCATGTTTTCACTCCATGGTATATATGATGGAGATATGAGGAGGCAGCAAGAGCTATTGCTTCTCTGGTTACTCTTGGGAGAGTATGGGTTGATTTTTTCCCATACCTTGCATAGTGATTTAGGAGCAGTGGATGGATACATCTACTACCATAATATGATCTTCTTGACTTGGACTTCCAAGCATGAGGAGAAGGCTTGGCATGCAACATATGAGGATTTTCTCTCAATTCACATTGATTTCATGAGGACATACTATACTATCATGGAGGGATTCACTTCAAAAGGCATCAAATATTAGATGCACCATCACATGAGAAGATGCATGGATTTTTTGGAGAAGGGACATAACTCTTTGGTAGAGTTAACATGGCCACTTCCTTCCTCATTGGGGATGAGAATAGGTCCATCTATGAGCCACTTCACCAACTTGTTCAAGGTACATGGTAAGGATTGTGTTTATATGCATCATGAATCACTTACTATGTGCTTGTATTTCTTTTCCATCCATGTGCAAGTCATTGGTCCAAGAGGGGGCATTATTTCTTATATACCTCATGGTCCATTTGGGGCCATAAGCAGTGATGGTGATGGCCACTACCTAGGAGATGTTGGGAGATGATATCTTATTCAGGGTGTTCTCAAATTTCACTCACACCATACACCTTCTCCAAGCATGTGGTAAGATTGGGGCAGCATGAAAGTGGTTAGGAAACCACTCATCATGTCCTATTCTGAGGCAGTTAGGAGTAAAACTGCATTGTTTGCACTTGAGGGACCATTATCCTTATCTAGTCTTATATATGGTAGCCAGTATGACTCTCATTATGATCCCATATGTTGATGATGTCCTTATCATTGCTGTGAGCATGATTGGAGAGATGACACATGGATTGGATATTCCCATTAGAGATGAGATTCTCCACATTTATTATGCTTCATACTTCAGGGAGAAAGGTGTAAAATCCATGATTACTACATTTGGCCTCTTGTTTCCATATGAGGTGAGCCATATGGTTAACTTGAGCACTTGGGAGGTGCCTTTCATGAGCATTTTGGAGGAGATTTTCTATGAATTACCATTCTGGAGGGTGATTCATTTTGTGTGGATGATAGCTTCGGGATGGGAGCTTCACTTGGGAATGAAGGTTCCCAATAATTTTTTGATTACATGCCTCAATAAGGCCTCTATACCACATATAGTTGCCTCCATGGATATCCCACCTTTTCATGATGAGATCCATTTGGATTTATCACCAAAGTCTTACTCATACACTTGGGAGGAGAAACTTGGGGACTTATTGATGAGAGAGCATGCTGCTCATTGGAGGAACTTATCATATGAGGATGCTACAGGAAGAGGAGAGGAGGCTCTTCAATTATATCCTTGCATTTTCTTTAGGACAAGAAACATTTGGGAGGGGAGGATTGTAATATTCCTAAATTAGCATGCAGCTAATTGGAATATTAATTTTTTTTCTTCTTCTTAGTTAGAAGAATAAGAGGGTATGGAGACCCATAAATCTCATTAGTAGGAATAAAATCATTCCTAATGTGAATGGGGGTCATCTAAGTAGTTGTATTAAGAACCCTTATGTGTGAAAATGGGTTGGAGCATGTAGACTGGGTCAACTTTGACCAAATCAATAACGTTGGTATGGAAGGAGAGGAATTCATTGAGGGATAGCGCAGTTTTGGAGGGAGATTCCATGCATGGGAGTATCTCTTTAATGAGTTGGGCCCAAGGTGAGGAATCTCACCAATAATATAATGGGATGGAAGCCATAGAGGGCATGATTGATTATTATTTTGTTTATGGTTTGTATGACTTGTTCTTCTCTTCAATTGTTTAGCAAAGACTACAATGTTGTTTAGCACAAGGGTGTTCCCGAGCGGGAATATCGCCTTCATCCTTGGAGGACTTTGAGTGCCCACTCAGGAGAAGTATTTGGGCTAAATTTCCACATTCCTACATTATTCCAAGCTCCATATTTCTTCTACAACACAGTTTTTGTGGAGGGTTATGCCGTGCTGCTGGGTGCAGCAGTGGAGAGTTGGTTTGGGTGATTTCTAAGCTTGTTTTCAGTAGAGGAAGGTTTCCTTCCATTGGGAGGCTAGAAAAGAAGGCCCTTGAGATTTATTTTTACATTTGGCACCAGGCCAAGGTGTTTCTATCCTCTATAGCAGAATTTCAGTCCTGAACTGCGTTATTTTAGGAGTTGCAGGTGTGGTTGTAGTGTATGATTTAGGGAGTGATTTCTTCAGTGGAGGGGACAACCTTTCATCTGGAGGATCTATTGGAGAAGAGCTACATAATTCTACATCTGCTTTAGCCATATCTTCTCATTTACTTTGTTGCAGCAAACCTTCAGCCCTAGGGCTGCAACTCATATTTGTATTTCTGTGTGTATTTTCCGGAAACCCTCTTAGGTTGTCTCGGAAGGGTGATATAGGGCCTAAATCTGTATGTATATCATATTTTGAGGCATATATCATTATTTTTACATCATTGTATGATCTCTAGCTATATTTATGCACATTATGACTGTGTTTTAGCAGCCCTCCAACATTTTGTATAGTACCAGCAGCTCACATTTGAGATTGTTTTTTCACGAGAGGTTTGTTGGTTCATGTTGTATACTTTGTGCCTCATTATATTGCACATATTTCTATGGTCATGGTTAATAAAATGGCTCCATATTCGTCTCTTATATTTTTACATTGATTTACACTGCTACTTTCCATTTTGTGTTCGAATATTGCTGCTTCCCTATTTGGGAATATTACATGTGTGCACTGATGCAAAGTAGAAGATGATGAAATCCTTAGTGAAATCAGGGTTGAACAGAATCGGTGTTATAGTGACTACTTGCTTTACCAGGTCAAAGGACTACTTACCCTCTCTGGTCCACTTGAATCCTGAATCTCTTTGAGCATGTTGGTGATATTCCTCAGGAGTTCTGCAAGGTTTGGTATAAATCTCCTAAAATTTTTTATCTTTCCAATGAAATATTGCAGCTCCTTGATGTTCCTGGGATGACTGATTTGAAATATGCCTTCAATTCTTCCGAGGTCAATCTTGATTCCTTCTTCAGATATGATGTGGCCTAGAAGCTTTCCTTCTTCAATACCAAATAATTATTTCTTAGGATTCAGATATAGATCGAACCTTCTGCATTTTTCAAAAACTCTTCTAAAATGGGCCAAATCTTCTTCATCAAATTTTTAATATAATTTAATATCATCAAGATATATCATAATGAAAAGACCAATTTCTTCTGAAAAATCAATATCCATTGCTCTTTGAAAAGTGGCACCAGCATTTATTAATCCAAAAGGCATTTTACATACATGAAGGTTCCCCAAGGGGTAATAAAAGATGTTTTGTGTTGATCATCTAGGTGCACCAACACTTGATTGTACCCTGAAAATCCATCTAGCAGAGAGATTATTTTGGAGCCCACTACCTTTTGCAATATGTGGTCCATCTTTGGTAAAGGGTAGCTGTCCTTAAGAGATGCCTTGTTCATATTTCTGAAGTCAATGCAGAGCTTGATCTCTCTTGTCTTCTTTCTCACAGGTACAATATTGGAAACCCATTCGAACCACAAGAGAGAACAATCAGGGGCTAGTATAGTGGGTAGGTACAGGGAGTAGTTATGAGGATTTTATAGACTTCTCACCATGTATTTCATTAGAGTCTCCCTATATAATCTCCTTTGTTGGCCAAAAAATGGTATGGTAGCATAAGTCATATCCATCTAGAGGGTGCCTGAAACCTTGGCTCCCCATGAGCGTGATAAAAGCATACCATATTTTGGAGGGATGTTAGCCACCACTATATCCATAACTAGACTCTTGGCTAGTATCTGGGCTAAAGTAATACAAATATCTTTAATGAGGCCTATACATTTAATTTTGTTGGAGTCAAATGAGTACAGGTCTTTGTAGGGTCTAGTTATCTCTAGGCCAAGTTTCTCCATAATTTCCTTTGGCATGAGATAATGAGATGCACCTGAGTCTATCATGGCATTATGGAGGATTTTATCATGAACATTCAAACTGAGATAAAATGGGGGAACACCTCCCTCCTATAATTTACCCTCTACTTCTGGCCCAAACAAAAGTTCATGTTTGTCATCATTTAGATTGACAGTTTCAGTAATTTCTCCTATGTTCTATGCTTTTAGGACTTCGGACCTATATACATCCTAGTTCACCAATTCAGTGAGAAGGACAAAGATTTTTATTTTGGCAATTTCATTCTCAATGTTGAATGGTGTCTGTGTTTTTGGAGGATTTGAATCATTCTTCTCAAGCACTATTTTTGCAGCAATTTCAGATTGTTGACTTTTATTAGGGATATTAGCTAGAATAGTTTTGTTGGGCTGAGCACTAATCTACTAGTGTTTCTTTCTATATCATTCTTTCCAGGGATTTTATCAATTTTCTTCGAACTCTCTCTTGTTTTGTTGGGATCAGCTTCAGGGGCCTTTTTAGCAGAGTTTTCAGAATTCTTTCTCTTGGGAATATCTGAATCTTTCTTGCTTCAGAGATTATATTGTCTACGCACCTCCATGATGGCATTCTCAAATCCTTGTTTATAATCTTAAAACTCTTCAAATTGCACTTCAATTTGAGTCAAAGAAAATAAATCTTGTTTTTATTTGGTGAGGAAAACAATATCTTCATTATTAATTCCCATCATGTTAATTTGAATTTCTTCTAGTTCTTCAACCACCCCCTCATCTTCATCAGCGTAATTTTCTTGGAATGGAGACCTAATTTGTTGGTCAGGTCCTCTTTGTTCTCTCTGTCTTATTTGAGGGGGGTTTATTCTGAAATTTTGGTTTCTATTTTAAGGAGCATGTTGATTTTCCCTAGGGACATCTCTCTCATTTAATTTGATCCTCTCCATCATTCTCTCCATGGTTCTAACCAGGCTATCAATCTTAGCATCAGATGTGGACGCTACAGGCTCTTCCCTAATAGAGACTCTCTTCTCATTTCTTATTCTAGCCCTTTTTGCAATCAAGTTTGCTTCTACACTTAGTGAACCCCTTTGCATGTCTTCCAATGTAGCTAGATATTTTTCTCTCAGCTGATAAGCTATCTTTGGGTCGAAACCATCTGAAAATTTCATTAGGGATAAACCTTATGGGGGTTTCATGTGAGGAGGGAGGGCATTGTATACACTGTTGAACCTGGTACATTAACCTTGGACACTCTCTCCATCATTTCTCTTGATGTTTTCATATTCTGACAAGATTTGGAGAGGATTTTTCTTAACTTCCCATTTATTTATGAACAGTTGGTGAAGGGCAGGGAGGTCATGTACACTGTTCTGGGTCATTCCCTTGAACCATTTTTTTACTTCTCCCCCTAAACTTTGAGAGAACATTCTCAAATTGATAGTTTCATCCTCTATCTCTTGGTAGGAAAAAGTGTCATTAATTTTGACCACATATTGTTGAGCAGTTCTAGGACCAATTCCATCAAAATGCGGGATTTTGGATTGATAATCTTGTGGCATAGGAACCAGGGGTTGTGGTAGCGCTAATGGAGCATACCAGGCTGCCACGATTGGTGGTGGGGGAACCCAAGGAGGGTTGATAAGAGGAGGGTTGACCAAGGGAGGTGGAGGGTTAAATGGGGGAAGGTGGACAGTGGGTGTATGAGTGGAGGTTTGGGCACTCTGGTGGGAAATGTTAAAGGAAATGGTAGGATCTGTGGATACAGTTGAGAAATTTGGATGAGGATGAGAAGACATGGAAATAATAGAATGAGTTGCTGCAGTCAGAGAAAATAATTCTACAGACTGTTGAAGATAAGTGTCATCAACAGTTGAGGTGAGCTCTGTTACCAGACCTTGAAGGGAGTCAAAGTGTTGGAGAAGCTGAAAGTCAGTTTGAGTGGATGTAGAGGCTTCCTAAATAGGAATTTGTTGTAAGATGGATGGATCAAAAAATGTATGGACTATCCAATTCTGAGATTTGGTTTTGAACAGGCTTTTCTCAAAGTGTAAGTCAAACTGGATATCTTGCAAGGTTGTCAGGGAGGGAATTTTCTTTGTGAAGAGGCTTGCTAATAGTTGCATTAGGGGAATTTTGAGGTCTAAAATGGGCCTCCTAAGAAAAATGTACAACAAAAATAGACTTTGTAAGAACAAATAGGATTCAAGATGATGATTTCAACCATGGAAGATGATTCACCATTTTTTAAGTAAAAAGTTAAAAAGATTAAAAAATAATAAAATAATAAAACTACTTTTTCAACTCGTATTTTCAACTTATCTCCAAAAAATTTTACTCAAATTTCAAGTGGGAGTACTCATTGGATGAAAAATTTAATTCCTCATCCAAGTAGTACCCATGTTGCATACTTTCAATGGACCCTACTACAAAAAAAAATAGAAATACATAAAAAAACGTGATTACAATCATGTTTTTCAATTATTTCTCACGTTTCTGTAGTAGGACCCATCGAAAGTATTCAACATGTGTGCTCCTTGGATGATGAATTAAATTTTGAATCCAAAAAGTACTCCTGCTCGAAATTTGAGTAAAAACTTTGGGAGATAAGTTGAAAATAAGTGTTGAAAAAATAGTTTTTTATTTTTTCCCTCTAAAATTTGATGATGTCATCAAATCTTTTTTTATTATTTCCACTATTATTTTATAATTTCCTTAGGAGGCCCATTTTAGACCTCAAAATTCCCCTGATTGATTCTCAGACGTGGGAGTTTTTGTTAGGATTTCTTATGGATTTTGAACTATTGCAAGGGGATTTGGGTCAGGATGGGCACTGGTAAAGATTATTCTGGAAGCTAAAATTTAGACCCAAGGCACAAACAGTATGAATATTTTTACAAAAACCAATTTGTAGCAATTACTTAAAACATGCAGTATTTCGACTGGGGTTTCTGAGTTCTGATGAAATACTAAGCTTTTCAATAACTCCCCAGTATGGTCGCCATTATGTTGTCACCCCATAATTTGAAAGATTGGCAAGAAAAAACGATAGAGGATAGCATCAAACCACTTTGGATTCCAAGACCTAGCCTTCCTAGACTCATAGAGGAATCTCTTTGTTTTTTATGATTTAAATTGATAATTCTAACTACTAATATTAGGCTAGTTATAGAGATTATGAGGTTTGTTTGTTTGATTGATTGTGTGGTTGGACATATAGAGCTGGGACTAATCCATTGGGCAATGGAGTCAAAAGGTTGGGATGGCACATCAACATCAAGAGCATCACAAGGCAAGCTAACTGTGCTAGTTGGATCTTTAGAGAAGCATGAATTATGAGGTGAAAGAAATAGTAGGGTTCAGTAGTGACTAAAGAGTAGTTCAAAATTATTTAATCAGACTTCAGTAGAAAACATTCAGATTGTAAATGCAGACAGAATTAAGGTGCTCTGAAAACAAATCTTAATCTAAAATTTCAGATTTAAAATTAGATGAACAGATGCACAGCGAAGGAAACAACGGAAAAATTTAAACAGAGAAATAGCACATCACCATTTTCACACAGCTCAAGTATCCTATAAACGGTCTTTCATTATTAATGTCCAGCTCCACAATTACAGTGCTCCAATATATTAGTTCTTACAATGCAGGGGCTAACAATATCCAACACTTGATAATGAAAATTCAAGCAGTATTTAACTAAAACTAAGTCGTTTTCCCTAATTTAATTTTACAAAATTCATTAATTACAAACAAACTAAAATTTAGACAAGCGTGGCCATGTAAGGCCTGAATAAGAAAATATATGACAAAACAATGCCTGTAGAATTAAATTTGGTAACTATTCAGGGATGAAAAACTCAGGCAGCTCTTCGTAAATCTAAAAAGTGACTTGGAGGTGACTGATGTGGTTGTGAGGAGGCAACGATGGGTGGTTCTGACATCTGGCTCTTCCTTTGGGCTGCCTCTGCGGGATCATTAAAGATGATGCAATGCTATCATTTCTGATCAATCAGTGGCTATGTTGAGGTGTCCACCGTGATTTTTCAATCTTGGTACATACATAACTTGTTCCACTCCTTTTTTCCAGGAATTTTCGTTCCTATGACCTGTCGGTACACTTCATCCATCTCTGTGTATTTGATGAATGTGGACCTGGTGAGGAAAACATGCTTTAGCTCATGTTGAAAAAAGATTTCATTGCTCAAGAGGTCCCAAAAAACTTTCCCAATCATATTTCCTTTGATGCTAGTGAATTTGGTGGTATCATTAGCTATTTATTTGAGTTTGGTCATATAATCTCCCCTTTTGACTAGCTTCTTATTTATTACATATAGTGAGGGAAATCATTTTGCCACCAAGAGTTCAATCTTGTTCAGGAATCTGCTGATGGCCATGTCCAACTCACGACACTTCTCCTACAACTCCCTTACTAAATTCCTCTTAGTGAGGAACTTTCTCACTTCTAATATGGTTGTTTTTTTGTCTTGTACATCCATCCCTTCAATCTCATAGCTCTCGTGGGAAGTTTCAGACCTGGCCTTTTGGTCTTTCAAGATGCCAATATGTGCTTACAATTTCTGGATCTCTTGTGATTGTAAGGTCATACTTTCCATGGCTTTTGACAGCTGGTATATCCCACTAGATGTTCCAACAATTGTGGGAAAAAATAATGGAATTGTTGAAATGGGGATAGGTTCCACTGGGATGAGTGCCACTTGAGTTGTTTCTTCTTTTTCCTTCAGTAGTATCTCCATCTCATTTTCCATCTGTTTGATTTGGGCAGAATGCTCCACAACTAGCTTCAATAGCTCTGCCTTCTGTGACTCCTCTTCCTCAATGTCTTTGGAAAATGGGTCTTCTGTTGCTGGCATCTTGAGTTGTTTCCTACAGGCTGCTATGTCAGCATTCTTCTTCTTCAAGACTTCTTCCATAACTTGAAAATTGGCTAGGTCATGACCCAGTTTCACTATTAAATATTCTAAAGACTTGATCCTTGAGTCTTTAGCCATGGAAGATATATTTTCTATCTTGAGTTGTGATTGAGAATTGGATAAGGATACCTGCAGATTTGACAAGCTCGTAGAAGTAATTTTTAGGGTGGAGGCCACCATTTCTCCAGTCTGCTTGTGCAATTCCATCTAGTCAATCCGATGGATGTCCTTGGCATTAAATTTAAATGATGCCTTCTTGTAATCTCCTTCTCCTTGGGGTTGTGGACCAAGGCTTCTAAAAATTCCATCTGCATCCTTCTCTTCTCAGTGTTAAAAGCAGACAATATCCTGCTTTGTGAACTTGGGTTTGCTTCCAGAATTGATTGTAATTTTTAGTCTTCAGCACCTCATTTCTCAATTTTATTTCCTTGAATGTGTCATAAATTGATTTTTCTTGGCCTTATATGGCAGGTTTAGAAGTATATGTCTATAAGGCCTGCTTCTACAGATACATTATGGTTGTAGATGTAGGGTAGGCCATTGTTTGACCACCCAATGGAGATGTCCTAGGGGTGTCTACAATAGGAACCATTGTTTGTTGCCCTGATTCTCCTCCTTGATCAATCTCCATATGAACTCGAGGCCTCTTTCTATATATTAGTTTGAATTATTTACTAGAGGTATCAGTCACCGAAGGTGACTGATCCTCTCTTGGAATTTTTCTCCCTATCTCTTTCTCTTTCTCTTTCCCCTTGACTGATTTTCCTTCTGAATTCTTCCTTTCTTGTGGTGTTGGTGTTTGGATGCCTGGAGTGGAGAACACTTTTTCTTCTTCTTCTTGGAGGGTATTGCTCACCCATTTTGTTCGATTAGCATATTGGTCAATTGAAGGTCTGTGTGTGTGAACATAGGGTGTGAATTTTTTTTCCACCCTTGTCCTGGATATAATCCCTGCAGGGTCATAAGACCAAGTGAAACTATGGATGAAACCCATCTCCATCAGTATCTTTTCTACCTCCTCTCTTGTTTGTCTATTGTTACAGATGAAAGGCCCAATTTGTGTCTTAATCTTGAGCTGGGCCTTCTTCTTTCCATAGACAAAGTGGAGCTCATATGCATGTATCATTTTCCTTATGTATTCTAGTACAAAGAGCCTCATGGTGAGGAACTTTGGAAATTTTTAAAGGGATACCTCACTTCCATAGGCTCGAATCTCTCTGTAATTTTGGTTCAAATACCAATATATTTTCTTCACTCACTCTGTTAGCTACATGCTTCTCTTTATTTCCTCATTTATCCTAGGATCTACTGCATTGTTGAGTGTGCTGATGGTTGGGTGTACAAAAAAATCCACAAAATCCTTGTATGTACAATCCTTCTAATATTTTAATAGCAGGGTGGTCCAGAACCTAACATATTGAGGCTCATTATCTTCATTTACCTTCGTCATCTGAAATTGAAACCTTCTAGACTAGAAATGGACAAACATATATACCAACACAAAGGAATATTTGAAAACCTCCTATGCATCAAACTTTAAAAACTGTTCATGAATGGCCTTTGCAAGAAACTTAGCATAGTTGAACAGGAATGTGGATTTAGCACCTTGGGAAAGAGTGGATAAAAAACCTATCATAGCTTCATCTACCTATTGATCAGTGTGATAACCTAATAAATACGATAAAACAAACATAATGTGCTTGGTCCTTTCAGAAAAGGTAGATGAGGGGTAAGAAGGGTTCTTTGTAGGCATTGGGGTATCAGAGGCCATGGAAAGTTGCAAATTTTTGGCTCCGCTAGCAGGGTCAAGCTTCTGATAACATTCTCTGAGGGATTAATATGAGAAATGGAATGCTTGTTCAGGAGTGGGGGCCTACATCATCTACTAGATGGATTGGGCATTGATGGAAAACATGATTTCTCCTATTGGGGTGACTATGGTCCTCTTATTAATGTCATAACAGCTCTGACACTTCCTGATGAACTCTAGGAAACTATGGATTTTTGGAAATATGTAAAGAGGTAGCTGGGTATCCCATACGTTAATTTCATCAGTTCCTTTGAGAAATTGGTCTTTAAACCAGAAGTAGACATCGAATAAATTAGAATCTGACTCTGTCTCATGGATTTTATAGTCTTTGTCTGCTAGATCCAAGTGATCCAGGTCCACTTGTGGGTAGACCATAGGATTAAAAGGCTATTGATCCAAGTTTGGGGGCATTCTCTTCAATGATTCTTCTTCCGCAACCTGCAATAGAGAATGGGATGAAAGAGAGGGGAACCGAGAAAGGGAAATGGATATGGATCAGCACTGGGGGAAGGGATATGACAGAAGGGGATAATTACCAAGATTGATAATCTAAAGGATCCCTATAATACGGTTTCGCAGAGTGCTGACAACTCTTCTTCAATGAACAAATGGATCTTAGGCGACAGTTTGCACAATTCACATTTTTCTTCAATAATACCTACAAATTCAACTCCAACATCAATTTGACAATAACCGACAGCGTAAACTCTGTGGTTATGCTATAATTTGGCTTCAAAACAATGATGTAGTGATGTGGAGGTGGAATGGGTCCGTTGGATAATGGCCCGACCCATTATGGCATAACGGCTTTCTTAACAAGAGGGGATGTGATTGAGTGAAGTGAACAGGGAGAGAAAACATGGCGCTTATGGTACATGCAACAGTAAAAAGGCGCAGTGGTTTGGTGAGTGGCACAAAGGAATTTTCGGAGGGGGGTGTGAGTGTTAAGTGGTAATGGATAGGGGGGTGTGGAATAGCCATGGGCGTGACACGTAGCCAAACGAGCGGTATGGGATACTGCCACTTTCAGACCCCCCCCCATTTTGTTAACATTCGGCGGATGTGAGGAGGCCGAAAAGCGTTGTAGGACATACGATGCGCTAAGGTGAGAAAAGATGGCGGGGAGTTGCTGGGGGTTTAACATAGACATGATGTGTCAAGGAAAGTGGGTCTGCCCGCAGCTCGTAGATTCGCAGATTTTATTATATACCACGGGATGTAAACTTCAGACTTTGTGATTTGTGATTTGCACTTGGGTCCCACTTTCATCACACATCATACCTTGGCGATCTTAACACTTACCTCTACAACTAGCCTTTTAAAACTTGCGTTGTGTGGTATGTGGGCTAGGGCCACGTCATCTTCCACATCATCTGCCACATCAGCATGCCACATCATCATATATCAGCTGCAATTTGTGGAGTCGGGGTCACGTCATCTTCCACATCATTTCCACGTCATCTTTCCATGTCACTTTCCATGCCACTGCATATCGCACTTTAGCAAGGTTAACCTTTACGTCTGGACTTATTTTTTAAAACTTGCGATTTTCGATTGCGATTGGGCCCCACCTTCATCGCATGTCACACTTTGGAAAATTTAACCTTTACCTTTTTCGCTTAACTTTTAAAACCTGTTATGTGTGTTATGTGATGGTTATATCGCAAGTTAAAACTTTTAACTTGCGGGCGCTTGATAGATAAGTTTTGAAATGTCCGAATTATGGGATGTGACATGCTAAAAGCTGGGAAGTGCGCAAAGGTAAAAGGTAAGGAAAATGTGGAATATGAAGGTTTTGCATGTGGATTTGGTAATGTATAAATGTCATATAGGTCCCACCAAATCACATCGGCAGAGTTTTATGTTTCAGAAATAACTTCAAAATAAAAGGTTAACACTTGCGGGGTGCGATGTGCAGGCAAGAGGTATGTATATGGCTTCTAGTGGGTAGATGGAGCTGTAACATTGAGACTTTAGACTTAGATATAAGTAGATTTATAGAGGGATAAGTCTGAATGGTTATGTATGTAGGTTTTGGGGTTTACCATCACACTTACTTAGCAACCCTTTCCTCCTTCCCTGAACTGAAAGGTAGATAGATTATTTTTTAAGTTTTTGATGGATAGGCTTTCCCTTTCTTTATTTGAAAATAAACGATAGCCATGGAATATTATTTTTGGTCAGAAAATTCTAAGCAATAATCAGTCACCTGGTGATAATGTGAAATACAGGGGTCTAATAGAGAGATTCAAGGGGATTGTCCACCCTCCTTAACTCTCAAAGGAAAAAAAAGGAGCCTCATGAGATCCCCCTCCAACAATTCGAATTCCATAGGCAACCAAGAAACTCAAGACGAAGTGCACTCAAGCCATACTTCACTTGGAGTCTCTAGAAAATCGAATTCCAAGAGGCAGCCAAGCAACTGAAGACGAAGGGCACCCAATCTATGTTTACTTGGAGTCTAAGTGGACATAATCACCATTTTGAAGGGATCTACTCATAGCTTCCCTGTAGAAAAAATAGAGTAGAGCTAGAGCTAGTTAGTTAGTTAGTCATTGATGCGATTCCATTCAGAACTTTTACTGCGAGCTATTAGGATTTTTTTGTTTAAGACCTTCGGGATGTAATAAGATTTCATTTGGAATGCAATGAGTAGACATACTCCATTTTACTTATTTAATTCCAGAGAGATGGGCTCGTGGGTTAGGGCCCAACCCATGTGCCTCAAATTATCTGTTGTTACTGTCTTTTCCTTTCTATCATTTAGCTAGTTTTGCTTCTGCCATTTAGTTAGATTTTCTTCTGATAGTTTCATTGCTACTTAGTATTTTCTTTAAGTTCGTTGTTGTAGTTTTATTTGCTTATGAGTAATAGAGTAGAGGTGAAAAACTCAAAAATTTGTGGCCTCCCCCTCTCATCTCTATCCATAGAGCTCAAGGAGGGTGAATCTTCCCACAGACCCAAAAAATGATTCTGTTATGCCTCCATTCCCTCCTATTTTACACTTATTTTAACTGTTGCACTTACCTTTTTCCATAAATGCACAAAAGCCCTTCAACTTCACATTATTCCTTTGTTTTTTCTTTCATGGTTACCTTACCTTCTTAACGCAAAACATGTAAAAGAAACACCATTCAAAACCCATTTAAATGTGACCTCTATCTCTCTCCTCTATTTCCCCGCTACCATACATTTCCTTCTCGTGAATTTTCACTTTAGAGCTCTTACGTTTTGCCTTGAAGACTTCCCGCCCTCCTTTGCTGATTGCCCGCCTTTTTTTTTTTTTTTTATCGATCGCCATTGCAAAACTCGTTTTAACGCAAAAAAGCTTGAAAAACCATCCAAGGTCAACCTCCACCTTTGCTCCTCGTGTTCCCCACTACTGTACTTCACAAATCACACTTCGTGACTTTTCCCTTTTATTTTAACACTTGCCGCTCATTTCTGCCGATTGCGATATTGCGATATCGCATATCGCAAATTGCATTTCGTGTCTTTTCCCTTTCTTACTTAATACTTACCACTTCTAAACGCTGATTTTGATATTGCGAATGCGCTCTACCTCCGAACCCACCACCACATCATCCCTATCGCAATCACATCCTGTAGTTTTTACCTTACCGCAAATCGCATCCCACAATTTTTATTTGGTTTCGTTAACACTTACCACTCTTTTTTCCGATTGTGATATTGCGATATCGCATATCGTGCTCTGCAACATTTACCACATCATAATTCGTAGTTTGCAACATTTACCCCATCACACTTCACTGCTTTATCTCTGTCGCATTTCTCACTTCACATCATTCAGTGGTTTTCGTTAATACGTACCGCTCTTTCTGCCGATTGCGATATCTCATTTTTCACATCGTAATGCTTACTCCATCGCACTTCTCACTTCACAGATTTTACATTTTCACAATTCACACTTCGCTCCCACTCCTGAACTGTACTCTCGTTTCTCCGCCATTGCACTTTTCAAACATTCTGCTCCAAAAGCCTTTTTTTCACTATAATAACGTTTTATAAGGTTTACACCCCCTCTTTCCACTTCTAAGCCTTATTTCATGTGTTAAGACCTCCATTAGCCTCTTTTAGCCCTTTTTCCCCAAACTAAAATCAACACTTTTAAAAGTTTAGTTAGATCATGAATAGTTGCATGGTTAGAAGCATCGTAGCATGGTAGATAGATCATAGGATAAGTTAAGTATGGTTTAGAACTAGTTTCAATCCTGCCATTCCTTTTCAGTAATATATCTTAGTTTCTTTTCAGTCATTTCCTTTTCTTCAACTTAAATTAGTTTCATTCCTGTCATTTATTTTCTTCAATTTAAATTAGTTTCATTATTGTCATTTCTTTTCAGCAATTTAGTTTAGTTTCATTGAAGTGTGACAGACTTCACTGAGAACCCTTAGAAATAGAACCCTTTTGTAAAGCAGAAGAGGGTGACATGAACAGGATGCATCTGCTCTGTATATAGTATTGTCACCTCCAAGTTTGTATGAACCCTGTGTTGATAAATTAAAGTAGGGCAGCCCCTAGAGTTGCAGCACTCTTGGTGCAATACCAAGTCTCACCACTTTCTTGCATTATTGCCAGGGAGTTTTCTAGTAGATTCTTTTATTATGTTTTAGCATTCTTTTCTGCTTTCCTTTCCATGTTGTTTCCGAAATATTGAAAAATACAAAAAAAAATATGATTTTCATGCCTTATAGGAGTAGGGATACTCAGAATATTTTTTTAAAAATACTTCTCCAATACCAACCCCCCCACTTGACCATCTGGTGCCAAAATTTTGTGAAACCAGCTCCAAAAATAGAAGAAAAGATATATCAACACCTTAGAAATAAGCCACTTCGAGGGGGAAACCTCCAATACATTACATGAATGAACAATTCTTCAATGATACAAATGAAAAAACCTCCTTTCTATATAAAGGAGTCCATGGGGTCACTGTTAGTATGAATCTTAATTCCAAGCGTACGAAAAAATACCACTTTAGTTGTGCATAACCAACAGCCCTAACAGCACATATGATTGCAAATATCTTCAAATTTCCATTTAGGTGATCAAGATAAATGCTGCAAAAATCTAGATGTATGAATTAGAAGACATTAAACAGTAGAAAAAACAAGATTTACTCCATGCATCCAATAGACAAGACAAGAATATGTTGAATGAATTTTGTATTAAGGGCACCTGGGAGGAAAACACAGGAGGGTGTTCCCAATTCTCCTCAATGGGATGGCTTCTTGTAAGTCCTCAGCACTTCATATCTAAAATTCCTCTCTCTTTATGGTGTAGAAAACCCAGACAAAAATGGTATCAAAATATGACTATGATGGTGGATCAATAGTCAAACCAAAAGTATAGATCGAGAGTGATCTTTAGGCAAAAAAAGGTGGTAAATGAATGGGAAAACACTTCTATTTATAACAAAATATTGAGTTAGTGTACATATTGGTGCATGATTAAAATATTATTAACCAAATCAAGATTCAACTTTTATGGAATATTTTATTATATTTTTTGGAGGGAAAAGGAATTTGACTTGGGTCAAATCCCTTTATTTTTAAATAATAAATAAATAAATGATTTATTTATCATTTTAAGGATGTGGTTGAATAATAATCAAATAAATAATCATTTATTTAATTATTTAAGGGTGATCTAGTCATATTCAACAAAGAATATTATTTAAATAAGGTTTAGGTAATTATTCTTAGGAAATAATACGATAAATAATGATTTATCTAAGTAATTTCCCTGTTTTGGGTTAAATATAACCAGGAATATTAATTAAATTGTTATTTAACTAATTATTCCTTGAGGAGAATCAAACAAATGTAGATTTATTTAATATTTCCTCATGGGTTTTCCTGTTTAGACCATAAACAACTTAATAAAGGTGGTTTACTAAGTTATTTTTCATAGTGAATGCAATTTTACTTAGGGTAAAATTGGTCTTACATGGTGTACTTGGGTCCATCTAATAACAATGAGTTAGATGACCAAAAAATGGTGTAACAGATTTACCCCTAGCGTGTGAGCGTTAGGAGCTAATCATATGACCGAAGTACATTGTAAGAACTAAATCACTAAACGTTGAAGGGGAAGTCAAAGAGAGAGAAGTATAAGGTAGACCAAAGTGCTAAAAGAACTATACCCTGAGGAGGCGATACTTACAGGTGTGACAAGTCTCTTTGATGAGTGAGTACCTATGCTATAGGCGACGGGGGAGGCATACCTATGCCCGTCGAGGCAAAGTACAAAAAATAAGGCGTCCGGTAAACCACGAGACTGGTCAATATAGTACATGCTGGCATAAACATGAGCTACATAAACAACACGATAATGAATCCCACATACATATTGTACCTGGGATAACAGCCAGGACTTGTACGATGATATCTGAGTACATGAGATATAAATTCAACCCAGATGCCCCTGAAAATAGGAAAGGGCTCTAAAAATCTGACTGGTATATTCAATCAAGAAGGTGCTACAAGCGGCTGAGGCCAACATCATAAAATATATGGAGTTGCATGGAAGGCTGAAGTGAAGAAGTCATCCAGGTATGTGGGGGGCTACCTGTAGGGCCACCCCCTCATGAGGGCTGGGACATCTCACACACACTCGGGAATCACCGATATCAATCGCTGTATCATTGAACCATCAAGTATACAGATATCAATCATGCTGAAAGGAGTTGGAGCTGAGAAACAATCAAGTCAAAGGGAAATAAGGATTCCCTTTTCCTGATCTAAGGCACCAAACAAGAGTGGAAGCCAGAACCAAGGTACACCGCCCTCTAGACCTATCTTCTGGAATGAATGAGCTGATGTTGACAGAAGGAAGTCTGCCATAGGTGAGGAAATAAGGGATCCTCAACTAAGGCACAAGAGAAAATAATAGAGTGACTGACAAAATGACACCAATGATGATGATTAAATGGGGGTTACTGAGTAGCGAACGGACGACTTCCCTTGTTAGAGCATAAATGACATGGATGACCTGGCAGCTACTGACACAAGATCATGAGGGATAGGGAATAGTGGGACTGAAGGCTATGATGTGCGACACGAGAGAGTGACCAAGCAATGAAGGATAGAGGACTATAACGGGATGCAAAGGGACTCGGGATAGAATTCATGAATGCAATTATGACTCAACTTAGATGCTCTAAACAAGGGTGACTCGATGGTGTTTCCACACAGAAAAGGTCCTATGGGGACCATAAAAACATGAGTACAAGATGGTAACTCACGATGAAAGTCGAAATGAGCGTGGACAAGTATGGAGGCAAATTGGTGCCCCCAATACGAGTGTTGCAAGTGAAGAAATTCGATTTTAAGGAGGGGTGAAGTGACACTTCTTGGACAAAATGTGTCCTGGTCAAGTATCAAATCACTAAAAACTAACAGATACCCATTTGAGGGCTCAGTGAGAGCTTTCCAACAGTATAGACGTTTTGTCAAACTGAGCTATGATTTGGCAGTAGTAGGAAAAATAAAAATCAGGACTTTTCTTTTAATAAGGCATTTTCTCTCCAAATTCACTCATTTGCAAGTGTAGCTTTGGTGAACGTAGGGAGGAGAGAAGGCCTTAAATCTTGCGATGCTTGTAGCGGACAAATCGACCGTTGGAATCGAGATCTGTCAGTTGCAGGTAAGAGGCCTAATCCTACTCTTTCATTTTAGTGGATTGAAATTCAGTTTAGGTCCCCAGAGCTCATGAACAGGCTAGGTCGCACTTTTAGGGGTCTGTTCTGCGACCTGGGTAGTAGGTACTGGGTAGAAAACTGCGACTTGTCCCAGGAAATGACTTGAAAAGTGCAACCTGTCAAAGAAAGGGGGTTTCAGTGCTGTTTTTGGATGAGATATGGGATTTTTATGGTTGAGGGGCATAGGTACCCCCAAGCATGTTGTGGTCATGCAAAAATGTATTTAAAAAGGGGGAATATAAACACATTTTATAATGTGGTGTGCCATTTTTTTTCATTATGGTTATGCAGTTCGAGAAAGGCAATCGAGGATTACCAATCTCTTTTGGTACTGCATATATGAATCAAATGGACTTTAAGTTTCCAGGTTGGCATACATGGTGTCACTATCCCAAAGATAGGATTTGGAGATAAATGAATTGATGCTCTCCTAGAAAACCCATAGGTTGGTCAACAACAATGTCTAAGAGACTGGGTTGCTGATGCAAGACAAAGGAATGATGAGGGGTATCATCCCTAGAGTGATCTGAAGTGATATGGGACTCTAGAGGTTCTTCTAAATGTGGAAGAATAATGGTACTAGAGTCGATACGACTAGATACACTAGGAGAGTTGTGGAGAATTTCTTCTCCTGGTCTCTCAAACATGGGTGCCCCCTAACCCAAACATTGGGTTTCAATGTAATGGCCACAAGGTGTATGTGGTTTGAATGCATGGGTTCAATGTAAGGGGGGATAGATAAATTCAGGGGTGGTGATTACCTCCATAATGTCATCATCGTGATAGAAGATGGGGTGACTAGTGGAAGAAAGACCACCTGATGCGACGAAGCTACCTGACTCATCATCATGAGAAGAGAGGTTCAGATGCACATCGTCACAAGGGGTGACAGAAGAGTAAGCAGATAAAGGATCTACCGATGTTGAGCCCAGGGTGATCGCTGAAGGGAGGTTAGGCGAAACATTTGGGGAAGTATCCAAGGGGACTTCCACCGAGGGTCTCATGGATGATGATAGGTAGAAAATGGTGGATGAAGGCTGCGTCATCTTGACATCAAGAGGGGGAATTTAAATGGGAGCATTCATGTCCTCTAGTTTTACCGAAGCAAAATGCGCAAATAAGGGAGCGATTGACTCGTTGCACTTGGCCTTGAATTGGCGAACCACTTCCAAACAGGAGTGGTACTCTTCAAGGTGGGGAAAAAGGTGATTATAGTGGCCATGGAAGTCACACAAAGCACACGGGTGATTTTTGCACAAGGACTTGAGTTTAGGGACTGAATCCGGTATAGTGACATACACCTCTGGGATATTAGACTCTAGAAACGTCTCATTGACCATGGACTTAAGGTGAGGAAACTCTGGACAAGTATGGGTGGCGTGACCAACAAAATCACACAAAGCACACTGTATGGTATGCTTTGGAGTCCAAGGAGGGGCTGGGTTTTTCGGGGCAACCTTGTCCTTTGATTCCCCCTTGCAATCTTTTCCCTTCTTACCTAAAATGGTCGCAACAAGAGGTGGTGTCTGTGGAGGTGACTGAGGCATTATTGCTATGGGGGTCAAAGCAAGATAAGGTTTGGGTTGACCTGGTGAGGTAGCGGCTGGAGGATCAAGGTACCAGACGGGAATCCCAAGGGTCAAGTTAGGAAGAGAGAGGGTGGCCATGATAGGTGCTGTATAGACTCCTAGTGGGGGAGCTAGGAACGGTATCTGACCGAAGGGGTAATGGCCAAGTGGGACGACTCCTAAATGGTTGAGGCCTGGAGGAACCATTCCAGGAGGGTAAGGAGGCTCATGAGTACCAGCTGAAGGGCCAAGAGGAGGAGGTACAAAAGGCTGAATTGAAGGGATAGGAGGAGGCTGCGGAGGGCGAGGAGGCTGTTGACTAGCCAAGGCGGGCCGCTTGAGAGCAGCCCAAGAAGATTGCATCATGAAAAAATTCGATGAGCTGGGATCAGAGATAGGAGGAGTAAGACCAGGGAATGTACCAAGCAATGAGGAATCTTTGTAGACTCCAGGTGAAACACTGGTCCAAGGATCGACGGTTTGCTTACTGGCCACCAAAGAGATAGTGGACTTAGGGGAGGTCTGAGACTTCGGTTCGTAATATGTCAACTGGTCAATGGTGACTATATTTCTGTTATGAGGGAAATACATCTTGCGGTAGACTACGGAAGGGACAGATGACATCGCATAAGTGTAGCTACGACCCAATAGAATGTTGTAATCTAAGGGGGCATCTATGACTTCTACGTCAACGCAAACAGTCTTTCCCACAAGAGTAAAAGGACAATTGCGGAATAAGCCAATGGGCTGGGAGGCATGGCCATCCCACACTCGAAGAGTGATCGTGGAAGGAGCCAACTCAGGTGATCCGAGTTGCTTCCAAACCGAAGCATACATCACACAGGTGGATGCCCCCTCATGAATAATGCACTGGGAAACGTTGGTGTTCTAGATCTTGACTGGGATTTGGAAAGAGACGGAAGTTGGGAGAGGAGGATGCTCTGACCGGTCAACATCAAAGAGAATCAATCAATCATTGAAAGGATCTACAGTGCACACAGCAGATAGTAGAGCTTTTCGTTGTGAACTGCATGATTGGAGGAGTTCCAGCATTGAAATGGTAGCAGGAGATTGTGCCAGATCATCTACTATGCTATACGAATGGGAAGCTTTTCCAGAAGCATAATTTCGGCGTAGTGGTCCCTTAGGGATCTTGGTATGAACCTCCACCTTAGGCTGAGGGATCTTCAAGGGGCCATTAGGTGTCGAAAGAGGCTCTATAGAGACCGAAGGAGGTGGCTCGGGGACAAACGTAGTGGGAGGCTTGTTGTATTGACAGGACTGTGTCTGAAGATTGATTTCTACGGTTGGAGTTTTATGAGAGTTCATCATGAGAATTTGGTAATCAGAGGTACCAGATGGAAGAGGTTGAGTGGCCACCTGACCTTCACATGGTTGGGTAGCCACAAATCCTTGCTGAGGGAAAGGATCGGTAAGCATAGCCAGTTGACTAGGTGCATGACTGGGAGGAACGGAAGGGACAGCTTGTTGTCCTCTCAAACTTTCTTGTGACTCCCACAACTGCCACATCTGTGGAAAAATAGGACAATCATGCGTGTAATGACCATAAACAACACAACAAGAACATGGCTTGTTCATGGGAATGGGCTTGTCCTACTTCGGCTAATTGTCGTGTTGTTGGTTCGTAGTGTTAGGAGCATTACCATGATTAGGTCCAGTATTACTAGGGGCAGACTGATTTTGAGTGCCTTTCCTCTTCTTTTTGGAGGGAGGAGGATTAGTCACGCCCTTCTGTGCATACACCTGCCCCTGAGGGGGTGGTGGCTGCTATTGCGAAGGTTGAGAAGGCAAGGGAGGAGGAGGTGCTAATGCTAATGGAGCTGGAGCACCAGGATGTGGATACGGAAAATAAGGAGATTGGGTAACAGTGTGGTAAAAAGGAGGTTGGGAAAAAAGAGGAGGCATGCCGTATCCTGGATATGTGCTACTGGGAGGGGGAAAAGTTCAGGAGGTGTTGGCCCCACCTTGAGGAAATCCATAGCCCATGGGAGGTTGAGCATATGAATTAGAGAGAGCTCTAATGATACCGTCAGTGGCGTGAGATTCCCCCGGTGGGTTGGCACCACTGGGCCTGGGAAGATCAGGTAGAACGATATAAACATAACCCAATTGAGCGTAGATCAGGTCATTTTCTAATGCAATTTGGAGAGTGACTTCTTTGGTTTGAGGAAAGTGCGATGCGACATCTTTTCCGATAGGTGGAAAAAGAAATCTAAGGAACCAGTCCATGTAGACACGGTCTTCGAAAGTAGGAGCTCTACATAGGCTCTTTCTTCTCCGCCATTCCTGGACATGATCGGAAAGGTGGGTCGCAGATGATTGACATAAATATGTCAAGAGTTCGGTACCAGTGTCGTAACGAGGGGGAAGCTGGAAGTAAGACAAAAAAATCCTGGGCAAGATTCGCAAAGGTGGTATAAGAGGAAGGGGCCTAATCAACATACCACTTATGAGCTTCACTTGTAAGTGTTCGTTGGAACAACCGAAGAAGGACAGAGTCATCAGTAATGGATTTAGACGAACACCACATGTGGAAAGATCGAACATGATTTGAAGGATCTTCTCTAGCAAGGCCTTCAAACCTTGGGGTGTCGGAAGGGAGCTTCGTCGACATAGCAGGCCAACTAGCATCATGGTGTATAGGGTCGTTTATCAACAAGTCTAAATAGGGGAGGCTGAGGCTTGCCATGAAGGGGAGCAAGGGCACAGCTGAGGTAGTGCCTGTTGCGGTCCCACTAGTGGTATTCCCAGCATGAGGGTCGGGTTTACCACCAGCATTAGGTCCTGCACTAGACATGGTGAAGGTGACAGGGGGAAAACCGATGGTGGAACAATAAGGAGAACCCAATGGACCAGAAGAAGAGTTGGAGTAAGGACTCAGTGGAGGACTAACTCGAATCCTACGCGGAGGAGTAAGTCTTCCTACCGGAAACTGAGGACGAAGGCCAAACATTCTCTGGGATAAATGCCTTGGTGGCACAATGAAGACGACACAAACATGCACAAAGGAAAAAGAGACCGACAAGGGCAGGGAGTTGCAGGATCAACTGATTATAATGTCAAAACAAGGGCAGAGAGGTGTAGGATCAACTGATTTCAATGTTTTAGAATCTTTTCTTGGCGGTGTTAACCAAGCCCTTTTTCACTTAGGGTGTGTGTATGAAGTGTGTAAATTTTAATTTTTAAACCCAGACGTTTGTAGATAAAAATAAAAATTTTGTTCTATAGATGCAAATAAACCTACAAATGACAAGATATAAGCCTGCAAAAACAGAAAAATAAACAGCTAACAAAGCAATAATCTAAACCCAAGGAGGCGGGCCTCTCAACAAATAGTCTATAAGCGAATAAAAAACTAATCAAAACACACTAAATATCCAATAGATCTAAGGTCATGAGGGACAGGGATCTAAAGGACAAATCTGTTGGAAATTGATGTAGAAAAAAGCAACAAATCAGAGGAAAATGTGATGTAAATGAGGTGGTGAAAGGCTATCTCCTGGAGGGAAACGGAGTGAACCCTAGAGGAAAACCCAAAAAAATATAAAAGAGGTGATTTGGATGGATAACAAGCTGATATGAAGTGGATCTGAAGGTGAGGTATCAAATCTAAAAAATGGCTGAAGACTCTGAAATTTCAGACAACCTGCAACAGCAAAAACTCTTCCACAAAAAGTGGAGGGTACTGAAGCCTGAGGGGGAAGGTTCCCACTTAATTGAGAAAAATAGAACAAGTACAGGTCCAAAATTGACAGAGACAGAGGTTAAACAACCCTGAATAGAGGCTCAGACAAACCCATAAAACTTTCAGAAAAATCCTTGCAGAAAATCCAAGTCGCAGTTTCTAACCTATTTTTGCACTGATTCCTACTTCCTGAAGCTCCAGGTCGCAGTTTTGGGCCAAAAAGTGCGACCTGCACTTCTGACACTCTCGGCGGCAGATTTCAGAAAAACTTGTCGTCTCAACTGCGGCTAATGTCTGTCACCTGCGCAATACGTCCGAAAACACACGGAAGTTAGAATTTTTAGCGTTTTAGGGTTTTATAGGTTAAAAACAACATCAAGAAAATAAAAAACAAGGGGCTAAAGAGAAATCCTAGGGTTTGAAGTAGCTAGATATGCAAGGATCAGAAAAACTATAGCGGTCATAATTGTAAACCCATGTGGAGTTGCTGGTTGTTAGTATGAATCTTAATTCCAAGCGTACGAAAAAAGACCACTTTAGTTGTGCATAACCAACAGCCCTAACAGCAGATATTACTGCCAATATCTTCATATCTATAGTTAGGTGATAAAGATAAATGCTGGAAAAATCTAGATTTATGCAATAGAAGACATTAAACAGTATGAAAAATAAGATTTACTCCATGCATCCAATAGACAAGACAAGAATATGTTGAATGAATTTTGTATTAAGGGCACCTGGGAGGAAAACACCAGAGGGTGTTCCCAGTTCTCCCCAATGGGATGGGTTATTGTAATTCCTCAGCACTTTAGATCTAAAATTCCTCTCTCTTGATGGTGTAGAAAACCCCAGACAAAAATGGTAGCAAAATATGACTATGATGGTGGATCAATAATTAGACCAAAAGTATAGATCGAGAGTGATCTTTAGGCAACAAAAGTTGGTAAATGAATTGGAAAACCCTTTTCTTTATAACAAAATATTGAGTTAGTCTAGATATTGGTGCATAATTAAAATACTATTAACCAAATCAAGATCCAACTTTTATGGAATATTTTATTATATTTGTTGGAGGGAAAAGGAATTTGACTTGGGTCAAATCCCTTTATTTGTAAATAATAAATAAATAAATGATTTATTTATCATTTTAAGGATGTGGTTGAATAATAATCAAATAAATAATGATTTATTTAATTACTTAAGGGTGATTTAGTCATATTCATTAAAGAATATTATTTAAATAAGTTTTAAATAATTATTCTTAGGAAATAAGAAGATAAATAATGATTTATCTAATTAATTTCCCTATTTTGGGTTAAATATAACCAGGAATATTAATTAAATTGCTATTTAACTAATTATTCCTTGAGGAGAATCAAACAAATGTAGATTTATTTAATATTTCCTCACGGGGTTTCCTGTTTAGACCATAAACAACTTAATAAAGGTGCTTTAATAGGTTATTTTTCATAGTGAATGTAATTTTACTTAGGGTAAAATTGGTCTTACATGGTGTACTTGGGTCCATCTAATAACAATGGGTTAGATGACCAAAAAATGGTGTAACAGCCACATTGTAATCCTAGTGGGGCCACAATGTAATCCTAGCTAACCTAACCATAATAATGTAAGGGCACATTAATAACAATATGGGGGTTACAGGGGTACAACAATAACAATAAGGGGGTCTACACTAACATAATAAGGGACTACACTAGTAATATAGGGACCTAACATGCCCCTCTCCTTCAAACAAGTGTTGTCCTCAACGCTTGATTATTTCTTGATGCTTCTGTATAAAATTCTCATCCTCCCATGTGGAATCTTCTACAAGAAAGTTTTGCCACTTGCTGAGATAATATGAAATTGATTGTACTTGTCGATTTCTTGTTTCTGTGACTGCTTTAGAACTTATTTCGATGTGATGTTGATCTTCCGGTTGTTTCATTTGATTTTGCACCAAAGTTAGGTTATCCTTTGAGAGTTGGAGAACTTGTTGTCATGCTCGATGTGATATTCCACTACTTTATCATCTATAATATATTTTATTTGATCCTTAAAACAATCCAACTTAGCCTCCATTTCTACTTTTAAACCATCTATGTCATCTTTTGTTGCTCTTCGTAAGATCGAAATTTTTTTCACATGGTATCGTAATTTTGATATCTCATACTCCAATTCTTCCTCTTCATGCATCATAGTATAGCTTTTTGAGGGCTTAACGGGTATGGAATTATTTTTTGGAGGCATTATAGAACCCATTACTAATAAAAATTCTTCAATATGCCCTTGGAATCACTTCAAACTACTTTTTCAAACAAACATTATACAATTTTAAAATCTATATATTCAAACACACCTTTTTCTTGCTTTTGAGTATCTATTTATTGAAACTGAATTATCTCTGTGATTTCAAATCTTCAATATGTAAAATTTGGCCCTGAAGTAGCACTCTAAATCTTCTTTCGAATGCCACAGGTCTGACCTGATTTGGATTCTTCATGAAAAAGTTATGTCCAATCTTCCACAATGACCTAATTATGGACTGGTTCAGTAGAGCGAACTTGTACGACTTACCATGTAATATTCCAAATTCAGAACAGCTAGCAAGGCATGACTGGAAAACGCATTTTCCAATATATAAAGCCTCTTTATCGTGAATAATGATGCTCCCAAAGGCTTTAATTTTCCCTCATATCCCTGTAGAATGTCCCTTTTCATCCCTTCTTCCCTTTGTCAAAATTCCCCTTTTTTTGTACCCCCAAATCCCTCCCCTCGTCCTCCAAAATCATCCTAAAATACCCTTTAAACCTTCCAAATACACTTTGTTTGGTTTAATTCCACTTCATCCCCCTATCGTTACCCATTTGGCTTTTAATTTCATTGAAATGGGCCAAAAATCATGTTTTCTATGTAATTGAGCCTCAGCCCCTTTCGACCTAGTCCCCTGTACATTTCCCCTCTGTTGGGGTTCCCATGTTTTGGCCAGGTTGACAAGACCAAAAGATGAGACAACATAGAACCACTTTCAGACCTTAGGATCTAGCCCTCCTAGGTCTAGAGAGGGATCTCTCTATGATAGTCAAAGGTTTTATGTCTTTGAAGCTTAAATGTTAAGGTTTTAGGCTAGTTATAGGTATAGGGTTTGTTTGTTTGATTGTTTATGTTGGTTGTTGGGAATCAGGAAGGAAAGGTCCAATATAAGACAAGGATGAGCAACGAGGAAACTAGGCAAAGATAGATAACTCAGGGAACATCAAGGCCATTGGGCAATGGAGTCAGGAAAGGATTTACTTGTGTTCAATGTGAAAGCTTTCAGTTGGGCTAGTCATCTAGAGCATTTGGATCTTAAAGATGGTTGATGGAATGGAACATTAAGGACTGAAAGTGAAAGGAGGAGAGACAACCAGATTTCTGCCTATAGATCAGGTCAGAGGTCATTTAACTCCAGACCTGCTTGGGCATACTCAGAGGTAGCTCTCAAAGAAGGACAAAGGGGTTGCTTATAGATCGGACCAGAGGTCATTTAACTCCAGGTCTGCTTTAGCAACTCCAAGGAAAAACAAGGATAAGTTTAACAGAAGGGATCTTAGAAAGGTTTAATGAGATGGAAAGATCCCAGCAAGGCAGAGACAGGGTTCTAGACCTCCCATTGTTCTCAAATCATCTAACTAAATCCTAACAAGAACATCTAAACATAGATTTCATTAATTCATACATCAGAGAGCAGGAAATGACATCCAATACACTGGTTAAATCAATTGAAATCAGTATTCAGATACACATATAAGCAGAAAACATAAAAGGCTAGGAGAGTAGCAACATAAGGTACCTATCAAGGGTAAATCTTATGCCAAACTTCTGATGCGAGCTTGAAGAAACGCAATGAAATGAAAGCAAGTCAATCACAAATACAAAGGAGGGAAAACATCACCAGCTGCTTTAGATCAGTATCCAAAGAAATGTGCTTGTCATATTAAAAACAACACCAATCAGGTACATCAATGCCCACAGCTTGAACATTCAGTCTTAATACATCCAATCTCAGCCTATCTTACAATATTACACAGAGAACTTATCTCAAGAGAAACTGCTTGCACCTCTCTGCTATCTCAGCAACCACCTTTACAACAATTTTCTCATAGCTTTTATAGCTGAAAAAGAGCAGAGGAAGTATGTAGAACACTAAATATAACATTAAACTCAGAAAAGAAGGGGAGGGCCGAAGCCCATTCTGTTTTAAACTCTGAGCATTAAATTTCGGCACTCTTTGGAGAAAAGAACGATCTTCGTCAGGCTTCATTGATTCCAGATAAATCTCTGATGCATTCTGGTTCGTTGTACTTTGTGGTACCCTTGGTGAATAAATAAAATGGCAATGAAAAATGGAATGGTCCACCATACTTGAGCAACAAATGCTCTGATATCCTTGGACTGCGTTCCGAGCGGGGATCTCCTCTGGAGCACGGCATATAATCGAACAATATGGGCAATCCGTCCTTCTTCGGAAGAAGACATTCTGCTGGCGTGGAAACCCGCCCTTTAAATTCCTTACCTCTGTCAATGGAAAACTTACTGCTGCATCCATACTGTGTAGTTATGGCAGTGTTCCAACTCTTGTACTCTGCAGAAACTCACAACTGTGTGTAGACAATCAATGCAATGGAAGACTGGTGGAGCGAAGGGCGAAAAATATGATAGCGCGGTGGCAGAAAGGTGGCTTTCACTAAAAAATGGTGACAAAATGTAATGAACTGGTGAAGACTCATGAATAATAGGGTTTGATGGCAGAATGCGGCACAGACCATTAGATCGCGGCCTGGGAGCGAAGATCAACGGCGGGGGTCGAGCAGCGAAATGAGATACGAAAGTGGGCGGAACAACCGTGAAACATAAGACTTTAGACTTCGAACAAAATACAAAGAAGTGTAAAGGGAATGTAGTGAAATGAGATGAGGTGGGACCCAGCCGGAGGCGGATGGTGATCATATCTCAACCGTTAGATCTTAGACCCAATGGACGGTCAAGGCTTAGTCGGAGAATCGCAATCACGATAGACGAGAGGGACGTACACTTATAGCTTCTGATTGCGATCGAGGAAGGGGAAGAGATTGGGAAGTGCAAGGCGACTGGCGGGGTGCGACGAAGTGCCAACCATCTGATTTGGAGGCTGACTGATGGCGGAGGAGAAATCAGGAGAGGCGAAGGGTCGCGCATCTGGAAAATGCGATTATGCGATCGGGTGGATCGGATGGTGCGATGAAATGGTGGCGCAATTAATCGCATCGCAAACATATGCGACGCGATCAATCGCATCGCAAATATTTGCGATGGGAGCGATGTGCGATATTGCGATTAGCACCTTTAAGGGGTAGCGCTCGGTCATAGCGCTCGGCTACATGGGGAAATAGCTAAAGGGGCTAAGCCCTATTACAAAGTGGAGAATGGGTTTTGGCCCATTTTAATGCATTTTAAGGCCAAGGAGGAGTAACGATAGAGGGAATAAGGGGGAATTTGGCTAAGCAGAGGGTAGAGGAAGGATATAAAGGGGATTTGGGAGGATTGAGAGGGTAAAAAAGGGAAGTAGAAGGGGGAACAAAGGGGAATGGACTAAGAAGGGGAGGAGGCCCTTTGGGAATTTCTTCACAAATAGAGAGGCTTGCAATGGGAATCAGCAGAGGGAAATTTATCAAAGGACACCAGGCACAAAGAGGCTTCAAGGATGATGTGTTTTTAGAGGAAATGCATTCCTTGAAGGCTCAAAAACATTTTAGCCCCCTATTTGCTTGTCAAAAATTTCATAGGGGGGCTAACAGTGGCTCCACATGGGGATGGCTTCTTCTTGAAGGAGTCAAGAAACCAGAAATAATCTTTGGAGTAGGCCAGACGCCTGCTGCTTGGCACATCCCTTTCTTTGATCAGCTACCACAATATGAATATGTTACATTAGTAGAAACATTTCTCCCAATCAAACTACCTACCCAAACTACAGTCCTAGCATTTTTTCTCATATTAGGGTGCACTTGAGCTAGCGAACCCTTTACATTTTATTTTTGAAAAAAAACAACCAATTCTAAATCTACCCTTATTGCTCCATGAGACCAGATTAGACTGTTGGCCTCATATGTTTCTCTACCTAATCTACTACCTGTTGAGATTAAATTGTCCAACAGGTTTCTTCTCCTACATTCTAAAACAGAAATTGAAAAACAGTCAAGCTAGGATTAGACTGTCTGACTTGCTGGACTGAAAACTTGTAGAAAACTGCAAACAAAACTGTGAAGGCAAGAAATCTGCAATTTGAAATATCCTTCTCTATTTGTGACTCAGATTTTGAGCATATTAGAGTCACCTCTCCTTCTTCATTTTCAGCTCTTTTTTCAGGCATGTTAGAGCTGATTCTTCCTTTTCCTTTGCTGGTCCATATTTTGAGCATGTTAGGACCAGCTGTCTTCTCTTCTTTTTGGAAACATTTTCTCTATTTTCTTGAAAGTAAAACTGCAATGGTATGTACAATGGAAATGGAACTGGAAATGAAAATTAGCAGAAGTAGTGTTTGAGCATCCTGCCATTGACAGGACCCCCAAACAGCTCTGTACCATCAGGTTCTTGTAGAAAAAAAGCATTTGGACCCACGGTGGCCTGGATGAAAAATGGACCTTGCCACAAGCTGTCAAACTTTCCATGTTTACCTTTGTCCTCCCTTCTTGAATCCCATTTCAGAACCTTGTCACCAATTTTGAAGTATGAAGCTTTGGTTCTTTTGTCGAACTGCCTCTTTATGTTTTCCTGAACTCTGACAGCTCTGCTATACACCTACTCCCTTGTTTGCTGAAGATGGATTGTTTCATTTATTCTCCTTATCATGCTGTCTTCCTCTGATTGGATCTCCTGGACCAGTTTGATCACTGGAACTCCAAGGCTTGTAGGGAATACTGCCTCTGTCCCATAAACTAGCTGGAATGGTGACATGCCAATAGATTTCTTTGTAGTGAGCCTGTCGGCCCACAAAGCATGTATCAACTTTTTATGCCATGACTTTTTGTTCTCTTCCAGCAGCTTCTTAATGATTGTAACCAGAATTTTATTTGATGATTCAGCCAAGCCATTACCCTGGGGGTAATAGGCAGTTGAATGACCAAGTGTTATTCCGTACCTGTGACAGAAATCAACCATTCTCTTGGACCCGAAAGCAGCAGCATTGTCAGTTATTATTTTCCTTGGACAGCTAAACCGAGATAGGATGAAGTCTTCTAGGAACCTAATGATGACAGAATCAGTGGCATTCCTAGTGGGTATGGCTTCTATCCATTTAGTGAAGTAATCTGTGGCAGTCAGGATCCACTTGTGTTTTCCTGAAGAGGCTGGATGAATTTCCCCTATAAAGTCTAGACCCCATTGCAGAAAGGGACCTTCAATAGTGATGGGTTGTAGAGGAAGGGGGAGGTGTTTTCTTTTACCTTCAAAGATCTGACATTTGTGGCAAGTGGTTACCATTTTATGGACATCATTAAACAGTGTAGGCCAATAATAACCAGCCCTGAGTATCTTATTTTTTGTGGCTTTCCAACTCAGGTGACCCCCACACTCCCTGACATGGAATTCTTGTTTAATTCTTTCAGCTTCAGGTCCATACAAGCATTTCAGCAACAGGCCATTTAGATTTTTCCAGTATAGATTCTCATTCAAAATGCAGTAATTTCTAGCTTTGAGTTTTATGAATCTGGCCTTGGTTTTGGATAGTTCTGGAGGGGCATTGAGGTTGGTGAGCACGTAAAGGATATTAGTATACCAAGGGGAGTTTCAAAACTACTCCTCAACAGCTGGATGGAGCAATCCTTCCTGCTCATCTAAGGCATTTATCATATTAATGCCAAGGGCTTGCAAGTTTGATTCGACCATTAACTGGGCCAGGCCTTGACCTTTGATCAGTTTGGTGGGATTTATTTCAAGGTCGTATTCTAAGATTGTAGCAATCCATTTGCCCCTTTTCCCGTCGGGATCCTGGGACAAGATATCTTTGACCACTATATTCGGTACATAAGCAATGGTGTGAGAATGCAGAATGTACACCCTAAAGTCTTTTAAGGCCTTAATCAGGGCATAGGCCTGCTTTTCCATGATGTTGTACTTTAAGGGTGCATCTCTTAAGGATTTACTGAAGAAAGCTATAGGCTGTTCATTACCTTTTGAATTTTTCTGCAGTAAGACTACAACCACGATGTGTTGGGAGGCAAATGAAAAAATCAGAAAATCTTTCGAGAAATCAGGGCTAATCAGCACAGGAGCCTGCGTGAGTGCAATTTTACAGATTCGAAAGATTTTTTGGCTCTTATAGTCCATTTAATTCATGCACCTTTCTTTAGCATGTCAATCATAGTCCTAAGGTGCTCCGCAAGGTTGGGAATGAGTCTCCTAAGGAAATTGATCTTCCCAATGAAGGACTGTAACTCCTTGATGTTTCTTGGGTGTGTGATTTGGAGTATTCCCTCAACTCTCTATGGGTCTATCCTAATCCCTTTCTCAGAAATAATGTGAACAAGAAGTTTACCTTCTTGCAGCCCAAACACAGTTTTCTTAGGATTTAAAGACAGACCATACCTTCTACATTTTTCGAAAACTTTCCTCAGATGTTTCAGGTGTTCTTCTTCAGTTTTGGAAAAGACAGTCAAGTCATCTAAATAGATAACTATGAAGTGCCCTATCTCCTATGAGAAAGCTATGTCCATTTCTCTCTGGAAGGTGGCGCCAGCATTCATCAATCCAAAGGGCATTTTCACATACATGAAAGTGCCCCATGGGGTGGTAAATGTTGTTTTGAGTTGATCTTCTGGGAGTACCAATATTTGGTTATATCCTGAAAAACCATCAAGAAGTGAGATTCTCTTGGAGCCCACTACCTTCTGTAAGATGTTTTCCATTCTAGGAAAGGGGTAGTTGTCTTTCAGGGAGGCTCTGTTAAGATTTCTGAAGTCTATGCACAGTCTGATTTCTCCTATTTTCTTCCTTACAGCCACTAAGTTTGACACCCAATCAGAAAACCTCACAGGAACTATTATGCCCGCATCATACATCTTTTTAATCTCTTTCTCAACTGCAGGCAATTGTTTCGGATTGATCCTACAGAGTTTCTGTCTGAAAGGCTTCTGATTTTCCTTCAAAGGTATCTTGTGTTGTATGATATTGGTGTCATAGGCCTTTAAGTATTCATAACTCCATGCAAACACATCAATGAATTCTTTAAACAGCTCGATGTATCTTTTCTTCATGTTTGCAGGTACATACTTAGCTAGTTTAATCATTCTGGGTTTGTCTTCAGTGCCTATGTTGCATTCTTCAACATCAGAGTCTGCATGTTCTATAGTGGGCCTTTTCACTACATCGTCAAAATCAAATAGGTCCTCTAAGGGTGCTAGGCCTTTGGGTATGTTCTTGTCTTTGGCCTGCAGCACTTCGACTTCTACACTATCTGCGTTTTCACGTTTGATGGTTGGAATTCCAGTTTCTTCAGAAAAGGCGTTTATTTATATATTACAAGGTGTTTCTTGTTCATCTGGGGGATCCTCACTTGGGCAGTTGTCATCGGATTTTGAGTCTAAATCAGAGAATTCAAACTCATTTCTGCCCACCATAAAATCTTCAATCTGTTTGTCTCCTTCAAAGACCTGTCAATATTTTTCGTTGTCTGGCACTGCAGGTCTGAACTTGGTCTGAATGACGATTTGTTGGTCAGCTGGAGTCTTAGGATATGAACTAGCTAGACAAGCTAATCCATTTGCAATGACATTTTGACTCCTAGGAACAAACAATAATTCATATTCCATAAACGTTTTCAATAAGTCCATTGTGTCATTCCTATATGCTCTTAATCGGGGATGTTTTGCTGCGTACTCACCATTCACTTGTTTGATCACTAACTCAGAATCTCCGTGCACAGTTATCCTACGGGCCCCTAATTTTTTCAATAGGTTTAAGCCAAGAATAAGGGCCTCATACTCTGCAGTGTTATTTGTACATTTGAAATGCAGATTCACGGCATGGCTCTCTGCATGATCATTTTCTGCGTTACGTAGCCACACCCCTGCTCCATCAGTTTGCCTAGTACAGGACCCGTCGAAATTCATTTCCCATAGGGGTTCGCTAGTATGTTGCACTGTGGGGTCTATACTAGGTTGTGGGTCGTCTTGTTCTTCGCGTGGTGTGTCAGTTTGAGGAGGGTGACTAACAGGCTGACTGCATTGTGTTTCTGGTTCGTCCTAAGTTAGGCTTCCACCGCATATTCTGTAGGTTTCACTGTTGTTCTCTTCTTCGATTTACTCTAAAGCGGCCATTATGCTCAGGTCTATGCTTTGGCCTCTATGTTTGTACCCGTGTTTTCAGGTGCTGACTCCTCCAAGGATTCATCATTACAAAGGATGAAGGAGTCGAGATCCATATGTACAGAGTATAAAGGAGAGTTTTCAGGCTTCTCGGGGCTACTGACCAGGAATTTCATCTGAGACTCTCTATATAGTCTTCTTAGTTGGCCAAAGATAGGGACAGTGGCATATGAGCCATCCATCTGCATTGTTCCTTGCATCTTGGCTCCCCATGATCTTGATAACAACATTCCATACTTGGGTGGCACATCTGCCACCACCACATCCATGACCATACACTTAGCAGGAATCTGGGTCAAACTCACACATAAGTCTTTGATTAGTCCAAGGCATTTTACCCTGCTAGAGTCAAATGAGTATAAGTCTTTGTAGGGTCTGGTGATCTCTAGGCCTAACCTTTCCATCACTACCTTAGGCATTAGATTTCGTGATGCTCCAGAGTCATGCATGGCATTATGAAGGATCTTGTCATGAATGTTGAGACTGACATAAAAAGGTGGAACTACCCCTTCCTGAAACTTTCCCTCAATCTTTGGACCAAACAGAAGAGAAGTTTGGTAATCACTGAGATTCACAGTATCATTGTTTTCCCCTAGATTCAATGCTTTCAAAATTTGGCCTTTATATACATTCTGAGTGGCGAGCTCAGATAATGGTACAGATATTTTGATTTTTACAATCTCACTTTCAAGATTGAAAGTGGACTGGATCTTTGTAACGCTCATTTCTGTTTTATTTGCTACTGCTTTAGTAGTTGAATCAGTTTGTGATTTTCACTATGTATAGGGTCAGGAATCGTTTCATCAGGGGCACTAACTGCAGTGCTAGTGCTGCTGGTGAGTTCACTTTGTTTTTCAGTGTCTTGGTTGTCCTTTTCTTTGCTTTTCCCTGAAATTTCAGCTGTTGTTTTACTATTTTCAGTAGTCACTTTAGAGGATTTATCATGCCTTTTCTTGATGGTAACCTCAGGAGCTTTGGGTTTGGAAGTGTCTTGATTCTTTTTGCTCCTAATTTCATATTGTTCTCTGACCTGCATCATGGCATTTTCAAATCCTAATCTGTAATCCTCAGTTTCTAACCGTTCCTCATCCCAGTATGAAGGTGAGGGTTGGTCTTCTCCTGAATCACAGTTAAGGACTGAGTCTTCTGTTTCAAACATGTTTATTGTATTCCCTTCAGACTCTTCTATGATTCCCTCATCTTCATCTAAAAATTCTTCTTGGAATGGGGGAATTACTTGTTGATCTGACTCTCTCTGTCTGTTGGGAGAATTGTTGTTTCTTCTAAAGTTTTGGTTCTGATTTTGGTTCTAGTTTCTGTTCTGATTGCTAACTGT
This sequence comes from Pinus albicaulis, assembly GCA_034641835.2. NCBI lineage: Eukaryota > Viridiplantae > Streptophyta > Pinopsida > Pinales > Pinaceae > Pinus > Pinus albicaulis. The sequence goes on along the minus strand of CM076579.1, from coordinate 1,264,963,396 downwards.
GAAAACCATATTTTCCATCATTTGCTGAAGCTTATCCACATTTTTAGATATTCTGTCATAGTTTGGATCAAATGTGGAGGCTACATTGTCATCCCTATAGGTTACCCTCCTCTCAGACCTCAATCTTGCCCTTTTCTCGATCAAGTTGGCCTCTATGTTTACAGCCCCTTTCTGCATGTCTTCCAATGTGGTGTATTCTTTATCCCTAAGCTCATAGGCCATGTCAGCATCAAGCCCATTAGGGTATTTTGTTAGGGCCATACCTTGTGAAGGTTTCATATGTGGAGGGAGGGCATTGTAAATGCTGTTAAATCTTGTTGTGTAATCGTGGACACTCTCTCCTGCATTCCTTTTTAGGCTCATGTATTCAACTAGGAGTTGGCGAGGATATTCCCTAGTCTCCCATTTGTTTATGAAGGTCTGATATAACGCAGGGAGATCTTGGATACTGCCGTGAGGTAAACCCTTAAACCATTTCTTTACATCACCTCCTAGGCTTTGGGCAAAGATTCTCATTTTGACTAATTCATCGTCGATCTCCATGTAATCAAAAGAATCCTCCATTTTATCTACATGTTGCTGAGCTGTTATGGACTCTTTTGCAGTAAAGTGTGGGATTTTGACTGATAATCATTGGGTAAGGGTAACATAGGCTGAGGTAAAACTAGAGGTGCATACCAAGCTGCCATGACGATATTCTGATGAGGTAAAGGATTAACTTGCGCAGCTGGTATAAGGATGACAGGGATGTTAAGACAAGCAGAAGTCTGTTGAGATGATCTAGGGTGAGAGAGCCCCAAGTTTTGAATGAAGTGGATATCAGGTGGTGTAGATGGAGGGGTTCCTCCATCCCTAGTGTGTTTACCACTGCTAGATGGTGTGCTGTGAAGCTCGGGGCCTGGCTGGTCTAGATGGCTGAATGACCTAGTTCTAGGTAATATGTTAGGTGGGTCTAGGTCAAGGAGAAAATGTGATAGAGCTGTTAAGTCTTCTGGTGCAGAATTAGCTCTATGAATGTGACTGGAAATAGTTGGTCTTTTAGGTGTAGGAGCTCCCTTGAGGATACTCTCCGGATTTTCAACTATTTCAGGTGGGTCAGGGTTGGGATAAGCTCTTGTGTGAATGGTTCTGAAAGCCAGAATGTTGTTTCCTAGCCCAGTAGATTAACCCTACTTGTTACTTCTATTTGTTGTTTCAAAGGCTGGTCTCCCGGTGGAGTCTAATGTGAAACCAAGTTAATCAGCAGGCCTACTGATCACCAGTGGTGTCTTTTCGCTTAGGAACAATGGAGTCGCTAGGTGGAAGGTTTAGGGTATGTCAAAGGGGTTACACTGTCCACCATAGTGCTCGGGCACTATCACCTCTTCAAGAATAACCTCAGAACACAACACACTCTCACCAGAGATCGACTGGGAGGGAATTTACCAGATATGTCACCTCAGGGGATGGTCAGGCTGGCCTTCCGGGCTACGTCTAAGAGTGTGATGGACCTTTCGAAAATGGAGAGTCGATTCAGAAAGGGTGACTTCTTGCCAACCTACCAAAGTTCTAAGTCTCAGAGTCTTTAAAAATGTTTAAGGTGAAATGCATGATTTTCCCCGATTAAGGTGTATTATGTTTGGGGGTTCCCATGTTTTGGCCAGGTTGACAAGACCAAAAGATGAGACAACACAAAACCACTTTCAGACCTTAGGATCTAGCCCTCCTAGGTCCAGAAAGGGATCTCTCTATGATAGTCAAAGGTTTTATGTCTTTGAAGCCCAGATTTTGAGGTTTTAGGCTATTTATAGGCACAGGGTTCGTTCGATTGTTTATGTTTGGTTGTTGGGAATCAGGAAAGAAGGGTCCAACATAAGACAAGGATGAGCAAAGAGGAAACTAGACAAAGATAGATAACTCAGGGATCATCAAGACCATTGGGAAATGGAGTCAAGAAAGGGTTTACTTGTGTTCAATGTGCAAGCTTTCAATTGGGCTAGTTATCTAGAGCATTTGGATCTTAAAGGGACGTTGATGGAATGGAACATTAAGGACTGAAAGTGAAAGAAGGAAAGACAAACAAATTTCTGCCTATAGATTAGGTCGGAGGTCATTTAACTCCAGACCTGCTTGGGCATACTCAAAGGCAGCTCCCAAAGAAGGACAAAGGGGCTGCTTATAGATTGGACCAGAGGTCATTTAACTCCAGGTCTGCTTTAGCAACTCCAAGGAAAAACAAGGGCAAGCTTGACAGAAGGGATCTTAGAAAGGTTTAATGAGATGGAAAGATCCTAGTGAGGCAGAGACAGGGTTCTAGACCTCCCAATGTTCTCAACTCATCTAACTAAATCCTAACAAGAACATCTAAACATAGACCTCATTAATTCGTACATAAGAGAGTAGGCAATGACATCCACTACACTGGTTAAATCAATTGAAAGTGAAATTAGTATTGGTCTACTTGTAAGTAAAGAAAACATAAAAGAGGCAGAGGAGAAACTGAGTTGTTAAGGCCTATCAAGTTGAAATACCAGGCCCGGAAAATTTCTGATGCGAGCCAGTATAAATGGAATGAAATGAATTAAAACACAGAGATAGGAAAACATCAGCAATTTACAACCCGGATCGAGTATCAAAAATGTGCTTGTCATATTAAAAACAACACCAATCAGGTACATCAATGCCCACAGCTTGAATATTCAGTCTGAATACATCCAATCTCAGCCTATCTTACAATATTACACAGAGAACTTATCTCAAGAGAAACTGCTTGCACCTCTCTGCTATCTCATCAACCACTTTTACAACAATTTTCTCATAGTTTTTATAGCTGAAAAAGAGCAGAGGAAGTAGGTAGAACACTAAATATAACATTAAACTCAGAAAAGAAGGGGAGGGCCGAAGCCCATTCTGTTTTAAACTCTGAGCATTAAATCTCGGCACTCTTTGGAGAAAAGAACGATTTTCGTCAGGCTTCATTGATTCCAGATAAATCTCTGATGCATTCTGGTTCGTTGTACTTTGTGGTACCCTTGGTGAATAAACAAAACAGAAATGAAAAACGGAATGGTCCGCCATACTTGAGCAACAAATTCTCTGATATCCTTGGACTTCGTTCCGAGCGGGGATCTCCTCTGGAGCACAGCATATAATCGAATAGTATGGGCAATCCTTCCTTCTTCGGAAGAAGACATTCTGCTGGCGTGGAAACCCGTCCTTTAAATTCCTTGCCTCTGTCAGTGGAAAACTTACTGCTGCATCCATACTGTGTAGTTATGGCAGTGTTCCAACTCTTGTACTCTACAGAAACTCACAACTGTGTGTAGACAATCAATGCAATGGAAGACTGGTGGAGCGAAGGGCGAAAATTATGGTATCGCGGCGGCAGAAAGGTGGCTTTCACTAAACAATGGTGACAAAATGTAATGAACTGGTGAAGACTCACGAATAATAGGGTTTGATGGCAGAATGCGGCGCAGACCGTTAGATCGCGGCCTGGGAGCGAAGATCAACGGCGGGGGTCGAGCAGTGGAATGATATACGAAAGTGGGCGGAACAACCGTGAAACATAAGACTTTAGACTTCGAACAAAATACAAAGAAGTGTGAAGGGAATGAAGTGAAATGCGATGAGGTGGGACCTAGCTGGAGGCGGATGGCGATTAGATCTCAACCGTTAGATCTTATACCCAATGGACGGTCAAGGCTTAGTTGGAGAATCACAATCGCGATAGATGAGAGGGACGCACACTTATAGCTTCTGATTGCAATTGAGGAAGGGGAAGCGATTGGGAAGTACGAGGTGACTGGCAGGGTGCGACGAAGCGCCAACCGTCCGATTTGGAGGCTGACCAACGGCGGAGGAGCAATCGGGAGAGGCGAAGGGTCGCGCTTCTGGAAAATGCGATTATGCGATCAGGCGGATCGGATGGTGCGATGAAATGGTGGCGCGATTAATCGCATCACAAACATATGCGACACGATCAATCGCATCGCAAATATTTGCGATGGATAATTGGAATGCTAAAACAAAAATGCGATGGAAGTGATGTGCGATATTGCGATTAGCACCTTTAAGGGGTAGCGCTCGGTCATAACGCTCGACTACATGGGGAAATAGCTAAAGGGGCTGGCGGAAAGGGGCTAAGCCCTATTACAAAGTGGAGAATGGGTTTTGGCCCGTTTTAATGCATTTTAAGGCCAAGGAGGAGTAACGATAGAGGGAATAAGGGGGAATTTGGCTAAGCAGAGGGTAGAGGAAGGATATAAAGGGGATTTGGGAGGATTGAGAGGGTACAAAAGGGAAGTAGAAGGGGGGACAAAGGGGAATGGACTAAGAAGGGGAGGAGGCCCTTTGGGAATTTCTTCACAAACAGAGAGGCTTGCAACGGGGATCAGCAGAGGAAAATTTATCAAAGGACACCAGGCACAAAGAGGCTTCAAGGATGATGTGTTTTCAGAGGAAATGCATTCCTTGAAGGCTCAAAAACATTTTAGCCCCCTATTTGCTTGTCAAAAATTTCATAGGGGGGCTAACACCCTCACAGAACCCAGTGCTATTACCGAGCGCTAGCCCCGAAGGCGCTTTTCGCATTTTTTCATCGGGCACGTTTGCAGTCGTTGATCTTCACAGAATGGACGGTGATCGCTGCCCCCCGCAGCCTCTGTCGTTTTTCTCGCTCACCGCCCGATCGAAGATCCACCGTTCATTTAAATTGCGATCAACGGTCTGTAATCCCCCGTCTCGATGGTCCCCACAACGCACTATTTCAAAACCACCTGGTTTCTATTGCATCGCCTTCAGGCGAGGGGCGGTATTTTCTGATCGCGGAGCGATTCCATACATGTTCCGACGTGTGGCACCGGTACAGATGGAAAACCACTCTCCCATCGCGCGTTAAATTTCATCCGTGGACACGCAACGATATGCATATCAGCCATCCGATCCAGAGCCCTCCATCCAACGGTGATCGATCCATGAAGCTGCGCACGCGATAGCCCATAGCTGCTGTACCCCTGGCCCACTGTCCACTACCTTCCAATGCATTTTATATCATTGATCTCCGCCGAGATCGGACGGTCCAGATTCAATCACACGTCCGCCATTGACCCGGGCCCGCCACATCATTCATCCACGTATCTTCATCGTTTTTCTCGCCCGTCCCTTTTATATCCATTCAAAGATTAAAATTTTAATTTTTTTTACATTAAACGTCTGCCCGACACCTTCCACTGTTTTTCGCCAACCTTCACGAGAGCATTTCTCCACCGTTCCTCTGCATTTTGTTTCGCCATTTCTCCATAGTTCCACTATCATCCTCGCAGTTTTCCACATCATCCCACCCCCGTACATGTTTTTCGTAACAGGTTTTCATGTTTTGCAGGGTTACCAACATTGAATGGCCGCCATGATTTAGGGTTTCTATCACAGTGACAGAAAACAGAGGAAAAGACCGTGTGCAGAGGCAAAAATCATGAAGAAAACCCGAGGAGGTCCTGCGATAGGATGTGCATTAAAAGACCAGGGTTTTACTCTGTGAAAATTTCCCGGCTCCATTAACACACAGATTTCACACTCAGAGATTTAAATTAAGCAACAGAGAGCTTAAGGCACGCAAGTGAAGATATATAAGCCTTATGTTCAGAGATTTAGAGGCAAAGTTCCAGATTGAAGACCCAGGGATCACGTGGAAGGTACAGCACGCAAAAATCAATGCATATCAGGGTTTCTACAGCAACAGAATGTTTTTCCTCCATAAAGGACAAAGCGCCCATGCAGTTTTTATTCTACACCATGCTCCTGGAGAAATCTCCACCCTGAAAACAGTCCGAAGCTACCAGAGGATTTGTTTCACCAGTATGGCATACTTCTCAGTCGTTCATTTATCTTTTGTTTATTCACCAATAGTACCACAGAGTCCTGCAGTCAAAGTAAATCAAGAGACATACCGAAGTAAATAGAGGCCTGAAGAAGACCACTCTTCCATCCAAAGAGTGACAGGAATTGAATGCTCAGAATTTAAACAGAATGGGCTTCGGCCCTCTTTCTTTTTAGAAGTTTTAATACTGCATTTAGTTTTCCACCTACCTTCTCCGCTCCTCTGGAGCTATAAATTCATGAATAAACTCGTTGTAAAGGTTGTTGATAGGAGATCAGAGAATTGCAAGCTGTTTCTTTAAGATATAGTTATGTGTAAGTTGTAAGATAGGTTGAAGAAAGATGTATTCAGGTTAAATGTTCAAGCTGTGGGAAATGTTTTACATGACTGGTGTTGTTTTTTAATATGACAAGCAAATTTCTTTGGATCCTGATCTAAAGCAGCTGGTGATGTTTTTCTATCTCTGTGTTTTATTTCATTTCATTACACTTCTTCTGGCTTGCATCAGAAATCTGGCATAGGATTCGCCCTTGTTAGGCACCTTGTGTTTCTGCTCTCCCTGCCTTTATGTTTTCTACTAAATGTGTTATCTAAGGATTGATTTCAATTAATTTAACCAGTGTAGTGGTTTGATATATTGCTAGCTGATGTATGAATTAATGGAATCTGTCTTTAGATGTTCTTGTTTAGATTTAATTAAATGAGTTGAGAACACTGGGGGGTTTAGAACTCTGTCTCTGCCTCACTAGGATCTTTCCATTTCAATTAAACTTTCCAAGTTCCCTCAAGTTGCTTCTGATTATGTCCAAGCAGGTCTGGAGTTAAAAGACCTCTGAATTGATCTATAGACAGAATTGGATGGTTTCCCTCTTTTCACTTTCAATCCTTAATGTTCCATGCCACATAATCATTTTAGGATCCAATTCTTTAGATGACTAGCCCAACTGAAAGCTTGCACATTGAACAGCAAGTAAACCCTTTCCTGACTCCATTTCCCAATGGCCTTGATGTTCTCTGAGTTATCTACTTTAGCCTAAAATCCTCTCTTCTCATTTCCTTGTCTTATAGTGAACCCTTCATTCCTGATTCCCAACAACCAAACAAACAATCAAACAAACAAACCCTGTGCCTATAACTAGCCTAACATCTTAAACCTCGAGCTTCAAAGTCATATACCTTTGACATATCATAGAGAGATCCCTCTCTGGACCCAGGAGGGCTAGATCTTGAGGTCTGAAAGTGGTTTGATGTTGTCTCATATTTTGGTATTTCCAACCTTGCCAAAACATGGGAACCCCAACACAAGCTATTAGGCTTTTTCTATTTAATACCTTCAAGATGTAATAAGATTTCATTTGGAATGCAATGAGTAGACAGACGAAATTTTACTGATTTAATTCCAAAGAGTTGGGATCATGTGTTAGGGCCCAACCCATGTGCCTCAGCTTCTATATCGTTACTATCTTTTCCTTTTTGTCATTTAGCTATTTTTTCTTCTACCATTTAGTTAGATATGCTTATGATAGTTTCATTTCTCCTTAGTCTTTGCTTTTATTTTGTTGTTGTAGTTTTATTTTCTTATGGGTAATAGAGTAGAGGAGAAAAAATCCAAAAGTTGTGGCCAAGCCTCCCCCTCTACACTCTGTCCATAGACCTTGAGGAGGGCGAATATTCCCACAAACCCAAAAACTGATTCTATTATGCCTCCATTCCCTCCTGTTTTCAACTTCTTTAAACTGTAGCACTTACCTTTTTCCCTAAACGCACTGAAGCCCTTCAACTCTACCTTATTCCTTTGTTTTATAATTCACGGTTACCTTACCTTATTAATGCAAAACACGAAAATAAAAACCATTCAAAATCCTTTTAAATGCGACCTCTGCCTTGCTCCTTGAGTTCCCCGCTACCATATTTCACCTGTTCGTGAAATCGCACTTTGCATCTCTTACCTTTTGTCCTGAAGACTTACCACTCTCCTTTTTCGATTGCTCGCCTTATTCCTTTTTTCTATCGATCGTCGTCGCTAAATTCGTTTTAATGCAAAAAATCTTACAAAACCATCCAAGGTCAGGCTCCACCTTTGCTCCTCAATTTCCCTGCTACCGTACTTCGCAAATTTCACTTCGTGACTTTTCCCTTTCATTTTAGCACTTGCCGCTCATTTTTGCTGATTGCGATACTGCGATATTTCATATCGCAAATCACATTTCACTAATTTTCCCTTTTTTCATTAAGAATTACCGCCTCCGAACGCTGATTGCGATATTGCGATCACGTTCCTCCTCTAGTCCCACCACCATGTCATCCCTATCGCAATCACATCCTGCATTTCTTACCTTATCACAAATCGCATCCCACACTTTTTATTTGGTTCCATTAACACTTACCGCTCTTTTTGTTGATTGCGATATTGTGATATTTCATATTACGCTCCGCAACATTTTCCACATCGTAATTCGCAGTTCGCAACATTTACCTCATCGCATTTCGCTGCTTTATCTCTATCTCATTTCACACTTCGCATCGTTTAGTGGTTTTCGTTAATACATATTTATCTTTCCACCGATTGCGATATCGCATTCCGCACATCGCAATGTTTACTCTGTCGCATTTCACACTTCGCAGATTTTACCTTTTTTCAATTCTCACTTCGCTCCCGCTCCCGAACTATAATCTCGTTTCTCCGCCATTGCACTTTTCAAAACATTCTGCTACAAAGCCTTTTTTGTGCTATAATCAGGTTTTATAAGGTTTATACCCCCTCTTTCCACTTATAAGCCCCAAAATGCAAGAAACACCTTTTAAAATTTTGGTTAGATCATGAATAGTTGCATGGTTAGAAGCATGGTAGCATGATAGATAGATCATAGGATAAGTTAAGTATGGTTTAGAACTAGTTTCATTCCTGCCATTCATTTTCAGAAATATCGCTTAGTTTCTTTTGAGTCATTTCCTTTTCTGCAACTTAAATTAGTTTCATTCCTATCATTTCTTTTCTGCAATTCAAAATAGTTTCGTTCTTGTCATTTCTTTTGAAATTTAGCTTAGTTTCATAAAACTGTGACAGACTTCACTAAGAATCCTTAGAAATAGCACAATTTCGTAAAGCGGGAGAGGATGACATGAACAAGATGCATCTGTTGTGTATATATCACTGTCACCTCCAAGTTAAATTTATGAACCCCGGGTTGATAAAGTAAAGTAGGGTAGCCCCTGGAGTTGCAGCACACTTGGTGCAATACTAGGGCTCGCCACTTGCCTTGCTTACACAGTCCCTAGGAAAAATAATTCTTATTAAATAGGAATTCCAACCTTCCTTGATTGCACAATACATCATGGGCTTCATGTGGCTTTATAACTACACCTGGGCAGTTCGCTAAAAATACAACTGATAGTATACTTGCCTTTAACCTTTGTCTCAACTGGGTCTCCATTAGAATTGACATGCATGCAACTATTAATAGTGAATAATTAGTTACTTGGTAGATCACTACTTGTGTAATATTCCCAATTATCCCAAGCTAATGGGAATATACAATTTTTTTTCATTTTTATGTTTCATGGATAAAATTGTAAAGGAGGATTAATGAAACTCCTAAACAGAAAAATAAATCAATGCCACATGTGAACAAAGCTAAATCTGGGCTATTTACATAAGCACACTTAGGTGTGAAAGAGGCTGGATCATTTGACCAAGTCAACCAGGACCAAATCAACAACATTGTCTAGATACAGTGACTCTCCTTAATTCACAATGCATTTTTAGTTGGAGGCTACACATGTAAATGAAGCTAAATCATTGAGATGGTTTAGGGTTTTGCAAGACTTTAATCTTATAAAAGGAAGAGGAGGACAAAAGACGAGGGTTGTTGTTGATGATATTACATTTTTTAATATATTTTTTGTTTAGACATATATCATTCTCTTTCTGTTTAGCTGAGAATAGTGTTGTTTAGCAGTGGGTGTTCCTGGTCGGGAATCCCACCTCTTACATTGAGTAGCTCTTGGAGGATTCTTGCTAGTCTTGTCCACTATTAGGCATTGGTTTGAGCTTCATCTTCCAACTACAACACATATCCTGTTGAGTGTTTGGTTGTCCTTGTAAGCTACAACAAGTGGAGGCTAGATCTACTCATATCTAGGCCATTCTAGTGCCTCTTTTTAGTAGGAAAGCCTTCTATCCCATTGGCAAGAGAGTATTAGTTGATTGGAGCTTCATATCTACATCTTGGCATCAGGCCAAACTATTCTTAAAGTCTACAACACAGTTTATCCTCTAGGACTGCATTATCTGCAAGAGGAAAGTTGCAGGGTCTTTTGGAAAACTTTGAGGAGTGATCTCTAGTGATGGGAATCTTCCCTTCACTGTGATGATCCATGGGTTTCTTATATATCCTGATCTATCCCATGTCATATTCATATATGATCTGAATACTCCTATATTTACTTCAGAAATTCTGAATCATTTTGCAGATCTACTGCATAAGATCTCAGATCTACTCCAAGTGCTTCCTGTTTTGCTGAAAACCCCAAGGAGTATGTAAAGTAGAGACTCTATAGTGTATGGATCTGTCATATATCTAAATTTTCATGCATTATTTTTCTCTAGATCTAATTTGTAATCTACAGCTATTGTATGCTCTATAAAATAATGTTGTCAATCCTTTTTGTAGTGAATACATGTGTTTGCAAGACCTCTTTTAAGGGATTTCTTCCATTTTTGTCTTCTATTTCCTCTTATACACTGTATAGGCCTCATTATAAATCTTATTTTCTGATGTATACATAAATTTTAGCCTCCATATTTGCCTCCTGCTCTTACTTTGATAAACTACGTTATTTTCTAAGCAGTATTGTTTAATATTGTTGCTGTTCCCATTTTGGGATATTACAGTGGTATCAGAACAATCATCTTTGCACAACCTGTGCTTGCTTTCTTAAGAAGCCAATATATCTTCAGAAGAAGATGAGCCTCTTACTAACAGAGAGAATAGGTATCTAAAAAGAAGACAGAAGAAATTTGATTACACAAATGATGATAAAAAAAAGGGTAAAGCCCCTGAATCTGGAAGTGATGAAGATGGGAAAGAGTTTGCAAAAACCCTTCTGAAAGCCATGCAAGATCTTGCTAGAGAGATCAAAGAGATGAGAATGGACAGAATCAAGGAGTCTCCTAAGAGAATTCATCTTGGAGAAAGCTCTGGCATGTCTCATCACTGGAATGATCAACCAGTGAACCAGCCACAAGTTCCACAACGTTCTACCATGCATACTTTTTTGGCTGTGGAAAATGAAGGGCCTCAAGAGCAATCATCCCTTGAAGACTACTTTGAAGAATATGATTCTCATAATCAAAAATTCAAGGATCACTTGAGTTTTCAATAATTTTTTCATCTCAAGGAAAAAAGAAGACCAGGGCATCATCATAGAGATGGTCGATTCACTCAGAATCATGATCGACATCACTCTATGGGAAAATTCTTTTTACCGAAATTTGATGGGTCATCCACTTGTTCTGCCAAAGCATGGGTAGGAAAAATTGACATCTAATTTCAGTTGAACAAGGTCCCTGAGATGGAAGCTATCAAGATTGCAGCGCTGCACTTTGAAGGTGAAGCACACAACTGGTGGTTCCATGGCTTGTCTACATTGGGTCATGCCAAAGTGACTGCTTATTCTGAGTTCAATAGAAGGTTGGTGGAGAGGTTTGACAGAAAGGATCCAGAGGCACCTTTCATGAGCCTTGAAAATTTGAAGCAATCAGGTAATAAAAAGTCTTATATTTCTGAATTTTTGAGATTATCTGTTATGGTTCTTGATTTTTCTGTAGCAAGAAGGGTGTACATGTTCATCGATGGTCTAGATGAACCTCTTCATGGGCTGGTAAAATCTACCAAGCCCAATGTCTTGCATGATGCCATTGAGAGGGATAGAGACCTTCAAGATGCCTTGCCAAAAGCAAAGGTAAACTTTCAGCACAAGCCCTCTTTTCCCTCTAAAGTAAAGGAAGAGAAAGATGCTCCTTCAAAGGAGAGCTCATACAAGAAGCCTCTCGATGATGAAGTCCAGAGAGATATAAGGAGGGAGAATCTATGCTTCACTTGCCAAGAACCATGAGTACCTGGACATATATGTGCTACTGGTAAAGCCCATTACATAAAGGTCTTCTCAGATCTTGAAGAATATGAAGATGATGAACCAAGAATGGGTCATAGCGCTAACAATGTTGAAGGAGATCCAACACCATCAGGAGATGGAAATGAAGCCTTTGCTCCTATTGGAGGAACTCTTGCATATTTGAGAGGAGTAACTAAGTACTTGACCTTAAAATTTCAAGGTTCAATCATGAATCAAAGGGTTTCTGTATTGATTGACAGTGGGGCTACCCACAACTTCATTGATTCCCATCTTGTGCAAAAGAGGGCAATACCCACTGATACTTTTGAGGGATTCTCTGTTTTGGTCCCAGGAGATAGAAAAATGCAATGCATGCATTATTTCACATCACTTTCATTCACCATGGGATCCTACACTTTCGTGGATCACTTCTTTGTAGTTGACATACCAGACACCAATGTTATCTTGGGTGTTCAATGGTTGATTACATTGGGGAAAGTCACCACTGATTGGGAGGATTTGCAAATGGAATGGATGGACAAGAAGAGTGGTGAACCTCAAATGATAAAAGGCATGCATACTTACCCCTCACATAACACTTCCACATAGAAAACAGAGATGGATTTTTGCAGTGGAAGGAAGGACCTCACTGTCCCATCTATTATGTTCATGATATTTCTGCATGGGACACTCTTATCTAGTGACCAGCCGCCTTCGAGGCCACCTGATTCAGTTTTGGTGGGAGATCTCTCACTAAATGATGCTCCAATATCAAATCCAGGAGGGATGCGAGCATTAGATCAAGACACAACTACAACATTGGAAGGCTTGGGTAATCTCAAGGAGGAGGGAAATTTTCTTCTCCAATCATCATCACCCACCTTCATTTCTGATTCTGTGCTATTAGAGCAGAAAAAGGGAAGGTATGTCCTTCCAACATGTACCTTTCGTATAAGGGATGTCAAAGAGGAGATCAAAAACATGACAGACATTCTTGTTGATGCATCATGAGCATTGTCATTGTTGGGGAGTGTAGATCTATACTGGAAATCCTAGTTGTTGGTGTATTATTCCAAATATCTTCACACTTGTATGATGCTTGATAACCAGCTGCATGAAGAGGGCTATCTAGTCCATGAGGGAGTCATCTATCATCATGATAGGTTCTTCTTGCCTAGAGCCTCCAAGCTCAAGGAGAGGATCCTACAAACGGCCTACAAAGAGTTTTGTTTCAGCCCTACCTATTCTATGAAGATCTACAACACTATCATGGTATGCTTTGAATGGGAAGGCTTTGGCAGAGAGCCACATCAGAATTTTTAAGAATGAATGAACTATGTGGAGTTGGGACAACCATGTGACTCTATGCAAGATTTATTTCGACCATCTCTTCCTTATTTGGAAAGAGGAGAAAGAACCATGCACAACTCGATGGGTATGAGAGACATTGTTGGTGAAGGATTTGATCATGTAAAGAAAGTTTTATTTTCTGATTTTTCATATTATTTCACCATGTTTATGTAGTCCATGACTCCATGGAGGAGTGATGTATCATGTAAATCTCATGGAAAAAATTGGGCCACTAATATTATCAAATTTGGCCACTCTCTTGTTGTGCAAAGGGATATTTTTTTCATGATGGGTGCTTCCCAAAGGCACCAAATATATCTCACACTTCAATCCTTAGTGAGATGACATGTGTAGCAAGTAAGTGGTGGGGAAACCACTTACCACACCTTGATCAGATGCAGGTAGGAGATGCACTACGCTGGTACCATATGTGGGACTATGACCCACCTCCTCATGCTCAAATTTCTATTTGTATATATGTAGTTTTGCTTCCATACTTGGATGATATAGTTGTACTTTTTATGCGGTTGTATGGATGGAGGATGGGTAGCCTGTATGTACCATATCGGATGGAGACTCTCTATGTACCTTATGCTACATGTTTTAGAGAGAGCATTGGGTTCATCCATGTTTGTTTCAATTGAATTCTTGACTCCTTGTGGGATGGACTATGTACATCTCATAATGAATTTAGAGGAACAATTCATGGAGGATTGGATTGGTGAACCCTTGGCTTATGAAGAAAGCTTGATTCTTGATGGTGTCACCAATGGAGGAGGAGAAGAGTTGCAGCACTCACCCTATCAGTTACTTGAGGACAAGAAAATTTTTGGAGGGGAGGACTCTAATATTCCCAATTAGCCCAAGCTAATGGGAATATACAATTTTTCCTCATTTTTCTGTTTCATGAATAAAATTGTATGTAATGTTCCCAAATTTTAGCTTCAAGCTAAAATGGAATATTAGAGTTAGCAGTGTCTTTAGCCAGTGAATAAATGGTTAGGAAGGCCCATAAGTCTCCTTATAAATAATAAAAACACTTCAAGTGTGAAAGGATACCCTCTTTGCAGCTCAATAAAACACCTCCATGTGTGAACAGGGCTAATATCATGTTGATTCAGTCTACTTTGACCAAGTCAACAATGCAGATGTGGAGGAGTAGGAATCAAGGAAGGAATAATGCAGTTTTGGAGGGAGATGAATCTCTTGATGGGGATGACCTAATTGGGTGGGGCCAAGGACAAGAAAACTCACATTCTATTTAAGGAAGAGGATGGCAGCCATTGTTTCTTATGTTTTAGATTATTATTTTGGTCTGCTTAGACTTTTTCTTCCTCTTGCTGTTTAGTAGGGATGTGTTGTTTAGCACCGGGTGTTCCCAAGCGGGAATCTCACCTATTTCCTTGAGGAGCCTCTTGGGAGAGTTTGAATTCATTTTCCACATTAGGTTTTCAGACCAAGCTTCAGCTTACTTCATCAGCGCAGTTTCTGCAGGACATTGTGCTATGTTGCAGTGTGCAGCAGTGGAGGGGACTGGAATCCCGCTTTCTGAGTTAGTTTTCCATTGGAGGGATCCCTTGGGAGATCTGTTTGGAGATATATTGAGCTCATTTCAGATCTATGACATTAGGAGACACATTTCCCAACATTCCCAGCACTGTTCCAGCTAGGGAATGCGTTATTTTTGGAGGCAGCTTCAGTGGATGGTTTAGTGGCATCTTTGCAGTGTTTCCTTGTGATTGAGAGGTTCATCCTTTCATGGGAGGAAGCCCTTGAGGGATCTAAATAAGATCTGATATCTTTCAGCCTTCTACACTCTCATTCTTTAGTGTTGCAGTGATTATTCAGTAATTTTCGGAAGATCACATTTGTATTCAAAGTGTATGTCAAGAAACCCTTCCCAGGTTTTCTTGTAATTGTAATAAGGAGACTAGATCTCAGTTTTTTAGCATGATTGTCTAATATATGAGTTGATATATTTTTATTATTAATTTTTGAGTTGAAACCCTCTTAATACTGCACATTTTCCTTTGTGCATTATTTCTGAGTAGCAGTGTTTGGGGTTTTAGTGTTTTTCAGCTACACTAGGTGGTGGGAGGTCTGTTTACCTCACCTAGTTTTATTTGTTTCAGATCTCCTCTTGGATTTATATGCTAGATGGATATATCTAATGGATCCAAGTGATATTTTACATTTTTATGGAATATATTTCTGGAAATGCGTTTTTCTGTGAATGCATTGTTGAGTGGTCAGTTTTTGGAATATCTTAAGATATTCCCAATACTGTTTATTTTCCCTATTTTGGGATATTACAGTGGTATCAAAGTAGTAATATTGGCTCAGACGGTGGATCTCAGGCCATTATACTATAATAATAAGGAGAGATGGATAGAAAGGAAGACAAGCTTACAAAGCTTCTTCCAAGATAGATACAGAGCTTTCAAGAAGATCTGAAGAAAATAAGGATGGAGATGGAATCTCAAGAGAATTTGGAGCTAGAGCTAGATCTAGATTTGCACATGGTGAGTGTGAGCATGCAACTACACTCCATGATGCACAACGTGTTAGTCATCAGTATTTTTTCATGTTTTCATGACTAGATTCCTTGACTGAGTTTTCTAGAAGCTAATCTCAATCTATCAATTTTTCATCCAGAAAACACCTCAAATTTTTTTTTGTCTTCCTACCCCTCCTTTTCAGCCTATGATGAGAATATTCTTCAGTTTCCCTACCCATCACAATTCAGCAAAGCCTCCCTTTCTATAGCTGTTATAAGCTTGTCTCTCTACCATCAAAATCCTTTGTTTTTCATACAACCCACTGTCCAACATTTGAAAAAGTGACTACCCCTCAATCCCTGGTCATCTTGTCATGTGATAAGCTACTCATGCCTAAGAAGCCATTCAAGAGCTATGACAAAATCTGTAGGTCTAGGTGGTGGTGTGTTAGGGAAAACTCCTTGGCAAGACTGTTTTAAGCCAAAAACCTTGTTTTCCATCATTATGTCATCCATCATTTTCGTCTCACCCAACAAAAAAAACCCTGGTCTATCCTTAGGTCACACACCACTAAATCTTGCTTTGTCTCTTTTAAGCAAAGCTCACAAGTGTTCAAAATCAGGAAAAGAGAAAGAGTTTCCCTGTCTGAAGAAAGATGATCAAATGAAATTTCAAGCGTTATCATCATGTCATATCAGCAAAGGCCTTCAGTGATAAAAGTCATTTCATCAATGCATCTCTACAGGGGTGCTCAGGATAGATGGCACTAATCAATTTTGGGCAAGGGAATATTTCAAGGAACAACTCCAAGTAAAAAGAACAGTTCACTATTTTAAGGACTAAGGGAAATACAGAGTTTAGAGAGAAGAACACATACAGGATCCATCCCTGTAAGTAAAAACACCAAGAATGTCAAAAAACCTCCATCAGGGCAAAAAAAGCACAAAATTTAGAAAAATACTGCCTCTAGTGTTTCAGGTCAATTACAATGGAATTTGTTCCCAAAAGTATGGACAAGCTCTCACAAATCAGTCTTATACAACCAACAGTGATAGTCTTCTGGGAAAAAGAGCTTTAAAGCAAATTAGGCATCATAGTGAAGGTATAAGAATGACAGCTACTTATTATACCTTATCATAAACTAAACTTTGAAAGACTGTCACAAAAAATTTCACTACCCCTGAAAACACAGTCAAGGGAAAGAGTTAGTTCAAAGATACATCACAGTGAGCGCTCACCACTTACAAAGCACATTATTTACTCTTGAAGATTCATATTAATTTTATGCAAAAGGGATGTACATTACTGATAGGTCCTCATGAAGCAAAGGGCATTATGATTCAAATTATTTCATCAAGGATAAGTACCAAAGATTCACTGTTGCCTTCTATTTGTATTTTTCAAACAAACAGCCAGGGGTCACAGTTTTGAAATGAATGAAGTTTTATAATTTTAAGGACCTCCATCAGTAAATATGTAGGCGGCCTCATAGTAGGTCTGAAGGGTCACAAAGACTATGTTTTGGAAGCCTCCTTAAAAAGATAGGAAGAGGGTAAAGGCACAGTCTCAGAGGGCCCAAATTTGAAACAGGTAGCCTTTTTCAAGGGTTAACACTGTCAGATTAAAGGCCTCCTTCCAGAGAAGAAAGGGCACCCCTCAAAGTCCTAAAGAAGCCTCCTTTGAATGACAAGCACAGGGTCTCTTTTGAAGGATAAACATAGTTTGTCTAAAGAGCCACAAACAGTTTTTTCATGGACATTCTTTAGTTGGTTAACAGAGGTCAAACAAACACCCATGCAGTTTGTCAAACATTGCCTCCTTCATGATAAGTAGAGGGCCCACAAAAAACTTATTCAAAAATAGTCTTCAGATGATAAACAGAGATTAAAGAAAACTTTGTGTTTACAGGGCCTCCTTCAATTATGAGCAGATGGCAAAAACACAGTTTTTCGAGTTCCCCCCTCAGTAATAAGCAGAGGGCAACTCTTTGCTTACAATGCTAAACCTTTTCATTAAAAAGAGAATGGGTTAAGGACTTTTTAAACAAAGGGCTAAAAGTTCAATGGCTAGCAAAGATAAGGAAGAAACAACTTGTTCATAGGAATAAAATTTGGTTAAAGAAGACCTTATTTAAATGATAAACAAAGAAAACACATATGAAAAGACCTCCTTCACATCATAAACATAGGATTTACATAATGGTGTTGAGAGGCTACAGTAGTGGTGTTTATGTAAGCCTTTTTCAGATGATAAGGACAAGGTCACAGTTTTGAGGAAAACTTTCTTGAAAAGAAGAACTTGGATACATGAAAGTTGAAACCAAAAAGTATCAAAAAAGCACCGAGAAAGTGTTTTGATAGGACCTCCTTCAAAATGAGCAGAGGGTCATAAACACATTTTTATGGCCTCCTTCGCAAATAAGTAGAGGGTCAAATCATAAAGTGTTAACTTTGTATTTGAGAAAAATTTGTCATTAATAGACAGAGTTGAGAGACCTTATTTAAAGATTTCATTAAATGATAAACAAATATAACAAGCATTTTGTGCTTGGTGCCTCCATTAGATGACAATTACAAAGTTAAAGTGTTGAGGAGAACCTTCTTCAATTAATAAACAAAGTTAGGCAAGGTTCTGTTTAAAGGGAAATTTTTCAAGTGATAAAGAAGAGAAGTTACACAGTTGGTTTGTTTAAAGGACATTCTTCATTTGCAAAATAGAGACAGGTCCTTCAAAAACTGTAAGAAGTTGAAGCCTAAGGTATACATAGAGTGCCTAGATGGGGTTTCTAAAAGGCCTCTTTCATGTCAAACAGACGTTTCAAAGACAAGCTGGTTCAAAAGGACAAATTCATTTCTTTTCAATACAAATCCAAAGGCAAAAGGGTGGATTTTCAAATTGGCAAAAGGGAGGGAAAAGGGCACTTTCAAACCCTCTCTCAAACATAAAGGGCCTCACCCGAGTTTTTTACTTTTTATTATGTCTTGTGAAAACATTTGGCAAAGGAGAAAAGGAATTTTTTAAACACCTCTGCAGCGTTATCAACACGTGATGCGCCTGTCGGGTGATGCGACGTGCCTATAGGTGTTCACAGAAGTGTTCTTCATAGCACACGATGCGCCTATCAGGAAACGCAACACGCCTGTGCAAGCGCCTGGCGTTCAGTCATCAACACGCGGCATGTTTGCCCGGGCCACTTCTTAACAGCCCACTGCCCGGTGCTCAGTCATCAACACACGGCACGTTTTCTCGGACCACTTCTAAACGGCCCACCACCCAGTGTTTAGTCATCAACACGCGACGTGTTTTCCTGGGCCACCTCTGAATGGAGTTTTAACCGCCTGGGCCCATGCTAAAGAGAGGTGGTTGCCATCCTCATGAACTCTCAAAAGTGCCAAAAAACATATTTTTGCACAGGGAATTAATCTCCAATAGTAGCTAACACATTTTCAAGAGGTATTTCTTGTTTTCCTCGCTTATGTTTTTTATTTTAAGAGGTGTTAGAATCAAATTTGTTAAGAAAAAGACACAGTCTATCAAAGGGAAAACACAGTTTGTTCTCAAAACTACCATGTTCACTAAAGAACAAAAAGACAGTGGTTGTTGAGAAAGGAGGCCTATTTACAGTTTAAAGACCTGTTTTAAATGAATAGGTGAAAGAGGACACAGTCTCATAAAGGAAAAAGACAGATTTTTTTTTAAGGTCTTTCCACTCAGTAACAAGGAAAAAACACAGTTCTTGAGAAGCAAACTTATTTTCATTAAAAAAAGGAACTTGTTTGCTAGCTAAGAAATAAATACAGTACTTAAAGATGAGATCTATTTTCAGTTCATTTGAAAGACCTGTTTTGATAAGAGAGTAAAGGAAAGTCTAAACAACTATACCTCCAAAGAAGGTCAACAAAGGGCGGTATCATAACCAATTTAAGCCCACTACAAATCAGGAAATAAATGACTCCCTTTAAGTTCTTTTTAATTTTCAGGAGGCGGGGTGCCTTAAATTTTCCCAAAAAGTCCAAGAGATCACCAATCACCCTCCCTTGACACAATTGTTTGCCCTGAGGCTGGAAGGAGAACATGTTCACATAGCAGGCCCTGATTTTGTTCTCACTCCTAGGCCAGTGTCAAAGGCCACCAAGATTCCCTATCCTGGTGAGAAATGGTTCAAACATGCCTATTTGGACCTAGACCACTACAAACCCTTCCTAAAACCAAACCATCAGGATGCTTGCCAAGCTATATTTCCTTTTTTCTACTTATTGAGAAATTATGCCCCCCTCATGAAAGTTATCATGAAGTATTTCACATGCGAAGGGAGATATTCCCGAGTTTATTCCTGTCACATCAGGCTTCTCATCAATTTAATAAGAAATCAGTTGCTAAATCTCCCTTTCTTCCTCTGTAAAAGCATAGACAAAATTTCCTCCTTTGTCCAAAAGAGACCTTCTGCTCAGCAAAAAGCCAGTCTTTTCCATCATTCTCTCATCAAAATCATCATCCTTCACCAGGCTAAAAAGAAAGTCGTTTCTTGGGAGACTTTCATTTCTTATCTAGATTTTACTACTGCCTCTTCATCTCATGGCCCATCTCATATGTCCTCCTCACCCTCCACTCACTATGTCTCCCCTTCACCTAGTCAATCTACCCCTCAAAAGCAAACATCGCCCATGATTGATAGTGAAAAAGAGCAGTCTCATGAAAGCAGACATGAAGTTAGTGATGATGAGGAACATAGTGATACTCAGTAAAGTAGTGAGCATGAACCAAGTGACAAACCATAGAAAAGGGACCATGAGTATACTAGTGATGGTGAAGAAAGCTCACCAAAGGATAAGGAAGTCAGTGGCACTCAACAAAGTAGTGAGGATGAAGAAAAAACTGAAGAGCAGCACGGTAGTGATGATGAAGAGCAAAGGTAAGAGGTTAAAACCAGTGATGAGAAACAGAGTGACAATCAGAATGAAAGCAATCAAAGTGGCAGTAAGCATAGTGACAATCCTCAAGAAAGAAGTAATGATGAGGAACACAACATTCCTCAACAAAGTCATGAAACCAATCAAAGGGACAGTGAAAAAAGTGCCTCCCAGCAAAGTAGTGACCATGGTGGCAGCCCACACACAGAGTCTAAGGAAAAAAGTGAAGATGATGGAAACTTGAAAAATGACAATGAAGACAGCCATGATGGAAGTAGCTCATGTGAAAAAATTGAAAACAGTGAGCATGGTAAAGACAACACACAAGAAGAAGTTCAATACAGTGATGGTGAGGTTGGTAGCCTAGAACAATTTCAAAACAATGAGGGAGGTGATAGCATGAAAAATGACAAAGAAAACAGTCATAATGAAGGCAGCCCTCAACAAATTCAAGACAGTAAGGAGGGTAAACAAGGCCGTCCACAGACAGGCAGTGAAGATATTCAAGAAACAAAAAGAGATGATAAAGCTAATAGCCCTAAAAAACATACTCTAAACAGCACTGATGAGGTTGAACGCAACATATATCAAGAGGTTCAAAATAGTGATAAAGGTGAAGATGGCAGCCCCAAACAAACTCAAAATAGTGAGGAAAACAATGAAAAAGGTAGCAAAGCGAGTGATGATGGAGGCAGCAATGTAAAGGATCAAGTTGAAAAAGTGATAGTGATAAAACCTCCTCTCTCTTCTCCTCAACACAGCCAAGAGCATGTGCTTGCTGCCTCTCCTAGGCAAGGGGCCATGATTCATTCCTCAAAAGCACCAAAGGCTAAAAACACCAAATCTGCAAAGAATAAAATCACTCCAGCAGTGACTAGTAATGTCACTAGGGCGCTAAGGAGTAGAGGAAAACTACCTAAGAAGAGTATTGTTGAATTTCCAAAGAGAAAAAGAGCAAAGAAGTCTATCCAAAGCAAGGGCAAAGAAAAATTTGAACAGCAGGAGAGTAGCCATGAACAAGAAAGAGAGTTTGACATCATACAAATAGACAATGATGCTGGAGATGATGAAGCCAGAATCTTTGAGTCACGTTTGCAAAATAGAGAAGCCCAAGTCCAAGACTTAGAAACTGATCTAGAAAGGTCAAAGGACCTCATACACTTTCTACAAATGCAAAATAAACAAATGAGTGGGCAAATGGAAATTTATGAGGCCCGGGCATTCAAATACCAAAGGGAAGCATACAAAGAAAAATTCAAGCTTGAAGAGTATATGGGCGAATTTGATGATATTGAGGAAGAAGAGCAGCCAGTAAGAAAAAGGCCTAGGACTATGGGCCATAGGAAAGCTTTGGAGAAATAGAGGGAAGAAGAAGCAGCCCTTTCTCGATCATATCCTCTCACACAATTGCTTGCCCAAGAGATATAAAATGATAAATAATCATGGCTTGAAAGAGCCAAAAAGCATTTGGAGAACAAATTGGACAAGGCAAACAAAGACTTGGGTTTGCAAAGGAAGATGACCGGGCATTACAAGAAATTAAATCAATTTACCCGAAGAAAACTCAAACTTGCTCAAGAAAGGCTCAAAACTGCCCAAAGGAGGTGCCCGGTAAAAAAAGGGGAAAAATATATATCGAGGCTTGAAATATTGGCTTCAACTTCCTTGCATGCTTCTAAGAACCCATAAGGGGTTTACTCACCAAAATTGAGCAAATTTCGACATAATTTTGTTTTTTGTGTTTTTTGGCCCTAATTGCACATTTTTCTAGGCGCTGCCATGTTTGCTAGGAGCATCCTCAACTCATGAAAGTCATTTTTTTGGATGTATTAAATTTTGGGGCATCTAATCACAATTGTTTAGATCAAAATAAGGTTTTTTGGTCCCCCAAAGAGGCAAAAATCAGTAAAAATTCACCTTTCGGCCTCACATATCAGCAGATGAGACCCTCCTGGGTTGTTTAACTCAGTCCACTTTTTGAAAAACTTCCAGGGATAATTTTGAGAAAAATCAAGTAGTTTCATAAACTAGACATCTAGGGCTTTCCAACGAGCTACCATAAGCCTTGTTTCGACATCGTGAAGTCCCTCCAATGTTATCTGCAAAACGGGATTTATTCTAGCGCTACGCTGCTATAGGATTTTGGCTGAAAAAGCAGTTTTCTGAAGGTAGCCATCCAAATGTGCGTTTAGCTATTTTTAACTCTATGTCAGAGATTAGAAGTCAATTTTCTTGCTATTTTTAGCTTAAATAGATATTTTTGAAGATATTTTGTGCCTTGGGATTTGCAAAGCCTCAAGGACAAAATCAGATATTTGTATTAGGCCAATGGCCTTCTAGTTGCTCTAGGAGGGTTTATTTCTCTTTTGCCTATATAATCCAAGAGAACTCATTGTAACCAGGGTCTAAAATTGATTTTATAGAGAAATACATAGCATTACAAGTTTTGAAGAAATATTTTGTCTTATGAAGTGGATGATCTCTTGCTTCACTTTGATGGTGGAGGAGGATTGTATGTAGGATTCCATGGCTTGGTGAATGGTATTTTGTCCCTTATATATTATTTTTTCTTAGTTTATCATACATGTCTTCATGCTTCTTTCTTTCTATATTTCAGTAAAGAATAAGTTTGAGATATGCCCATGGAGGCACCTCAAATTTCCTGATTCATTACAGCTTAAATGTTTTCATCTTTCTTGGTTATGTCAAAGAATTTTTAATTGCTCTTTGGTACCCTAAGAATTAGTTATCAGTTTCATTAATGGTTATTATGTATGTTGTCTAGTATGATTCACGGTATGCCCCGCTTACTCATAGCTAATCAAAACTCCATCACTGAAATCTCTCTCTGAATTATTGATTGTCTTAGTTAAGTCAAAGAGGTCTTGTTTCGATCTTGCCCTTTGCCCATGCTTTGCAGTCTTATTTCAAAGTTCCCAATAGCTCAAGATATGATGTTTAGGAGTTCCCTCTTAATAGATTGAGTTGTTTTTTTATCTTATTTGTTTCTCCCAAAAGTCTCAAGGTGATTTTCCCAAAGTTAGAGGGTCTTATACCTCTATGTATCACTGAATTGTTTATTTTCTGCATCTATCAGTTTGAGTTTCATTTATAGAGATTAAATGGTCAGCCCTACCTCATGAATGCTTGTTGTTTAACAATTTATGCTTAAAATCTCTTTGTCTTTCAAAAACTTAATATCCATCTCATTTCACTTTCACCCAAAGAATCCATTTACCTCGACCAAATCGGCCCTGCAGTAATACCTTGTCCACCATTGAGACAGTCTCGACCTTTTCGACCCCATAGCCCAGTTGATCTGAAGAAATTTTTATCTGTTTATCCTTTGAACAGTTCTCCTCAAAAACCCAAAACAAACTAAAAACATACTTAACAACTAGCCTAAAATCAAATATACAAAAGTAAAAAATTTTACATCCTTTGCATAATAGAGAGAACCCTCTCTCAGTCCATGAAGGCTAGGTCCTAGGGCTCCAAAGTTGGTTTGATGTTACCCTGTCATTTGGCTTGCGAATCTGCCAAATCACGGGACACTAACATAATGGCGATCACGGTGGGACCTTGAGTCAAAACATCCTAAGTATCCCTTAGGACCTCTCAAGATCTCAGTCAAACTTAGAAAACTTAAGTGTTGTCTAAAGAATAGAAAACTAGCTCTTTCACCATCTTAGCAAAATGATGATTCAGCTATAGGACACTCTTACAAAGCTTAGGGCTACATATAGGAACTTAGAAAACCCCAAAAACATCCCTAGATTGGCCTTTTGTCAGTTATTGGTGGTGGACCATAAATACATATCTCTAAAAACAACAAAACATACACCTGGCGACTCCACTAGCCTCCAGTAGGCATAATATTCCACTAAAAACCAAAAAATTCATAATCATACTATCTTGTTGACTTACCTTTCCAAAAACACAAAAAACGTGATGCAGCCTCTGAAATCAGTGACAAACTATGTACAACTTAGGGATTTAGAAATCTTCATCTAAACATAGGAAATCAACATAATAACTTGAAAATAGAACTATAGCTTTCTCAACAATCTAGCAAACTATGGAACTAAGTTTTAAGTCATTCTTGCAAGTTTTCACATAAAAAAATTCTAGAAAAGAATTTTCCTAAAAAAAACATCTTTGTCAGTATTGGTGGTGGACCATAAATCTCAAAAATATCCACCTGGCGACTCCACTAGCCTTCATTTAGTTTTTACCTTACTCACATTCACAAAACCCCTAGAGAGGACAAACATCTGAAAAAAAATCACAACTATCACCCTCTCTAAACTTTGACTTTGAAATATGGCTTCACGAAGAATTAATACTAGATCTCACCCAGACCCGAATCCCCCTATCATAGTTGATGACCCAGAGAAGATTTTGAGGCAAACTTTTGAAACTGGTAACTTAGCTATCGATAGGACCATCCACAAAGTAAGCTCTGTACCTGAACATCTTACATCCTTGTAAGATTCCCAGTTTGACTTGAGTTCAACAAAATCCCTTTTTAGAAGCAAGTCGCAAAGTAAAATCAACCTTGCCGATCTTGAGCCCTTATATTTTCAACAGAGTCCTAGCAGAGAAGCCTCACCCACTACACCTCCTGATTTTCATCTTCTCCACCACTTTGGCTCTTATCACCCCAAATCTGCTTAGAATCAGTCTACAAGTCCAAGTACCTTCGCCACACCCATTCAGACCACCACTGTGCAAATCACCTCATCCCATACTACAAATCCTCATACTGTAAATCTACCATCAGCTGCCATCATGGCAGCTTGGTATGTGCCCTTAGTGTTACCACTGCCTTTGGTACCTTTGCAGAATGATTACCAATCCCGAACCCCACATTTCACCAGAGCTAAGGCTACTACTGCTCAACAGCATGTAGATAGAATCAGTGATGCTTTTGACTATATGGAATTAGAGGATGAAACCATAAAGATGAGAATGTTCGCCCAAAACCTAGGTGGAGAACCCAAGAAATGGTTTAAAATCTTAGCTCCTAACAGTATACATGATCTCCCAGCACTTTACCAAACTTTCATTAACAGGTGGGAAATCAGGAAAAACCCCATCCAAATCCTTTCCGAATATAACAGTTTTAAAAGGAATATGGGGGAAAGTGTTCAGTACTATTGCACTAGGTTCAACAGTGTTTATAACGCCCTCCCGCCTCACATGAAACCTCCACTTAGCTCAGCATTAGCAAAATTTCCCGAAGGTTTCGATCTAGATATGACATACCAACTAAGAGAAAGAGACCCCGCAACTTTAGAAGAAATGAAAAATGTAGCCATTAGTGCCAAAGCCAACCTAGCTGAAAAGAGACCTAGGATGAGATCAGAAAATAAATTCGCATACCGAGATGAGGCCATCCCTTCAGTTTCCTCCTCAGATCCTAGAATGGACAACCTGGTTATATCCATAGAGAAAATGTGGGAAAGAATGAATCTGAATGAAAAATCACCTCTTAAGGACAACCAGCCAAATCCTCAAAACAGAAACCGGAACCAAAACTTTAGAAGAGACCCACCTCAAAACAAACCAAGGGAGAATGATTAATAGATCAGGCCACCTTTCCATGAAAACTATGTTGATTAGGTAGAAAGAGATATGGAACCACTTGACGAAAATCACTTAAACCTGATAGGTTCTGATAGGGAGGGTGAGGTTTTCCTCATAGAAGAAGATAAATTTTTCTTCTCCTCAAACCAAAATGAAACAAATTATGAGGAACCTGAAGATCCTGAAATAGGATTACAAAACGCCATAATGGAAGTTCATAGGCAATATGATCTTAGGATTAAGAAAAACCAAGACAACTCTAAGAAAGGTAGCTCAGACACTACTGTTAAAAAATCCCCCGATACCATTCTTAAAAGAGTAGCAGATAGTAACAAAATCATGGCGAAGAGAACTAACCAAAACAAAGACAAAACTAGCCAGGCAAGCCTTGATCCTAACTGTCCTAGTACCTCTGCTAAGATCGCCGAAACAACTGTATTGAACAAAACCCCAGATCAAAATCAACAAATTAAGAACATAGAGAAATTCATGGCTGAAAAAGATAACGCAAATATATCTAAACTACAAGTACCCTTCAGTTTTTAAGGGGAAATCACCAAAATTAAGATCACCATGCCTCTCACTGAACTTATTGCCCAAAGCTCATACAAATCTCAAGTGCTAAAGGTCCTAAACATAGGAAATGATGCAGATACTTTACACCTAACTAATGATACCCCTGAGGTGTTGTTTGGACCAAAAATAGAAGGAAAATATCAAGAGGGAACCACTCTTCCTTTTTACATTAGTCTGAATATACATGACCAAATCCTACATAATGCCATGCTAGATTCCGAGGCCTCTCACAATCTCATGACAAAAGTAGTAATGGAAATATTAGGCCTAGAAATAACAAAAACTTATAAAGACTTATATTTGTTTGATTCAAGTAGATTCAAGTGTCTAGGCCTGATAAAAGATCTTTGTTTCATTTTGGCACAAGTACTTGCAAAACACCTGGTCATGGACATAGTGGTAGCAGACATTCCTCCCAAGTACAAAAATCTTTTATCTAGATCTTGGGGGGCCAATCTCCAAGGAAATATTCAATTAGATATGTCTTACGCCACCATTCCTGTGTTTAACCAAACGAGAATACTGTATCGGGAATCACACATGAAATATATGGTTAGCATCCAAGAAAGGCCAAATAACATCCCTATGTATTCTATGCATTCAGACTTAAATTCCTTCATTTTACATACTGATGAAGACATTAATAAACAAGTAGGAGAAATTGAAACAGATCTAAGTACATCGCATCAAACACCCCGGATTCTCTATGATGAACTAGATACTCAAAGCTATCATGACCCTGAAAAATTGTGTCTTGAAGAGAGGGAATTTGATTTTCTAGAAATAGAGATAAATCAGAAAGAAGAATACATCCTACACCCTCAAGAAAGTTGCTCAAACCAAGGAAAAACATCAAAAGTACAATCAAATTTTTTTTTCAAAACAGAAGCACTTGAAGGCTTACATAGTACAAACCTCTTTGAAAATTAGGAGCAGGGAAGTCTTATGTTCTTACCATACTTAAATGCTTCACCATCCCAAGACTTTACCTCTCCAAGTAAAACTTTAACTTTTGCAACCACTTTTATGAATCCAGGAAAAATGTCTGATAAATTTAATATAGAGGAATATGATAACAGCACCCCCAAGACACCTGAGCTAATTGAAATAACTAAAATTCTTTCATTTCACCAGAGATTAAGAACTGCTAGAATATGCAAAATTGTTCAAGATACTAATACATGTCGGGAAAATAGTTTGAAACACTATGACACTGCCATCATTTCAAGAAGTAACCCTTACAAAAATAAATGCAAAAATCTTGATCAAACATTAACAATTAAAGACCAAACAAATGGACATAGGATATGTGTAGATTTCAGGAACATAGATAAACCTCCCCAGAACAACACTTATATCCTCCCTAAAACAGATCATACTGTTGAGCTAATTTATGTACCTAAACTAACACAATTATTTATTATCAATCCGGGTTGTTTATGCTTTGAGGCAAGATCACTATATGTGAAGATCAGATATAATCAACCTTGAAAGATATGTTCCATACAGAAGCTAGGAGTTTCTAATCATATGTCTTAGCAAAGTTATGTTTCAGGATATCATCAATTAATTCCTCTTCAAAGAAAACAACTTAAAGATTTTTTCAAGTACACTGGAAGCAGTTCCAAATTCAAACCCAATATTGCAAAACCACAAGACACCGAAGACATGCTCCGGAAGGCCATGTTTCCAGTACTAAATTTCTTCACTATGATATACCTTTATGATGTCATCATCTATTTTAAAAATGACAAAGAGTATCTCTATTACCTAAAGAAGATGTACAACAAAGGCAGGAGCGGAAATCAAAAGTATAGAGAAAAGCAGCAAGCAGATACAGAGTTTTTCAGAGACTCTTGCAAGAACCCTTATGTTGTGCTTGAAAGGGAAAATTTTCCAAACTTTTCTTTTCAAGAGCTGACCAGACCAAGAGCATCAACAGATCCCTTTGAAGAAAAAATGCTCAAGTTCCACCATTTTCAAGATTTATATTTTCAAAAACATTTTCACTCATTGTACATATCATTGTTTGAAGAAATAAATCAAAAAATAGAAAACACAAAAACAGTAGAAAAGTAGAAAAGAGGGCAGTTTTAAAAATAGCAAAAAAGCCCCATGTTCAAAAAATAGTCATGCTGAAAGTGCGCAAATCTAAATGCCACTACTAGTGTTCAAAAGTTATCTTGTTCAGTTATATAGCCTAATCATAACTAGACATGTTTTAAATTGATTGCTAATAAGTTAGTAAAAGAAGTGATTTTCAAAATGTGTAAGCTTGACTTATCAATAAAAGTAGATTAGGAAAATATACTGGTTCCACATGCTCAAAACAGAATCAAAGAGGAAAACAGGGATGAAAAACAAACTATGTATCCTAGCCCTGATTTTTCTAAATCTCATTTTGCGTGAAAATGATATTTGTGTGTAGCTTGTCTTTTATTCGACAAACACATGACAAATCAGACCATCTAATCCTGATTTAGTCATTTTTCAATTTCATGTTTTAGTTTAATTAATGGAATCCTGTCAAACAGCTTAATCTTGACAGTCGATCTAGCATAGGTAGAGAATCAAAGGAGTTCATCAGTTTAATTTGAACTCCCGGAAGATGTAAGTGTGGAATTAGATAGTTATTCTTTTTAATATCATGTCAAAGGGTTTTCCAGTACAAGCACACCCAAGAAATATAGCTGGGTAGGTAGAGATGAGGTTGTCGTTAATCATGTTGTAAATTTTCAGAAATAGCATCAAGAAAGAGAGAAATTTGTGCCAATGGATAGGGCACTGGTCTTCACAAGCTAGAAATCTGTAATTCTAGACACCTCCTGAAAAGGAGCTGCCCTCCCCAAATGGAGCCACTGTTAGTCATCAGTATTTTTGCATGTTTTTATGACTAGATTCCTTAGCTAAGTTTTCTAGAAGCTAATCTCAATATGTCAATTTTTCATCTAGACAACACCTCAAAAAAAATTGTCTTCTTAATTTCTGAGTTGAAACCCTCTTAAGACTGCACAGTTTCCTTTGTGCATTATTTATGAGTAGCAGTGTTTGGGGTTTTAGTGTTTTTTAGCTACACTAGGTGGTGGGAGGTATGTTTACCTTGCCTAGTTTTATTTGTTTTAGATATCCTCTTGGATTTAGATGCTATATGGATATATATAATGGACCCAAGTGATGGTTTACATTTTTATGGCATATATTTCTCGAAATGCGTTTTTATGTGAATGGATTGTTGAGCGGTCAGTTTTTGGAATATCTTAAGATATTCCCAATATTGCTTATTTTCCTTATTTTGGGATATTACAGTGGTATCAAAGCAGTAATATTAGCTCAAACTGTGGATCTCAGGCCATTATACTATAATAATAAGGAGAGATGGACAGAAAGGAAGACAAGCTTACAAAGCTTCTTCCAAGATCGATACAGAGCTTTCAAGAAGATCTGAAGAAAATAAGGATGGAGATGGAATCTCAAGAGAATTTTGATCTAGAGCTAGATCTAGATTTGCACATGGTGAGTGTGAGCATGAAACTACACTCCATGATGCACATCATGTTAGTCATCATTATTTTTGCATGTTTTAATGACTAGATTCCTTGGCTGAGTTTTCTAGAAGCTAATCTCAATCTGTCAATTTGCCATCCAGAAAACACCTCAAACAAATTTTTGTCTTCCTACCCCTCCTTTTCAGCCTATGATGAGAATAGTCTTCAGTTTCCCTACCTATCACAATTCAGCAAAGCCTCCATGTCTATAGTTGTTATAAGTTTGTCTCTCTACCATCAAAACCCTTTGTTTTTCATACAACCCACTGTCCAACATTTGACAAAGTGACTACCCCTCAATCCCTGATCATCTTGTCATGTGATAACCTACTCATGCCTAAGAAGCCATTCAAGAGCTATGACAAAATCTCTAGGTTTAGGTGGTGGTGTGTTATGGAAAACTCCTTGGCAAAACTGTTTTAAGCCAAAAACCCTGTTTTTCATCATTATGTCAGCCATCATTTTCTTCTCACCCAACAAACAAAACCCTGGTCTATCCTTAGGTCACACACCACTAAATCTTGCTTTGTCTCTTTTAAGCAGAGCTCACAAGTGTTCAAAATTAGGAAAAGAGAAAGAGTTTCCCTGTCTGAAGAAAGATGATCAAATGAAATTTCAAGCATTATCATCATGTCATATCAGCAAAGGCCTTCAGTGATCAAAGTCATTTCATCAATGCATCTCTACAAGGGTGCTGAGGATACATGGCACAAATCAATTTTGGGCAAGGGAACATTTCAAGGAACAGCTCCAAGTAAAAAGAACAGTTGACTATATTAAGGACTAAGGGAAATACAGATTTTAGAGAGAAGAACACATACAGGATCCATCCCTGTAAGTCAAAACACCAAGAATTTCAAAAAACCTCCATCAGGGCAAAAAGAGCACAAAAGTTAGAAAAATACTGCCTCCAGTGTTTCAGGTCAATTACAATGGAATGTGTTCCCAAAAGTATGGACCAACTCTCACAAATTAGTCTTATGCAACCAACAGTGATAGTCTTATGGAAAAAAGAGCTTTAAAGCAAATTAGGCATCATAGTGAAGGTAGAAGAAGGACAGCTGCTTCTTATACCTTATCATAAACTAAACTTTGAAAGACTGTCACAAAAAATTTCACTACCCCTGGAAACACAGTCAAGGGAAAGAGTTAGTTCAAAGATACATGGCAGTGAGCGCTCACCATTTACAAAGCACATTATTTACTCCTAAATATTCACAGTAATTTTATGCAAAAGGGATGTACATTACTGACAGGTCCTCATGAAGCAAAGAGCATTATGATTCATATGATTTCATCAAGGATAAGTACCAAAGATTCACTGTTTCCTTCTATTTGTAATTTTCAAAAAAACAGACAGGGGTCATAGTTTTGAAATGAATGAAGTTTTGTAGTTTTAAGGACCTCCATCAGTAAATAAGTAGGGGGCCTCATAGTAGGTCTGAAGGGTCACAAAGATTGTGTTTTGGAAGCCTCCTTCAAAAGATAGGAAGAGGGTAAAGGCATAGTCTCGGAGGTCCCAGATTTGGAACAAGTAGTCCTTTTCAAGGATTAACACTGTCAGATTAAAGGCCTCCTTCCAGAGAAGAAAGGGCACCCCTCACAGTCCTAAAGAAGCCTCCCTTGAATGACAAGCACAGGGTCTCTTTTGAAGGATAAACATAGTTTGTCTAAAGAGCCACAAACAGTTTGTTCAAGGACATTCTCTAGTTGGTTAACAGAGGTCAAATAAGCGCCCATGCAATTTGTCAAACATTGCCTCCTTCATGATAAGTAGAGGGTCCACAGACAACTTATTCAAAAATAGTCTTCAAATGATAAACAGAGATGAAAGAAACTTTGTGTTTATAGGGCCTCCTTAAATTATGAGCAGATGGAAAAAACACAGTTTCTCGAGTGCCCCCCTCAGTAATAAGCAGAGGGCAACTCTTTGCTTACAATTCTAAACCTTTCATTAAAAGGAGAATGGGTTAAAGACTTTTTAAACAAAGGGCTAAAATTTCAAAGGCTAGCAGAGATAAGCAAGACACAACTTCTTCATAGGAATAAAATTTGGTTAAATAAGACCTTATTTAAATGATAAACAGAGAAAACACATATGAAAATACCTCCTTCACATCATAAAAAAAGGATTTACATAATGGTGTTGAGAGGCTGCAGTAGTGGTGTTTATGTAAGCCTTTTTCAGATGATAGGGACAAGGTCACATTTTTGAGGAAAAATTTCTTGATAAGCAGAGCTTGGATACATAAAAGTTGAAACCTAAAAGTATCAAAAAAGTGCCTAGAAAGTTTTTTGATAGGACCTCCTTCAAAATGAGCAGATGGTTAGAAACACATTTTTATGGCCTGGTTCACAAATAAGATGAGGGTCAAATCATCAAGTGTTAACTCTGTATTTGAGAAAAATTTGTCATTAATAGACAGACTTGAGAGACCTTACTTAAAGAGTTCTTTAAATGATAAACAAAGATAACAAGCAGTTTGTGCTTGGTGCCTCCATCAGATGACAATTACAAGTTTAAAGTGTTGAGGAGAACCTTCTTCAATTGATAAACAAAGTCAGGAAAGGTTCTGTTTAAAGGGAAATTTTGCAAGTGATAAAGAAGAGAAGTTACACAGTTGGTTTGTTTAAAGTACATTCTTCATTTGAAAAATGGAGATAGGTCCTTAAAAAATTGTAAGAAGTTGAAGCCTAAGGTATACATAGAGCGCCCATATGGTGTTTCTAAAAGGCCTCTTTCATGTCAAATAGAGGTTTCAAAGACAAGCTGGTTCAAAAGAACAAAGTCATTTTGTTTCAATACAAATGCAAAGGCAAAAGGGTGGATTTTAAAATTGGAAAAAGGGAGGGAAAAGGGCACTTTCAAACCCTCTCTCTAACATAAAGGGCCTCACCCGAGTTTTTTACTTTTTATTATGTCTTGTGCAAACATTTGGAAAAGTAGAAAAGGCGTTTTTTAAACACCTCTACAGCGTTATCAACACACGACGCACCTGTCAAGCAACGCGACGTGCCTATAGGTGTTTGTAGAAGTGTTTTTCACAGAACGCGACGTGCCTGTGCAAGCGCCCGACGTTTAGTCATCAACACACGGCGCGTTTTCCCGGGCCACTTCTGAACAACCCACCACCCGACGTTCAGTCATCAACACACAGCACATTTTCATAGGCCACTTCTGAACGGCCCACCACCCGGCGTTCATTCATCAACACGCGACGCGTTTGCTCGGGCCACCTCTGAACAGGGTTTTGACCGCCCGGGCCCATGCTAAAGAGAGGTGGATGCCATCTTCATGAACCCTCAAAAGTTCCAAAAAACATATTTTTTTCATAGGGAATTCATCTCAAATAGAAGCTAACACATTTTCAAGAGGTATTTCTTGTTTTCCTCGCCTAAGTTTTTTATTTTAAGAGGTGTTAGAATCAAATTTGTTAAGAAAAAGACACAGTCTATCAAAGGGGAAAACACAGTTTGTTCTCAAAACTACCATGTTCACTAAAGAACAAAAGGACAATGGTTGTTGAGAAAGGAGGCCTATTTACAGTTTAAAGACCTATTTTAAATGAATAGATGAAAGAGGACACAGTCTCATAAAGGAAAAAGACATATTTATTTTAAAGGTCTTTCCACTCAGTAACAAGGAAAAAACACAGTTCTTGAGAAGGAAACTTATTTTCATTAAAAAAAGGAACTTGTTTGCTAGCTAAGAAATAAATACAATACTTAAAGAAGGGATCTATTTTCAGTTCATTTGAAAGGCCTATTTTGATAAGAGAGTAACTTAAATTCTAAACAACTATGCCTCCAAAGAAGGTCAACAAAGGGGGGTATCATAACCGGTTTGAGCCCACTACAACTTAGGAAATAAATGACTTCCCTTCAGTTCTTTTTAATTTTAAGGAGGTAGGGTGCCTTAATTTTTTCCAAAAATTCCAAGTTGTCACTAATCACCCTCCCTTGACACAATTGTTTGCCCTAAGGCTGCAAGGAGAACATGTTCACATAGCATGCCTTGATTTTGTTCTCACTCCTAGGTCAGTGTCAAAGGCCACCAAGATTCCCTATCTTGGTGAGAAATGGTTCAAACAAGCCTATTTGGACCTAGACCACTACAAACCCTTCCTAAAACTAGACCATCAGGATGATTTCCAAGCCACATTTCCTTTTTCTCACTTATTAAGCAACTATGCCCCCTGCATGAAAGTTATCATGAAGTATTTCACATGTGAAGGGAGATATTCCCGAGTTTATTCCTATCACATCAGGCTTCTCATGCATTTCACAAGAGCTCAGTTGTTAAATCTCCCTTTCTTCCTCTGCAAAATCATAGACAAAATTTCCTCCCTTGTCCAAAAGAGACCTCCTGCTCAGCAAAAGGCCAATCTTTTCCATCATTCTCTCATCAATATCATCATCCTTCACCAGCTTAAAAATAAAGGAGTTTCTTGGGAGACTTTCATTTCTCATCCAGATTTTACTACTACCTCTTCATATCATGGCCCATCTCATATATCCTCCTCACCCTCCACTCACTATGTCTCCCCTTCACCTAGTCAATCTACCCCTCAAAAGAAAACATCACCCATGATTGATAGTGAAAAAGAGCAGTCTCATGAAAGCAGGCATGAAGTTAGTGATGATGAGGAACATAGTGATACTCAGAAAATTAGTGAGCATGAACCAAGTGACAAACCACAGAACAGTGACCATGAGTATACTAGTGATGGTGAAGAAATCTCACCAAAGGATGAGGATGTCAGTGGCACTCAACAAAGTAGTGAGGATGATGAACAAAATGAAGAGCAGCAGGGTAGTGATGATGAAGAGAAACAGGGTAGTGATGATGAAGAGCAAAGGGAAGAGGTTCAAATCAGTTATGAGAAATAGAGTGATAGTTAGCATGAAAGAAATCAAAGTGGCAGTAAGCATACTAACAATCCTCAAGCAAGCAGTAATTATGAAGAACACAACAGTCCTCAACAAAGTCATGAAACCAATCAAAGGGACAATGAAAAAAGTGCCTCCCAGCAAAGTAGTGACCATGGTGGCAACCCACACACAGAGTCTAAGGAAAATAGTGAAAATGATGGCAGCTTGCAAAATGACAATGAATACAGTCATGATGGAAGTAGCTCATGTGAAAAAGTTGAAAACAGTGAGCATGGTAAAAACAACACACAAGAAGAAGTTCAATACAGTGATGGTAAGGTTGGAAGCCTAGAACAATTTCAAAATAGTGAGGGAGGTGACAGCATGCAAAATGACAAAGAAAGAATTCATAATGAAGGCAACCCTCAACAAATTCAACACAGTAAGGAGGGTAAACAAGGCAGTCCACAAACAGGCAGTGAAGATAGTCAAGTAGAAAAAAGAGATAATAAAGCTAACAGCCCTAAAAAACATACTCTAAACAACACTGATGAGGTTGAAGGCAACATATATCAAGAGGTTCAAAACAGTGATAAAGGTGAA
Organism: Pinus albicaulis; assembly: GCA_034641835.2. Taxonomy (NCBI): domain Eukaryota; kingdom Viridiplantae; phylum Streptophyta; class Pinopsida; order Pinales; family Pinaceae; genus Pinus; species Pinus albicaulis. Next base: position 1,264,927,479 of record CM076579.1, on the reverse strand, counting down.
GATGGCAGCCCCAAACAAACTCAAAACAATGAGGAAAACAGTGAACAGGGAAGCAAAGCAAGTGATGAAGGAGGCAGCAGTGTAAAGGATCAAGTTGAACAAGTGCTAGTGATAAAACCTCCTCTCTCTTCTCCTCAACACAGCTAAGAACATTTGCTTGCTACCTCTCCTAGGTAAGGGGACATGATTCATTCCTCAAAAGCACCAAAGGCTAAAAACACCAAATTTGCAAAGAAGAAAATCACTCCAGCAGTGACTTGTAATGTCACTAGGGCACTAAGGAGTAGAGGCAAATTGCCTAAAAATAGTATTGTTTAATTTCCAAAGAGAAAAAGAACAAAGAATTCTATCCAAAGCAAGGGCATAGAAAAAGTTGAACAGCAGGAGAGTAGCCATGAACAAGAAAGAGAGTTTGACATCATACAAATAGAAAGTGATGCTGGAGATGATGAATCCAGAATCCTTGAGTCACTTTTGCAAAACAGAGAAGCCCAAATCCAGGACTTAGAAACTGATCTAGAAAGGTCGAAGGACCTCATACACTTTCTACAAATGCAAAATAAACAAATGAGTGGGCAAATGGAAATTTATGAGGCCCGAGCATTCAAATACCAAAGGGAAGCATACAAAGCACAAGTCAATCTTGAAGAGTATATTGGTGAATTTGATGATATTGAGGAAGAAGAGCAACCAGTAAGAAAAAGGCCTAGGACTATGGGTCTTAGGAAAGCTTTGGAGAAATAGAGGGAAGAAGAAGCAGCCCTTGCTCGATCATATCCTCTCACACAATTGCTTGCCCAAGAGATAGAAAATGATAAAGAATCATGGCTTGAAAGAGCCAACAAGAATTTTGAGGACAAATTAGACAAGGAAAACAAAGACTTGGGTTTGTGAAGGAAGATTACCAGGCATTACAAGAAATTGAATCAATTTTCTCGAAGAAAACTCAAACTTGCTTAAGAAAGGCTCAAAACTGCCCAAAGGAGGCGCCCAGGAAAAAAGGGGAAAAAGACATATCTAGGCTTGAGATATTGGCTTTAGCTTCCTTACATGCTTCTAAGAACCCATAAGGGGTTTTCTCACCAAAATTGAACAAATTTCGACATGATTTTGTTTTTTGGCCCTAATTGCACATTTTTCTGCTGCCATGTTTGCTAGGAGCATCGTCAGCTCATGAAAGTCATTTTTTTGGATGTATTAAATTTGGGGGCATCTACTCACAATTTTTCAGATGAAAAGAAGGTGTTTTGGTCCCCCAAAAGGAAAAAATCAATCAAAATTCACCTTTCTGCCTCACATATCAGCAGTTGAGACCCTCCTGGGTTTTTTAACTCGGTCCATTTTTTGACAGCCTTCTAGGGATCAGTTTGATAAAAATAAAGTATTTCCAGAAACTAGACATCTAGGGCTTTCAAAATAGCTACCACGGGCCTTGTTTTGACATCGGGAAGTCCTTCAAATGTTATCTGCAAAACAAGACTTCTTCTAGCGCTACGCCCCTGTAGGATTTTGGCTGAAAAAACAGTTTTCTAAAGGTAGCCATCCAAATGTATGTTTAGCTATTTTTAACTCTATGTCAGAGATTAGAAGTCAATTTTCTTGCTATTTTTAGCTTAAATATATATTTTTGAATATATTTTGTGCCTTGGGCTTTGCAAAGCCTCAAGGACAAAATCAGATATTTGTATTAGGCCAATGGCCTTCTAGTTACTCTAGGAGGGTTTCTTTCTCTTTGGCCTATATAATCTAAGACAATTCATTATAACCAGGGGCTGAACTTGATGTTATAGAGAAATAAATAGCATTACAAGTTTTGAAGAAATATTTTGTCTTATGAAGTGGATGATCTCTTGCTTCACTTTGATGGTGGAGGAGGATTGTATGTAGGATTCCATGGCTTGGTGAATGGTATTGTGTCCCTTATCTGTTATGTTTTCTTAGTTTATCATACATGTTTTCATGCTTCTTGCTTGATGTAGTTCAGTAAAGAATAAGTTTGAGATATGCCCATGGAGGCACCTCAAATTTCCTGATTCATTACAGCTTAAATGTTTTCATCTTTCTTGGTTATGTCAAGGAATTCTTAATTGCTCTTTGGTACCCTAAGAATTATTTATCAGTTTCATTAATGGTTATTATGTATGCTATCTAGTATGATTCACGGTATGCCCTGCTTACTCATAGCTAATCAAAAATCCATCTCTGAAATCTCTCTCTGAATTATTGATTGGCTTAGTTAAGTCAAAGAGGTCTTGTTTCGATCTTGCCCTTTGCCCATGCTTTGCAGTCTTATTTCAAAGTTCCCAATAGCTCAAGATATGATGTTTAGGAGTTCCCTCTTCATAGATTGAGTTGTTTGTTTATCTTATTTGTTTTTCCCAAAATTTTGAAGGTGATTTTCCCAAATTTATAGGGTCTTATACCTCTATGTATCACTGGATTGCTTATTTTCTGCATCTATCAGTTTGAGTTTCATTCATAGATATTAAATGGTCAGCCCTACCTCATGAATGCTTGTTGTTTAACTATTTATGCTTAAAATCTCTTTTTCTTTCACAAACTTAATGTCCATCTCATTTCACTTTCACCCAAAGAATCCATTTACCTCGACCAAATCAGCCCTGCAGTAATACCTTGTCCACCATTGAGATAGTCTCGACCTTTGCGACCCCATAGCCCAGTTGATCTGAAGAATTTTTTATCTATTTATCCTTTGATCAGTTCCCCTCAAAAACCCAAAACAAACTAAAAAAATACTTAACAACTAGCCTAAAATCAAATATACAAAAAGCAAACAAGTTTACATCCTTTGCATAATAGAGAGAGCCCTCTCTGAGTCTAGGAAGGCTAGGTCCTAGAGCTCCAAAGTTGGTTTGATGTTACCTTGTCATTTGGCTTGCCAATCTACCAAATCACGGGACACTAACACAACGCAGTAAAATGCCTAGATCTATCATGAGATGGTTGAAAGAGGGGAGAATGCCTAAGAGGAGAACTCTTAGTGATTTGTTGCAGGAGTATGAATCTCAAACTGAGAGGTTTAGATATCATACCACTTTCCAAGAGTTTTGCAAGATCCAGGTGAAGAGAAGCAAGTAGAATAATATGGAAAGATTCATTTTGTCTACCTTTGATGGTTCACCTACATGTTTAGCCAGGGCTTGGGTGGAAGAGCTAGACACCTTTTTGTAGCAGCACCAAATTTCTGAAAATAAAGCCATCAGAGTAGCAGCGCTGCATTCTACATTTTGGAGATAAGGCTTATGCATGGTGGATTTTTGAATCTTGTTCTTTGAAAAATGAAAATACTTCCTCCTATGCAAGATTCATTAAAACATTGGTGGGAAGGTTTGATGGGAAACTTCCTAAAACACATGTATTAGGGCAAGAAGAAATTAAGAAAACAAAACCCTTGCATGTAATGGAGGAAACTATAGATCTCACTCCACTTCAGAAAATCGTGGGAGAAGCTGACATCTTGCATCATACATTGTTAGAGGGAAGACCTCTATCTCATATTCCTAAGCAAGAGGGCATGGGGATCTCGTTTTCACAAGAGGATCTAATTATTGGAGGGTTGCCCATACACATTGATGAAGATGAGGGCAATAGCGTTGTCGCATCTAGAGAACGTCCAGTACCTCATGCAGAGGAAGGAGGAGCACATGCTCCAATAGGAAGGATTCTTGTATCCTTGCAAGAAGTTCCCCAGGATCTCATACATGGAGGTCAAAGCATAATCAGTGAGCAGCATGATTGTGAAGCATAGCAAATGGAAGGAGAAGGTAGGAAGGAAGGGCAGCATCATTTGATGAGAGGCACACACCCTTCTCTATTTCAGAGAGCTATTGCAAAGGGGAGGCAGACTGTTCTGTGCTATGAAGGCAAGGGCAAGGTTTCCCAACCATATGTACAGTTTACTCTTGACATTGATGTCTCACTACATGGAGGCATTCCACCTAGGAGGCCACCAGATCCAGCATTGATGAAAGACATATTGTCTTTGGATTCACCGCTCTTGGATTTTGGAGAGGTGAATAGTTTGGAGGAAAAATTTGGCATGGGGGATGTCAAAGTAGCAGGTAGCAGCATGAAGAGAGCTTCACATTCCAGACTACCAGCGATGTCTCTTGGGAGGATTGATCCCTATTGGAGGTCTCAACTCTTGGTAGAGTAATCCAAGGATCTTGGTGCTTGCATGGTTCTTGATGACCTAGAGGGATATGATAGATACATGGTGGATGGTATGGTAATCTATTCTCATGGCAGAGTCTTCTTGACTAGAGCTTCTAAGCTGAAGGAGAAGCTGCTACATGCAGCATATGAGGACTTCTTTTCCATGCATTTTGATGCATAACTTTCTTTGGCGGAGGAGTTCATTTGGGAGGGCATTCAACAAGATATATTGCAGCATATGGAGAGATGCATAGCTTGGATGGTTATAGAGAGGATGTCACAACCACCTTCCTACTCATTGGGAGTGAGGGAGCATTTTCAGTTGAGACATTTCAGCTCAAGGACCGAAGTACATGGTAGAGAAGGTATACATTTGCATTATGATTTTACTTTATTTATTTTTTATGAGAAGCTTGCTGTATTAAGGAGGATCATCCCTTATTATACTATATATTATGATGTACTTGAGGCTAATTGTAGCATTGAGGTTGGCTACCTTATTGGTGATTTGTGGGGGAAGCCACATAATTCTTGGTGTGCACCATTGACACCAAATTGTATATTCATGATTCCATCTTATGGGATGACTGTGGAAGAAAACAAGTGGCTGGGAAAGCACTTGTTATTTTTTGTTTTGATGCAGCCAAAGGATGCACTTTGCTAGTCCCCTTTTTGGAACTATGAACCTTTCTCTGGTTGTCATATGGCAGCTTGTTCTTATTGCATTTTTCTTCCATTTACTGCTGATATTTTTATACTCATGGGAAGCATTGTTTTGAGAGTGTTGGAGGTGTTAGAGATGCCCATTGGGAGCATGATTCTCCCCACTTTACATGTTGTACATTTCAAGAGAAACCATGGGCAAACCATGATTTCCACATCACACTTTTTCCCTTCTTGTGGGATGAACCACTTGAAGAACTTGAGGAGGCACTTCATGGCTAAGTTGTTTGATGGGGGAACTTGGGCCATTCTTGGAGGCCATGTTATTTCAGCCCAAGGACAGAGGCAGCCCCATGTTTACCATAAATGGAGAGAGAAACCATTTGGACGGCAGAATCCAATCTCTCCATGCAGCCCCAACACATTGTATAAAACTGGGGATGATGATTCTTTTTATGAGCTACCTAGGATGGCTCATTTCATTTGGATGATAGCATGGGTGAGGGAGTAACTCATTCACCAGGTTTTTCATCACTCCTACTTTGATGAGGCCATGGGACATCAAGCAGGTTTCCATTCATACTTTCCACCTTTGATTGATGTGGGCCATTTGGTTTTTCACACTTGGGAGGAAACATTGGATAATAGTTTTATTGCAGATCATCTTGATGCAGTTATGGAGGCCATTGATGGGTGGACACAAGAGGAGGAGGGGAGAAATTTTGCTCTCCCTATACATTTTCTTGAGGACAAGAAAATATTTTGGAGGGGAGGACTGTAATGTTCCCAAATTTTATCTTCAAGCTAAAATGGAACATTAGAGTTAGCAGTGTCTTTAGCCAGTGAATAAATGACTAGGAAGGCCCATAAGTCTCCTAAGAAGGAATAAAAACACTTCAAGTGTGAAAGGAGACCCTCTTTGCAGCTCAATAAAACACCTCCGTGTGTGAACAGGGCTAATATCATGTTGATTCAGTCTACTTTGACCAAGTCAACAGTGCAGATGTGGAGGAGTAGGAATCAAGGAAGGAATAACACAGTTTTGGAGGGAGATGAATCTCTTGATGGGGATGACCTAATTGGGTGGGGCCAAGGACAAGAAAACTCACATTCTATTTGGTTTTCTTAGACTTTTTCTTCCTCTTGCTATTTAGCAAGGTTGTTGTGTTGTTTAGCACCGGGTGTTCCCGAGCGGGAATCCCACCTCTTTCCTTGAGGAGCCTCTTGGGAGAGTTTGCATTCATTTTCCACACAATTTTTTTAGGCCAAGCTTTAGCTTACTTCATCAGCGCAGTTTCTACAAGACATTGTGCTGTGTTGCAGGTTGCAATAGTGGAGGGGATTGGAATCCCACTTTCTGAGCTTGTTTTCCATTGGAGGGAGGTTTCCTTCCCTTGGGAGATCTGTTTGGAGATATCTTGAGCTCATTTCAGATCTATGGCATTAGGCAACAAATTTCCCAAAATTCCCAACACTTTTCCATCTAGGGAATGAGTTATTTTTGGAGGCAGCTTCAGTGGATGGTCTAGTGGCATCTTTGTAGTGTTTCCTTGTGATTGAGAGGTTCATCCTTTCATGAGAGGAATCCCTTGAGGATCTACATCAGATATGATGTATTTCAGCCTTATACACTCTTATTCTTCAGTTTTTTAGTGATTATTCAGTAATTTTCTGAAGATCACATTTGTATTCAGAGTGTATGTCAAGAAACCCTTCCCGGGTTTTCTTGTAATTTTAATAAGGAGACTAGATCTCAGTTTTTGAGAATTATTGTCTAATATATGAGCTGATATATTTGTCTTCTTAATTTTTGAGTTGAAACCCTCTTAATACTGCGCAGTTTCCTTTGTGCATTATTTCTAAGTAGCAGTGTTTGGGGTTTTAGTGTTTTTCAACTACACTAGGTGGTGGGAGGTCTGTTTACCTCACCTAGTTTTATTTTTTTCAGATATCCTCTTGGATTTAGATGCTAGATGGATATATGTAATGGATCCAAGTGATGGTTTACATTTTTATGGCATATATTTATGGAAATGCATTTTTTTTCGAATGCATTGCTGAGTAGTCAGTTTTTGGAATATCTTAAGATATTCCAAATATTGTTTATTTTCCCTATTTTGGGATATTAAATTGTAAAGGAGGATCAATGAAACTCATAAACAGCAAAATAAATCAATTCCACATGTGAAAAAAGCTAAATGTAGGCTATTTACATAAGCACACTTAGGTGTGAAAGAGGTTGGATCATTTGACCAAGTCAAGCAGGACCAAATCAACAGCATTGTCTAGATACAGTGAATCTCCTTGATGCAAAGCATAGTTTTAGTTGGAGGCTAGACATGTGAATGAAGCTAAATCATTGAGATGGTTTAGGGTTTTTCAAGACTTTCATCTTATAAAAGGAAGAGGAGGACAACAGAAGAGGGTCGTTGTTGATGATATTATATTTCTGAATATATTGTTTGTTTAGACATATATCATTCTCTTGTTTTTTAGCTGAGAATAGTGTTGTTTAGCACTGGGTGTTCCTGATTGGGAATCCCACCTCTTCCATTGAGTAGCTCTTGGAGGAGTATTTCTTGTCTTGTCCACTATCAGGCATTGGGCCAAGCTTCATCTTCCAACTACAATGCAGATCCTGTTGAGGGTTTGGTTGTCCTTGTAAGCTACAACAAGTGGAGGCTATATCTACTCAGATCTAGGCCATTCTAGTGCCTCTTTTCAGTGGGAAAACCTTCTATCCCATTGGAAAGAGATTATTAGTTGATTGGAGCTTTAGATCTACATCTTGGCATCAGGCCAAACTGTTCTTAAATTCTACAACACATTTTATCTTCCAGGACTACGTTATCTGCAAGAGGAAAGTTGCAGGGTCTTTTGGAAAACTTTGAGGAGTGATCTCTAGTGATGGGAATATTCCCTTCACTGTGGTGATCCATGGATTTCTGATCTATCCTGATATATCCCATGTGATATTCAGATTTGATCTGAATACTCCTATATTCACTTTAGAAATCCTGAATCATTCTATAGATCTGCTGCATAAGATCTCAGATCTACTCCAAGTGCTTCATGTTTTGCTGAAAATCCCAAGGGGTATGTAAAGTAGAGACTCTATAGTGTATGGATATGTCATAGATCTGAATGTTCATGCATTATTTTTCTCTAGATCTAAGTTGTAATCTACAGCTACTGTATGCTCTATAAAATAACATTGTCAAGCCTTTTTTCAGTGAATACATGTGTTTACAGCACCTCTTTTGAGGGCTTTCTTCCATTTTTTTCTTCTATTACCTTTTATACACTATATGGGCCTCATTATAAATCTAATTTTCTGATGTATACATAAATTTTGAGCCTCCATATTGGCCTCCTACTCTTACTTTTCTAAACTGTGTTATTTTTTGAGCAATATTATTTAATATTGTTGTTGTTCCCATTTTGGGATATTACAACTTGTGAATTAAATCTATTTTAATTCACTTGATCTTCCACTAGATCATCAATCAGTTAGAACTAGTTAAATTGATTTTAACTCAATTAATTTGAGTTAAAAAAATGCACTCACACCACACTAGTGCTACAACTACAATTAGACCCTGTAAATAATAATATCACTCTACATGCCTATCCTTTGACCCTCAACTCAAAATTCTTGAGCTAACTAAGTATATCACACTTAGTTAACTATTACAAGTTTTTATGAGATAATATTACAATTTATTTTCCAAATTAATTAAAAATTGGTTGCCCACATTCTCATTAATGTGTCACTAGAATTCCTCACTCATGTGTGACCCAGAATCCCACACTAGTATGTGGTGCATTTTCTTGTTGAATTTCAAAAATCCCTCTCAAAAAGAAAGGGTTCGTCGAGATATTTGCATCATGATCCTCAATGGGAATGTACTGCAAAAAAATAATGTGCCTCTGAACACAATCTCTGAGATGGTGATACAAGATGTCAATATTCTTGGACCTGTCATGGAATACTGGATTAACTGAGTATTTTATGCAACTTTGGTTATCATAATGTATCACGATTGGATCCATCTGATGACCAAACAAGAAAAAAATTATCTTGCTCATCCAAGTGGCCTTACATGCAGCCTAACTAGCTGCCATGTACTCTACCTCGGCTGAACTGAGTGCAATTGATCTCTGCTTCCTGCTATACCAAGAAATTGATGTTGATCCTCTACTAAAGATGCCCCCTAATCTGATCTTCCTGTTTGATGGAATACCAACCCAATCTAAAATGGTGAAGCCATGAAGCTTCACTCCCTATGTCCGTATGTACCATAATCCATACTCTGTAGTGCATCTAATATATCTCAGCACATGATTCCCCGTCTTCCAAAAGAGATTGGTATGATTAACCATAACTTGACAAAGCTGGTTAATTGTGTAGCATATGTTTGGTCGTGTATTCACAAAATAAATAAGTGAACCCACAAGCTGCCTGTAAATAGTAGCATCCACTACCTCACCTGAAATAGCATCCTCCTTCCTCCAGTTTCTTGCAAGAGGAGTCTCCATGGGTTTGTTGCCCTCCATGTGGAAATTCCTCAGAATCTCCTTGGCATACTTGCCCTGAGATACAAATAGCTCCCCATCTCTTTTCCATATTTCCAAGACAAGGAAATAATGAAAGAGACCCATGTCCTTCATCTGAAACTCTCTTGCAAGATCCTCTTTGTAAGAAGTTATGAGTTGTTCATCACCTGTTAGTATAAGATCATCAACATAAAGTACAATAATCAAAAGCTTACCATCAACCACAATACGATATAGGTTCGTATCTGTTTCACTCTATGTGAATACCAACTCGATGAAATAGTTGTTGGTCCTGGTGTACCAAGCATGAGGTGCTTGCTTCAGCCAATGCTTTCTTGATTTTGCACACATGTGACTCCTTGTCAAAGGTCTCAAAAAATTTTGGATGCTCAATGTACACTTCTTCCTCAATAAGTCCAATGAGAAATATTGTCTTTACATCCATCTGATGTATCTACCACCCCATCTTCTCTAAGAGTGCAATGATATATCTAATCGATGAGTACCTTGCAACTGGTGAAAAATATCCTCATAGTCAATCCCCTCTACCTATGAGAATCCTCAGGCCACAAATATAGCCTTGTATTTCTCCACACTCCCATATGTTTCTTGCTTCACCTTGTAGATCCACTTGGATCTAACCACTGACTTCCCCACTAGTCTTGGGACCACTTCCCATGCACTATTTCTGATAATGGATTCATACTCCTCAACCATGGCATCAACCCATGTTGGTTGCTTCACTGCTTCCTCAAAAGTGGATGGTTCTGTCACAATACACTCGCTCATAAGAGCCATGTATCCAGTGTACCTACCTAGGGACCTTCTCCACCTGCATTGTGATGTAGGTGCACCTACATGCTTTGTCACATCTAGCATCAATCTATCAGCCTTTCTGGTGTGCTTCTGACAATTTCTGATGGATTCCTCTGCATGAGTGGTTTCTGCCACTCCATGATCCTCTACTTGTGGCTACTCCACATCCCGAGGTTCATCCTTTGGAACTAAGAGTTCCTCATCTACATGCAAGTCAATCTCCCTCTCAAGGGAAAATCACATAACTTTATCCTCATCAAATTCAACATCTCTCCTAACAATTTTCATCCTGTTACCCAGTAAATACACCTGATAGTTGTGGGGAATATCAGTGTACCCCACAAATATCCCAACCTCTAATATTGGTTCTAGCTTCTTTCTGGCATTTTTGGTCACATGGAAAAAGATAGATGAGTCAAAAATTTTAAAATATGAAACATCCAATTTCTTACCTGAAAAAGCCTCCTCTCTTGTACTCATGCCAAGTATCCGATGAGGACTAGGTTCTGCAAAAATATCGATGTGTTGCATGCCTCTACCCATAAATGCAATGTTAGGCCCTAATCATGTAACATAGCCCATGTTGCTCGAAAAATTATTCTGGTCTTTATTTATGCAACCCCATTATGTTGTGGGTTATGAGGTGCAATCAACTCTCTCCAAATTCCTTCTTTGGCGCCGAAGTTCTTGAATTCATTAGAGATATACTCACCACCATTATCGCTTCTTAGAGCCTTCAACTTATTTCCTATATCTTTCTCTACAAGTGCTTTGAACTCACAAAACTTGGAGAATGTCTGATCTTTCTTCTGCAGAAAGAAGTTCCAACACTTTCTAGAAAAATCATCAACAAAAATAACATAATACTCATGCTTTGATTTGGAAGCTGTAGAGAATGGTCCACACACGTCTGAGTAAACTCTCTCAAGGATTTCCGCTACTCGGTTCTCCTTCTCATGAAAAGTGGCTTTAGTATACTTCCCCATGGTACATCCTTTTCATGTGTCTATCTACGCAAGAGTACCCTTTGGAATACCTATAAAAATCTATTGCATGATCCTAAAAGCACTGTGGTGTAGATGGCCCAATCTCCTGTGCCATAACTCACTTGTATCCTTGCTCACCACCTTCCTTGCTTTACTTCTCAATGTTGTGTAGCCATCTACATCAAGTTTTTATATGTTCTTCACTCAAAACATAATCTTATTTACCTGTCCCGTGGCATTGTGACGAAGGAACGCCTTTCCTTCATTGAAAACCACATCATATCCAAGATCCTCCAACATAGAAACTGAAACTAAATTATTTTTGAATCCTAGTACATACATGACATCTTTTAATATGAATGGTTTACCTGACTTTCTATGGAAAGTAACTATACTAATCCCAGTAGCAATATACCGCTCGTCATCACCCATCTCAATGTGCATTTGAAGATCCTTCTCCTCCAAGCTACTAAAGAGTTATTTGTTTCCCATCATGTGGAAAGATGCTCCACTATCCAAGTAGCACATAGATCGCATCACAATTGACGTCATGCATGTGATGATATAGAATTCCAACTCAAACTGTGAGGCCAAAGCTTCACCCGCTACAGCTCTCAGAGCCTTCTTTCTATTCTTCTTCTTTTGTGGAAAATTTGTGGCATAGTGTGGTGATCGTGACAGTGAAAACATTTCACCGTTGACATGTCACGCTTCTTGCCTTCTTTTCCAGTCTTAGATTTGGAATAGGACTTCTTCCTCTTCCCCTTATTTGCCTTACTATCCAAGGCACAATTTTCCTCATCATTTGTCTTGGATGAGGATCCATCCCTCGTATTCCACTGAAACTTTTCTTGTACCAAACCTGACCATAGTTGCTCCCAACCAGGTAACTTCTCCCTCACATTCAAAGAGTCTTGGTAACTATGCCAGTTTTTGGGAAAGCCTAGAAGTGCTAATCCCACCAAGTCATCATTAGCTACAGTAATCCCAACACTTCCAAGCTCATCTCAACATTCAGTGAACTTGGTCAAGTATTTCTGGATTATGTCGCCCTTCTCCATTTTTATTTTTCTGAGCTTGTCCTTGAGTGCCAATTTTCTGCGGTCACTGCTGCTTTGAAATATATATTTCATAGCCTTACACATAGAATATGGAGTTTCCTTTCCATATAGAATCAAGACAATATGATCTCGAACTCCCTCTAATAAGATTCCCCTCGCCTTTTCTACCTTCTTCTGCCATGCATCAAGAATTTGGGCATCTGCTGCTGCGGGCTTGGGAATATCATTATCTATGAATTCCTTCAACCCATTTTCCTCCAACACTGCCTCCATCCTGTCCTTCCATGAAATATAATTTTAAAATCCCTCGAGTGCATATTTGAGTCTCAAGCCATTGAAAGACATCTTGATCTGCTTCTAGCTCCGACGAAAGTATCTGCAAATTTTAATACTGTTCAACACAAACTCAATTTCTTCTCCACTATTGTTATTCTAGGTGCTCTGATACCATGTATAAAATCTCTAACATAGCTTGATACCATGTAGAAATTACACCAATTGATTTAATCCTATCATGCAATGTACTAAAAAAAGATACTGAATCCTTCAACAATATTTGTGGAATATAAATCACGATCGCTCAATCACATGCAAGTAATTAAGAGAAACAAGTAAATCAATCGCACAACATAATATTCTCCTGGGGAAAGAAACTACTAAAAAATCCTCCATATTTATTGTTTAATCAACCAAGGAATCATGAAACAATACAATGCATGTGTGCTCACCATAACCTCATACACTCTACCAATTGTCTCACACTAATCTGGGAAAAATTGGACCAATACATAGCCAATTTCCTACCCACCTTCATCTTGCCTTTCTCACACAATCCCTATGAAAAATAATTCCTATTAAATATGAATTCCAACCTTCCTTTACTGCGCAATCCATCATGGGCTTCCTATGGCTTTATAACTACACCTGGGTAGTTCGCTAAAAATATAATTGATATTTTACTTGCCTTTAACCTTTGTCTCAACTGGTTCTCCATCAGAAATTAAATTCATGCAGTTATTAATAGTGAATCATCAGTTACTTGGTATATCACTATTTGTGAATTAAATCTCTTTTAATTCACTTGATCTTCCACTATCTCATCAATTAGTTAAAACTAATTAAACTGATTTTGAATCAATTAATTTGAGTTAACTGATTGCACTCACAACACACTAGTGCTACAAATTCAATTGGACCCTGTAAATAATCACTCTACATGCCTATCCTTTGACCCTCAACTTGAAATTCTTGAGCTAACTAAGTATATTGCACTTAGTTTACTATTACAAGTTGTTATGAGATAGGATTACAATTTATTTAAAAATTGGTTGCCCACATTTCACTAATGTGTTACTAGAATTCCTCACTCATGTGTGACCTGGAATCCCAAACTAGTATGTGGTGCATTTTATTGTTGAATTTCAACACCCTATTCCAAAAGGAGGATCCACTCAGCAAGTTGAAATGAGATTTTAGGGGATCCTACCAAGCATCTATGCCATATTTAAAACACCAAATCACCTTCCAAATCTCCTGTCCTTCCTGCAACCACTGTCACTAGAATTTAGTTTTGAGAGTTTGAGACAAAAAAATTGGATCCTTTAATCCAAGGCCACCATGGGCCTTTGGTTTTCATAATTTTTCCCATGCTACCAGGGCTCATTTTCGATCGATCTGCGGACCTAACCGCAATAAATTCTATAATTTTATTGTGAGATATTTGTATATATTGTGGGGAGCCAGAAGGGCCGAGAGATGATAAATCGAGATAGCCTGAAGAACAACCTTCATAAGGATTATTTGCCCTAGAGAGTTTAAGTCTTGAAAGGTCCAGCTGGAGAGCTTCCGGTCGATATGGCTTAACAGGTCCTTCCAATGCGATAATTTCAAGGAGTTGGATACCAAAGGGACTTTGAGATAAGTTCTTGTAAGAGACCCAATTCTAAAACTAAGAGATCAATCCAAGTGACACTGCACATGGCAGTGATTGTTGAAAAATAAAATAACAAATTTGTCATTATTTATCAATGTTCCAGATGCTTGTTGGAAATTGTCCAGGATGGATCCAAATTTTCTGGCCTCTCTTTGGGTTGACTTTCCAAATAACATATTTTATTCAACAGATTTTTGATGAGTGATAGGAGGTGCTACCTGGGAGATTTTTAGACCCTGAACGGATCAATAATCCACTACTTCCTCTATAGGTCTACTTAATCCTTTCACTGTGATGATGAAAAGGTAGCGGGAGATAGAGTTCCCCTATCTCAGACCCTGAGATCCCCTAAAGGTTTCTACAAACGCATGTATTTCTAGACCAAGGAAGTTCTGTCCTGCTTTGAAGAACTCAGAGGTGAACCCATCTGGGCTTGGAGCTTTTTTCGTGGGAAAAACCTAGACTACTTCCTCCACTTCTGCATAGGAGACCTCTTGCATGAGGGCCTCATTCTAATCCTCCAAGATTAATTTCAGGATGCATCACTTGATGCAATCAATGTAATCGATTTTTTCTATGACCACCTCTATAAACAGGTTTTTAAAATACTCGATCAGCTCACCCGATATCTCCTCATCTTGCACAAGTATTTATCCATCACATAAATTCAGTGAGAAGATCTGGTTGAACTGTCTATGCTTTATTGTGGTTCTATTAGATAAATTTGTATTGTGTTCCCCTATCTTTAGCCATTTAACTCTAGATTTTTTCCTCCATGGGATTTTTTCCTCTTTTTGTCATTGTTTAAGGTCATTGAGAACCTCCCCCTCTTGAGCATCCAAGCCCTCCGAGCTCCCTTCCAGAATTATTCTCTATTGGATTGACCACATGGAGTTTTCCAACCTTGATTTTTCCTGATGTATATTTCCAAAATCTAGGAAATTCCATTCCTTAATTTTCTCTTTTATTTCCTTAAATTTGAGTTGGAAATTTTCCATTAAATTCTGACCACTGACTCTAATTTCTTTCCACCATGCTTTAATTTTAGCAATGAAATATGGATTATCCAACCAGAAGGACTCGAATTGGAAAGGAAAATTTTGAGGGGCCATTCGTAAATCGATCTCCAAACAAATAGGCCACTGATCCGATCCAAGAAAAGAGTGGATCGAGACTTGGAAAAAGAGATCCTGCTGAAGAATATCATTAGAAATGAGAAAACGATCTAGTCATGAAGTGCTCTGGTGCTTACCTCCCTGTCGGTTGTTCGATGTGTAGGTTCCATTCACAAATTTTGTATCCTTGATGCCTAGATCTTGGATTGTCTATTGGAATGATAAGGATATTGATTCCAACCTTATAAATCCTCCTTTCTTTTCTCCCAGGCCACTGATCAAGTTGAGTTCCCTCGCTAGAATCCAATTAGTGTTGCCCAGTAGATCCTTCAGGTACCTCAAATTTATTAAGAATCCCATATTTTCCCCAGGTAGCGTCAGGCCATAGACACTATTAACCCATATTCTTTCAGCAGAGCTGATGCATTCATAATGACCCAAAAGGGCATTGTGGGAGGCCTTCCAATTTTGGAAGGAAATATATCTAGAATCCTAGAGTATTCCCAACCCACCGACACAACCCCTTGCATCTAATGCCATACATTTTTCCGAGGGCTAGTTTTTCCTTGTGATTTTGCTAAGATTTTCCCACATTACCTTCATTTCCTGAAGTATTATGATATTAAGTTTCTCTTTTTGGAATCGGTCTTTCAAGTACCTCAATGTACCCTTGGATTTCAGGCCTATTATGTTCCAATAGATTAGCTTCATTGATGAAGCTATGGGATAGAGCATTGGTAGTACTCTGTTAGGACATTGGTATGTCCTGATTTGACTAAGATGGCCCCTACTTATCAAGTCACCTCGCTGGTTATTCCCTCCCTTTCTTCCTGGAGTTCGATCAAGATTCCACCCTTCCACTGAATGTGTCAGCTTCCTGAATGGAAAGAGCTATCTGAGGGGGGCATCCAATTGAATTTGGAACTGATCCTAATCCTTGTAGATTTTATGGAATCCAACTTCTCTTGGGGGTTTTCTTCCAATCCATCCTTCGCCCAGCTATGAAGGCAGGAAACCATTACCTGTTCATCAGAGTCAAATTGGTCCAATTTTGCATCATGCTACAAGGCATGGTGAACCTAGGCAGGGACTTTATTTATTTATTTTCCTATTGGTTGTGCATTTGGGGACTTATTTTTGCTTGGTTTCTTATGTTTAGGGTTTTCTGGACCGACCTCAACCTCCATTATTGCTTGGGGTAGAGGTGCTTATACAAGTGTTGCTAATTGCTCCTTCATGCTCATATTTTCTCCTTCATGCTCATATTTGCTAGCATGGAAAAGAGATTGTTGGGGGGGAAGCTAGGGGTTGATGCAAAAGGGCCCTATGTGTTATAAGTTAGGCCTGGTGACGCTTGGGGAGGAGGGGCTTTATTGGGTGGAGGACATCACCTAGAGACTTCCCGGAAACCATTAGGGAGGGAGTCGGGGGGGAGTAATGACCTGGTGGGGGGGGAATCCTGAAACAAGTGTCCATACTCATGAAAAATTCTACATTTGAAGGGAACATGCTCATATTCCAGTGGTTGTGACCATATTTCATCCTGGCATTCTATTTCCACAAAGTCTGGCAGGGGTTGATATATATTCATGTACATATAGATGCAAGTGTATGAGGAGAACCTCTAACACCTAGTGATCTCTGAGTCTTGAACAAGATCACTGGTTTATTTGCCAATCAATTCCAAAATTTCTATTTCCAATAAGTCCTCTGATAGATAAATCATTCGCACCCAAATGGGGGATGAAAGGAATTGTTGCTTTTTTGGGTTGTATCAGGGTTCTTGATGGCGCATAAATAGGTCAACATTATTCATAAAATAGGGACCATTATCCAAGATGCGCTTGCGGTCCTCCATATATTCAAAGATGATTGTGAATAAGCCTTTGACTCAGAGGTGAAGATCAAATGGGGATTTAGCTGCCATTTGAGTTAGATCCAATGGAGTATGTTTTCTTCTCGAGGAAAAATGCCCATTAATTTTCAAATTATGGTGGGATATTTCATGAACTTCATATATTTCTCTAGGAAATGATTCAGGATCACTACTGTGGGATTATTTGTGGCCTTAGGGAGGTATCAACCTTTTAGTCGTGTTTTCCATTGGGATCCTAGCACCAGTGATTTACGTTGTTTTCCTTTAGAGTTTACTCTACTTGCTGAGGGGCCTTCATTCGAGCAATGGGTTCCTGTTAAAATCGCTTTGAAGGAGGGGCCAATCACTCTCCCCTGGGAGGGTCAGACATGGGACCAACCAGTTAGAAGGTGGCCTCAAATTATGTGGAAGAAACATGTAGGAGCAGGAAACTGGTCACTACATCGTGCGGACAATGGGTCCAAACCCTAGAATAGTGTAACCCTAGAGAAATGAAACCCTAGCAGAGATATAAAATATACATATGATTAGAATGTCCCAATTTAAATTAGATAATGTGTCAAAAATTATATAATATTTTTTATTTTGGAAACACTAGTGATTTTTCTCATGATACTTGGTGAAGGAATCTGCTTGTTGGTAAAGGCATGAAGATGAGACACTGAAAGATTCTTTAGAAAATGGGAAAATGTGAATGCAAAATTTTGAACGCATTATATATAAGATTATATATTAGTGTAGATTCATTTTAATTTTGCATTTAATAAGTACTTAGAGAGATTAAATTTCTTTTCATTTAAAAATAGGCTTGGGTCGCAAGAGATTTAATCCCTCCATGGTGTTGGGATATTTAGAATTTAGATGGATCTAAACTACTTTAATTATTAATTATTATTATGTAATATGACCTAATCAAAATATTTTTATTGATAATTATAATAGTTAATTTTTTTTAATTATATTTTTATGTAATTTACCCAAGTCAAAATGTTAAACAATATATTACAATATCTTTATCATAATGGAAATAGAATTTCAACACAAAAATTTTCATGTAATGTTTTTTCTAGAGTTGTATCAAGTGTTATGATCACAAAGAAAAATAAAATGATAAAAAATAATGGTTGTAAAGACAAGTGCATCTTCCGAGTCTAGATCTTTATGTGTTCAATATCAGATAAAGGTTACATGAATAAAGGCATTACAAGAAATGATCAACCAATATAGAGACGTGTCCCAAAGATGGAGATTTTTTTTGTGATAAATCATGGTTTTCATGGAGATGTTAAACCGAGAATCGACTCATTTTCTCAAGTTCTATTTGTGTTTCCCCCTAAAGAGAAAGAAAAGGTTGCTTCCATTATCTGTATAGGACCTTGAAATTTAGAGGCAGAAGGTTAGGGTTGATTTATGAATTTCTATCGCATAATGAATTGGTCATTGACTACTCATACTCGGACAACAGAGAATGCAAATAAAATTTTATTTGTGTAGGTGGATTTTTTTTCATGGTCTATAGCTTATCCATTTCACCAATATGGAATATTTATTAAAAAATGCACAAGTATCATTCATGTCTTATTCAAATTCCTAGAAATAAGACATTAAAGAGGCTTAAATCATTGTCAAGCCACCTCTCTTTCTTAGATTGTACTACAAAAGATGTTTTAATGCAAATCTTGAGTGAAGGACTCATACTTTGATTTCATGAAATATCTCTTCAATTCACCAAAAAAAAATATATAAAAAATTGTAGTTCCCCTTTCAATCAACCTATAGATTTGAATAACTTAGCACACTTAGCAAACAAGCTATGTTGCTTCATGTTAAAACATGGTTGAGCGTTATATTGTGTTCCATGATAATTACTCACACTATTGTAAATATAATAGTATCCACCTAACACTCATTATAACCAACTAAAGATAAATTCTCATGCAAACTGTTATGCGGAATTATGAATTATGGATAAATCATTCTTTCCTAGACAGGTGCTAATCTATAACAACAGGTCAAAGACTTTACGACTATATTTCTTAATTGTAAACAGACACACAGAATGAAATAATAAGCTTACTTGGAGTCCAAGCGCTTCCAAAATATCCTTCTGTCACTTTTGTTATAGCTTCAAATTCCAGCTGGTTGTGCAAAATATTTCCTGCAAGAATGAACACTAAACAACAAGAGATAGCAATAATACAGATGTCTATTCAAGTTATTTAGCTAAATCAATAAATCATAAACCATATATATCAAATAATGAATAATGATATGGAAAATCAAAGCTTATATAGATGAATATTGGGAAAAATAAGCAGTAATCTTTATTAATGATAGAAGGGGAGGTTACAACCCATTGATTGATTTAGTGTCACCATCTCCAGAAGCATCCCAGCCTCATCACAATGCAGATATCTCCAGCAATATGCCACTCAAATAAACTCCTCGATTTAAATTCCACCAGCATTTCTCTACTCCAATTTTTCCTTATCAAACACTAAGATATGTGCTCAATTTATAGAGAATCTGAAGGTAGTTTTACAATCAATGACTATCCAATAATAGGCAATACATGTTCCCACTCTTGTAGATGTCAAATGGACACATGGATTCGAAGTTAGACACATGTGAGCTCTTCTAGAAGGCACTGGGAAAGTGGAGATTCTGGAACAATGAGAATTTCGCTCCAAATGTGACCAATGCACGTATGAGTGTCGGGAAGTGCTTTGCAAAGCAGCCTTGCAATGGGCTACCTGCATATGCAATGCACTTGGTCCCTTTAGAGGCAACATTGATGAGCTCTCATATGATATATTATAAACTTCAAATCATGGAAACCTTTGCAAATTAAAGTCTTGGGAATGGTGCCCAAATTGACCTATAAAAATTGCCCCCTAAAGCATGAAGTCAGAATAATAATAACAATATTTTGATTAAGATGTTTTACACTGTGATGGGCTGGAGATGAAGAGGAGTGGTGACCTGCATCAATATTACAATACATTACATCATGATATATCATCTTGATCATAATTGTTGAGGGTAGGAATTCCCATGTTCAGCACATAAACAATCTAATAACATTTACATAATTCAAAAAGTTGTCTACATTAGAATGTTTCCCAATACAGACATGCCTACAGATATAGGCCCATGTTCGAATGATGATCTATATGTAAGGCCACCCTATAGATAATGTGTACAACAATCCTCAAATCACATCCCAGATGGCAGAAACTAGATCCGTGGTCTTCTTATCTCGTTCACTCGATCATTCGGGTACAATTCTAGCCATGCAAATATATGATTTGTAGTCGAAAATGGAGAGACATCATTTGATTACCAGCCAATGATGTGAGATATCAACAAATGTGAGAGAACCACCATTAATGTCAATGGCCCTTAAGGTATTGCAGTACATTTCATAAGGCATGAATAGATGATTTGATGTTGAACGCCAAGCAAAATCTTTCGGTCCAAAGTCTAGAAGCGAGGATCTTGTCGATGTTGTAACAAGCCTCATGGTACTGGAACATAATGTTTCTAAGTGAACTTCCTAGATAATGATTTTTCGTCGAGAGGAAGCGACCTTATTTCGAAACAAGAGTTAATGATTTTGGAGAGAAAGGTATGACTTGATATAGCAATTTTCAGGGATGACGGTCATGAGAATGAAGGTTTATGAGTATTGCAGAAGGATGAGTATACATTGGATGACTTCTCTTGAACATATTGGTGACACTCAGATGAGTTGGAAGCATTGACCCAAAACCAAAGTGAAGGTATGATGAACCATAGGTATGAATGAGCCATCAAGAAGATTACCCAACCCAAACAGTCACGGACATGGAGTGAAGTGTCATGTTCAAGAGCAACTTGCTACCAGAAATAATTCTACTCAATTTTCCCAAATTTTCCCCAGTCATTTGTTGACCAATACGTCTTTATTTTTTAACAAGCTTGAGGAAGATAACATTTTCTTGATCTATAATTCAACCCTTCGAGTGAATAATGTATCGCTATTTAATAATTTAACAAGTCTAGTGATGAATGAAACTTGATTCTTTCCATGATCGACAAGCTCGTTGCTATTTTATTTTTTAACGAGCTTAACGACAATGACAACCCAGTCCTTTTTCATATTTAGAGAGTTTTAAGAAGAGGACGAAAGAAAAATCCATAAGTAATCTTTCGTAAATTTGTTGCTCAGATCTAAAAAAGTGTAAAATAATATCTGAGAGAGCCTCTTTATTCATGTTCGACCAAGGTATTCCTTTTTCGTAAATAATCTATCTTAGTCCGCGAAAGAGTTAAACTTATATGGAGTAGATATGAATTCATTTAATTTTACGAGCTCGAAAAGACAAGTGCTCGACAATATTTTCACATTATCAGAGTCTGAAAAGAGTTGAAAGAAGACTCCAGGAGTTCCTTTTTTGCTGTTATTGAAGCTCAAAAAAGAGATAAAAGTGCACTTCAAATCCTTTTTCATTTTTAACAAAGCTTGAAAAATAAGGAGAAAAAGTATGCTTTGTGGTCAAATCATTCTTGAAATAAATCTACACGACTAATTTGTTCATCAGTTGTAAGACCTGTTCAGAACAACATCAAATGGATTAAAAATACTTGTTTCATGATAAAAAACATAATAAAACTATAGTCATAGCAATAAATTCGATTTTCAAATAATTAAATGACTATTAAAACTAGTTTTACTATTCATTTTTCCCATTCCATAGTTACTGTTAACACTGGAAAATCGTACAGCAGAAGATGACATTATTTAATGTCAAGCCAAAGGATTTACAGGGCACGAAGACATTATGGAATCAACAAAGTATTTAAAATCTCTAAGGTTTTGAGAAAATCAAATTTTAACTAGTCTTAAATGTTGATTGTGCAAATTATCCTTCGAGAAGAGCGCCTTCTACACGCCTTTTTGCCCGATAAGCACGCATTCCTGAAAGTGGCAAATTGTCGCTTTCTGGGAAAACACAAAGAAAAGGACAAGTTACTCCTTACATGAAGTCGCCTAAGAACAGCCACCAACACCTCCTTAGACACTATGTCAGCACACAATGGAATCATACCTCTCCCTTGGGTCACCATCCACCATGTACCAAGGGAGGGAAGGAGGATTTTAAATCCCCTATATAAAGCCACCATGAGATGAAGAATGGGTGATCACATTGTTATGTTGGCCATAATTTTCCAAGCAATACCAGCAGTGTGTGACCCAGAGCTGGAGATAGAGGGGACTCAATTGTTGTGTTAGCCCCCCATAAATTTTTTGACAAGAAAACAGGGGGCTAAACTATTTTTGAGCCTTCAAGGAATGCATTTCCCCTGAAAATACATCATCCTTGAAGCCTCCTTGTGCCTTTGGTTCTTTGATAAAATCCCCTTTGCTAATTCCCATTATAAAGCCTCTCTATTTGTGAGGAAATGCCCAAAAGGCCTCCTTTCCCTCTTATTTCATTCCCTCTAAACCTCTGTTTTCTTCCCTTTAATTCCTCTCCTTCTCCCCCATTAACCCTCTAAATAATACCCAAATCCCCTTCAAATTCTACCCATACCCCTTGCTTGGTTTAATAAACCCTTTCACTCTCTATCATTACCTTCCCATAACCTCAAAATTGCATTAAAATGGGAAAAAAACCCACTTTCCACTTTATAATAGGGCCTAGCCTATTTTCCGCCAGCCCTGCAAACCACTTCCCCATATGCCCGTGCCCAAGACCAAGCACTTCAGCCCTGGGTGCTAATTGTAATCGCAAAGTGTCGGGCGAGCGCATCCCTTTGTAAATAGAAATTTCCCAATGCGATTGTGTATTTGTTATATAGACCTCCGCCGCGATCCCGACCGTCGATCTATATAGATCTGATGACCTAGTGCCGATCACATCACACCATCACACCTGCCCATCCACCCTCCGCTATTTACCTCCGATCAGATCTGAGCCGTTCACCCTTCGCCGATCCAACGGCTGGCGCTCACTCGCACCATCGCCGATCGCAAGTTCTTAAATGTGTCACCCAATTGCAATCGTCGATTGCAATCCACCGATTGGATCGTAGCCATCCATCCATTCGGATCTAACGGCCCAGATCCCATAGCTCCCTCCCATCGCTCTTCTCCTTTCGCCCCTCTGATCGGATCTCCACCGTTGATTCCCTTGTTGATCCTGTTAGAGTCGGTCCTTACAGCCCTCCGTCAGGGATCATTTCGTTTTTTGCATATTCATTCTTAGGTGTCTCGCTTGTTCCACTTCGTTGCATTTCGCTAGGAGCATGCCATTGACTGACGAAGGGGTCTGTTGTCTTATGTTTCCTCATGCTTACACCTGCAGGACTATTTAAAAAAAATTCCTCATAAATCACTCAAAATCATCGTCATTTCATTTATGGTCATTAAATGTCAATAAGTGTCTTTAGTCCTAGAGTCTAGGGTTTTTGAGTCATTTGCATACATTTCATAAAGCCCGCAGGATGAGGATGGTTCCGCAAATTTTGATTTCATGTTTTTATTATCATTAGCATTTGAAAACATTTCTAGTCCAAAACTCTGTTTTGGAACTAGAAATTGTTCAATTTTATTTTTGTAATAAATTATATTCATTTCACCAAGAAGAAGTTTCAATGCAGACCTCTGATCTTTTCCTAGGCTAAAGAGCCATATCCCTGCAAGAGACAACAAAATCATCAATTCAAAACTCAGAAAAGCCAAAAGCGAGATATTGTATTAAAAAGCCAAATGTGAAAATGCAAAAACATTGTAATGTGGGTTATCAAATAGATTTGAATCAAATCTGATTGTGAAAGATATTTTCATCATGTATAAAATGGAAAACAAGTTCATTTGCAAAGATCCGCAGCATAGAAGTCGAAATCTGGAGTTTGGAGGCCGAAATTGTGTTTTGGAGAATTGTTGACAGAGTTTGGAGGTCGTGAGACCCACTTGGGCAAATGCGACCCACTTGGCAAATGCGACCCACCTGGGCGTTTTCTCCAGTGTAAATTATAACGCATGCGACCCACTTGGAAAAAGCGACCCACTTGATCGCATGCGACCCACTTGCTAACAGAGTTCAGAAAAGTTGCGTTGGGCGCCCAGTTTCGATTTAAATCATCTCCAGCTGCCTTCAAACAGGTTCTAAACTATTGCTCAGTAGATTTTAATGTGTTGGTGGTATCTTGAAGACTTTAAACATTTGAATGGAAGAGTAAAACCCTACATTCATGGCAGATTTGTTCCTCATGGTTTTTAAATATATATGGATGGTTTTATGAGTATTTTCCCACCTTATATCATTGATATATCTACCTTTGCATGTATTGTCAAAGCCCCACTGCCTTTACACTCGTTATACCACTGTTGTCATCGTCATTGTTTTACCACTGTCATGGCTTTTGTTTCATGGTGATCATTCTCATATTGTGTCTCATTGCCCATTGATAAACACGTTCTTATACTCATTGTTCACTGCTCATTGACAAACACAGTCTTATGATTCATTGTTCCCTTTGACAAAGTTTATCCAATATTCTAAAGGCTGCCTGCTACCATTTGTCAAATTTCACTTGCAATTAAAACAGAGACTGTGCTTTTATCTCAATCCACCTAAAACAGAGATGCTATCATTGTTTGTTTCCTTATGGTACTTTGACAGTGGGGGATATCTGTTGGGTGTTGAAACATACATTATAACTCTGTTTTCACTGCATTTATATCAGTATACATATTGCCAATATTTTGTTCAAATCCATGTCAGAGACAGAGTCAGTGTATGAGCAAGAGTCAGGCAGTGATTCCACGACTGAAGGTAATGTGCCACGGGGGTCTCATAGAGTTGTCAAAGGTGGTAATCATCGCAGAGAGGAGCCTAATTCTTTGGCTCGGTTGCATGCATGTCCACTAGCAATGGATTGTTTTCGGTATTTGTCATGTTTCCGATTTTGTGAGATGATTGCACAAACCCGGCTTCATCGTGAATTGGCTCGTCTGTTTGTTCTACATTTACGGGATGGCCGGGTAAATCTTGCCGGGGTTGATTTCACTTTTTCACCCTTGACTATTGCTCAAGCCACTGGCATACCAAACATGGGCGAGGAATGGAACAAACGTCAGCATTTAGAGAAATTCCACTATGAGCCATACATTAAAACTGGATATATGAGGTACTTGGGCAGAGTTTTTCCATTCAGATTCTTGAGGGATGAGTTTGCACCGCCGATGAAACTCATCATTCAGTATTTTAGTTGTGAGGGCAGATATGCCCGTCTCTTTGCGTACCATATTCGTTTGTTGATGCACTTCACAAGGGTACGTATGATGAACATTCCGTACTTCATATATCGCAACATAGAGAGGATGGTGATTTTTGTACAAAAGAAGACGAGCCCAGCGCAGCAGTACATGAGTATATATCATTACGCTTTGATCAAGATCATAGTGTTACATCAGTTGGCACAGCAGGGCATCGCTTGGGAGGATTTCATATCTCGTGACTTTTTCACAGTGCCACAGCCGCCTCCCGAGATAGTTCATGATGCGGGAGAGCCTTCACACCAGCTGGACATTCCTGAGATTGAGCATATCAGCGCTCCATTGGTTCTGACATATCAGCGAGGCCACAAGGCCTTATTTGCAGCTACACGGCGAGTATTATCTCCACGTAAGGTGGAAGGGGTCTTGCCGACTTCATCAGCAGAGCGGGTATTATCTCCACATGATGTGGAAGGGGTCTCGCCTTTTTCTTCAGCGCAGGTACAGATACAGGACAGGGGCAAGAAGCCCATGCATGATGAGGGCCCATCAGGAGGCCAGGACACAGATTTCACAATCATTGATGTTGATGCGAGCTCTCCTAGCTCGAAACTGAGGGAAATCATCCAGGAGAAAAGGGTCGAAAATGACAAGCTGAAAGATCAATTGCAGAAGGCTCAGTGGGTGATAAACTATTTGGAGCAGCGCAACAAACAGCTAGAGGATGAGCTCACATTTTATGAGCTGCGTCGAATCCGTGAGGACCGACAGTGGAATCGAAAGAGACCTGGTGACATGACACCATCTGATCGAGATACTGTACTCACACATGTGAACATTCATCTATAGAAATTGTTGGCGAAGGCAAATCGAGACAAAGACATGCTTCTTCACATGAAAGGCCATTATTGGGCTCGCATGCATGTCTGCAAAGCGAGAATGAAGATCCTGAAGAGGAGGTTGCGCGAAGCACTAAGACGGTGGAAAAGGCCTAATCCACTTCGGATTTTGGCCGAGGCTTCGTTGACTAGGCAAGATACATGATGGAGGACCTTCGCTCCGAATTTGAGCAAATTCGGAGAAAATTTTGTCATTTTGAAATTTTTGGGTCTAAAAACAAGTTTTTCAGTTAAGTGGGTCTCGCACTCATATGCTCACTTTTTTTCGGGACACTTGCTGAAGGAAATTTTTGCATTTTTGGATTTTTCATGGTTATTTATGCATCCTCAGACATTACCTAAGCATTTCATCAGATTCTGGATGGTCAAAGAGCTCAAAAACACCATAAAAACCACCTTGCTGCCACCTTTTGCACCAGCAGGAAGTACTTCTGGGAGAAAGAAGTTTTGGAGGGTCAAATGAGCTCCAAATTGGGAAATTCCACTTGGGTTGGATAGTCCACATCCAGGGCTTTCCAACGAGCTATCATGAGCTCAATTTGGATTCCAGGAAGTACCTCAAATTTAGGCTAAAAAAAAATGTGACCCACTTGGCTCAAATGCGACCCACTTAAATTTTTGCTGAATTTTCAACTGCTAGCTCAGATTTTCGCCTAGTATGGACCAGTTTTGCTTGTGGATGGAATTTTTGGGTTTTTATGATGTAAATTTATGTTTGGCATGTAACTTTGGCTTGTTTTTATCTATTCTAGAAGATTCACTCTCAAAAGGGTAAAAATCATGTAAATGGATCAATTCCCACTCTTTTAGAGGCAAGTTGTTAGCTGCCTAGATTGTAGTTCCATGAATAGAATTGGTTGAAACTGATCCCTGAAGAGGGAATTCGACCCCTAGAGGTGGGGAAAGGTGTTAGAGTGATCTATATATTGTAATTTCTGAGGCATTCTACAGGTTGGACTCTTGGGAGACTTTTGGCACCATTGTACATAGTTTTTCATATTTTGGCTAAGGAAAGATCAGAGGTTTTACGGCACTTGTTGGGATCCTTGTGGTGTTCTGTTCTTGATGGTGTTTCCTCTTTGTTTACTGTAAGTTTCTTCATGTTTAAATGTATGCCATCCTTTCATATGCTTCTGAACTAAATTGAATGAGTGAATAAGGTTGAATCCATTGTTTACAGTGCTCGGCCTTTGAATTCAGTTAGTTCTATATGTTTTCTACTGTTTGGAGAGGATCCAAGTTCTTCTTTGCCCTCTTCAGC
Organism: Pinus albicaulis; assembly: GCA_034641835.2. Taxonomy (NCBI): domain Eukaryota; kingdom Viridiplantae; phylum Streptophyta; class Pinopsida; order Pinales; family Pinaceae; genus Pinus; species Pinus albicaulis. The sequence goes on along the minus strand of CM076579.1, from coordinate 1,264,899,870 downwards.
TCCTCGTCGGTTTAAACTGTCCATATATCCAATCAAAAGCATCAAGACCGTCACCTACCTCGCCCCAACTCGAAATCTGCAAAGGTCTGACCTTATCCCCGGACCCAAAATCTGTTTTCCCATTTCTCCAGCGAAAAACCAAAAACCAAAAAATCAAACATACCTATCTCTTTACTAGCCTAAAATCAGTTTCTATTGTAAGTCATCTCGCATCCTATTGCTCATTTTATCGAGATTGACGGAGAGAGCCCTCTCCTACCCTCGTAGGGCTAGCTACGAGGCTAAGCTTGGTTTGATGTGGCCTTGAGTCTTATCTCATTTCAGCCTGAGGTAGATTTGAGCGCTAACAGATCCAACAGCCATCGCATAATTGCATCATCGCTCCAATCGTAATCGCAATTTCCAATCGCTGCCACTCCTCGCCCTTTGCGATTGCGATTCCTTGATCCAATCTCAATCGTCCGTTCATCCAAGATAGACGGCCCACGTCGCATCGCGTCTCCACTTTATTTCTCCCATCGGGCTTCCCTATCAACCTCATCGCTTAACTGCCACCATTGATCTGCTCTTGAGATCCAACGGTTCATATCTAATCGCCCTCCGCCACGGCCGGGTCCCACCATTTCAAATCTATCTCATGTGTTTTAGCCCTTTCCCTTTGTATTTCGGCCAAAGGCTAAACCTTTGGGCTTTACACTAATGATCATTTCTCCGCCATTCTTTATGGTTTCCACTATTTCTCCACTGCTCCACCATCACTCCTCCGGCCCCCATAGCATTCTTCTGCCATCCTTCCCCATATTTTGTAATTGATCCATTCTACTGTGCAGGGTCGACCAAAGTAATCTCATTCGATGCGATTCAGTGAAGAGAGGTCCTTACAGCAGCTGGAAGGTGAAACAACAGAAGAAGTGTAAGGGATTTGGGCCTGTTAATTAAATGATTAGCGCCTAACTCCGAGTTCAAAGGATAAAGTGCAGTTCAAAGACCAGAGCACACGAAACAAGCTATATCTGTGTTTTATGTCAGCAGAGTACTTTTCCCAAGGAAAACTACCTTTCAGTGCTCTCCATGCCTCCTCGAGCCCTTAAGAAGCTAAGTACACTAACAAAGGTTTCTGTTACTGTCAGGTCCACAGTTATGAGGTATGGAGAGATCTGCAGACCTTTCCATCCAAGTCATCAATTCTAGAAGGCAGCGCAGACATCAAACCCCAGAAGGATTTCACGAAGCATCAGAGGTCAATCTCGGCCTGACAGAGTCCCCCAGACATACTACAGAGTACTTATAGCGATGCAAATTGCCATTAAGCAGAGTGGGCTCGGACTCATCCACCACTCTGTCTTAATGAGATCCATTTAATGTATATCAACTACTCCTGTTGTTATCTTCTCCTATAAAAAATCCCTAAGAACATATTGTAAAGGTTGTTGTTCGGTTGTTGCCGATTGTTGTTAGGAGGATTCATTTGGACTGTTAGAACAGTCTTGGGAGGGATTAGCAGAGTAGTTTGTATTGTAGTAGGCTGGGAGGAGAAGTTGGAGTGTAACAACCATTGAGCTCAGTGTATGTGACTGGTTTTGCATCAATTAATCAAAGCACATTTCACAGGATCCTGGTCTATTACTATTGGTGATGTTTTTCTAACTCTGTTTATCACATCTTCATACTGTTTCATTTTCTTCTGGGCTCGCGTCAAAATATTGGCATAGGATTTTCCCTTGTTAGGTACCCTATGTTTCTGCTCTCCTTGCCTTTAATGTTTTCTGTTGATAGTGAATCTAAGAGTAGGTTCGGCTAATTTAACCAGTTTAGCGGTTCCATATGCTGCTAGCTGATGTATGAATTAGGGGTTTGCTGCTTGGATATTCTTGCTGGCGTTAAAGCATTTAAGGTTCAAAGTCCTTCGCTGATCTATAGACTCTAGTTCTGTTAAACTTATCTCTATTTTCCCCTGGAGCATGCTAAAGCTGACCTGGAGTTAAATGACCTCTGGTCTTATCTATAAGCTGCCCCTTTGTTCCTCCTTTGAAAGTTACCTTTGAGTATGTCCAAGCAGGTCTGGAGTTAAATGACCTCTGACCCTATCTATAGACAGAAATAGGGTGTTTTCCTTATTTCACTTTCAATCCTTAATGTTCCATCCCACCATCTAATATAAAGGATCCTTTAGTGTAGATGACTTGCCCTCTGAAAGCCTTGGCTAGTTGTTGCAATTAATTCTCCTTTGATGACTCCATAACCCAATGGATGGCACTTTCTTGTCCTATCCTCTTTGCTGAAACATCCTCCTGTTTTGTTCCTTTCCTCCCATTACTTTCTCAGTCTATGATCTCATGGCCAACCCAGAAACCAACCAACCAAATCATTTTTAAAACCCCTTTGTGCTTCATAACTAGCCTAACATCTCATTTGAGCTTCAAAGATATACCATTCTTTGTTTTATTGGAGAGATCACTCTCTGGGTCCAGGAGGGCTAGATCCTAGGGCCCCAAAGTGGTTTGATGTTGTCTTATCTTTTGGTATTGCCAAATCTGCCAAAACATAGGAACCCCAACATGTTGGTCATCCAAAAATCTTATTCCATCACAACAGAGAGAGAGGGAGCTTGCACCGAGGCGAACTTAGAAAACAAAATCCTTACATCAAGACCTAGGACCATTTTCTAGGGGCGCTTTGGCAAGTGGGTAAAATTTCTTCTTCGTATCAAATGCTTAATAAGAAGGGGCCTAGAGCCACTGTTTGCATTATTATCGTTTGACTCTCTTCAATAGCTTCTGTATATTTGTGTTTTAGTTTTAGTTTAATTTGAGTATACATTTGCATGCTTTTTCCTCTACATTGTATGATTTTGAACTCCACCATTTTCTACCTGTTACCTATAGTTTAAGGGGCCGAAACACACCCCCTAAACTGGTGCAATTTCGTACATCTGTGCACCAAATCCACCACAACAGGATTGGCGACTCCACTAACATTTTACCAAGTTTATGTGGTTGTGCCTTCTTTTGCAAGAGACCTTTGTCTATGCTGGAGAGTGGAGATGATAGTCCTCTGATCTATCTTGCAGTCCCTAGATTCACTTTGAGTGACAGACTAAAGAAGAGTAGCTCCTAATTTATTTTACTTGTGGGAATTTACGTGTGTTTTTTCCTCACAAACGTGTAGGGTGCGCATTTAGTGCTGACCCGCATGCGGGAAAGCGCACCTGTCATGGACTTTTGCGCGCAATTCACAGAATGAGAAATTTCTCCCAATATCCTATCCTTTTCTACTTGTAAGGTGCTTGGCATCCCCTAATGCATATTCCAACACTTTTTGTGATACCCCACGGCTTGTTAGAACTCACGTTTTAGCTGCTTTCTATGGGCTTAGAATCAGTTTTTGATTCAAGTTGATTTTTCCAAAATTTTGACATAGTTTAACTAGGGAGAAAATTAACTTGTGATCCAAAAAAAATATTTTTTGAAAATTTTTGGTATTCACACTTAGATAACTAGTCCAAGTAAGCATCCCAAGACCACGCATGCATAGCTAGTTTTTTTTCTAGTGTAGAAATTGTTTAGTTTAGTTCAATTTTTGCATTAGGAATTGCGTGACTAGGATCAAATTGTCTATAGAAGAGCAAGTAATCTCTGCTACCTTTGCACCCTCTGGTGATCCTAGGTAAGCATATGAATGCTCCATATTCACAATTCACCATCTCCCTTTAGTTAGTCACATAGATTAAATAGGAAAATTTGAAAGCGGCCCATTATCCGCGCATGTTTTCCATTTGAGCTAGGAACAATATAACATTGTTTAAATAGGGGATTTTGTAAAGGATAAACGATATCCACAAGTTCAAACTATGTGCTTGTTCACCCTATGCTCACACACACTCACCCACTAAGCAAAGCAAGACACCTAAAACTAACTTAACCAAACTCACTAAATTCTCCCCATAGGGGCCACAAAGAATTTATAGTTTAAGTTAGGATCAAGGGGGTAGGCATCCAATAAGCCACCTTGATCATACTTCATATGAAACATATAAATTGTGTATTTAGGGAGCTTCAAATCTACCTATTAGCCCATGGTAAAGAAAACCTGAGTGCGACAGAGACTTGATTCAGAGGGGGTTAGGATTAGGCGCAATGCGTGCGGTATCAGTTGGGGCTACCTGACCCAGCTGATACTCGGTAATATTAGCTGACTACCAAGAAGCCTAAGAATCAAACGCTCACATCAGACTATGGTTCTTAGTGGCCAAAAAAATAGGGCATCCTTTACCCTATAGGTAATGGTGGAGGCAAGCACCAGACCCTCTAGCCTTACCTTGGTGGATTCTCTTCGGCTGACTGGGGGTGTCGCCAACTCTTACGGGATGTTGTGCCAGCACTCGCAAGGAATATTCTCAAGGACCAATTACTTTTGAGTGTGTGAGGATGCAATAGTTATTCTACAATTTTGAGTATCATACGCAAACAAAAAAAAACCACCTTTTTTATTGATTGATCACATAGATTAATTTAAAGGGAAAATTTAGTTTATTTTCTCTTTGTTTTATGTATGTGGCAATAATTTTTCTTTGATCATAGACTCTGTCCTCTCAAATTTTTCCAAAACCTAACCTGGTCGACACCCGAACAGTCCCAACAGAACCTCGTCGATCTAGGCATATTTTGGACCTCCCTCCATTACCGGGAAGGGTTCCAAGTCTTTCACGATTTAGGCGTCAAAGATGGAACACTGCCACCGTCATTGGTTCATCCTTCATTAGAGAAACCATAGTTGGGAATCCTATTTGGTCTCCCAACACCACACCACACACCACTCCTCCCTCGACCCCTAGGGGGAAAAGGAGTGCATCCCATACGGGAATCCAGCCGAATACGCAACAGGGTACGTCACAGACTAACCCTCGTTCTAACCATAACTTTGTGTCTTCACACATTGCAATGGCGTCAACCTCCCAAAAACCTTTCTTAGCTTCATTGAATCTAATCGATTTAACCAAGCTTATGAATGACCCCATCACACATGATCCTACATGGCCTCCCATGCCCACGAAGCTCCCTTCGGATATACTAAAACTCGAAGGCAAGCAACCGGAAGACCAAGGTAATCATGTAATGACCTATCACTTGTGGTGTTCATCGAAAAATATCATCGATGACACTATTTGATTGAGGCTATTTCAACACACTCTTACAAGAGTAGCCGCGAAGTGGTACGTGGAGAAACCACCTACTTCACATGGAACCTTTAGCACCCTTGCTATTGCATTTCTCACATATTTTCAGTTATCCATTCACCACGATTCGGGAATGGAGTTACTAACTCATTTTAGACAAACCCCCACCATCCATATCTCGGACCATCTTCATGAATGGAGGCAGCGTCGCAGTTTATGTAAAGCTAAACTCGACGATCGGTTCTTCTTAGATTTATTCTTGAAAACTCTAACAGTGGAGATTTCAAAGGATGTTGCACAGAAAAATCCCACATCTGAAGAGGATGAAATCAGTAAAGCCCAAAAGCTTGAACTGATTTATACGCAGTTAGGATACATTTACAACATCCAGCTTAATGCCCCGTGCCTGAAAACTTATCAAGAATTTCCAGGCACGTAGAACTCTACAGACGGGCTAATTGGGTCAATGACCCAAGGTCACCTAGGCAATAGTAGTCAAAATCCTAGTTACACATATAGTTCTACCCAGAACATGTCTCAACCGAGATTTCAAATTCGTCATATGCCTCAGAAAAATTTGACTACTAGGGTGCAAGTGTATCACCAAGGAGGACCTTATCCTCTGGTTGAGGGGACCCAATACGCATAAAGAAACACTGACAGAAGACCTCCCTTCCAACGGCTAGGTGAAAAATCGAGAAAACATTATGCTCAGTTCCCAGCACATGACCCTTCCAATAGGATCCTTCGACACTTTGTTGTCTTCTTTTGACATGCGTCAAGTACAGTAGCATCACTAGAAGTAGGTTTTGGAACTTCTGCATCTATGAATTCCTTCAACCCATTGTCATCCAGCACCGCCTCCATCCTGTCCTTCCATGAAATATCATTCGAGATGCCCTCAAGGGCATACTCCAATCGCCATCCGTTGAAAGCAATCTCAACTTTGACACCAAGAAAACACCGCTGCAAATTCGAATTCCACCAGCTCAAAACTCAACCGCTTTAATGTTTTGCAATTGCCCCAATGATCAATATCACTCTGATACCAAGTAGAAATTTGAATAACTGATATATTCTTCACCGAGATTCTCCTGATCACACACTATTTTAACTTCATGCACAATACAGAATCTCTTCTACCATTGATCATTAATTGCGGAAATAAAAACAATCGCATGCGCACATTAAAACCATAAATAATCACACATATGAACATAGTATTTCATGGGAAAGCTTAAAGCTGAAAACCCCAACTATCTGTATATTATATTTCATGGATATCATGTAACAATAATTGTACAGAGCTCCTTACAAACTCTCAGCACAAGCTCGAATTGCTACACACTAATCAAGCTAGATCTAGCAAAACACATGCTCCAATCACTGCCACCTGATAGCCAGCCTCTGTTGCGTAATCAATATTGTAGGATGGCTCATTAAATAACTTGAACCACCTTGCTTGTACTGCGCAATCCTCATGGGCTACTCCAATCACTGGATGTTGCAAATATGCAACAGTATAGTCACAACTGATAGTTAACCTGCTCTTTCACCTATCTCTGCACTGGTCTCCACTGAAACTGTCCATGCACTGAAGTTAACTGATGTATTCTTTATTTGTTTAATGAGTTTATAATTAGTGACTTAATTAATAATTAATTCACACCACTCTCACTAATTGTATCAATCAGTTAAACTAGATACAAATAGCTCAACTATGTTTAGATTAGTTAAACTGAATACAACTCCACTAACTTCCTCAATCAACTCCACCAAACTTTGTCACATGAGTTCTAATCAAAGTATTCAAAGCAATAGTTCTCACTAACCCCCGTGAATAGCGTAATTTTCATCGCCTATGCTTCCACATCCGCGTGCACTAAAACTGAAGTGCTTCAAGAGAATAAGATAATGTTTATAGTCCAAATATTATTAAGATCTAATAATATTCGACTTCCCTATTTTTAGGATAGGCAGTCTAAAAATAGACTTCGACCTATAGGTCCAAAAAATAGAGGTCCATCTATTTTTACCAACATGACCAATACTCCAAGAATAACATACTGCAACCCCTGGACCATGCTCCATATGTCTAAAAATGGACATAGTCTAAAAATAGACTTTGTGCCAAAAATAGCCTGCGGGCCCACTTAGTGAAGGTGACTTCTTTCCACTAAGCTCATCATCTTGTTGCAATCTCAACACTCCCTCTCAATAAGATAAGGATTATCTTCCACCACTATCCTGCCTCTGTGGTATTCAAATTTTCTCCTGGTGAGCTCCTTTGTTAAGATATCAGGATCCTGATCCTCCGTGGGAATGTATGAAAGTAACATGATCTTTCACTGCACACAATCTCTGATATGATGATATCGGATGTCAATGTGTTTAGATCTATCATGAAATAATGGATTAACCGAGATTTTGATGCAACTCTGATTATCACAATAAATCACAGTAGGATCTAAGTGTGAACCGAACAACCCGACTAGGATCTTCCTCATCCATATAGCCTCACATGCAGCCAAACTCGCTGCCATATACTCATCCTCTGCTGAACTGAGTGCCATGGATCCCTGTTTCCTGCTGTACCAAGAAACTGTTGTCGACCCGATACTGAAAATCCCTCCAGATGTGCTCTTTCTGTCTGTTGGGCTCCCTTCCCAATCTACATCTGTGAAGCCACATAGCCTCACCTCATCCGACTGTCTGTACCATAATCCATATCCCGATGTGCCTCTGAGATATCTCAATACATGCTTTCCTGCCTTCCAGTAGAGCTTGGAAGGCTTAACCATAGCTTGTGAAAGCTGGTTAACAACATAGCATATGTCGGGTCGTGTATTGACCAGATACATAAGCGACCCCACCAACTGTCGATAAATAGTGGCATCCACTACCTCCGCTGAAGTAGCATCATCCTTCCTCCATCCACCAGGAAAAGGAGTATCAACAGGCTTGCAGCCATTCATGTTGAACTTCTCCAGTATCTCCCGGACATACTTGCCTTGAGAAACAAATAGTCCATCACTACGCTGCCAAATTTCCAATCCCAGGAAAAAATGAAGGAGGCCCAAGTCCTTCATCTCAAACTCTTTTGCAAGATCAGCCTTGCATGAGTGTATCAACAGTGCATCACCTGTCAAAATCAAATCATCTACATAAAGTACAATGATCAACAACTTACCCTCCACCACAATCTGGTATAGGTTAGGATCCACCTCACTCTTAGAGAATCCAAGTTTGGTGAAATAACTGTCTATCCGTGTGTACCAAGCAAAAGGTGCTTGTTTCAACCCATACAGCGCTCTCTTGAGCCTGCACACATGCGACTCGCTGCTAAAGATCTCGAAAACTTCGAGCTGCTCTATGTACACCTCCTCCTCAATGACTCTGTTGAGGAACGTAGTCTTCACATCCATCTGATGAATGTGCCACCCCATATGAGCTGAGAGAGGAAGAATCGTCTGCATGGAAGAATACCTTGCGACAGGTGCAAAGGTTTCCTCATAATCGATCCCCTCAATCTGTGAGAAGCCTCGGGAAAAAAATCTTGCCTTGTACTTCTCCACACTCCCGTCAGCTACTTGCTTCACTTTGTATATCTAGCTCGAACCCACCACTGATTTCCCTTCCGGCCTTGGGAAAATCTCCCATGCACTGTTTCTGACAATCGAATCATACTCTTCCACCATGGCATCTACCCATGCGGGATCCTCCACAGCTTCCTCGAAAGAGGATGGCTCTATCACGATACACTTGCTCATAAGAGCCATGTATCCAGTATGTTGGTCAGGTGACTGTCTCTGTCTACGCTGTAATTTAGGCGCTCCTACAACCTTCTCTACATCTTGAGCCAGTCGCTCAGCTTCTATAGTGTGCTTCCGCCCTCTGATGGTTGGCGCTGCTTGAGTGGTCTCTTCCACTCCATGAACCTCATCTTGTGGCTGATCCACATCCTAAGACTCATCCTTAGGAACTAATAGCTCCTCATCTGCATGCAAGTGTGTCTCCCTCTCAAGCAAACACTTCATGGCTTTCTCCTCATAAAATTTTATATCCTATCGTACAACAGTCTTGCGACTGTCTGGCAAACACACACGATAGTTGTGGGGTGTATCAGTGTACCCCATAAATATCCCAACCTCTTCAGTCGGCTCCAGCTTCTTCCTGGCATCCTTCATCACATGAATGTAAATAGGTGAACCAAAAATCCACAAATGGGAAATATCAAGCCTCTTACCAGAAAATGCCTCCTCGAGTGTACTCATGCTAAGTATCCTGTGAGGACAATGGTTCTGCACATATACTGCAGTATTGCATGCCTCAGCCCACAAGTGTATGGGAATGCCCTGATCATGCAACATCGCCCGTGCAACACCCATGATCGTTCTGTTCTTCCACTCAGCAACCCCATTCTGCTGCGGGTTATGAGGTGCTATGAGCTCTCTTCGAATTCCTTCTGCACTGCAAAAGTCCTTGAATTCGCTAGAGATGAATTCACCACCATTGTCACTCCTAAGAGCCTTCACCTGCTTCCCCAATTCTTTCTCAACCAGTGCCTTGAACTCACAGAACTTTGAGTATGTCTCGTTCTTCTTCTGCATGAAGAAGATCCAGCACTTACGAGAAAATCATCAACAAATATCACATAGTATCTATGCTTTTCTGTAGAATCTACTGAGAAAGGTCCACACACGTCTGTGTGAATTCTCTCAAGGATCATTGTGGTGCGACTATCCTTCTCGTGAAATGTGGCCTTCACAAATTTTCCAAAGGTACATCCCTTACACTGATCTGACTGTGCAAGTGTACCCTTAGGAAGCCCAGTAGAAATCTACTACAGTATCTTCAAAGCTCCATGGTGAAGGTGGCCCAATCTCCAGTGCCACAACTCGCCACCATCTCGGCTCACCACTCCTTCTGCCTTGCCTACCATTGCTGTGCAGCCGCCTACCTACAATTGATAAAGGTTCTTAACTCGAACCCCTATCCTTCGGGTCTCACCAGTTGCCTTACTACGCAGGAAAGCCTTTCCCTCGCTAAAGACAACATCATATCCCTTGTCTTCTAACATCACCACAGAGATAAGATTCTTCTTCAATCCTGGAACATGCATCACTTCCTTCAATACGAAGGGTTTACCAGACTCCCTCTCGAAGGAAATGGTACCGATACCGGTCGCACTGTATCTACCATCATCGCCCATCTCAATGTGCACTCCAAGATCTTTCTTATCCATATCAGTAAACAAATCTCGATCTCCTGTCATGTGAAAATATGCACCACTGTCAAGAAACCACATTGAACCCATCACACTTGAAACCAAGCATGCAATCAGAAAAAAATCTAGCTCAAACTTCGAGGCTAAGGCCTCTTCAGCTGCAGATCCAGCATCCTGCTATTTTTCTTCTTCTGTGGACAATTAGTGGCGTAATGTCCGTTTTGGTGACAGTGAAAGCACTTCACCTTGGACATCTCCTGCTTCTTGCCTTTCGCACTAGATTGAGAAGCTTTCTTGCGCTTCCCCTTCTTTTCTTTGGCAGCCAAAGTGCAATTTTCTTCATCTAAGTTCTTTGATGAAGATTCGTCCTTGGTACTCCACCTTATCTCTTCTTGCATAAGATCCGACCAAAGTCGCTCCCATCTTGGCAATTTCTCCCAACCATTGACAGAGTCCTAATAGGAATGCCAACTCTTCGGAAGCCCAAGGAGATCCAAGCTCACCAAGTCCTCATCATCAACAGTAAGCCCAACACTTCCCATCTCATCCCTGCATTGGATGAACTTCGTGAGGTACTTGGGCATACTGTCACCTTTCTCCATTTTTATGTTCCTGAGTTTATCCTTGAGCGCCAAATTCCTCTGGTCGTTCTTGCTTTGAAATAAATCTATCAAACCTTTCCACATCAACAATGGATAAGCCTTACCATGAAGGCTAGACACTATGTGATCCTTCACACCTTCCAACAGAATCCTTCGACACTTTTTTATCTTCTTTTGCCATGTGTCAAGTACGGCAGCATCGCTAGAAGTAGGTTTTGGAACTTCTGCATCTATGAATTCCTTCAACCCATTGTCATCCAGCAATGCCTCCATCCTGTCCTTCCATGCAATAGAATTCGAGCTTCCCTCAAGGGCATACTCCAATCTCAATCCGTTGAAAGACATCTCAACTTTCACACCAAGAAAACACTGCTGCAAATTCGAATTCCACCAGCTCAAAACTCAATCGCTTCAATGTTTTGCAATTGCCCCAATGATCAATATCTCTCTGTTACCAAGTATAAATTTGAACAAATGATATATTATTCACCGATATTCTCCTGATCACACACTATTTTAACTTCATGCACAATACATAATCTCTTCTACCATTGATCATTAATTGCGGAAATAAAAACAATCACATGTGCACATTAAAACCATAAACAATCACACATATGAACACAATATTTAATGGTAAATCTTAAAGATGAAAACACCAACTATCTGTATATTATATGTCATGGAGATCATGAAACAATCATTGTACAAAGCTCCTCACAAGCTCTCAGTACAACCTCGAATTGCTACACACTAATCAAGCTAGATCTAGCAAAACACATACTCCAATCTCTACCACCTGATAGCCAGCCTCTGTTGCATAATCAATGTTGTAGGATGGCTCATTAAATAACTTCAACCACCTGGCTTGTACTGGGAAATCCTCATGGGCTTCTCCAATCACTAGTTGTTGCCAATATGCAACAGTATAGTCACAACTGATAGTTAACCTGCTCTTTCACCTATCTCTGCACTGGTCTCCACTGAAACTGTCCATGCACTGAAGTTCACTGATGTATTCTTTTGTTGATTAGTGAGTTTATAATTAGTGAATTAATTAATAATTAATTCACACCACTCTCACTAATTGTATCAATCAGTTAAACTAGATACAAATAGCTCAACTATGTTTAGATTAGTTAAACTAAACACAACTCCATTAACTTCCTCAATCAACTCCACCAAACTCTGTCACATGAGTTCTAACTGAAGTATCCATGAAATAGCTCCACTTAATCCTCAGGAATAGTGTAATTCCTTCTGTCAGCTCCTGTGCCACATCCGTGCACTTAACTGAAGTGCTCCAAGAGAATAAGATAATTTTTAGAGTCCAAATATTATTAAGAGCTAATAATATTCGACATATCTATTTTTAGACTAGAAATATAAAAATAGATTCCGCCCAATATGTCTAAAAATATAAGTCCATCTATTTTTTCTGACTTGACCAACCATCCACAAATAGCATCCTGCAGCTCATAGAACATGATCCATATGTCTAAAAATAGACATAGTTTAAAAATAGACTTTGCGCCAAAAATAGCCTGCGGGCCCACTTAGTGAAGGCGACTTCTTTCCACTAATCTCATCATCTTGTTGCAATCTCAACACTCCTTCTCAACAAGATAAGGATTATCTGCCACCGCTATCCTGCCTCTGTGGTATTCAAATTTTCTCCTGGTGAGCGCCTTCGTTAAGATATTAGCATCCTGATCCTCCGTGGGAATGTATGAAAGTAACATGATCTTCCGCTGCACACAATATCTGATATGATGATACCAGATGTCAATTTGTTTAGATCTATCATGAAATAATGGATTAATCGAGAGTTTGATGCAACTCTGATTATCACAATAAATCACAGTAGGATCTAAGTGTGAACCGAACAACCTGACCAGGATCTTCCTCATCCATATAGCCTTGCATGCAGCCAAACTCGCTGCCATATACTCAACCTCTGCTGAACTGAATGCCACGGATCTCTGCTTCTTATTGTACCAAGAAACTACTATCGACCTGATACTGAAAATCCCTCCAGATGTGCTCTTTCTGTCTGTTGGGCTCCCTTCCCAATCTACATCCATGAAGCCACATAGCCTCACCTCATCCAACTTTCTATACCATAATCCATATCCCGATGTGCCTCTGAGATATCTCAATACATGCTTGCCTGCCTTCTAGTAGAGCTTGGTAGGCTTAACCATAGCTTGTGAAAGTTGGTTAACAGCATAGCATATGTCGAGTCGTGTATTGACCAGATACATGAGCGACCCCACCAACTGTCGATAAACAGTGGCATCCACTACCTCCGCTGAAGTAGCATCCTCCTTCCTCCATCCACCAGGAAGAGGAGTATCAACAAGCTTGCAACCATGCATGTTGAACTTCTCCAGTATCTCCTGGGCATACTTTCCTTGAGAAACAAATAGTCCATCACTGCGCTGCCAAATTTCCAATCCCAGGAAATAATGAAGGAGGCCCAAGTCCTTCATCTCAAACTCCTTTGCAAGATCAGCCTTGCATGAGTGTATCAACAGTTCATCACCTGTCAAAATAAAATCATCTACATAAAGTACAATGATTAGCAACTTACCCTCCACCACAATCTGGTATAGGTTAGGATCCGCCTCACTCTTGGAGAATCCAAGTCCGGTGAAATAACTGTCTATCCATGTGTACCAAGCACAAGGTGCTTGTTTCAACCCATACAGCGCTCTCTCTAGCCTGCACACATGCAACTCGCTGCTGAAGATCTCGAAACCTTCGAGCTGCTATATGTACACCTCCTCCTCAATGACTCCGTTGAGGAACGGAGTCTTCACATCCATCTGATGAATGTGCCACCCCATCTGCGCTGAGAGAGAAAGAATCGTCCGTATGGAAGAATACCTTGAGACAGGTCTAAAGGTTTCTTCATAATCAATCCCCTCAATCTGTGAGAAGCCTCGGGCAAAAAATCTTGCCTTGTACTTCTCCACACTCCCATCAGCTGCTTGCTTCACTTTGTAGATCCATCTCGAACCCACCACTGATTTCCCTTCCGGCCTTGGGACAATCTCCCATGCACTGTTTCTGACAATCGAATCATATTCTTAAACCATGGCATCTACCCATGCGGGATCCTCCACAGCTTCCTCAAAAGAGGATGGCTCTATCACGATACACTTTCTCATAAGAGCCATGTATCTAGTATATCGGTCAGGTGTCTGTCTCTATCTGCGCTATGATGTAGGTTCTCCTACAACCTTCTCTGCATCTTGAGCCAGTAGCTCAGCTTCTATAGTGCGCTTCCGCCCTCTGAAGGTTGGCGCTACTTGAGTGGTCTCTTCCACTCCATGAACCTCATCTTGTGGCTGATCCAAATCCTGAGACTCATCCTTAGGAACTAATAGCTCTTCATCTGCATGCAAGTGTGGCTCCCTCTCAAGCGAACACATCATGGCTTTCTCCTCATAAAATTTTATATCCCATCGCACAACAGTCTTGCGAATGTCTGGAAAAAACACACAATAGTTGTCGGGTGTATCAGTGTACCCCACAAATATCCCAACCTATGCAGTCGGCTCCAGCTTCTTCCTGGCATCCTTTGACACATGAATGTAAACAGGTGAACCAAAAATCCTCAAATGGGAAATATCAAGCCTCTTACCAGAAAATTCCTCCTCGGGTGTACTCATGCTAAGTATCCTGTGAGGACAACGGTTCTGCACATATACTGCAGTATTGCATGCCTCAGCCCACAAGTGTATGGGAAGGCCCTAATCATGAAACATCGCCCGTGCATCACCCACGATCATTCTGTTCTTTCGCTCAGCAACCCCATTCTGCTACAGGTTATGAGGTGCTATGAGCTCTCTTTGAATTCCTTCTGTGCTGCAAAATTCCTTGAATTCGCCAGAGATGAATTCACCACCATTGTCGCTCCTAAGAGCCTTCACCTGCTTCCCCGATTCTTTCTCAACCAGTGCCTTGAACTCACAGAACTTTGAGTATGTCTCGCTCTTCTTCTGCATGAAGAAGATCCAGCACTTACGAGAAAAATCATCAACAAATATCACATAGTACATGTGCTTTGTTGTCGAAGCTACTGAGAAAGGTCCACACACGTCTGTGTGAATTCTCTCAAGGATCGTCGTGGCGCGACTATCCTTCTCGTGAAAGGTGGCTTTCACAAATTTTCCCAAGGTACATCCCTTGCACTGATCTGACTGCGCAAGAGTACCCTTAGGAAGCCCAGTAGAAATCTGTTGCGGTATCTTCAAAGCTCCATGGTGAAGGTGGCCCAATCTCCGGTGCCACAACTCACCATCATCCCGGCTCACCACTCCTTCTGCCTTTCCTGCCATTGTTGCATAGCCATCTACCTGCAATTGATAAAGGTTCTTAACTCGAACCCCTATCCTCTGGGTCTCACTAGTTGCCTTACTGCGTAGGAAATCCTTTCCCTCGCTAAAGACAACATCATATCCCTTGTCTTCTAACATCGCCACAGAGATAAGATTCTTCTTCAATCCTGGAACATGCATCACTTCCTTCAATATGAAGGGTTTATCGGACTCCCTCTCAAAGGAAATGGTACTGATACCGGTCGCACTGTATCTACCATCATCGCCCATCTCGATGTGCACTCCAAGATCTTTCTCATCCAGATCAGTAAAAAAATCTCGATCTCCTATCATGTGAAAAGATGCACCACTGTCAAGAAACCACACTGAACCCATCACACTTGAAACCAAGCATGCGAATAGTGAAAAATCCAGCTCAAACAGTGAGGCTAAGGCCTCTCCAACTGCAAATCCAGCAACCTGCTTATTTTTCTTCTTATATGGACAATTAGTGGCGTAATTTCCGTGTTGGTGACAGTGAAAGCACTTCACCTTGGACCTGTCCTGATTCTTTCCTTTCGCACTGGATTGAGACGCTTTCTTGCTCTTACCCTTCTTTGCTTTGGCAGCCAAAGTGCAATTTTCTTCATATAAGTTCTTTGATGAAGATTCTTCCCTGGTACTCCACCTTATCTCCTCTTGCACAAGATCCGACCAAAGTCGCTCCCATCCTGGCAATTTCTCCCGACCATTGACAGAGTCCTAATAGGAATGCCAACTCTTCGAAAGCCCAAGGAGAGCCAATCTCACCAATTCCTTGTCATCAACAGTAACCCCCACACTTCCCAGCTCATCCCTGCATTGGATGAACTTCATGAGGTACTTGGGCATACTGTGGCATTTCTCCATCTTTATGTTCCTGAGTTTATCCTTGAGTGCCAACTTCCTCTGGTCGCTCTTGCTTTGAAATAAATCTGTCAAAGCTTTTCACATCAAGAATGGAGAAGTCTTGCCATGAAGGTTGGACACTATGTGATCCTTCACACCTTCCAACAGAATCCTTTGACACCTTTTTGTCTTCTTTTGTCGTGCGTCAAGTACGGCAGGACCGCTAGAAGTAGGTTTTGGAACTTCTGCATCTATGAATTCCTTCAACCCATTGTCATCCAGCACCGCCTCCATCCTGTCCTTCCATGAAATATAATTCGAGCTTCCCTCAGGGGCATACTCCAATCAAAATCCGTTGAAATACATCTCAACTTTGACACCAAGAAAACACTGCTCCAAATTTGAATTCCACCAGCTCAAAACTCAACTGCTTCAATGTTCTACAATTGCCCCAATGATCAATATTGCTCTGATACCAAGTATAAATTTGAATAACTGATATATTATTTACCGAGATTCTCCTGATCACACACTATTTTAACTTCATGCACAATACAGAATCTCTTCTACCATTGATCATTAATTGTGGAAATAAAAACAATTGCATGCGCACATTAAAACCATAAACAATCACACATATGAACATAGTATTTCATGGTAAAGCTTAAAGCTGAAAACCCAAAATATCTGTATATTATATGTCATTGATATCATGTAACAATCATTGTACAAAGCTCCTCACAAGCTCTCAGCACAACCTCGAATTGCTACACACTAATCAAGCTAGATCTAGCAAAACACATGCTCCAATATCTGCCACCTGATAGCCAGCCTCTGTTGCATAATCAGTGTTGTAGGATGGCTCATTAAATAACCTGAACCACCTGGCTTGTACTTCGCAATCCTCATAGGCTTCTCCAATCACTGGTTGTTGCAAATATGAAACAGTATAGTCACAACTTATAGTTAACCTGCTCTTTCACATATCTCTGCACTGGTCTCCACTGAAACTGCCCATGCACTGAAGTTAACTGATGTATTCTTTAGTTGATTAATGAGTTTATAATTAGTGAATTGATTAATAATTAGTTCACACCACTCTAACTAATTATATCATTAAGTTAAACTAGATACAAATAGCTCAACTATGTTTAGATTAGTTAAACTGAACACAACTCCATTAACTTCCTCAATCAACTCCACCAAACTCTGTCACATGAGTTCTAACTGAAGTATCCATGCAATAGCTCCACTTAACCCTCAAGAATAGCGTAATTCATGCAGCTAGGCATCTCACATACATTGTACATAAGCTGAAGTGCTCCAAGAGAGTAAACTGAAGTTTAGAGTCCAAATATTATTTAGGGTAAATAATATTTGACTTCCCTATTTTTAGGATAGGCAGTCTAAAAATAGACTTCGACCTATAGGTCCAAAAATAGAGGTCCATCTATTTTTTAAGGCTTGACCAACCATCAAAGCCAAATAGCATCCTGCAACTCATAGAACATGATCCATATGTCTAAAAAATAGACTTTGCGCCAAAAATAGCCTGCAGGCCCACTTAGTGAAGGCGACTTCTTTCCACTAAGCTCATCATCTTGTTGCAATCTCAACACTCCCTCTCAACAAGATAAGGATTATCTTCCACCCCTATCTTGCCTCTGTGGTATTAGAATTTGCTCCTGGTGAGCGCCTTCGTTAACATATCAGCATCCTGATCCTCCGTGGGAATGTATGAAAGTAACATGATCTTCCGCTGCACACAATATCTGATATGATGATACTGGATGTCAATGTGTTTAGATCTATCATGAAATAATGGATTAACCGAGAGTTTGATGCAACTCTGATTATCACAATAAATCACAGTAGGATCTAAGTGTGAACCGAACAACCTGACTAGGATCTTCCTCATCCATATAGCCTCGCATGCAGCCAAACTAACTGCCATATACTTGGCCTCTGCTGAATTGAGTGCCACGGATCTCTGCTTCCTGCTGTACCAAGAAACTGCTGTCGACCAGAGACTGAAAATCCCTCCAGATGTGCTCTTTCTGTCTGTTGGGCTCCCTTCCCAATCTACATCCGTGAAGCCACATAGCCTCACCTCATCCGATTGTCTGTACCATAATCCATAACCCGATGTGCCTCTGAGATATCTCAAAACATGCTTGACTGCCTTCCATTAGAGCTTGGTAGGCTTAACCATAGCTTGTGAAAGTTGGTTAACAACATAGCATATGTCGGGTCGTTTATTGACCAGATACATAAGCGACCCCACCAACTGTCGATAAATAGTGGCATCCACTACCTCCGCTGAAGTATCATCCTCATTCCTCCATCCACCAGGAAAAGGAGTATCAACAGGCTTGCAGCCATGCATGTTGAACTTCTCCAGTATCTCCTGGGAATATTTGCCTTGAGAAACAAACAGTCCATCACTGCGCTACCAAATTTCCAATCCCAGGAAATAATGAAGGAGGCCCAAGTCCTTCATCTCAAACTCTTTTGCAAGATCAGCCTTGCATGAGTGTATCAACAGTTCATCACCTGTAAAAATCAAATCATCTACGTAAATTACAATGATCAGCAACTTACCCTCCACCACAATCTGGTATAGGTTAGGATCCGCCTCACTCTTGGAGAATCCAAGTCCGGCGAAATAACTATCTATCCGTGTGTACGAAGCACGAGGTGCTTATTTCAACCCATACAACACTCTCTTGAGCCTGCACACGTGCGACTCACTGCTAAAGATTTCAAAACCTGAGAGCTGCTCTATGTACACCTCCTCCTCAATGACTCAGTTGAGGAACGTGTTAGCCCCCCTATAAATTTTTGACAAGCAAACCGGGGGCTAGATGTTTATGAGCCTTCAAGGAATGCATTTCCTCTGAAAACACATCATCCTTGAATTCTCCTTGGGCCTTTGTCCTTTAATGAAATCCCCTTTGTTGTTTCCCATTGTAAGGTCTCACTGATTGTAAAAAATTGTGCTCCAAAAGGCCCCCATTTGTTCCTTGTATTCCTGCAGAATGTCCCACTTTAACCCTTTTTTCCCTTTTGTCAAATTTCCCCTTTTTTACCCTCTAAACCTTCCAAAAATCCCCTTAAATCGTACACACACCCCTTGTTCAGTCTAATTCCCTTTTTCCCCCTACCGTTACCCTTTCCTAGTCCCAAAATGCATTAAAAAGGGGTAAAAAACCCATTTTACACCTTAGGATAAGGCCTAGCCCCTTTCGGCCTAGCCCCGCAAACCACTTCCCCACGTAGACCCAAGCGCTAAGACTAAGCGCCGATCCTAAAGCGCTTATCTCATCGGAGAATCAGAGCAAAACACGCATTTACCTTGTAAAGTTAAAACCTTCGATGCGATGGAGTATCCGTCGGTCAGCCCTTGAAATGATATCCGTCGTTTATCTTGACAGATCCAATGTCCCGCAGCCTGTTTTACCGTGCCCCTAACACTCCTTTTTGAGGCCTCCGATGGCCCTCTCCACCGTCGATCCACCTCTAAATCCGACGGTCCATATTCATCCACCCTGGTGGTCCCCGCGCCAAAACACTGTGCAGAAACCAGCTGTATCTATCGCACAGCCTTTGGGAGGTGGGTGGTATTTTTCATTTCGGAGTGATTCCACTCATTGCATGACATGTGGCTCCATGCACTATTCAAAAACCGCCCCCCATCGCACGTTAAATTTCAGCATTTGACCCGTCGCGATATGCATGTATGTCGTCCGATCTAGAGCGGCCCATCCAACGGTCATCGCGCCACGGAGCTGTACGGGAATTAGCCCAAGGCAAAGTACACCCCTGGCCCACCATCCATCACCCTCCGATGAATTCTCAACAGTCGATCTCTCCATGAGATCGAACGGTCCAGATTCAATGCACGCCCGCCATTACTTGCATTTTCCGCCACATCACCATTCCACGTGTTTTTGTCACATGTCCATGCGTCCCTTTTATATTTCGTTCGAAGGTCAAAGTGTCAAGTCTTTGCATTTAAATCTTCTACGTTCTGCCAACTTTCACCGTGACCATCTTCCAGTGTGTACTGCATTTCCACCATCATTTTGCACTATTCCGCCATCTCACCGATCTACACGGTCATTCTCATTGTCCCCACTGCATCCGTCTTCCCCATGCCTGGTTTTCTTAAAAAGTTTTTGTTTTTTGCAGGGTTAAAGGTAGGCGGGAAACCACCATGATTCACAGGCACTGGTACAGTGACACAGATCTCAGTGAAAACGAGGATCAGAGCCTGATATCATAGAGAAGATCCTGGGAAGGTACTGGAGTGTGATTTTCATTTGAAATACAAATAATAACTGTACAAAACCATTCCAGTGCCACCAAAGCTCGGTTTTTCAGTGACAGAGACAGTTTGAAGCGGCAAAGAGTATCAGTACATAGTTAGGGATTTCTCATGCACATCATTGAAAATATTAAGCCTTAATCCAATTATTCAAAGGCAAGGTACCAAAATCGAAGACCCAATGGATCGCTCAGAAGGTCCAATGCATAGAAACCATATTAGCAGGGTTTTGACATCAGCAGAACGTTCTTCCATAAAAGGACAAAGTGCCCATATTGTCTGCATGCTATTTCATGTCCCTAAGGAAATTCAGCCCTGACAACAATCCTAAGCCACCAAGGCATTTGTTATGCAGTATGGCAGACTTCACAATCATTTATTTACCTTTTTTTTTATTCACCAAAAGTACTACAGAGTACTGCAGCCAAAGTACATCAGAGGCATACCGGAGTAAATGGAAGCCTGGAGAAGACCATTCTTCACCCAAAGAGTGCCATATATAAATGCACAGAATGTAAACAGAATGGGCTTTACCCCTCTTTCTTTTCTGAGTTTTAATGCCTCATTTATTTTTTCACCTACCTCCTCCACTCTCTTCAGCTATAAAATTCATGAAGGAACTCATTGTAAAGCTTGTTGATCAGATATCTGAGAAAATCAAGTTGTTTCTATTGAGACACAGTCTCTGTGTAAAGTTGTAAGATAGGCTGAGGAAAGTGTTTTTAGGTTGTATATCAAGTTGTAGTCAATGTTGTACATGACTAGTGTTGCTCTTTAACATGACAAGCACATTTCTTTGGATCCTGATCTAAAGATGTGGTGATGTTTTTTGCCTCTGTGTTTTATTTCATTTCATTCCATTTCTTCTGGCACGCATCAGAAATTTGGCATAGGATTTACCCTTGTTAGGTACCCTATGTTTCTTCTCTCCCTGCCTTTAATGTTTTCTACTAAATGTGTTATCTGAGGATTGATTTCAGTTTATTTAACCAATGTAGTGGTCTGATATATTGCTAGCTGATGTATGAATAAATGAAATCTTTCTTTAGATGTTCTTGTTAGAATTTAATTGTATGAATTAGGAACATTGGGAGTTTAGAACCGAGTCTCTATCTCACTAGGATCCTTTTCAATAATTGAATCTTTTTAAGATCCCTCAAGCTGGGGTCTGAAGCATTGAGAGTTCAAACTCTCTCTCTGATCTCAGGTCTTTAACTTTGTGCTCTAAATCTTTAATTTTCCTTGTCTGAAGAGTTAGCCTTTGGATTTTAGATCACAGGTGTCGAATGGCATGTCCTGTCCCTGGATCTGATTTCTGAAGGTCACCTCGGAGGTTTCCTTGCTTTCACCTTCTCTCTTACCATTTCAAGCCACACAATCATATTTAAGATCCAATGTTTTAGATGAATAGCCCAACTCAAAGCCTGCATATTGAACAACAAGTAAACCCTTTCCTGACTCCATTTTCCCATGGTCTTGAATGTTCCCTGAAATTATCCTTCCTTTGCCTAAAGTCCTCCTTGCTCAGCCTTGTCTCATTTGGAGCCCTTCTTTCTTGATTCCCAACAACCAAACCAAACCAAACCAATCAAACAAACAAACCAAGCTTCATAACTAGCCTAATATTTTAACTTTGAGCTTCAAAGACAAACACCTTTGCTCATACAGAGAGATCCCTCTCTGGACCCCAGAGGGCTAGATCCTGAGGTATGAAAGTAGTTTGATGTTGTCTCATCTTTTGGTATTTCCAACCTTGCTAAAACATGGGAACCCCAACAGAACGCAATCTTCACATCCATCTGATGAATGTGCCACCCCATCTGTGCTAAGAGAGCAAGAATCGTCCGTATGGAAGAATACCTTGCGACAGGTGCAAAGAATTCCTCATAATCGATCCCCTCAATCTGTGAGAAGCCTCAGGCAACAAATATTTCCTTGTACTTCTCCACACTCCTGTCAGCTTCTTGCTTCCCTTTGTAGATCCATCTCGAACCCACCACTGAT
This sequence comes from Pinus albicaulis, assembly GCA_034641835.2. Lineage (NCBI taxonomy): Eukaryota > Viridiplantae > Streptophyta > Pinopsida > Pinales > Pinaceae > Pinus > Pinus albicaulis. The sequence continues at coordinate 1,264,877,321 of CM076579.1, read as the reverse complement.
TTCCCTTCCGGCCTTGGGACAATCTCCCATGCACTGTTTCTGAAAATCGAATCATACTCTTCCACCATGGCATCTACCCATGCAGGATCCTCCAAAGCTTCCTTGAAAGAGGATGGCTATATCATGATACACTTTCTCATAAGAGCCATGTATCCAGCATACTGGTCAGGTGACTATCTCTGTCTGTGTTGTGATGTAGGTACTCCTACAACCTTCTCTGCATCTTGAGCCAGTCGCTCAGCTTCTATAGTGTGCTTCCGCCCTCTGATGGTTGGCACTAATTGAGTGGTCTCTTCCACTCCATGAACCTCATCTTGTGGCTGATCCACATCCTGAGACTCATCCTTAGGAACTAATAGCTCCTCATCTGCATGCAAGTGTGGCTCCCTCTCAAGCGAACACTTCATGGCTTTCTCCTCATAAAATTTTATATCCCATCGTACAACAGTCTTGTGACTATCTGGCAAATACAAATGATAGTTGTGGGGTGTATCAGTGTACCCCAAAAATATCCCAACCTCTGCAATCGGCTCCATCTTCTTCCTGGCATCCTTCATCACATGAATGTAAACAGGTGAACAAAAAATCCTCAAATGGGAAATATCAGGCCTCTTACCAGAAAACGCCTCCTCGGGTGTACTCATGCCAAGTATCCTGTGAGGACAACGGTTCTGCACATATACTGTAGTATTGCATGCCTCAACCCACAAGTGTATGGGAAGGCCCTGATCATGCAACATCGCCCATGCAACACCCATGATCGTTCTGTTCTTTCGCTCCGCGACCCCATTCTGCTATGGGTTATGAGGCGCTATGAGCTCTCTTCGAATTGCTTCTGCACTGCAAAAGTCTTTGAATTCACCACCATTGTCGCTCCTAAGAGCCTTCACCTGCTTCCCCGATTCTTTCTCAACCAGTGCGTTGAACTCATATAACTTTGAGTATGTCTCGCTCTTCTTCTGCATGAAGAAGATTCAACACTTATGAGAAAAATCATCAACAAGGATCACATAATACCTCTTCTTTGCTGTCGAAGCTACTAAGAAAGGTCCACACATGTCTGTGTGAATTCTCTCAAGGATCATCGTGGCACAAATATCCTTCTCATGAAAGGTGACTTTCACAAATTTTCCCAAAGTACATCCCTTGCACCGATCCGCCCTTGCACTGATCTGACTGTGCAAGAGTACCCTTAGGAAGCCCAATAGAAATCTGCTGCAGTATCTTCAAAGATCCATGGTGAAGGTGGCCCAATCTCCAGTGCCACAACTTGCCATCATCCCGGCTCACCACTCCTTCTGCCTTGCCTGCCATTGTTGCGCAGCCATCTACCTGCAATTGATAAAGGTTCACTCGAACCCCTATCCTCCGGTCTCACCAGTTTCTTCATCGAAGAGGAAGGCATTTCCTCGTTAGTAGGAAAGATCATATCCTTTTTCTTCTAACATCGCCACAGAGATAAGATTCTTCTTCAATTTCGGTAATTCGGGAACATGCATCACTTCCTTCAATACGAAGGGTTTACCAGACTCCCTCTCGAAGGAAATGGTACCGATACCGGTCGCACTGTATCTACCATCATCGCCCATCTCAATGTGCACTCCAAGATCTTTCTTATCCATATCAGTAAACAAATCTCGATCTCCTGTCATGTGAAAATATGCACCACTGTCAAGAAACCACATTGAACCCATCACACTTGAAACCAAGCATGCAATCAGAAAAAAATCTAGCTCAAACTTCGAGGCTAAGGCCTCTTCAGCTGCAGATCCAGCATCCTGCTATTTTTCTTCTTCTGTGGACAATTAGTGGCGTAATGTCCGTTTTGGTGACAGTGAAAGCACTTCACCTTGGACATCTCCTGCTTCTTGCCTTTCGCACTAGATTGAGAAGCTTTCTTGCGCTTCCCCTTCTTTTCTTTGGCAGCCAAAGTGCAATTTTCTTCATCTAAGTTCTTTGATGAAGATTCGTCCTTGGTACTCCACCTTATCTCTTCTTGCATAAGATCCGACCAAAGTCGCTCCCATCTTGGCAATTTCTCCCAACCATTGACAGAGTCCTAATAGGAATGCCAACTCTTCGGAAGCCCAAGGAGATCCAAGCTCACCAAGTCCTCATCATCAACAGTAAGCCCAACACTTCCCATCTCATCCCTGCATTGGATGAACTTCGTGAGGTACTTGGGCATACTGTCACCTTTCTCCATTTTTATGTTCCTGAGTTTATCCTTGAGCGCCAAATTCCTCTGGTCGTTCTTGCTTTGAAATAAATCTATCAAACCTTTCCACATCAACAATGGATAAGCCTTACCATGAAGGCTAGACACTATGTGATCCTTCACACCTTCCAACAGAATCCTTCGACACTTTTTTATCTTCTTTTGCCATGTGTCAAGTACGGCAGCATCGCTAGAAGTAGGTTTTGGAACTTCTGCATCTATGAATTCCTTCAACCCATTGTCATCCAGCAATGCCTCCATCCTGTCCTTCCATGCAATAGAATTCGAGCTTCCCTCAAGGGCATACTCCAATCTCAATCCGTTGAAAGACATCTCAACTTTCACACCAAGAAAACACTGCTGCAAATTCGAATTCCACCAGCTCAAAACTCAATCGCTTCAATGTTTTGCAATTGCCCCAATGATCAATATCTCTCTGTTACCAAGTATAAATTTGAACAAATGATATATTATTCACCGATATTCTCCTGATCACACACTATTTTAACTTCATGCACAATACATAATCTCTTCTACCATTGATCATTAATTGCGGAAATAAAGCGACCGCATGCGCACATTAAAGCCATAAACAATCACACATATGAACACGTATTTCATGGGAAAGCTTAAAGATGAAAACCCCAACTATCTATATATTATATGTCATGGAGATCATGTAAAAATCATTGTACAAATCTCCTCACAAGCTCTCAGCACAACCTCGAATTTCTACACACTAATCAAGCTAGATCTAGCAAAAAACATGCTCCAATCTCTGCCACCTGATAGCCAGCCTCTGTTGCGTAATCAATGTTGTAGGATGGCTCATTAAATAACTTGAACCACCTGGCTTGTACTGCGCAATCCTCATGGGCTTCTCCAATCACTGATTGTTGCAAATATGCAACAGTATAGTCACAATTGATAGTTAACCTGCTCTTTCACCTATCTCTGCACTAGTCTCCACTGAAACTGTCCATGTACTGAAGTTAAATAATGTATTCTTTAGTTGATTAATGAGTTTATAATTAGTGAGTAAATTAATAAATAATCCACACCACTCTCACTAATTGTATCAATTAGTTAAACTAGATACAAATAGCTCAACTATGTTTAGATTAGTTAAGCTGAACACAACTCCATTAACTCCTCAATCAACTCCACCAAACTCTCTCACATGAGTTCTAACTAAAGTATCCATGCAATAGCTCCACATAACCCTCAGGAATAGCATAATTCCTTCTGTCAGCTCCTGTGCCACATCTGTGCACTTAACTGAAGTGCTCCAAGAGAATAAGATAATGTTTAGAGTACAAATATTATTAAGAGCTAATAATATTCAACATATCTATTTTTAGACTGGAAATCTAAAAATAGATTCCGCCCAATATGTCTAAAAATAGAAGTCCATGTATTTTTTCTGACTTGACCAACCATCCACAAATAGCATCCTGCAAATCATAGAACATGATCCATATGTCTAAAAATAGACATAGTCTAAAAATAGACTTTGCGCCAAAAATAGCCTGCGAGCCCACTTAGTGAAGGCGACTTCTTTCCACTAAGCTCATCATCTTGTTGCAATATCAACATTTGGGAGCTGAGATCTTCACTCGCAATGTTTTATTGGGCCATATATTTGTATATCCATGTATTTTACATATGTAGCATGCAGTTGCTCTATAAAACTGGGCTGTCATAGCTTGGGCAGATTTGTGTAGCAGTATTTTATCCTTTTTCTTATACTTGTTTCTTGAGGCTGAGTATTGCCTATCTTGAGTAACCCTTTTCCTCAAGATCTTGTATTCATTTATTTTTGTTGTTATTTAATGACATGGCTATGTATTTCTCTCACATTTCTATGAGTTGAGTGTTACTATTGCTCCATTGTTGTGTTTGCATATTGCTGTGTCTCCAACTTTAGAATATCTTGAGATATTCTCATTGTTGTAGCATTTTCCTAATTTGGAATATTATAGAGCGACGCCCACCGTGATCCCAAGCTAGAGGTAACTCCAACTGGAATCAGAAATAAGAACCAAGAAATGCCCAACTACAGAGAAAAAGGCCACCTCTTCAAACAAACCATTCTTGTTCAATATGTGGAGAGTACAGGCACTATACTCACCACTGTCCCAACCTCCCTGAGCTAAAAAAGCTATAGAGTAAACAATTTCAAGGAGGATCTTCCCAGAAACTAGTTTTGATGCAAGAGCCTTTCCCCCACCAAGGGGAAATTAGCACTCAGCAGCAAAACCCAGATGATTCTAGGAAAATCAGCCATGGAATCTACATGATTGGGGAAGAGATGTTTTTCCAACCACAGAATCGTAACTATGACACCCCACCAGACACCACTACATCAAGGGCTAGTACTAGTGCACCGATTGCACCTTTGAACATTTCAAAGATGCCTATAGAACCATTGCCAAAAATGGCGAAGGGACCCAATATGCGAGTAGGAAACTACTCCAAAGTGGCCCATAATTATGACATCGTGGATGATTTATCACAATATCCCGCTGCTATGTCAACTCTGGAAATATTGCAGTCATGCCTGAAACAACGGAAAGCCCTATTTTATGTGTTAGGCATTACCAACCCGGCTGATACGCGCCTGATGACTTTTGACTTATACAAATCCACCCCCCGGCTTCCTTCCATGCTCACCTTCCATCTACCAGTATCGGTCCATAATATCACTATTCATCGATGTGTCATAGATGAGGGTGCATCGACATGCATCATGTCAAAAAAAAATTGGTAGAAGTTAGGTTCTCTCGAACTAAAACCCTCATTCATAACTCTTCGAGCATACAACGGTCGTCCCTCGACCCCTGTTGGCCTCTACCAAAATTTCCTAGTCTGTTTAGCCGGAAAGACGGTCCACATAGACATTGAAGTCTTGGACGCTCACTTGGATTACAATATACTCCTTGGGTAGAGTTATATGTACGCCATGTCTACCATAGCCTCCTACTTCTTCCACATTATGATGTTCCCCCACGAGGACCGCATCATTACTGTAGACTAGCTAACACACAGCGAGAAGCGCCCCCTAAACCAACACGGATGTAATTCTACCCTATGTATATATAGCCTTGAATGGTCTTTCACGGTACCAAGAATATGGCCCTGGCCAATTCAAACCCTCGTCCATTATAGGGTCATTCCGAGGAGATCCTCCCATTATCCTTGAGGCATCGCCTAATATCACAGGGGCTCCGATGTGCATGATGTCCACATCAAGCGTAGAGGCTAGTCAGGAAATGGACTCAAGCAGTAACGACATTGAGGCATCAGCCACAGCATCCTCTCTAGCATACGCCACCTCCCAAGCCCCTTTCCTCTGCCCCCCAGCTGGCTTCGTCTCCCAGTAGGTTTTGGCAACACTGGTATTACCCAATATATTATTGGAATTCCCAGTTTGGTACCTCGTTCCTCCTTCTGGAACAAGAGCCACCCACATTACTACCACAGGGTTGAAGCCCCTCAGTCCCGAGGAGCCCCCACCCATCCAAGAAATGGTCGAGACCACCCACGCAAAGGAAGCTCCCATTGTGAAGCCAGTGTTCACGGCAAAGAAAATCGAGAAGAGAGGAAAGAAGATGGTGACCCCCACCATTCAACAAGAATCACTAGTCTACACCATATGTGACATAATAGGTCATCCTACCCATATACGTCGGAAATTGGATGAATTAAAACCACTCCTTGGCTCCAAAACAGACATCTCGGCACCGTGTTCCCGGAAAAAGGAACCTACCACCAAAGGAAAAGGCAAAGCGCTACAGACCAATCATGCATGCGCTCTCTGTAGTGACTATGGGCATTATACCCACCATTGACCAAAGATACCACGATATATGGATGCCTTACATATGATCGAGTGATCCTATCAAGAGGATCCCTCCATCCAATTGGTCGGCGATGAGCCTCACACCATCCTATACTTGATAGAGGAACGTAGGGTTGTAGAAAGACCCCCAGTTATGCCCATTATACGTTGTACACTATGCGATGAACGTGGTCACTTCCTCGAAGAGTGCGCAGCCCTGGAGCTCATCCATAGATGGTATCCAATCGAAAGGGTTTACTACGTTGGATTGCAGGCAGCACAATTCACATGTCCATTCTGCACCGACAATCACCTTTTGGATAATTGTCACTACATACCTCAATTCTAGCTATCCCTTGCTAGCCTTAATTCAGTCATAGTTTGCCTTTCCCAAGAAGAAGACATGGATTTTGAGTCCATAGGCAGCTCCATGACTCAATCAGATGAGATGAGCACATCCATAATGTTCTTGACATCTAAAGAACGACCCACCAGGGAACCCCTAGTTACCCCTAACCACTCTTCACTGGGATGACCAACATGTATGTTATGCAAAAATACAAACCATGCAGTCATCCATTGCCCTAATTTAGCAACCTTCCGGTGTTGGTTCCCCATAAGACCTCAAACTGAACTCGACAGAACCCTCATATCAAAAATATTTTTCGTGATATGTCAAGATAATCATTATGAGCAACATTGTACTTATGCCTGACAAATTCGTCCCACCATGGACATGAATAATGTCATAGAGAAGAGACAGGACGAACTCCGGGAATGGCATAAAACGTACATCACAGGGTCAATGTCCCCACCCCACAATGGTGTATCAAGCAAGATAAGACAACACACCAACAAAGTGTAACCTTGGCCATGCCTAGGATAACATGCAGCCTATGTGATCTGAACGATCACCGAGTCAACCAATGCAGAGAACTGAAGCCTCTGGCAAACAATCTTCAAATAGTCTCTTCTCTCCCTTAGAAACTTCTCTCAAACCAAAAGAAGATCACACACACTTATTGTCAGATTTGTTCGCACTTTCATCATACGTTTAAGTGTGTACATCTCCCCAAGTTGAGAGCGGCACGAGCTGCGTTGAGTCTATAGTCCACCAAAGAGGTAGACACGCCTAAGCCAACAATATGGAAATGGAAGCAAAAGACAACCTCTTCTACGACCAACCCTTTCCAAGCATCCACATCAGGAACAACAAGTATCATAAAATCACACACTATCTACTCCATTGGCTCAGTGATACTGTGCACCTTTTGCACCAGCCAAAATCACACACCAGATTCATGCCCGCTAATGGAAACATTTAGGCACCTCTGTGGCAAGTACGATTTCCACCTACTGGAAATCGACCATCCTAGCGGGGAAACCAACCTTGCGCTCATACACAATCCCATTACAGAGATTCTTCCCCAACCAAATGTCGATGGCACAATCCACCATGTACGCTTTGTATCAACACATATTGGCGATAGGATTACTGCCTTCCCCTTATCTTAGGATTTCCACCTTAGTCCTGTCGCAAAAAACCAAGGTACCTTACATTTTTGCACTGATTTCTGCGAGATCCAGAATTTTCATGCCACCATTGAACTCCTCAATGACACACAGCCTTTAGAGCAGCGCCTAGTACAACTACAGCTTGTCAACGAAAATTGAAGACAATCACTACCATACAATGAGGCCCACAAGAAAAGAGTAAAAACATCATTCAACCACCACATCACCCCTTGCTCATTCACCGAGGGAGAATTAGTCCTCTGCTATGATGTCGCAAAAGAAGCCTTAGGGCCAGGAAATTTTGAAACCTTGTGGAAAGGACCCTACATCATTAAACATTACCTTTGACGAGGGGCATACATCTTGACGGAACCGGACAGGGCTTGCCTCACTAACCCCGTCAACGGCCTTTACCTCAAGAAATTCTACCCATAAGGGCCCTGACGGCCCTTCCCCTAGAGTGAGAGTACACAAAAACCCAACCACTCAAAAAAAATTTGACCCAAAGACTTATTTAAAAGTGCTCAAACTATCACCATGGATCACCAAAACAAACCCTATTTCGGATTTGTTGATGGAGCATCAAGATTGTCTCAAAATTTAGCCATGGCTGCCTGGGTCATTTACCGCCCTAACCGATCACCTATGTGTTCAAACATTGTGTGTATCGGTTCAGCAATAAACAATCATGAAAAATATGACGTTGTCATAAGACTTATGTGCAAGGCCCTCCATCAGGGCATTCATCATATGCATATCTACCTTGATTCCCAGTTAGTAGTATCACAGATAAACCAAACATTTGAGACAAGAGATACATATCTTCTTAGAAAATATTTTCGTGCCAAAATATTAAGTAGACAATTTAACTATATCACATTTTCACATGTACCAAGGAGTCAAAACCACACAGCTGATCACATAGCTAACAATATCCTAAACTAGAATGCATCTCGAATAAACCATCATATATAAAACCAAAAAAATATAGATATCTGTCAGCATAACAAAACACATAAACCGAAACAGGTGATACATCATGTAGAGCTGCAAAAAATATCTCTCATATATATATATATATATATATATATATTTAAATATGTATATCTGAGTACAAAAAATAGTGTGTTGGCCCAATAGCTAGCCCAAAGATATAAAAGTCATCAAAAATAAGGGAAGCCTTCTCATAATGGGTGCTTTCCCTGTGTACAAAACTGCTCTAGGGGGGTGCCCCCTCAAGAGGAGCACCTGAACCCACCACTGCTCCCGGTACCACCATTGGAGCTGCTATCGCAACTACGATCGCCACCCGACATAGAGTGAGACGATAATCCCTCTTGCGGGCCATCGCTGTCTCTAACCAGACCTCCTCGAAGTCATCCATGAAACCTCGAGTAGGCATACCCTGGTTCAAGCAGTCCACTCGACCTCGGAAGTCCTCAAGAGTAGCCACCTAAGTTGTTAGTACTGTAATGTGTGCCTCTGCTGCATCACCACCAGGTCGCTTGGTCGCAACCTCTGCAGCAACTGAGCTGCTACCCTCACCTGAGGGTTCAGCACCATCTCCGCCAGGTCCACCAGCACCACCCCCTGGTCCACCTGCATCACCTCCGCCCTGACCACCCCGAGGTCATCGCGGAGGATCATGACCCACCAGTTGGGCCACGGGGCGACCCACCTCGCCAACATCCACGCGAGTAACCAAAAAAATGTTAGTGTCACTAGAGAAACACGTAAGTACATACATACTCAAACAAATGCAGAAAGAAATATATAACACATACCTGTAGGCCCCCAAACATAAAACAAATGGAGACCCATGTCTGGGTCACATTGGAAGTCCATTCCCGCATATGGGTATCTTAAGAACATTTGTGGGTTGGCCTCAAACCAGGCCTCTATCGTGGCATTCCAGTAATTCCCCACCATGCCGCCACCGCCCCGCGGAATCACTGGAGCCCACATCCTCATATGTGGCTCTCGTGTCCCCCCAATAGGCACCGCCACCACCGGCCTCAGCAACACCACCCTCTCATACGTGATGCTGCACAAGATGGTGGCATACACAAATGACTTAGATCCACATTAGAACTTGTTCAATTGTGACACCATCCCGTCAAAACAAAAGCGGGCGACGTTGAAAAAATGCCCGGACCTCAACTGGCACAAAACTCCAACCTGCGAGCCAGACGCCTGATGCAGAGAAAACAACCCTGCCAGTCCTATGATCACTGCCAAAGAACACCGCTATGCCACATCTGTAACTGATGCAATGCTGATGCATCCCTCGGTAAGAGGTGCCCCACCACAATGACGCCTTCGAAATCTATCCAGGTTCACTCTCCCAGCGAAGAGTGGGTACCTCAACGCCTCACCCTGAGGTAGTAATTGGGTCACAAAGTAGATGTCCATCTCAGGACGGATCACCAAGTTCGTCCCCCCCAAAATGAACATGTTGCGCCTCTTGCACTAGTGTTGTATAATGTAGCGCAGTAATCGGTCCGTGACCGAAGAAACTCATTTTCAGAGAACTTCATAAGGCCCCATGCAGCCGATTGACATTGCTCCCCAGCATCAGTAGCTGGAGCGTTCCATATCTTGGGCCAGTCTCACTCCCTCCACAATAACCTGTTATCAACACAGGTACCCATCATTACAGAGAAAAAACCCAAAAAAATAGACAAAAAATCAAAATTTTGGTCACCTTGGCCTTTGCGTGCCTGTCCCTCAAATAGGCGCTCTTAGTGTGTGGTTGTATTTTTCACATACGCACATAAAGTGCTCTAAAAATTGGGAACAGAGCACCCTCGTGTGTATGTCCCTCAAAATCGCGTGCAAGGAAGGCGCACTTTTACCCAAATCTCCCGTGCAATCTAGGGAAAAAGTCACCCAAAGTCCATACAAACCTAATTTGTATGGACCCTGACACCATCAAACTATAAAAATTAAAATTTAGGATGTCATGGAAGTTACCTCGGCATAGTATCGCTAGTCTCTGGTACACGAGCTGACCACAACGGCAAGGAATGCTACGCAAACACCTCTGACCTCTCAAACCTCAGCAAGTACAAATGAATTGAACTAGGGCCATATTCATCTATTTATCACCCATTTCAAAATATTCGAAGGGCCATAACGAGAGATCAGAAGGTCCATTCTGCAAACCATAAGTTTCACCATCATCAGTACTCCATGATGAATGGAAGTGATTCCACACATTCGCTTCCCAGGAAAAATATTTTTTCAACGTCGCCAGGTATGCCCTCTCTCATCTTCCTTTCTAAAGCTCATGCCTTTCAATAATATTTGATGAAAAGAAGATGCTTTCACTTGAGGTAGTTTTTTTTGCAAGAAAAACTTGAAAACCATTCACAACACCATCCACTAAAAATTCCAGAGCAGGTATCATTCTACCCCGAGCATGATAGAGTCCCAGAAAAATTTTCATATCTTGAAATCGTTTCTCCATCAGAAATAAACCATAGGGTCCTCATATCCGATCATGTTTATCATCACCTCACCCTACACATGATAAACATCTGCGTTGGTCAGCAGAGCCTCCCCTCCATGGCACTCATCACCCAAATTAGACCATATATCACAGCAAAAGTGATGCCATGTCCATACCACTTCAATTCGGGAAGCACCTCGTGCCCATCCATTCATCATGCATAAGGTCTAGTTTACCATGCTAACTGAAACCCCCTTCCCGGACGACCAAGTTGTACAAGAAAATAAAGCACACACTACCGCGCATCGCATTTGGTCCACCATACCTCCACCAGCATAATCCCATCTGTGACACTTTTTCATCCGCTTCATCAACCCCGCACATGATACAAACCAATGGGACCACAACCCTCAGAAAATCACCTTCTTCACAACATCAATCACCTCTCACCAACATGCCTATGTTAAACCCATCACTTTCAAGTCCTCGATACCTCATATCGGTGACCCCTCGTTCGGTTGAAGCTTCCTTTTTATCGACCTCAACACCTCTTTTCCAAAAAGGAAGCAGTACCTTGGATCACCCCTACCCATGCAAAGGGGTATCCTCGGGTGGGACTGTGGGAGACATAATTGTCCACAAATGTCACCAATCCTCCTAAAATTTGACTACAGCAAAAGCTTTCATGTCAAGATGGTATCGTACCTTACAACCATTGCACTTTGATCAGATCCATCGAAGACCCATGCCTCCATAAGCATCTCTGTCAACAATGCTTACACGAGAATGTCCCAGCAAACACCTCTGCATACATTGCGCAGGTACATGCCATACCAAGTTTACACATATGGGTACCACATTCCACCTATCATCAAAGAAAAAACGCCCCTGAGGGCGTTAGCAGTCATCATCAACAACTGCCAGCATCACTACCATAGTAGTGACACAGACAACATGTGTATCTGTCAATTTTTTTAACTAGCCATAGCATCACGAGCATGGGACATGCTCGCCTCGTTGAAATTTTGTATATATATTGTAAATTGTATTTTATTGCAGGGATCCCTTATACGTGGTCATTCTTGGAACTGGTGCAGGGTGTTATCAACTCAAAAGCTCCACGTAGGTCTCCCTCTCTCTCTATGCATGATACAGAAAAGAAAATATAATGTATTTCGACTATACAGTCCTTCCTAGACCTCACACATTAGGGGGAAACTATTAACACTGGAAAATAGTACAGTACAAGATCAAATTAGTTATTGTCAAGCCAAAGGATTTATAGGGCAGGAAGACATTATAGAATCAAGAAAGTGTTTAAAATCTTTAAGGTTTTGAGAAAATCAAATTTGAACTAGTCTTAAATGTTGATTGCACGCATTATCCTTCGAGAAGAACGCCTTATGCGCTCCTTTTTTCCTGATAAGTGCGCATTCCTGAAAGTGGAAAAATGTCGTTTTCCAGGACCACGCAAAGCAAAGTACAAGTTACTTCTTACATGAAGCCACCTAAGGACAGCCACCAGTGCCTCCTTAGACACTATGTGAGCACACAATGAAATATTTGGAGCACATAAGGGAATCATACCTCTCCCTTGGGTCACCATCTACCATGTACCAAGGGAGGGAAGGAGGATTTCAAATCCCCTATATAAAGCCACCATGAGATGAAGAATGGGTGGTCACATTGTTATGCTAGCCAGAATTTCCCAAGCAATACCAGCAATGTGTAACCCGGAGCTAGAGATAGAGGGGACTCGATTGTTGGCCATCCAAAAATCTTAGTCCATCACAACAGAGAGAGAGGAAAATTGCACCGAGGCGAGCTTGGAAAACAACATCCTTGCATCGAGACCTAGAACCATTGTCTAGGGGCTCTTTGGCAAGTGGGTAAAATTTATTCTTCGTATCAAACGCTTAATAAGAAGGGGCCTAGAGCCACCATTTACATTATTATCGTTTGACTCTCTTCAATAGCTTCTGTATATTTATGTTTTAGTTTTAGTTTAATTTGAGTATACATTTGCAAATTGTTTCCTCTATATTGTATGTTTTTGAACTCTACCAATTTCTGCCTATTACCTATAGTTTAAGGGGCCGAACCACACCCCTTAAATTGGTGCGATTTCGTACATTCGTGCACCAAATCCACAATAGTTACCATTTTCATTTGGAGCTCTGAACCTGATTTTCCCCGAACTTCAACTACTAATTGTGATCATTTCTGTGGATGGATTTCGTTTCCGTTTGATCCAGGTTAGTGTCATGAACCTCCTCTTTCCTTCAGTAATCATTTCATTTCCAATTTCTGCAAATTTTCAGGGTTTTTAGGTCCCTAGGGTAAATTCTTCCATAAAAGAGGGCTACGCACCCTTGGATATTGAAACCTGCATTGCATAGCAAGTAAATTGAAGGCTACTTGCATACACAACGCACTGTCTTTTGTTAAAGAGTGCATTGGGTGCAATCCATTAGCGGAATAACAAATGAACAAAGCAAAGGGAGGAAGGAAGAAGAATTTTAGTTATGGTTCTATCCTTATATCCTTCGCCTTGGAACATATTCCACTGATGCAGCCACTACATCTGACACTGGATGTGTCTAATCCTAGAGATCAGCAGATGCAGAGATGGGTAGAACTCATGGACAGGAATGTAGGCCAATGTACCATTGTTTTCTTGACTGCATTCTTTTCCTAGTTGAGGCGACAGATTATCACCATCGATGAGTATGCATACGCAGGGGTTGATTTCCGAGGAGATCCAGATTTAGCATTACCAGAAGGCGCTCAGTAGGGTGAAATGGGTAAGAACATTTTGACCATGTTTTTTATTTTCTTAAGGTCTATACAATGTTTTTTGTATTTTTGATGTTTTCCCAAGACTAAAATAAATGTTTGATGTAATGAAGATGTTGGTTGTGTTCAACCAGTAGAGGAACCAGAGCGTGAAGTAGATCTGCCAACAGAGAGGGCTATCGGAAGAGCATTCCTTCATGATCTTGATATGGCTGAGACTCTGGGTAAACTTTAGCAGCACATAGAGGGTTTAACCTTTGGGATTCCGGATTTTCGGATCGAGGAGTTACCCATGCGACTGCATCGACACACTATTGGGGTTCCTAACTGTTGGATGCGGTTACTGCGTAGGATAGCTAGATCTATAGCATGTTACCATGAGCACCACTATTTTACTTTTGACATTTTGCATACATTTTGAGGTCAGATGACCAATGTGTCTTGGGCACAAATTTTTTAAAAAACCTATAACTATCTATCTATATGATTTCAGCATTTTCCTATATTTCTTGTGTAATCCTATTCGATGATGCGAATTCTTTTTTTAAATATGTTGCAAATTTCTGTCTAAAACTTGATTAGCTAAAGAATCAGTCAATGTGTTCAAATTTCTGGAAATGTGTTGATATTGAATAAAATAAGATTATATTTCCAAAAGTCAAACTCTTAGGAACAATCTATGCAATGTTGGATTTCTAACAGTATAAACACTAGAAAGTTGTAATACCACAAGTTGTGAGTCTAACCTTATGATGATATGATTAATACCAAATGAAATGGCATCAAAGAGAAGTTCAATCAATGCACTATACTCAGCAATATTGTTCGTCGATCTACCAATACAAATCCCTTTAAAACTCACTAACTCGTCGTTTGGAGCGAAAATGACCCACGCTGCAGAGGATAGATTCTGCGTACTACGACTAGCACCATCAGCATATCCAACAAAGGGTTCCGAAGATTCATACATCTGCGATGAAATGTAAAGCAGATTACTAATGTCAAGAAAACTCTAAAATAAAATTAAGATATTGAATGCAAATCAACAGCATATATATACAATATAATACAAAAAATTACTATGCTCCTGATTAAGCATAGTAACATTTCAAATACAACCCATTTCTAGGTTGTGCCAATGGAATTCCATCGTAATCAACTAACTCATAGGCGCCCTTAGCAATAATTCCTTTGACAATATAGGGACCATGCCATAATGGCTCAAAATTTCCTGTACCTATTACATCAGTTTCTTGATCATAAAGAAGGACCAAGTCACCCTCTGAGAAAATGCGAGGTTGGAAATTTTGGTCGTATTGCGCCTCTATACGTCTCTTATGCACTTTGTTGGCCAATTGGGCTTCACAATGTTGTTAGTGTCCTGTGATTTGGCAGATTGGTATACCAAATGATAGGGTAACATGGAACCATTCTTTGGAGACCTAGGACCTAGCCTTTCCAGACTCAGAGAGGAATCTCTCTATTGGGTGCAAAGGATGTGTTCTTTTTGCTTTAGGTAGTTGATTTTAGGCTAGTTGTTAACTGTAGGGTTTTTTGATTTTTTTTTTTGGGTAATATGGTCAAGTGGAATAGATGGAGTGGGAGGCCTTTCAATCATTGGGCTATGGAGTCAATGAAAGTCATGAGTGTCTCAATGATGAATCAGAGTGTGTTGCAGGGCCAATCTAGCAAGGTTAATGGATCATTAAGGTAATGTGTGAGGTGGAGTGAACATCAAGTTTGGGAAAAACCAGGAGCTCTTAAATACAGATAGTTAAAAGCTATAACTCATGAGGTAGGGAAAACCATTAAGCTCAATTAACAATACTTAAACTGATAAATATCCAAGATAAACATTCCAGTGAAACATAGAAAGCATAAGAGCTTCTAACTTTAGTAAATTCACCTTCAGAATTCGGGAAAACATATAAGATAGCACAATAACTTAATATATGAAGAGGGAATTCGTAAACATCATAAATCAGGCTATAAAGAACTTTGAAACAAGTTGGTATGCATGGACAAAGGGCAAGATCGAACAAGACCTCTTTGACTTAACCTAGCAAACAATATTCCAAAGAGAGATTTCAAGACAGAGTTTGGATAACTTCAACTAAGCAGGGCATACCATGAATCATACTTGTAAACTAGCATACTAATCCATACATGAAACAAAACAAATTTAGGTGGACCTAAGGAGCAATCAAGAATTCCTTAAGATGACCAAACAGAGGAAAACATCAAGGCAGTAGGAAGCAGGAATACTAAGGTGCTTCAAAGAGCATGTCTTAACCTATTCTTTACTGATCTATTGCATATGGAAGGATGAAACATAATTAAATACAAGAAAACATAAACAAATTAAGAACACATCACCATTCACCAAGCTAAGGAATCTTGCAAAAAAGCTTCTCCATCATCAATCCAAGCAAGTCATTCATCAACTTCACAAAACCAATTTCTTCTCCAATCTCATAGAAACCATGTATTTCTCTCCAAGTTCATCAAAATCCAAAAAAATACATGAGGGCCTCATGCTATATTTATGGAGCAAAGGAGGACTAAAACCCTAAATATGGTAGGAAAATGTCAAACTCAACCATAAATGTTATTTATGGCCAAGAGACCATGCAAGGCCCAAGGCACATAATATCCTAAGAAATAAATTCCAAAGTAACTATCTGCACCTAATTCTAGAGTGTTCTTCCTTAAAAAACTAAAAAATATCATTTTTCAATGAATGAGTGTGTTTTTTTTACTTTTGGTCCAAAACACACTTAAACAGTCTTTGTGCGTAGCGCCACTTCAATAGAAAATAGTGTCTTTTGTGACTAAGTTTTGGACGCCTTCCCGATGCTAGATTTAGCTTTGTGATGGCTCGTTGGAAATCCTAATGAGTCTACTCTCCAGAAATGATTGAGGTTTCTTGAATGAGTTCCATTTTCCTATCCAAAAACCCATTCTCCCAACATTGCTCTGTGTGCAACATCACTTCTAGCAGAAAATAGGCTCTGTTGTAGCCATGTTTTGGACCACTTCCCGATATCATATTTTGCTCTGTGATGGCTCGTTGGAAAGCTTGTCAAGTGGGCTTTCAAGATGTACATTTTTTTTTCTTAATGAGTTCAATTTTCCTATTAAAAAATAAAATATCCCAACACTTCTCTGAGCGCAGCACCTTGCCTGAAAATGAGGCAAAATGGTCAAAATTTTGGTGTTTTTTGACATTTTGGGTGGTCAAAACTGCTCCAAATGATCTGAAATTTTGTGAGAAGACTCTGATGATGAGATGAAACCAAAAGTGTAAATTTTTTGAGCCGAGGATGCACCAAATTTGTGCGTAGTGCCAAGGGTGTTGCGCACAGAGGCCTCAAAATTTCAAAAAAACAAAATTTTCTCATAATTCCCTCAAATTTGGTGAACAACTTCTTCAAGGGGTTTGAGAAGCCTGTGGAAAATCTTGAGCCATGTCTCTAAGTTTTTCTTGGTCTTTACCTCGTTTGAGTGCTTAAATTTTAATGAATAGGTGTGACGGTGGCTTTATAGGTGTCTTGATCATGGCTGTGATTCTTGTTGTGATCCTCAACTTCTTCATGTTCATTAATGGCATCATTAGTCATCATATTTTTTGTGCCATCATTATCTTTAAAATCATCAGCACTCTCATCCTCTTCACTGATTTCTTGATTGTCATTTTGTTCTTCATTTGAGCTACTTGTTGGAAATATGATGCAGAGTGTTGTCCTTGATGGCAACCCACTAAATGAAGATGAAGACATGCGACCATTGACATGTGTTGTCCTTGATGGCAATCCACCTGATGAAGTTATTCTTGACTTGATGGACTTGGTAAATGATGTAAATCTGATATGCAATGATGCCAAGAGTTGTCCCTTGGAAGGCAAACCCACTCACAAGATGATGACAACTTACTTCGATGGTTAAAGCCACAGAATATGTTCTTTACGTGCATGTGCTAAATTCGATGAAAAGAGTATGTCTCTCCGGGTATACGCGGATCTGTTAAGGAAGTCGCGGACACGGAAAAGAACGTGCCAAGTCGCGTATGGGGAAAAGCGCTCATAAAGTGAAAAACCAGGGGTAACCACCATGGTATTGACCCATTGTAATGGGTAATGATTCGTCTAAATGACCCCGTCCAGGAATACCATCGGAAGTAATGTGGTTTTGGCTCATGGTATTAAAAAGGGTAAACCTATATAAAGAGAATAAATTCATTGTGCAAATCATGAGTGTGGGTGCAAGATGTCTGAGCTTGAATGAATACTTCTCTCTGAAGTATATCTGAATGGAAAGGGTTACAGTTGAATGATAGATCTGGACCCATGATGCACCAATGAAGATGATGAAGTTTATATTCTAGATTCAAATGGGACCGTATTTTCTAGATCCTGACAGGTCAGATCCGTGACAGTGCTTAACACCAGCGAACATCTGCCCCAGTGAAAGGGCAAATCTGAACCCATTTAATATCCGATCCGAAGAAGTATGCTTCTCTATAATGATTGAAGATCTACATTACTTCTCCGCAGAGAAGCGCGTATATACGCGGTCACAGAAGAGAAAGCCTATGCGACGAAATATGTACCGAGGTACGCCGTCGATGAGGATATGCGTTTATACACGCGATGACCGCGGCGGAAGCGCGTATGCAAACTCAGGGTTGGCTCACATGGGTATGGAACATTCGATCCGTTCGCTCGCATTACCACTATCCGATCCGGATTGTCTGAATTGCATGTATCCGTTGGTGATGTATGATTGAGCTTAAATGTATGAAAAGGGTCTAGTCTGAAAATATGATGAAATGTGGCCTGCAAGTGGTGTCCTAAAGGAAGCTTTGGATCCAGTGTGAAAATTGATGAAACGTGGTCCATAGAGGTGCTGAGGGTTGTAGCCTTCAGTCAGGGGGTTGTAGCTCCCTTCCAGGTGAGGCTGGTAAGTGATATCAGGGGGGTCGTAGCTCCCTTCTAGGAGAGGCTGGTAAACGAGTCAGGGGGTTGGAGCTCCCTTCCAGGAGAGGCTGGTAAATGAGCGTAGGTGGGTGCCTGCGTGTCGTGTCAAGTCTGCGCGTATTACATATGTTAAAGATGTTTTCTCTATAATAAAATACGGAAGGCCGAGCAACTCGCAATGTGGGCCCCGGACGGGGTTTCCACCTAAAATCCTGGTGTTCATGTGTGTTGCTTATGTGTGATGGTTTATTCTGTTATTACTGCTCATGCTTACCGTTTATTGAACATCTAATGAATGAATGATGGAATGATATAAGTGAAGAATTATCTGCATAATAATATTGCTGGACATATGCATGTTTTATGAAGTATATCCACGTGTATACGCGAGTTGGCTACATGAAAGTCGCGTATGTGTTTTCAAGTAAGAAAAAGTAAAAAGTCTTGAGTATGCCCTAAATACTGATTCACCCCCCCCCCGCTCAGTATTTTTCCCAACACCAGTAATTTCAAAGGTGTTCTTCTCGCGTGCTTGATCGCTTGAAGAAGATCCGTCACCATGGGAAGTCAAGAAGGAGTGATGTCTATAAAGCCACCTCTATTCAATGGAAGCAATCTGATATTCTGGAAGGTACGAACAAAAGCATATCTGCAAAGTCTTGGTGCAGATGTATGGGCAATCGTGGAAGAAGGTTATCAATACCCAGCAAGTATTCCTACCGATGCAACAGAAAGGAAGAAGTATGAAATCAATGCCAAAGCAGTGAATGTCTTGTTAGGAAGCATGTCTGAATCAGAATTTGCTAAAGTGATGCAGCTACATTCAGCAAAAGAAATATGGGACAAAATCATTCTAAGCTATGAAGGAGACACAAAGGTAAAAAGTGCAAAACTCCAAACTCTTAGAATTGAATATGAAAAATTGAAGATGCATAGTGATGAGAGTGTTGCCAGTTTCTTTCTTCGTCTGGATGATATTGTAAATCGAATGAGAAATTTGGGTGAAACCATAACTGATACTACTCTGGTGGAAAAGGTATTAAGATCCTTGACTTCTAAATTTGACTCTAAAGTTTCGGCTATTGAAGAAAGGCAAGATCTGCAAACTCTTTCTATTGTTCAATTGCATGGTATTCTGACTGCTTTTGAAATGAGACAAGGAGGTCCTTCCCAAATCAGAGAAGCTGCTTTTAAGGCATCTACAAAAGGAAAGGAAAAGGAAGTTGTCAAAGAATCCAGCTATATATCCGATGAAGAAGAAGCGAATTTCGTAAGAAAGCTCCAACTAGGTACTGGAAGATTCAAAGGTAAGCTTCCCTTCAAATGTTTTGAGTGTGGAAAAGTTGGTCATTATGCTGCTAAATGTCCTTATAGATAAAAGCATGGTAAAGGGAAACAATTTGAAAAGAGAAAGAGTTATTATGCAAAAGAAGATGATGATGAAGTGTCCAGTGAAGATGAAGAAGATTCTGACCATGATCTAAAAGTGCTCATGGCAAAGAAGCAAAAGAAGAAGGTTACTCAAGGAAAGGAGATACCTCAGAAATCATGTATAGCAAAAATTGAAGAAGATGAAACAGATTCTGACGAAGCTCTACAAGTGCTCATGGCAAAGAAGAAAAAGAAGAAGCCTACTCGAAACAAGGAGATCTCTCAGAAAACATGGTTAGCAGAAATTGAAGAAGATGAATCAGATAGTGATTGGGGTCATCCTTTGCATGATCTTGATGGTACAAACAATAATGAAGTTTTTGAAAGTAGTGTTTTGGAAATAGAGAAAGCTCTCAAGATCAAAGATGAAGAACAACAAAGAGCAATTGATAAGAAAGATTCTATCAACAAAGAGATGATCTCTCAAATGAAAGAACAAATAGAAATGTTGAATGGTCAGGTGGACAAGTATCAAAATTGTATTAAAGAACTAGAAGCAGAAATCAACAATCTAAATGCAGATCTCGAAAAATCAAGCAAGAAGAATGAAGGACTTGAAGCTACAATCATCTTTCTACAAACAGATCTTGAAGCATCAAACAAGAATAATGAAGAACCTATGTCATTTGAAAAGGAAGGCCTTGAAGCAGAAATCATCTCTCTCAAAGAAGATCTGGAAAAATCAAATAAGAAGAATGAAGAGCTGCAACAAACATGTGAAGGAAACGAAGATTGGTTTAAAGAATAGATTCTAAATCTGAAGGATCAAGTTGAAGATGGAAGAAGAAAAGAAGAAAGCATGACAAAGCAATGTCAAGACTTGGAGGTTGAGATAAACATTCTCAAAGGTAAATTAGAAGAAAAGGTTAAAATTTTGAGGTTTCATGATAGTACTAATATTTTGGACAATATTCTGAGTAATCAAAGGTCTCCTGCTATCAAACATGGTCTTGGTTTCCATGAAACTGTTAAAGGAGAATCTAGCTCACAAGGAACTGCCAAAAATTCAGAAGATGTCAATGCAAAACCTGATGTGTTGAAAGAAACAAAAGATCAACCAACATTCATGAATTCTCGAAGGAATTCATTCAAGAACGTTGAATGTTTTAAATTTCATAATTATGGGCATGTTGCAGCAAATTGCAGAAGCAGAACAATTCAGCCACAAACAAACAGGTTCTACTCAGAAAGGTACTCTAGTAGCTTCAAGGGATATTGTTTTTCATGTAACAAGTATGGACATAAAGCAGCTGATTGTAAAAGGAGGAAGAATAGAAATACTCATTATAATTCTTATGTTTATTTCTCTGACCACATGAGATGCTATGCTTGTAACAAGTATGGACATGTAGAAAAAGAATGCAGGATGAACAGATCTGGGAAAGTAGACAATTTTCAGCACACAGTTGGAAAGCTCAAGAAAATCTGGAAAAAGAAGGAGGACCGATCAGAAACATAGGGAATTCTGACCCTACTGCAGTCATCCGCTTCTGAAGCTTACTTCTCTGATTGACTGCAGGAATGATGTGAGATACATTATGAGATCTATTAATGTATCGTCACAAGGGGAGAAATGTATGATGACTCTCATGGTTGAGTTGATTATTCTGGTTATGTTTACTTCTGACAGCGCATCTGATGTGGAAAGGACAGGTACAGGAGGTACAAACTCAGGAGGAAATGAAGGAAGATGAATATTTTCTATGCTTCACTTTCCATACGCGGGTTATATTAACAAAATTCGCGTATACACGCGAGTTACAGCAGACACAGTCGCGTATTTATTAATGATAAAAGAATTTATCTGAAAGCTGAAGATCTGGAGCAGAGGTTCAGGGGGAGCATCAGTCTGACTGCTGATGATTGCACTGTTAGCATTATTCTGGTTATAATCATGATAATGAAATGATACATGCGTTCTTGTGTTGAAGATTATGGATGAAGCCTGGTTGCTTTATGATGAAGAGCATTCGTTGTTGAGATGAAAGTCTTATAATTCAGAAATGAGGACAGATCATGCAGAGATGGTATTCAGGATTGCACAAGTTAAGAAATAGCACTGGTTTAGGGGGAGTAGCAGGATGATGATTGCATTGTTGTCAATATAATTTCTTATTCTTTGGTCTTTATGATACTCATGCTCAAAAGATGATAACTTGGTACATGGACTATTATGATGAGTTTTTGAACCCTGGTTGCTTATAAGTATCTTGTGTGCTCACACATGGATGAGTTGGATGTCGTTTGATTCAGAAATAAATCATGCAGAGTTTGTTACTATGGCTGAGAGATCTTTTGCCTACATATGTTACTTCATGTTAAATCTTGAAGATCATGGTGATGATGGACCACATGGATGATTGCTTGACACCTATGTGAAGATGTTATTCTGATATGAGAATCTCTCTTGGAAAGATTGTATTGATGCTGCAAAGAATCTGAAGGCTTGGTTACTATTGTGTTGATGCTACAACCGTTGGATGATGCTTGAAGACACAACTACACTGTTCTATCTATCTGTAGTCCAGGGAAGCAGTCAAATATCTCAGAAAGAAGCTGAACACTGTCTTTTCCTCACAGAGAATCAGATCTGGTTGAATTTTAGAAGATGGCTTGGGATACGCGGGTTTCCTGAAACACAGTCGCGTATGTACGCGAGTTCATGCACAGAAAACCGCGTATGTCTGATTGCTGACAATTTTTGCTTGGAGTCAGCTCTCTTCAGCACAGCTGCAGTGCTGTTTGGTATCTTTGATACTGTTTGGTATCTCTGGTGGTGTTCCAGTTCTCATAATTCTGTTTCTAATGTTTTGATGAAGATGCCTTGATGATTTGTTGGTGGAAGTTTTCAGGATGCACAAACTAAGGGGGAGCCTTAGTCATTTGAAAAGATTGCTTGGTTGCACAGATTCAGGGGGAGCATTAGCTTTGCCGAGTATAATGCAGTGTTGGCATTATTATGGTTCTGAAATATGTTCTCTTTCTTGAGGACTTTCTGGTGTTGGTCATAAATGGTCATATTTATATTTTGGTGAAAAGGTCTTGTTGAGACCCATGATGTAAAAATTGTAATATTCAGTCATGTAAGGACTTGTCAATTTTGTAAACCCACTTGGTTGGGTACTTGAGTCTTATATGTAAATCCACTTGGTTGGATATTTGATGTAAGTATGAGTCTTTGGTGATAGGAAATTCATAGAGTCATGTACTTCATTGGAAAATATGTTTGAAGATTCAGCATGAACTCAGGGGGAGCTTGGTCACTTCAGTATACATCAGATCTGCAGAACGCTTCTTCCACATGAGGAGAAAAGGGGGAGAGTATGTTGGTTTTTGATCCGCCCTTTGCCCTTGATGTCAAAGGGGGAGAGTGACATGGTGTTTGAATGAAGAATGGTGTCAAAATGGAGAAAGTGACATGGTGTCTTTGTATTCTTAATGTACCTATCTGTTGTGGTAACCAAACACCATCGTGGTTGCCATCAAGTCCAAAGGGGGAGATTGTTGGAAATATGATGCAGAGTGTTGTCCTTGATGGCAACCCACTAAATGAAGATGAAGACATGCGACCATTGACATGTGTTGTCCTTGATGGCAATCCACCTGATGAAGTTATTCTTGACTTGATGGACTTAGTAAATGATGTAAATCTGATATGATATGATGCTAAGAGTTGTCCTTGAAAGGCAACCCACTTGATGAAGATGATGACAACTTGCTTGATGAAGTTGTGCTTGCTAGAATATGTTCTTGATGAGCTAAATATGATGTATCTACAGTGTGTACAGAAGGCAGTAAAGAAAAGAAGTCAGCATGTGCTAAATCTTGATGAAAAGAGTATGTCTCTAGGTATACACGGATCTGTCTAAGGGAAGTCGCGTATGCACGCGGAAAAGAACGTTCCAAGTCGTGTATGGGCAAAAGCGCTCTAAAAGAGCAAAACCAGGGGTAATCACCATGGTATTGACCCATTGTATTGGGTAATGTTCCGCCTAATTGACCCCGTCCAGGAATACCATCGGATGTAATGTGGTTTTGGGCTCATGGTATTGAAAAAGGGGCTCATGGTATTGAAAAGGGTAAACCTATATAAGGAGAAGAAATTCATTGTGCAAGACACAAGGAGTGGGAGCAAGATGTCTGAGTTTGAATGAATACTTCTCTATGAATTATATCTGTATGGAAAGGGTAAAGGTTTGGTGATAGATCTGAATCTATGATGCACCAATGAAGAGATGATGAAGCGGGATATCTAGATCTGAAATGTATCTGTATTTGCTAGATATGATTATGGAAGGCTTAGATCTGTGATGAGGCGAACATCTAGGCGAACATCTGTCTGAAGTGAAAGGGTAAATCTGAACTGAATATCTGATCTGAAGAAGTATGCTGCTCTATAATGATTGAAGATCTATACGCTACTTCTCCGCAGAGGAAGCGCGTATATACGCGGCTTCGCAGAAGAGAAAGCGTGTATGCGCAATGAAATATGTACTGAGGTGTACTTTGGTTGATGAGGACGAAAGCGCGTATATACGCGACATCAGTGAAGTAAAAGCGCGTATGCAAACTAGGGTTTGCTGAAGCATGGGGTATGGAACATCTGATCTGTTCTGCTGTATTACTGCTATCTGATCTGGATTGTCTGAATTGGTATGTATCTGTTGGTGATGTATGTTTGATCTTAAAAGTATGAAAAGGGTTCAGTCTGAAAATATGATGAAATGTGGCCTGCAAGTTGTGTTCTATTGAGGTTGTTGGATCCAGTGTGAAAATTGATGAAACGTGGTCCAAGGTGGTGCTGAAGGTTGTAGCCTTCAGTCAGGGGGTTGTAGCTCCCTTCCAGGTGAGGCTGGTAAACGAGATCGGGGGGTCGTAGCTCCCTTCCAGGTGAGGCTGGTAAACGAGATTGGGGGGTCGTAGCTCCCCTCCAGGAGAGGCTGGTAAACGAGTCAGGGGGTCGTAGCTCCCTTCCAGGAGAGGCTGGTAAACGAGCGCAGGTGGGTGCCTGCGTGCTGGTCAAGTCTGCGCCAGCACATATGTTGTAAGATGTTTTCTCTATAATAAAATATTGAAGGCCGAGCAACTGCAGCGGTGGTTTTCTCCCGATTTGGGTTTCCACCTAAAAATCCTGGTGTTCATGTGTGATGCTTTGTGTGATGGTTTATTCTGTTCTTACTGCACATGTTTACTGTTTATTGAACATCTGATGAATGAATGATGGAATAATATAAGTGAAGATTTAATGACAGATCTAGATCTCTATATACGCTAGTTTCATAAAGGGGATCCGCGTATATACGCTAGTTTACTGAAGGAAAGTAGCGTATGGGTTTTAAGGAATGAAAAAGTAAAAAAATTTGATTATGCAGTAAATACTGATTCACCCCCCCCCCCCTCTCAGTATTTTTCCCAACACTACTTGTCTTTTCATTGTTGGGGTCATCATTTTCACTGGCACCCTCTGCACTTTCATCACTATCATCTTGCTCATCATGAAGACCACTCTCCTCATTGTCATTGGCACTGTCATCATCTTCATTTTGGTTCATATCTTCTAACGCTTTGTCACTATTTTTCTCTGCATTACTGAGGCTTGCTTCTTGGGTGTTACTGCTTCCCTTAGCCATCTGCATTTTCCTTACTATTTTGACCTTTATCCTGGCTACCCTCTTTATCATTCTCTGTTTCTGAAATTTCATTATCAATGCTCATGTTATCTTGATTTTCCAGCTCTTCGTCTTCCTCACCATCCTCTTTTTCCTCATTACCACTATCATCATCTTGTCTAACTCGTGCAGGAGCTTGGGGCAAATTTGAGGAAGAAAAAGAGTGATTTTGAGCAATTTTTGGCAATTTTGGCCAAATTTCCTCTGTTCACAGTGACAGTCTATCTGTACGTAGCGCAGTGTTATTTAACACTAGCTTTTTTCCCCTGTGCGCAGTGCCATTCTGTCTGTGCATAGCGCCAGTGCTTGTGCGCAGCACCTGGAATTTTTGCCAAAAATTACTAGAAAAACTCTGTTATTCTTCCTTGAGCGTTTTTTCTCTTTTTCATGGGCTGAATGAATTTGAATTGGAACAAAGGCACCTTTATACCCTTTGAGATAAATAAATCAAAGTTATAAACCCACTTTACTATGATTTTCAATCCTTTTTCCATTTGACTTACAACCTTTTGTCTTTTGCAGGGTTTTGAAAGTTCTTTCAAGGCATCTTTTCTTCTTTTGTGATGATGGCTAGCTGAGATGATGTAGATGTCATTTTTAACCCCTTTGCTTTTGAAATCCTGGCCACTTGTTCAAACTGTCCTTTGGCATATCGTCATCAAACTGAAAACCTTTTTTTTACCTCCTTGGGCATTTCTAATTGTGGGTGACGTGAAACATGTATTTTTCCCTGTACATATTTGACAGTGATATGTCTTTTTGACAGAGATGTGTGCATTAGGTTTACCATGTTTTTCACTTGGCCACTTCTGATCTTGTGCAGGTGCCAACAAAAAATTTACCTTTGGTCTTCTTAGTCTCTTTTGGAGTTTGACATCTCATTTCTTCAACAGTGAACTTGTGCTTAGCATGACTTTCTCCTTTTGATACTCAACCTCGTGCTTTCTTTTCTTTTGATTATTTTGGAGGCCTTTGACTGTACTTGGAAATCTTAGGCCTCCCTAAACTGATATTCTTTGCCATTTCTCCTTTGGTGTAGGTGAAACAATGTTGCCTGTACAAACCCTAGAGAACACCTTGTATATATTTTGAATGCCATCTTCTTGTTCATGAAGGAGGACTTATTATCTTCATTTGACATGTTCTCTCCTTGTGGTCCTTGTGATGGTTCCTTGCTTGGCAATATTGTTTTGTCAATCAATCACAAAACCCTGAGTTTCTTTAAACACGGTCCTGTTGCCTTTCTCTTCTTGTGGATGCCTTCTGGTGATGATCTTACCCCATTTCCTTACCTCTTCTCATCCTGATAGCAATATTTATCATTTTTGCAGATATGTGAACAAGGAAAGCTGTTTCCCTTGCCAAATTTGTG
Organism: Pinus albicaulis; assembly: GCA_034641835.2. NCBI lineage: Eukaryota > Viridiplantae > Streptophyta > Pinopsida > Pinales > Pinaceae > Pinus > Pinus albicaulis. Next base: position 1,264,850,052 of record CM076579.1, on the reverse strand, counting down.
TTTTGGCCAAGGAGGTCTTTCTTGAATGGCTTTTGATCAGTCTTGGATCAAGTTGCTTGAACTTATTCTTCTTTGATTATGGATGAAAAAATAACACTTGGAGGGAAAATAAAAGTGACAACCAACCTTTTCCACCTCGTGCGGGAGCCTTGGGCCAACTTGAGGAGGAAAAGATTAATTTTGACCAATTTTTGGCAATTCTGGCCAAACTTATTTTGTGCGTAGCACCACTCTGTCTGTGCGTTGAGCCAATTTGTAGAAGGCGTTTGGAGACCTTATTTGTGTCAGAATGAGCTTCTTGATAGCTCATTCGAAAGCTTGTTGAGTCTACTTTCCAAAAATTCTTTTGGTTTCCAAAAGTGTTGAATAATGGTGCAGAAATGCAGAGTGTTGGTGAAGAAAACTTTTGGAGGTCTTCCTCTACTCCAAATTTATCTCATGATATCTCATTCTAAATCCCTTCAAGTCTAGTTTTCATTTGAATCATCATGAAAGTCATTTGGATACTCCAGCTATGACAAAACCTGATTTTCCCATGGTCACTCCAGCAGTGGAGAAACTCTCCTGGGACACTTGTATTTTTTATATTACACCCAAACCATGATACTTGTGTAAAACCATAAGGAGGTTTTTCTTCCTGGTCCGATATTGGACAAAAACCTCTCTCACTTTTTTCAAATTCATCTCTGTTTGGTGAGAAACACAATTTTAAGCATAACTGGCCCTAGGCGTGATACATTGCTTGTCTCTTGGAAAGAATTCTTGGAAAATGATGGAGGCATGATGTTTATGAGTTGGTATGGACTCATGCTTGCTGACAAGATCTATCAAATGAATCCTTTTCTCTTGTGCCTCCTTTTCATATCAAACCCTATCTTAGTCGGAAGAGAAAATTAGGGTTTGGTGTAGGGGATTTAGGACTACCTTGCAGATGGAGGGGAGTGAAGGGGTTAAGGGTTATCTAAATTCTTGGGGAAATTTTTGGGGATAGGGATAGATGTTAGAGAGTAGGGGAAAGTGGAATTTCGAGAATTGAGTGAGGGGAAAGGTTCCAAAAGGGAAAAACATAGGCCTAGTCTTGAAAAGTGTCAAATTGTAGCAATAGGCTAGGTTTTATAGAAAAATGATGAGTTTGAGGGATAGGAATTATGGTAAGTGCTTATGAAGGTATATTAAGGATAGGAGTAGGTGTAAGAGCATCAATATACAAGCCTTGTTGATTTTTAACCATGGAGGTCATGAAACCAAGAAAAATTCCCTTAAAAGACCTAGATGGACAATGGAGGAGTTAGGCAAAACAAAAAAGAGGGCTGAGGCCAAAGGTGAAACAACAAAGAAAAACTGAGTGAAATGAGCCCATGATGGGCCTTCTGGGATGGGTGAGCTGAGCTTGACATGATGGGATGATAAAATAGTGAAAAAATTATCTGAAGGATAATGAAGGTAGTGATATTTCTAGAACTCACAATGTTCATGAACTTTGTTTCTAGAAATCTAGAACTGATACTTAGTCATCTTCAGATAGTGAAAATTATGGATGACTAAAATTGGCTCCACTTGGGGAGGGTAGCTCCTTTTTAGGAGGTGTCCATAACTTTCAGATCTCCAGTTTGATGGAGACCAGTGCCTCATCGATTGGGCATATCTTTACCTCTTTTCACTTGTTGATACTTGCTGTGAAGCTATGACCTTAATAAATTTTAAAAACATGATCAGATCAGCTTCATCTCTACCTACCCAACCTACTTGCCTAACATTTTTTCTTCCTTGGGTGCACCTGGACTGGAAAACCCTTGACATTTTCTTCTTTTTGAAAGAAAAAAAAACTATCTACTTCTATCTTATTTCCTCCAAAAGTTCAGATTATGCTAATGAACTTTTTTATTCTCTACCTAGTCAAATCAACTGTCAAGATTAAGCTATTTGATAGGCTTCATTCTCTAAGCTATAAACATGAAATTGAAAGCATGGTTAAATCAGGATTAGACAATCAGACTTGCCATGAGTTGTGGCATTAGAACAAGCTGCACAAAAACATTATTTTCATAAAAAACAAAACTAGTAGGTATGAGGGTTGTGTTTCATCATCAGTTAATCATCCCTATCCTTCTCCTTGGTTCAGATTTAAGCATGTGGAACCAGTATCTTTATTTCCTAATCTATCTTTTGACAAGTCACGTTTAAATTATTTGACCAACAATCTTTCACTAACTTATCAACAATAAATTGAAAACATGTTTCAGCGATGATTAGGCTAGATGACTGAAACAAGACCTTCTTTTTGAACCAGTAGTGGCATTTAAGGTTACTCACTTTCAATAGTACTATTTTTTGGGTGGGCTTTACCTCTTTTCAAATCTGCCCTCTTTTTCATTCTTTCTATGTTTTTTAGTTTTTTTCTTTCTTTTTTCAAAACAATCTAAATTTAAAATATGTTCAAAGGCTAAGCTTATTTGCATTCCTATCTATCCTAATCTAAACTATACATGATATACATTCAGCTGGTGAACTCTCTTTTCCAATACAACCAATCAAGCAGATGATTCCATGAGGGATCTTGGTTTAGCTCCTTGAGTATGTTGGACAAAAAAAAGGGCCACTCCCATCTTACTTTCTTTTGAACAGTGGTGCCTAAAATTCTCTTTAAACCTTGCATCAAACTGCTCTTAACATATTTCACTCCCTCTTCAAATGTCTTTAACAAATCAAAAAAGGGATCTTGAAACAATACCTGAATGTGAAGATTTGGAAAATAAGCTTGATCTAGGCCTGCTTCTTCCTCCACTTGGATGAGCTTAGGACTCTTTTGGGAAAGAAACTCTTCCTCTTCCTCATGATCATCTGAACTAGTATACTCATCATAGATTTCAATATTATCCTCTAGAAAACCTGATGGGTTTCAACTGAGTGGGCTAAGTTCTGTGTGAAAACTACCATGTTGATGAGTAGGAGCACTCCTTGGAAACAAATCTTCTTGAGAAAGAAGAGCAGCAACTTTCTTGTGATCATCAATTTTCAAGCCTTCATTTTCTTCCAAATTTTCTAACCTTTCCTCATCACTGTCATAGCTACTATGCATTGGTTGGTTACCTTTCTCAAGTTGATGAAACTAAGCTTCCTCCCAAAAACCAAGTGTTGAATACTCTGCAAAGTTAGCTTCTGTTTGGAAAGCATCATCATTATCAGCATATTGATCAAATCTTGGATAATCATCAATACAGTTAATGTCACCAACCGTACATATTGGACTATCATATTGTTTCTCTTTGAATTGATCTATAAATCCATTTTCTGTTATGTGATAGTTAAGATTAGGAGGAAAATTAATAGAAGTTGACTGCATGTTTATAAGTTGATCTATCTCCTCGTCAGTTAAAAAGGGAGGCATTTTTATCTTTATTTGGATATAACTACAACAGTCCTCTTTCTCTTGGGAAGGCTGATTCAGAGGATGAATGTCTTTTCGGGCCTCACCTAAGAGAGATGATGAATCATCACTTGTGCCTTTAGATATATCCTATCAGTTCTCTTTCATTTCTTGATTGGTTTCACCCTCAACTAGCCTTTCTTGATTTTTATGAGAGTTAACTTGAGCATGAGATTCATGAATAGCTGCTAAGAGGTATTTAGGATGCAAATTTCCTTTTAAAATCTGAAATGAATTAAAACATAAGGGTAGAGACCCTAAAATATTTGATTCCTTCTCTACTTCAGATTTTGTGCTTTCAAGATGGCTTAAGGGAAAAACTTCTGGGTATGCAAAAGGGTTTGCATTATCTATATTATCCTTGATTGATTCTTTAGAGCATTCCATCTTGTTTCTATTTTCAATTTTCTTGTAATGCTCCCTTAGTAGTGAAGCACAAAATGTAGGAAAGCATATAGTACTTACTTGAAAACTTTCCACATCTTCTTCTTTGCAACCTTGCTCAGCCAGTATGTTTTGATAGCTATCTTTGCATTGAAATGACTGATTTGGTTCTTCCCAAGAAAATGGTACTGGCTGCTTTGAATAATCAGCAACAACTTCAACGATGTACTTTTCCTCTTTCCTACCAAGTATATGCATCATTTTGTTGATTGTATCTGTCAACATCTCTAGCTTTACCTCTGAAGAAGTCAGTTCCTCTTGACCTACTTTGTCCTTCCTTATTTCTTCTAACTTTTCCTCTCTTTCCAGTATGTTGAATTCCACAGTAATTTTCATATTTTTCATTTCTTCCAGGTTTGAAGGGTCTTTTTCTCTTATCTGGAATTCCATCGTTGGGTCAAAAGTACTTGGGTAGTGCAAGAGAGCCCACCCTAAAGGTGGCTTTATCTTAGCATGTACTGCATTGTATACCTTATTGAACCTAGCTTAAAAGTCTTGTAATACCTCCTCTGGTTGTCTTTTTAAATGATTATATTCCTCTATGATGAGAAATTCATTTCCCATGATCACCCACCTATCTAGGAAGACTTGAGTGAATTGATGAAAATTTATAATGCTTGCAGCTGGAAGGTCCTTAAACCAACTCTTAATTTTTCCTTGTAATGATAAGGCAAACATTCTAATACGCACATCATCTTCTTCTATTTCAAAAAGGTCAAGTAATTTCTCAAGATTTTGAATGTGTTCTTCAACGGTGACTTTTGAGCTTTCTCCATCAAATCTGGGTAGTTTATTTGCAAGATTTGCAGGGAGGGCTTAGAAGATAGGAGGTAAAATCAGAGGCTTGTATCTTTCTAGGACCTTTGTGGGTATAGGTAGTGTAAAAAGATATTTATGACTGTTTGAGGTTTCAGCAAGAGCAGGAAAGGTAGCATGAGGCTCATGTTTCACTAGGTTTTCCAAAGGTGAATCTGGGGTAAGCACAGGTGTATAAGTCTGTTCATGGTCTGAAATTTGAGGCTTAGCTTTTTGAGGCTTGAGATATTTCCAATGATCAATGTAGATCTCATCAATGTATTCTTGATCAGGCTTAAAGTAGGATAGAACATAGTTATAGATAAAAACAATAATTTCTTGAATCCAACTTAGGCCTGAATGCTCTTTCTTTCTAGGATGACTGGTCATTTTTTAGGTTCTTCCTCTAGTGGAGTCTTTAGGTCTATCGAGTGTTGTGGAGTTTCCAAGTGGATGATTTCAAATATTTTAAGGAAGATTTTTGTCCACCATCAGCAACTGAATACCAATCTAATGATGTTTGTGGGTTTCCTAAGGTCTTAAGGATGCCTAAGATGTAATTTACTCAGAAGGTCCCACTGTGATCGCCAGAGTGTTAGTGTGGCGATGAGGTGGTAGGTAAACCACCAGATACTATCAGTCAAGGGTTTCTGAATCCTAAGGGATACTTAAGTTTGTCACTGACTCAGAAGGTCCCACCGTGATCGCTAAAATGTTAGTGTGGCGATGAGGTGGCAGATTCACTGGATTTTCTAAGTCAAATTGAGGGTCTAAAGATTCTTAAGAGGTATTCAGGAAACTATATACTCAGAAGGTCCCACCGTGATCACCAGAATATTAGTGTGGTGATGAGGTGGTACATTCACTGGATTTTCTAAATTTAACTGAGGTTCAAATGAGTCTAAGATGTATTCAGGCTACCATATACTCAGAAGGACCCACCGTCATCTCCAAAATGTTAGTGTCCTGTGATTTGGCAGATTGGTATACCAAATGATAGGGTAACATGGAACCAGTCTTTGGAGTCCTAGGACCTAGCCTTCCTGGACTAAGAGAGGGATCTCTCTATTGGGTGTAAAGGATGTGTTCTTTTTGCTTTAGGTAGTTGATTTTAGTCTAGTTGTTAAGTGTAGGGTTTGTTTATTGTTTTGGTTGGGTAAGATGGTCAAGTGGAATAGGTGGAGTGAGAGGTATTTGAATCATTGGGCTATGGAGTCAATGAAAGTCATGAGTGTCTCAATGATGAATCAGAGTGTGTTGCAGGGCCAATCTAGCAAGGTTAATGGATCCTTAAGGTAATGTGTGAGGTGGAGTGAACATCAAGTTTGGGAAAAACCAGGAGGTCTTAAATACATATAGTTAAAAGTTATAACTCATGAGGTAGGGAAAACCATTAAGCTCAATGAACAATACTTAAACTGATAAATATCCAAGATAAACATTCCAGTGAAACATAGAAATCATAAGAGCTTCTAACTTTAGTAAATTCACCTTCAGAATTCGGGAAAAAATATAAGATAGCACAATAAATTAATCTATGAAGAGGGAACTCCTAAACATCATAAATCAGGCTATAAAGAACTCTAAAACAAGTTGGTAGGCATGGACAAAGGGCAAGATCGAATGAGACCTCTTTGACTTAACCTAGCAAACAATATTCCAAAGAGAGGTTTCAAGACAGAGTTTGGACAACTTCAAGTAAGCAGGGCATATCGTGAATCATACTTTTAAACTAGCATACTAATCCATACATGAAACAAAAAAATTTAGGTGGACCTAAGGAGGAATCAAGAATTCCTTAAGATGACCAAACAAAGGAAAACATCAAGGCAGTAGGAAGAAGGAAGACTAAGGTGCTTCAAAGAGCATGTCTTAACCTATTCTTTACTGATCTACTGCATAAGGAAGGATGAAACATAATGAAATACAAGAAAACATAAACAAATTAAGAACACATCACCATTCACCAAGCTAAGGAATCCTACAAACAAGCTTCTCCATCATCAATCCAAGCAAGCCATTCATCAGCTTCACAAAACCAATTTCTTCTCCAAGCTCATAGAAACCATGTATTTCTCTCTAAGTTCATCAAAATCCAACAAAATACATGAGGGCCTCATGCTCTATTTATGGATCAAAGGAGGACTAAAACCCTAAATATGGTAGGAAAATGTCAAATTCAACCATAAATGTCATTTATGGCCAAGAGACCATGCAAGGCCCAAGGCACATAATATCCTAAGAAATAAATGCCAAAATAACTATAATTTGCACCTAATTCTAGAGTGTTCTGCCTTAAAAAACTCAAAAATATAATTTTTCAATAAATGAGTGTGTTTTGTTGACTTTTGGTCCAAAACACACTTAGACAGTCTCTGTGCACAGTGCCACTTCAGAAGAAAATAGGGTATTTTGTGACTAAGGTTTGGACCCCTTCCCAATACCGGATTTGGCTCCGTAATGGCTCGTTGGAAAGCCTGATGATTCTACTTTCCATAAAATTTTGAGTTTTCCTAAATGAGTTCAACTTTCCTATCCAAAAACCCATTCTCCCAACAGTATTATGTGCGCAGCATCACTTCTAGCAGAAAATAGGCTCTGTTGTAGCCAAGTTTTGGACCACTTCTCGATGTCGGGTTTTTCTCCGTGATGGCTCGTTGGAAAGCTTATCAAGTTGGATTTCCATATCTATGTTTATTTTTATGAATGAGTGCCATTTTCCTATCCAAAAATCCAATCTCCCAACACTTTTCTGTGTGTAGCACCTTGCCTGAAATGAGGCAGAATGGTCAACATTTTGGTGTTTTTTGACATTTTGGGGGGTAAAAACTGCTCCAAATGATCTGAAATTTTGTGAACAGACTGTGGATGATGAGATTAATACAAAAATGTAAATTTTTTGAGCTGAGTATGCACCAAATTTGTGCGTAGCGCCAAGGGTGTTGTGCACAGAGGCCTCAAAATTTCAAAAAAACAAAATTTGCTCAGAATTCCCTCAAATTTGGTGGACAACTTTTTAAAGGGGTTTGAGAAGCCTATGGAAAATCTTAAGCCATGTCTCTAATTTTTTCTTGGTATTTACCTTCTTTGAGTGCTTAAATTTCAATTAAGAGCTGTGATGGTGGCTTTGTAGGTGCCTTAATCATGGCTATGATCCTTGTTGTGGTCCTCAACTTCTTCATTTTCATTAATGGCATCATCAGTCATCATATTTTCTACCCCATCATTGTCTTTAACATCATCAGCACTCTCATCCTCTTCATTGATTTCTTCATTGTCATTTTTTTCTTCATTTGAGCTACTTGTCTTTTCATTGTTGGGGTCATCATTTTCACTGGCACCCTCTGCACTTTCATCACTATCATCTTGCTCATCATGAAGACCACTCTCCTCTTTGTCTTTGGCACTGTCATCATCTTCATTTGTGTTCATATCTTCTAATGCTTTGTCATTGTTCTAATATGCATTACTGAGGCTTTCTTCTTGGGTGTCACTGCTACCCTTAGCCATCTACATTTTCCTTACTGTTTTGACCTTTATCCTGCTTTCCCTCTTCATCATTCTCTGTTTCTGCATTTTCATTATCAATTCTCATGTTATCTTGATTTTTCATCTCTTCATCTTCCTCACCATCCTCTTGTTCCTCATTACCACTGTCATCATCTTGTCTAACTCATGCAGGAGCCTAAGGCATTTTGACAAGGGAAAAGACTGATTTTGAGCAATTTTGGAAATTTTGGCCAAATTTCCTTTGTGCCCAGCATTGGTCCATCTGTGCATAGCACATTGTTATTTAACACTGGATTTTATTCCCTGTGCGCAACGACAGTCTGTCTATGCATAGTGCCTGGAATTTTTGCCAAAAATGACCAGAAAAACTTTGTTTTTCTTCCTTAAGCGTTTTTTTTTTCTCTTTTTCAGGGGCTGAATGAATTTGAAGTGGAAAAAAGGCAGCTTTATACCCTTTGAGAGAAATAAATCAAGGTTCTAAATCCACTTTACTATAGTTTCCATTTGACTTACAAACTTTTGTCTTTTGCAGGGTTTTGAAAGTTCTTTCAAGGCATCTTTTCTTCTTTTGTGATGATGGCTAGCTAACAGGATGTAGATGTCCTTTTTATCCCCTTTGCTTCTAAAATCTTGGGCATTTTTTCAAACTATCCTTTGGCATATCTTCATCAAACTGAAAACCCTGTTTTTACCTCCTTAGGCATTTCTGATTGTAGGTGACCTGAAACATGTATTTTTCCCTTTGCAGATTTGACAGTGATATGTCTTTTTCACAAAGATGTGTGCATCAGGTTTACCATGTTTTGCACTTGGCCACTTCTAATCTTGTGCAGGTGCCAAAAAAACATTTTCCTTTGGTCTTCTTAGTCTCTTTTGGAGTTTGACATCTCATTTCTTCAACAGTGAACCCGTGCTTAGCATGACTTTCTCCTTTTGATACTCAACCTCATGCTTTCTTTTATTTTGATTATTTTGGAGGCCTTTGACTGTACTTGCAAAGCTTAGGCCTCCCTAAACTGATATTCTTTTCCATTTCTCCTTTGGTGTAGGTGAAGCTTATGAAAGTATATTAAGGATAGGAGGAGGTGTAAGAGCATTAAGATACAAGCCTTGTTGATGTTTAACCATGGAGGTCATGAAACCAAGAAAAATGCCCTTGAAAGTCCTAGATGGACAATGGAGGAGTTAGGAAAAACAAAATAGAGGGCTAAGGCCAAAGGTGAAAAAACAAAGCAAAACTGAGTGACATGAGCCCATGATGGGTCTTCTACGATGGGTGAGCTAAGATTGACATGATGGGATGATAAAATAGTGAAAAAATTATCTTAAGGATAATGAAGGTAGTGAGATTTCTAGAACTCACAATGTTCATGAACTTTGTTTCTAGAAATCTAGAACTGATAATTAGTCATCTTCAGATAGTGAAAATTATGGATGACTAATAAACGTATTTCATCAAGATGGCTGAGGTTAAGGAGATGCGCTTCTTCTTCTGAGGTCTTAGGTAACAAGTCAATTGTGAGTTTTAATGATGGTATTTCACATTGGATTGGTAAGATAGCTTCCAGACCATACACCAATTGAAAAGGAGTAAATCCAGTTGAGTTTCTCATCGAGGTTCGATACGCACACAAGGTGGAGTACAGGATCAAATGCCAATTTATTTTACGAACTCCTATCATTCATTGAAGCATATGTTTAAGAATCTTGTTGATAGCTTCAACTTGTCCAATTGATTGTGGATAACAAGTATAATTATCATGAGACAATCTTAACTTGGCATTTAATTCAGTCATCATGTGATTACGAAAATGCTTTCCGTGTTCTGTAGCTATAGCTTGTGGGACTTGTTGGGTCGTGAATACAACCACTTTTTAACACTCATTTCATCCATTTTTGCTCTTCTTTATCATATCATTTATTATAATTATTATATAAATCCATCTTATAATGATTTATGCTCTTATGGATGAATATTATTTCTTCTCCTTTATTTTTAATAAATTGATGATTATCATGCATAATTTTATCAATGATGATTTATTAATATATTTTGTAATATCACTCACCATTTTAGCCTCCAAGATATTTTCCAGACTGCAGATTTGATTTCCAAATCATCATGAAATATTCCAACTCAGAAATTCACTGGAATAAGAAGTGAAAGTTTTGCGGTTACGATTATGGGCAAATGAAGAAGAATCTGGAAAATCCGGAACATGGGTTTTGTCCAAAACGGGACCAATTAACTTTTTTAAAGGAACGGTTTGCCCAAATTTGGCCTGTATTAAGAGAAACGCGGGGTTCTTTGAGCACGATTTTCTCAGATTTGTTGTTGCGGTCGTCCTCCAAATCTCAGCTGCAAAGCCAAATTCGCCTTGCTCTTGTTAAAAGATTGTTGAAAATGTATTTTCTGGTTGATCAAGTTGTTGGGAACAATCCAATATTGTTATGGGAAATCATATTTGCTATTTTATCTCTCCTCGTTCTGATTATAAAAGGAGAGCATGTATTGTGTATTGGGGGAGGATAGAGAACAATGGATGATTATTGAATTCCCTTTGTAACACTGTAATTCCTTGACTCTTGTGATCAAAGAGCAACTGATGTAAAATCTATTCATGTTTTATTAATACAAAGAAGCGTTTTTGTTCCATTTCTCAATCTCTGCAGTAGCCCAGCGGCGCTTTCACCGGCGGTTGAGGGCCCGGCCTTGGTGGAGCGAGCCGCTGTTTGTATTTCTATTTCTTTATTTTCTATTGTGTGAAGTGTGTTTACTACTTATTTCGATTACAGAGTTAATTGATTGCTTTGAATACAAATCCATTAACAAATTACATTGCTATCTACTATGTTGTTCATTTATTCTGCTATCATTACGAAAGCCTTGTTGTTCTGTATTAGACTCTAAGTAGATATTGCAAGGCATTACTCTTGGATAAATTGCTGCCTCAGACTGAGTACACTCTTGAAATAAAAAGTCGCTCCCGGATTGATAATTAATGTGAGATAAATAGGTGTTAAAATAGGCACCTTTTATACCTCAACATTTTGGCGCCGTTGCTGGGGAGAGTGTATGCCATTTAGAAAGAGTGATGCATATTTAATTTTATTCTGCTTGGGAAGAATTGGGTATTAAAGACGGAAGGTAAGAACCTGCGCACCGAACAAGAAACACACTTGTTCACTGGCCCGCTTCATAGCAGAATTGAGTGAAAGCTTAAAGTAGGAATGAATGCTTGTGTTTTCTCGAATTTTAGAGGTAGAATTTTTTTTTTTAAATCTTATAATTCCACTCGAGTGGTGATGTAAGCACCATCCATTTCACTAACCAATTGACAGGAACATTTTAAGGAGGATCCTCAAAGAAACACCAGAAGAACATCTTCTATTATGGAGCATCTCTCCGATGGTTCATGAGCCTAGGTGGGAACTGCATCCAAACATGGGAGGACATGAAGAACATATTCTTGAAGAAGTGCCAAGACTACTGCAAATCCAATGAAGATATTTTCGGTATGATACAAGGGGAAGATGAAAGCTTGGAGGACTATGTGGAGCGATTTCGATACAACCTTCAAAAATCAAAGCATAAGCATTTGGAAAAAGAGATCTTGAAAACACTCCTTCTTAAAGGAATCAAAGATAAATTTTTAGAACTCTTAAATCTGATAGGAAAAGGTGATGTTTTTCAGTTATCATATGATGATGTTTGTGAGTTGTGCATAAGGTATTCAAGAGGAATTTCCAAGGCTGGTAAGAATTCTAGAAAAGTTTCTTCTTTCTTTTCTAAATTTACTACAAGAACAAGAGACATAAGAGCTGAAATCAAGGTTTTATTTGAAAATTTTAAATATGATTTGATTAGCTCTCTAAATTCACAATTGAATTTTTTGCAGGTTCAGAGAAATCAAGCATTTGATGAAGTGTTTTTCCCTCATTACCAAAAGGAGCATCCCATAGATACTCACTCTTCCTTATCTAATTTGGAAGTAGCATATCAAAGAGATGGGGAAGCTGCAACAAGTTCAAAACCATGGAAATCATGGCCTATAGGTATGGTTCAAAACACTTACTCTCCATTCTCTTACTTGCATAATTCGTTATGGAATACTCATATGTTAGGGCAGCCATGCCAATCTCAATATAACCACTACCAATCTTTTCTACAAGATTGGCATGGTTCATCTTATGATTGTATGACTATTCTCCCTCATCTTATAGCACAAACACATCTTCCAGCTCTTCCACAACACCTTGTTTACCTATCAAAATCATCCACTCAACACAATCAACTACATCATCAAGATGCTCCATTCCCTACACAATCTCCTGCTCAACTCATTCCACACCCTCACCATAATAAACCAGTACAACATGCTTACAGTGTTGAACTGCAAAATTCACCCACCCTTCCCACCCATTCTATCTCACATGCACTATTGGAGAAAACTTACACTGAGATCTAGAATGTATCAAATCCAAAAATTGTAGAAGTTACGAAAGAAAATGAGGTTTCTTCTATTTTGCACCAGCAAACCATTTTAAAACCTCAAGAACTTCATGATACGATGGCTATGGGAAATCAAGGAAGTAAAGGATATATTGAAGATTGGTTTCACTCCATCATTTGTTTGCAACATCACTCCATACTTCAACAATTTTTGGTACCATCTTTTCAAGGGAAGTTGGCTTCTCATACCCTAATTTTTATTAACATACATTTTTCAAATTTGGGTATGTATATACTAGAGTCCTTATTTCAGAAATGGCTCCACTAGAAATACTCTTATACGTAATCTTATTCATTCTCCAAATAAGAGTAGGATAGTGGAGAAAATAAAATAAATAAGGAAATAAAACAAACACATTTTTTTATTTTTGTAAAAATAGTTGTTTCTTTGTTGTAACACGCCGTGAAATCAACATTGATGATAAATATTCTAATTTATTTGTGTATATAGATGAATTATATTGCAAACAACAATTCTACAAACACTTATATCATTTTTATCATCAATATGGAAAAATTTCTTGAATATCATATTTTTTTGGCTTGCGGGATTGATGAAATTTCTGAAAACATAGTTGGGACAGTCACGTTTTGGAAAACCAAAATTGAATATTTTTAAAATATATTTCTATCCTAATTATCCCTTAATTTCTACTTTCCAACCCAATTTTAATCACTCAATTTGGATTTGAAACGAAAAATTTAAAACCAAAACATTGACAGGGTGTTTAGTAGGCAGCTCAGGAACAGAGTTGGGACAGTCAGTTTTTGGAGGCCTAAATGACTATATTTTTAAAACTTGTTTCTACGGGAGATTAATATATGAATCTAGTTTAAAACTCAATTTTAATCACTCAATTTTGATACCGTATAATGAATTTATGACCAAAATACTGACTACCTATCATAAATCAACACTCTTGAAACTCTGTTTTCTCGGTTGTTCCTTAACGTATTTGACCCATCAATTCTTCTTATCTTAAAAAAATGTTTCTACTAGATATAAATAAATGAATCTGATTTAATATCCAATTTTAATCGGTTCAATCCGCCATAAAAAGAAAACTTTATGCTTGAAATACAAACTGTTGGTATGAGCTGGAAAATCGAAAATGACTCTATTATGCAGGTTGTTCTAAGAATGTTTAACATACCATTACATGGAATTTTTAAAACATGTTTCTATTGTAGATAAAACTTTGAATTAGCTCTCATTTGGCTTTGGAATCACTCAATTCAGACAAAAAACAAAGAAGGTATGATTAAAACACTGCTGGTTAGTATCGTCGACCACTGCTCTCCCGCAGGTAGCAAATATAATTTGTTTTATTTTTCTGTGGAATTTTTCTATAGAGTAACTACTTGTTAGTTTTTTTGCATAATTCTTGGATTGGGAGAGCCCGCGCACCTCTCTTTATCCATGATTTAATGTTTTATTGCAGGTAGACACTCATTTTTTGCAGGTCCTGGCAGAACAAAAAAGGTCAATTAATGGATGAGCGATTCTTGAGAGAAATTTTAGTGAAACAAGGGCATTTCATCCAGTTCATTACCTAATAGATTCATAACAAGAAGAAATGAAGAATTTGTTTCCATTTGAAGATTCATGTCACTGCTGCCAAACATTTTTCAAAAAGATCATTTTTTTCCATTCATAGATTTGATATTTTCTTAGAAATAATATCATAGCTGTTGTAACTTAATAAAGTGTTGTTTCTTTTCTGATATCTTTTATTTTTTTGTGTTTTATGGGTCAATTTATTCAAATTATAATTTCCGCTCCAGTGGCAATTGAACAATAAAGACCCCACCATGCGAGTTTCAATTGCAGAAGGCAATTCTTCAGTGGCACCAATTCTGTAAAAAATATTTTTTCTTGAAACCTGTACATAAACTTTCCTTTCTATTTGATTGGATTTTCTTGGCAATGGATTTCATATTAGCTTTGTTCTTTCTTTTATTTTTTTCCTTTTTGCATGTTTATATTTGTTTTTGTTCCTCTTAAGGAACAGTTGTTGTTCCTCAAAAGGAACAGCAGCCGTTCCTCTTAAGAAGCAGTGTGTTTATGTGTTTATTTTTGTTGTTCCTTTCAAAAGGAACAACATTTTCGCTAATTAGTTTTGTTGTTCTTTTCAAAAAGAACAACATTTTTTTTTGCATGATTTCGTTGTTCCCTTCAAAAGGAACAGCACCGCTTGTTTTTGCTGTTCCTTTCAAAAGGAACAGCAGTTTCGCTGTTCCCTTCAAAAGGAACAGCACCGCATGTTTTTGCTATTCCTTTCAAAAGGAACAGCACCGCTTGTTTTTGTTGTTCCTTTAAAAAGGAACAGCACCAACTGTTCTTGTTGTTCCTTTCAAAAGGAACAACATTTTTGCAGATTGTTTTTACTGTTCATTTCCAAAGAAACAACACTTTTTGAGTGCATTTTTCTTGTTTGTGAACAACTTTTTGAGGATTTTTTTGAATTTTTCATAACTTTTTGAAAGACAAACATACAATTTATGAAAGGATACACAATCATACAAATTAAAGCTTACTGTAATTAGAAAATCAAAATAAATCATCATTTTTAAGAAAGTTGTTTAGTAATTATAAGAAAAAGGAAAAAGGGACATAATCAATAACATGATCTTGTTGTCTTACTACCACTAAATTTATATGATCGATTATATTTATCATGTTGGTTCTTTCCCATATTTTATAAATTTCTTTGATTTTTACTTATGGAGTAGGAACAAAGGCATATTCTTTTCTATTGAGGTGTTTAGACTTCTTCCACCATCCCTACTCTTAAGGAGTGTTGAGCCATCTTTTATGAATAAATAGGAAAGTGTTATATGAAAAGAAAAATATTTACATATTTCATTAATAATTTTATAATTTGGCAGATGGAGGATAGGGGGTCTCATCAAGAGCCGACCTACCATGTTCATAAGGAAGCAAGTGAAGTGGCATTCCCATCATGGCCACCAAACCAGGGATATGGTCCAATGGACAATTGAAAAAATTAAGAAGTCCTTGGAACAGGAGGTCTCATCACGAGCCGGCCTGCCCACTTTTCACTTCTTCCCAGTGAATGGCATTGTGATTTATCTGGTCACCAAACTAGCACAATGGCCTCCGTTATGAAAATTAACAAGCACTTCCTCAGCATAAATAAAGGACAATGGTTCCAAGGGTGAGAGAGCAACTCTGTCAAGGTTATGGACACCTGTGGGCAACAGAGCTCTGCTGATGGTATTGGAGTCACATTTATACACATCAATAGTGATATTAAACCCTTTTTCCTATATCTCTATTTAAATATCAGATGAAAGTATGAATCCTTAACCTTTGATTTCGAACCTATTATACATAAAAATCATCATAAATCGATCATATTAGTTTAAGTGGGTAATAAACGCATTTGTACTTATGTTTATCTTAAGCTGCCCCTTCTCCTTATCCTTGAATCATTACAAAACGCTTCTATATCTATTTACGATTTATCACATGCATGAATTTCAGTAAATGCTATAATTTCATTGATTGTATCATAAGTATGTATGCCTTTCCATGTTGTGCAATTGCTGTGCAATACGTTGCTCTTCTATTTTGCGGATTTGCCGCAATATTGATACTGCATTTTTACAGAATATTTTTCTGCTTGAACTTTTTTGCATGCATCTTATCTGTTTCCATTCCAAATTAAAACTATGGATTCAAAAAAATTGCATACAGAATTGTGATTTGTTTACAGGAGAATAACAAGTATGGGGGGGAATTCTATTCATAGCACGACCACACTGTTGGGAAAAATACTGAGAGGGGGGGGTGAATCAGTATTTAGTGCAGACAATCAAACTTTTACTTTTTCCTTTCTACAAACCCATACGCTACTTTACTGAAGGAAACTAGCGTATATACGCGGATATCCTTTACAGAACTCGCGTATGTCCAGAGATCTAATTATGTGTTTGAATCTTAACTCAGATCATTGCATTATTCATTCATCAGATATTTCAGAAACAGTGAACAGGTGCAAACAGAACAGAATAATCATCACACATATACAACACATATGAACACCAGGATTGTTAGGTGGAAACCCAATTCGAGAGAAAACCACCGCTGCCGTTGTTTCAGCCTTCAAAATTTATTATTAAGAAAACTTCTTACAATCATGTACTAGTGCAGACTCAAACCAGCACGCAGGCACCCACATGTAGAAGGCTACAACCTTCTCTCGTTTACCAGCCTCTCCTGGAAAGGAGCTACAACCCCCTGCACTCGTTTTCCAGCCTCTCCTGGAAGGGAGCTACTACCCCCTGATATGAGTACCAGCTTCTACTGGCAGAAAGCTTCCACTTTCATACTGAAGGCTTCAACCCTTAGATCCACTGCAGACCTCGTTTCATCAATTTTCAAACTGGATCAAACAGCTCCAACATAACCCTTTACTTGCCAATAAACAACCTTTGCCCACAGCATCAAACAGAACAGTGAAACCACTGTAACCAAAATATCAGATATAACCCAGACTTCAGAATAGATATGCAGAAACATATTCAACCTTCAGCAACCATTAGATCAGAAATCATACACGCTTTTATTTAATCAGACCCGCGTATATACGCGCTTTCCAGAAGACGAACCCGCGTATACTTCAGTATATTTTTCAAAGAAAACCCTAACTGCACATACACGCTTTTCTTTCCACATACTCGCGTATACACGCGCTTTTCATGAAACGAACCTGCGTATAGATCTATAAAAGATAAACTTTGCAGTACATACCAGATCTATAAACTTACCCAGATTTCTCCAATCTCTTCAACAGGATTGCGCCAGGTCTTCTTCACTTCTTTTCAGATCATCCTTGACATTCACCATTTCTAGATCTAGAGATATTGAGCCTTCATCATGTTCATAGGAGCATCATAGATTCAGATCTATCAATTAGGCACAGGGTTCACCCATAAAGATATACTTCAGAGTGAAGTATTCATCAAAGCCCAGACTCATCCCCCTTCATGCACAATGATTTTCTTCTCCTAATATAGGTTTACCCTTTTTCAATACCATGAGCCAAAACCACATCGCATCCGATGGTATTCGTGGACGAGATCAAATAGACAACCCAGCGCTCAATACAATGGGTCAATACCATGGTAGTAACCCTTGGTTTTACAAATTTAGAGCGCAATTGAGCATACTTGGCACGTACTTTTCCGCGTGCATACGCTACTTCTCCTAGACAAACCCGCGTATGCCTTAAGACACACACTTTTCATCATTATTCTTGCACATGCTGATATTTATTTTTCTGGTACTTCTGCGCTTCTTGTAGAACATCAGATTTACATCATTAATGCATCAAGAAAAACTTCATTAAGTAGGTTGCCATTATCTTCATCAAGTGAGTTGCCATCAAGGACAACACTCTGCATCATTTCGAACCTATTATACATAAAAATCATCATAAATCAATCATATTAGTTTAAGTGGGTAATAAACGCATTTGTACTTATGTTTATCTTAAGCTGTCCCTTCTCCGTATCCTTGAATCATTACAAAACACTTCTATATCTATTTACGATTTATCACATGCATGAATTTCAGTAAATGCTATAATTTCATTGATTGTATCATAAGTATGTATGCCTTTCCATGTTGTACAATTGTTGTGCAATACGTTGCTCTTCTATTTTGCTGATTTGCCACAATATTGATACTGCATTTTTACAGAATATTTTTATGCTTGAACTTTTTTGCATGCATCTTATCTGTTTCCATTCCAAATTAAAACTATGGATTCAAAAATATTGCATACAGAATTTTGATTTGTTTACAAGAGAATAACAAGTATGGGGGGGAATTCTATTCATAGCACGACCACACTATTGCAATTAAAAACAAAGGCTCGCGAATGCACATAATTCTTTAGACATGATGTGCTTGCATGGCTTCCATCTTTTGTATCAGTTTCAGTAACTGCTCAGCCTACATCAGCTTCAACAAAGACCAGTCCCTACATGTCCTTCCACATTTTTTCGGAGGTAACACTTGAGGTAAAATAGCATAATTTTCTAATTTATTATGAATTTAGGAGAATTTCATGAACATCCATTGAGCATTATTTATCATCATTCATTCCATATCTTTACCACTTCCCATTTTTCTAGACACGTCTCATCTTTCAGTTTGGGGGAGTGTTGATTTCCTTCATTTCTTTCTTAAGACCATGTCAGTAATATTCTTTATCATCCATTGATATTCTTATTCATTCTCAACACCTCCATTATTCCATGTTGTTTTATACCAAGCATAGATTTCAACATATTGTAGCAACCACCTCTCCTTGTTTTCTAGCATCACATGAGGAAATGCTAATTCTTCAGTTTGGGGGGGGAATTTCTACACATGATGGATGTTTTCCACTTTCTTTCCCATTTAAGGCATACAATTTCATTTTTGTATAGTGCAGAAATTGATTTGCATATATCTTTAAAACTATGAACTGAATTCTTGTGATTTCTGGATAATAAAGAGGAATCATTAAAATACACAAACCCAGATAATTTCACGCTAAATTAGTTCATAAAATTTTGAAAATTATGAACTATCATCTACAACCATTTTGTTTATATCTCATGATCCGTGCATCAAAACGATCTGATTTTTGAGAAAATGGTTAATGAAGTTTGCTGTTACTTATGTTACATTTTTCTGCAACTTCATATACATATAGTTTTTATGCCTTCATCAAGATTGCTAAAATTGAATATTCATTATTTGAGGAAAAATTCATTTGTTCTATCCATTTCATGAGTTTGGATGAACAATTTTCTTTGCTTGGTTAACACATGGGTTTTGCCTTTGGGTTGCATGAGAACATGCAATATATTCAGTTCTGGGTTGCATGAAGACATGCAATACATTCAGTTTGGGGGTGTGTTGAGTCGTGAATACGACCACTTTTTAACACTTATTTCATCCATTTTTACTCTTCTTTATCATATCATTTATTATAATTTATTATATAAATCCATCTTATAATGATTTATGCTCTTATGGATGAATATTATTTCTTCTCCTTTATTTTTAATAAATTGATGATTATTATGCATAATTTTATCAATGATGATTTATTAATATATTTTGTAATATCACTCACCATTTTAGCCTCCAAGATATTTGCCAGACTGTAGATTTTATTTCCAAATCATCATGAAATATTCCAACTCAGAAATTCGTTGGAATAAGAAGTGACAGTTTTTCGGTTAAGATTATGGGCAAATGAAGAAGAATCTGGAAAATCCGGAACATGGGTTTTGTCCAAAACGGGACCAATTAACTTTTTTAAAGAACGGTTTGCCCAAATTCGGCCTGTATTGAGATAAACATAGGGTTCTTTGAGCACGATTTTCTCATATTTGTTGTTGTGGTCGTCCTCCAAATCTCAGCTGCAAAGCCAAATTCGCCTTGCTCTTGTTAAAATATTGTTGAAAATGTATTTTCTGGTTGATCAAGTTGTTGGGAACAATCCAATATTATTATGGGAAATCATATTTGCTATTTAATTTCTCCTCCTTCTGATTATAAAAGGAGAGCATGTATTGTGTATTGGGGGAGGATGGAGAACAATGGATGATTATTGAATTCCCTTTGTAACACTGTAATTACTTGACTCTTGTGATCAAAGAGAAACTTATGTAAAAGCTATTCATGTTTTATTAATACAAAGAAGCGTTCTCGTTCCATTTCTCAAGCTCTGCAGTAGCCCAGCGGTGCTTTCATCGGTGGTTGAGGGCCCAACCCTGGTGGAGTGAGCCGCTATTTGTATTTCTATTTCTTTATTTTCTATTGTGCGAAGTGTGTTTATTGCTTATTTCAATTACAGAGTTAATTTATTGCTTTGAATACAGATCCATTAATGAATTACATTGCTATCTACTTTGTTGTTCATTTATTCTGCTATCATTACGAAAGCCTTGATGTTCTGTATTCGACTCTAAGTTATTATTCTTTGTGATTGATTGATTTGCAGTATTGGTGTATTGAGATTAGTGAAGTTCGAAATTGTTGTTCAAAGCATCTTGTTGTTCCATTTCTAGTTACTTCTTATTTCTGATTCATAGCTTTAGCAGTTTGGTTACAGTTGTTGTGTATGCGTAGGAGTTACAAGTTGCTGTTCCTTTTTAATTATTTACAGTTCCTTTCAGTTACTTTCATCAGCACGAAGATTGAGTTTTCTTTCATTTCGATTGTTTTAAGATCACCAACTGTAGAGGACAGAGGTTATTGCTCCCAAGTCCCTAGAATTGGTTATCTTGCATCGATTTCCAAGGGAAAGAGTTATTGCTACTGCATCCATGATCGATGTTTTGTAGTTTTATTTAATTCTCAGAGCATTTCCATTTGTAATTAGGTTCCTTTACAAGCATCCATTTACTCTTGTATCTCGAACACTGTACTACATATTGCAAGGCATTACTCTTGGATAAATTGCTGCCTCAGACTGAGTACACTCTTGAAATAAAAAGTCGCTCCTGGATTGATAATTAATGTGAGATAAATAGGTGTTAAAATAGGCACCTTTTATACCTCAACAGGACTCCAAACTGTGCAATAACATGATTAAAGAAAAAAAATGCAATTTACTATCCTGTGTTGTTGAATGCAGGCATCGCTTCGGCCCATTTGGTAAAATAGTCGACTGCGACAATAATATAACCATGCCCCATGGACGAACGAGGGTTACAGGTCATGAATTCAATACCCCATTTCGAAAATGGTCCCACAGAGACAACAAGATGCATTGGCGCTGGCGGTTTGCAGATTTTACGATAAAAAATCTGGCACGCATGACAACTTCTGACCGCGAGGATGCAGTCTCAAAAAATTGTAGGCCAAAATTACCGATGCGGAGTATCTTCTGTGCTGTAGCATATCCAGATAAATTTCCACCACAAGCCCCAGCATGACAATCATTTAAAATGTCTTTGGCCTCCTCACGAGTGAGGCACCTCCCTAAAATGGTATCGACACCATAACGATAAAGTGTATCACCGACGATCAGATAATATTTGGCTTGGTATCGAATACGTCATTGTTCAGAGTGAGACGTATCAGGTCGAAAATTTTGAGTTTGGAGATAAATGATGAAATCCCCATACAAAGGATCAAATGATCCGATCAAAAAGAGAGACTCGTCAGGAATTGATGGTTCTGACGTAGTTGCAATACTATTAGAGGGAAGGTCGCAGAGAAGCTCAGCCAATACTAAAGACTTCTTTGACTTGGATTTGATGAATTCCAAATCAAATTCCTGCAAAATGACAATTCATTTTGAATATTTTTCCCCCAGCAATTTACGTGATGAGATATAAGTCATGGGGTTGCAATCCGAAACAATAGTGGTTTTTTAGAGTAGGATATAATGGAAAAAACTTTGGACAACTTGAACAGCTGCCAAGGAAATATTTTCTATGTATGAGTACTTAACTTCCATATCATTGAGATTACGACTCAAATAATAGATCGGATGTTCAATTTCATCTTCTACTTGGACCAAAACCATAGTAATGGTTGTTTCAGTCGTGGCGATATATAGGAAATAATCATTTTGATAATTAGGGGGGTACATTAATGATACTCGGATAAGGGTATACTTGACATCATCAAAAGAATCTTGCGCAACTTGTTCCCAATGGAAGGGAACCGCCTTTTTCAATAGTCGAGTAAATCCTTTAGCCATTTCGGCGTAGTTTGGAATGAACCTTCTTAGGAAGTTATCCTCTCCCTGAAGTTTATGTATCTAAAGTAAATTTGATGGCGCAGGAAAATCAAGAATGACCTGAACCTTCAATGGGTCGATTCGAATTCCTAATTTTGAGACTACGAATCCAAGCAAACGACCAAAACCAACACAAAACACACATTTATGTGTTTTGACGCGTATTTTGCAATGTCGGAAGTGTAAGAAAATGGCTCTCAAGTGCAACGCGTGATCACTCTGATTTCATGAATGCCTTGGTAAATCATCTAGATAAGGTTGAACAATGTGCTTGATGTCATTGAAAGCATAGTCCATTGCTCTCTGAAAATTTTCCCCAACGTTCTTTAAACCAAACGGTAGTTTCCTATAAGTGAATTTGCCCAAGGGACAGATGAATGTTGTCTTATGTTGATCCTCTGGGCGTATATTGATTTGATTATAGCTGGAAAATCAATCCAAGAACGAAAATATTTCGCATCCAGCACAATCGTCAATAATCTGGCCGATAAATGGAGTAGGATAGTTGTCTTTTGGACAAGCAATATTGACATCCCTATAATCGACACACACTCTAATAGTTCCTTGATTTTTCATCACAGGAATCATATTGGAAACCCACTCAGTCAGCAGAACAGGGTATATGAAACCAGCACGCAAAAGTTTTTCAACTTCTTCTTTGATGGCAGCGGCTTTCTTCAAATGAATAGGACAAATCTGTTGACGCACCGGTTTGACATCAGGATACATATTAATAGCGTGTTCAACAATACTACTATCTATGCCTGGAATTTCCTCATAAGACAAGGAAAATACATCACAGAATTCATGAAATAGAGAGCGATATGATTCAAGCTCTGATGGAGAATAAAATACACTAACATGAATATTTTCTACAATGTCAGGTTTGGTCGAAATATCGATAGAAATGGTTTCTTCAATATTTGATGGATTTCACTCAGAATCGATTGCATTAATTGGTATAGAATTCAAAAAGAAATTTTGTATTGATGGGTGATATAGTTCACTAAGATAATTTTCTTCATATTAAGGAAGATGGGAATGATGATGATAATCTTCCCATGGTTCTCCTTCTGACATCATGACTTCCAAAATATTCTCATTTGTCAAGAACATTGAGGAAAAATGATCAGAGGGAGTACCAAAATCTAAGGAACGATCAACCCAAACACTCGGCAACGCTAATTTTGGATTTTCCACCCAAGCCAGATAGATTGATTTCTATGCCAGTTCAATAGGGTTGGGTGGCAGAAACTCATCCAAAATAGTAATTTAAGGATCACTCGTACTCTCCCTTAAGCCAGATAGAGTGGAAGAGATCATGTTGAAAGTCTCTATACTTGCAATTTTTTTCAACGTCGTGGGTGGCGGTAATGCAAAGGTTCCCATGAGAGTGGAATCCTTTAAGATTCCTACACCAATGTTATGAAGTTCTAGTTGGGGTATGTGAACAAATGGAATGCTTCCAGTTACCTGCCAAGCAGAGGCAAAGAATGATAGCTGATTAATGGTTGTGATATCACATTTATATGGAAAGACGATCATTCTAAAATATGTAGAAACAATTGCATTCATTTCATATACCCATGGCCTTCCAAGTAGAATATTATAGTCAAGGGGTCCGTCAACAACCTCGACATCAAAATTAATTATTTTTCCCCCTAGTTCAACATGTAGGTTATTAATAGTACCACAAGTTTTATATGTACGTTCAACAAAAGCCTTCAACGTCGTTGATGATTGTGATAATCACGGTGAGCCAAGTGACTTCCAACAATTAAGAGACATGATGCATGTAGATGCTCCATCATCAATAATAGTGCGATGAACAAGGTGGTTGAGAACATTTACTTGTATGGAGAATGCCAATTCTGCTGGTAGTTTTCGCACATAGCCCGTATGATTAAAGACAACAAGATTAGAATTAGTCGAGTCAATTCCACCAATAGCCGACAATAAAGCCTGTTCTTGGGAGTGAAAATTTTGTAATACCTCAAGAGAAGACATAGCTGAAGGGGATTGAGCCAAATCTTCAACTATATTATAATTTTGTGCAGCTCTTGCTCGAGGATTATATGTCGATTTGTGAATTACTCCCTTTGGTGGCTTGATTGTCAATTCAAGAATGGCAGTAGGCGGTACTGATTCCGTAGATGGATTCATTGTTGAGGTATTAGGTTGATCAGTGGCCTAAGTACCATAATATTTATTACGCATTGACACCAAAATATCTGTTGAAGGTTTTGTGATGGATAACATTAACACTTGGGAACTAGGAGTTGGATCTGTAGCAACCATGTTTTTGTCCAGATTTGGAAATGGGTCTGTCAACACAGCTGACAGATGGGAAGTCTTAATGATTTTTGAGACTTCAACGTGGTGAAGAAAATCCCTAACAAAGTGTTCCTCATTACAGATTATGCAGGGACAACGAGGTTTCCTAGGTCCAGACAATTGATCAGATGATCTTTCCTGTGGGTTAGAAGTTTGTTTTTTCTTAGATTTCCCCTTTTTCTTACTTCCGGGTTGCTTGTCACTTTTTCCTTTGTCAAATTACACGGCATTAATTTCGGAAGAAGGTGTAGGATTAGATGCAGTAGTGTGCAGTGCCAATTAAGCTGTCTCTGGCATGAGAGTCCTTTAATTGAGGAGGAACAATAAAATTGGATCTCAGCGCGTTAAGAATTTTTTCATAGAGCGTGTCAGACTGAGTGTAGATCAAGTATAAATATTGGGCATGAGAGCTAACTTGCTCTTCTATGAAGACACCACCCTTAGCCACATCCTCAGTTATAGATGGTAACAGGGACTTAATGAACCATTCAGCAAGGAGCTGATTCGGAACAAATGTCTTAACCATTCTACAACGACGACGACACTCATGAATATGATCGAAAATGTGAGTAGCATTAGTCTGTTTGAAATTAGTCAAGAGTTTTGTTTCAGTTTCATATCTTATGGGTAACTGGAAATGAGTCAAGAAGACAGTAGCTAGGCTAGCGAAATTATCAAAATAAGCTCTAGGTAATTCAATATACCATTTTGCAACCGGACCTGTGAGCGTACGCTAGAAAATATGTAGTCAAACAGAATCATCATTCAGGGAGTTTGATGAACACCATAAATGATAATTCATCACATGAGTTGAATAATCTTCTCCAAGGTTTCCATTGAACTTAGGAATATCTGAGGATAATTTGTGAGGTATCACCGTCCACCAAGGAGCATAGTTAATTGGATCATTAGTTAGCTGATTTAAATCTGCTAACTCTAAAGTTGCAACAAAGAGCAACTTCATATTAAGGTCAGGTTGAGCATAGCCAGGGCAAGATGGAATTACTTGAGAAACAGGCCTTTGAGCACCAGTATAAGGAATATGCTGCTGGTAACCCAAATAGGGGTTGTTTTGAAAGGAAAACGCTTGAGGATTCTGTTGACCAAAACATGGCTATGATACTTGTTGAAATGAAGTTTGAGGCATTTGCGCCTAAGGCTTCCAAGGGTTATGTCCACCAATGTTATACCCCAAATTAGGATAACTTGGATTCAGTGATAACTATAACCAACTTGTGATTGTGACATCCCATAAAATGGTAAACTAGCTTGTGAATAAATAATTCCAGATACATGTTGTTGTAAATTAACCAAAGGATTTGGAGTCTGTGGACCCAACATTTGAGGATATTGAGTTGAAGGAACCACTTGATAAGGTTTTTGTACAACATTTTGATTCTGTAACAGGGGTAAAGATGTATTAACAAGTGGAAATGATGTGGGTGTAACAAGTTGAACTGGTTGATATGAGTGTACAACCATTTTTGGTTGGATATGCAGAGTGGGTTGCCATTGATAAACGTTCATTTCTACATTAGGTTGACCAAAAAGTGACGGAGTACTGTCATATTGGGCGACCAAAGGTTGCCCCTCAGCATGAGGAGTATAATAAGACGGAGAATATTGCTCTCCAAATGCTGGGAGTCCAGTTGATACAGTACTTGAAGGGATAGACCCAGAAGGACCGACTTGATATTGCCTTGATGATCTATATAAAGAATCAAGTCGTTCAGTACTTACTATAGGATTACCAGTTAGAATACTGGACAATGACATTGGTAAAGTCCATGGATTTGAAGATGCACCAGAGAAAATTCTAGATAATGATTTGTAACCTTATGGGACCATAGAGCCAACATTAAAATATGACTCTAGTGAAGTTATTAACATCGATGGGGTAGCGAGGGCAGGTGTTCACGTGATTGGAACAGATGGCCCAACCGAAGATGTTGGTTCAGGCATGGTTACTTAACCAAATATATACCCTTTTGAATCGATGGGAGTTTGAATAGGAACGGGATCAACAAAAGTAGATGGTAACGATTGACGAAAAGACTCGTACAGTTGAAGGTCATCCCCAAAATGGGTTGGAGTTAAAGGTGTCTCATCTTGTGGGATTTCTTCAATCGCAATTAAACTAGGTGGAAGTATTTCTCCGTCAGGTCCAACGTATATTTCAGGTGGTTGAGTGTATGACATATAAAACTCAATGGTTACAGATATTTTTGGGATGACCAAGGCAAGAACAACTTCCGATTGTACGACTTCAGGATTCAGATGTTTTGGTAAAAAAGAGACAAGATCTGGATCAATTTCAGGTTGAACAACGTCAGGTCCAGGAGGTATGGTCTCACTGATTGGGTGTATCGTGAACACGGGTAGCTGTGAAGACTCCATTTCAACAATAGTAGATGAACCGGGATGTGTAGAAAAAACTTGAGCTAACTCTGGTTTATGGGAAGATGATGTTTCACCAGAGGTACGAATTATACTTGATTCAGCAGAGCGTGATCGCCTTCGCCTAACGGAAGTAACTTCTGGTGGTAAAGGTGGTTTTAATGCTAGTCTACACGGACGACGAGGGAAAGGATTTTTTTCTTCCACGATTACTGATTTATTTTAACCAAAAAAAAAGGGTAATGCTAGGAAAAAGGGTTTACCAAGAAACTGTGAACTGCAGAATACCTCGTGGCAAACCAAGAAGTATGGACACACAATCTCCCTGAATGCTATGTTCACTGTATCACAATTTACAAGGCGGCTGACTCGGTTCACTATGGATGAATAGCACCTAAAATTTGTCCTCCCAAATATACCCGAAGGTACGTAGAGGCCCAAGTCCATATTAGCGATGTCTGATGTGAAACCGCACAGTGAGAGCACCCCTTTATACTTTTAGTAATGTAACACCGCCCGATACACCCGAACGTATGTGGACGAGCTACGATATACTTACATATGTGGAGTGATATATCACACTCGGAATGTATCGCGGACAAGTTAACGATAGCTGCTATGCTTTACGACGCTAGAACATGTCTCTAGCAGAGACCTTCTAAATGTTATCGTTATGGTTCCAATTCTTTGTTAGGTAAATTGAGATAAATTTTAAGTTGATCTTGTTTAACAATTTTCCATTCAATGGTTCACTACGATGATGTATTGGAAATTCCTAAAATGCAAACTAAGAATGATAAGCAATCTTTCACTTTTAGGTTTTCATTGAAAATCCTAACTACTAGAGGGAAAGAGGAAACAATTTGAGAGCAAACAAATCAATGAGCACAAACTAAATGAAAATTTCCTAATTTTTCCTTTTGCAAAACACACAAACCACTACATGCAAATGCAGGTTTTTATTTTCAGTTCCTTTAATGTTATGAATGCAAAAAAGAAACTAAGTCCATCAAATCAATAAAAACAAATGCCTTTTACTTTTGAGAAATGAGGAATATAAGCACCAATTTCTCTTTTGAAGGAAAAATGAGGAATTAAACAACAATTTCTCCTATCAGGAAATGAAGAATTTACGACAATTTCCTTTTTCAAAATCAAATGGATCTAATGCGACAATGAAAATACTTTGAAATCAATTCACCAATGATAAAGAAAAACACTTTAAACAAAACATTGAACAAATTTTTCTTTCAAAGTAGGAAGAAGTAGATAAAATCACTGGTCAATATGAGGCCCAAGCTTTTCAAAACACAATAGAAAACAAAATGAAACAGATTTCAATGACAAACTCAAAGGAATTTGGATGGTTTCATGAGGCAATGCAGTCTTTAAAGAGAGACAGTTCTTTGCAACGCAGGCCTAAAAGGGAGATAGTGCTATGCAAAGCACTATCTCCTGTCCAAGAGTGCATTGGGCACAGTGTACAATGAAAAACACAACTATCTAACACACTTCTAATGGAAATTTGGATTTCAAAAAACCTAATCTTTGTGAGTAACAACTATTGGGTGAATAAACAAAGAAAGACAGAGGCTAAAGACCTGGGATAAAGAGTAATTTCCCGAACGAAGTCGCCAATTTGTTATGCGGAATTATGAATTACGGATAAATCATTCTTCTCTAGACAGGTGCTAATCTAGAAAAACAAGTCAAATACTTTACAACTATCTTTCCTAACTGTAAACAGACACACTAAATGAAATAAGAAGCTTACTTGGAGTCCAAGCACTTCCAAAATCTCCTTCTGTCGCTTTTGTTGTAGCTTCAAATTCCAGCTGGCTATGCAAAATATTTCCTGCAAGAATGAACAATAAACAACAAGAGATAGCAATAATACATATGTCTATTCAAGTTATTTGGCTAAATCAATAAAGCATAAACCCTATACATCAAATAAGAAATCATGATATGGAAAATCAAAGCTTTTACAGATGCATATAGGGAAAAATATGCAGTAATATTTATTAATGATAGAAGGGGAGATTACAACCCAATGATTAATTTAGTGTCGCCATCTCCAGCAACATCCCAGCCTCATCACAATGTAGATATCTCCAGCAATATGTCACTCAAATCAACTCCTCGATTGAAATTCCACCAGCATTTCTCTACTCCAATTTTTCCTTATCAAACACTAAGATCTGTGCTCAATTTATAGAGGAGCTGAAGGTAGTTTTACAATCAATGACTTTCCAATAATAGGCAATACATGTTCCCAATCTTGTAGATTTTAAATGGACACATGGATTCGAAGTTTGACACATGTGAACTCTTCTAGAAGGCACTGGCCAAGTGGAGATTTTGGAACAATGAGAATTTCGCTCCCAATGTGACTAACACACCTATGAGTGTCGGGAAGTGCTTTGCAGAGCAGCCTTGCATGGGGCTACCTCCATATGCAACACACTTAGTACATTTAGAGGTAGCGTTGATGAGCTCTCATATGATATATTATAAACTTCAAATCTTGGAAACCTTTGCAGATGAAAGTCTTTGAATGATTTGTCTTGTTCTTTGTCTTAGTTCATATAACAACTAAAATGATAGGGGATGATAGACCCTATTCATTGGCCTTGGAGATGATGTCCAGTTAACCAGGTCATTGGGAATGGTGCCCAAATTGAACTATAACACAAACCAAGATTATGGGAAACAAAATTCAATTGTATTAGTAGTGAAGGGAGTTTGTTTTCTTGTATTTAATTTTTGTTGATAATGAGTATCACATAGACCTTCCTATTGGCCTGTGATAGACAATATATATCCACCTACTAACCCCTATTGAATCATGCAGATGCGCTTGCAAGATAAAGAAAGAAAAGAGAAGGGACACACTTTATTATAAATGTTGGTTCTAGCTTGTGCTTAGCCAGTAGCTTTCTCTCAATATCCTATTATTAGCTCCTAGCACTTGCACCTGTAAAAAAAATGGATAATTTCTAATAATTATAACCTACACAAGTGTTAGCAACATAAATCAAAACATCATCATAAAAAAATAAACATACACGCAATTACATATAAAAAAACATGGAAAAACATAGGGTAAATAATTGGAATTTATATAATGGCACTTGTGATAGTTGTAACAACTTCAGGCCCTTCAGTTTGAGACTATTCCTTTCATATACACTCACAATCATGCTTCACTACTAGTAGGCTTATCTCAAGGCTAATATCTCTTGTCTGTATGACAACATGTACGTGCTTTTTATTATTTCCTCTCTTTCTTAATGGTGGAGATTTCATTTCTAGTTTATTAGACAAGGGGACATTAATCTAGATATATCTGACTTGTTTTGATAATTTCATGCCATCCTTATACTCTATTTTGATAACTATTTAACACTATCAACCCTTATCCTTTAAAGTAGAGGACAACTTTTCACTCATGAATTTCTCCACTTTGACTCATGATGAGCTCCATAATTAGGTATAGTTGGAGGGATTAATTGTCACCTTTTAGCCTTATTAAGTCTCTCTTTCTCACATTTAATTATATTATTGTCTTATTTTTCTAGTGTATATGGTGATTAAGGCTTGTCATACTTCGAATTCCTAACATGAGTTAAATGTAGGATAATCACGAAGATATTGCATTTTTTATGAAGATTTTTCAATTAAAGCTCGGAGTAGACAACAAGGAGATATTCTAGGGTGATTTCCCACTTCCTTAACTCCCTAAGGTAGCAAGAGATCCTTGAGATTCCCTCCAACAGCTCGAAATCAAAGGCAGCCAAGCAAGTGGGAGATCAAGTGCACCAAAGCTCCACCTCTCTTGCATTCAAAGTGGACACATCACCTACTTTTTAGGGAGCTTTTTCTAGCTACCCTCTAGGTTAAATAGGGATGAGCAAGGTCTCATTAGGATTCGAACTTTGAAGGAAGATAATAGACTCTTAGCTCTTGTAATAGGTTTTTGAGGCTTATATGATTATGTAATGATACTATTTTCTACAATAAGATGATTATTCAGTTTGTCCTTCACTGATTTAGTTTTAGAGGGCTAGGCTTGTGGGTTAGGTCCCAATCCATTGGCGTTAGTCTCTCCTGTGTATTCATGCTTATTTATATGTCATTGTAGATATTTTTCTTTATGCGTTTTTAGCTATTTTTCTTATATTTCAATTCACTATTTTTAGTTTGCTTCCACTTGTATTTTGTTGTAGTTAAGATTTCTTAAATGTTGATAGAATAACTAATAACTCCGCTAAATTTGGAGCTCCGCCAGAAAAGCCACTAAGTTAATTTGCGGGTTAACACACATTTAATGATGGCTTAAAGGATAAGCGCACCATTAAACTACGCATTATCCATTTTATTAATGGTAGATTAGATTAAGTTTTAAATGCAGTTATGGAGGGGCAATCCCGGATTAGTGGCATAATAAACATGTTTTAACTGTTTGAAATTTCTCGTCGTTTATTTAACACTCTCCCTTGGTTTTCCACTTACAAGCATATGGGAGGGGGCTGGCCCCCTCTAGACCCCCAAGAGTGGCACATATAAACTTCAAGTAGGCGTGTAATCCTTATGGTTTAAGACCCACAAAGTAAAGGAGATGGTAGAGCAATGGAGTTTCATGCGGGTGGTCGTGGGTTCGACCTTGACCCCCGAACCAAATTTTTCTCTGAAATACATTGTGACATATCCAAAGTTCAAAACTTTGGGCTATAAATATATATTCCTTCCACCTGTCCACCAATTTTGGTGTCGGTCCGCCAGATACATCGCCTCTGCTAGATAGAGTAGTCCACTAAGTTAGTTGTCCATGTCCGACAGTTGTAAAATATGAATCCTCTGGAGTTATCCTATCCACCATATAGTTAGCCCACTCTGCCATCTATGTAAAAGCCTCCCAATAGTTCTTCCATATCCATAAGTCCTCCACCAAGTCTAAGGCATAAACCTTAGCATTTGAAATATATGCACCATATATAAAAATATATCTGAATTTTTGATATATGAGAAATTCGAATTTAAATCCAAGGTTGGAGGGGTCCACACCAAAGGGGAAACATGGTGGCCTCTAGCTACACCACGTGTCCATCTCTGGTTGGCTACTCCAACCTAAAAAAAAATCACATTCATCCTTAAAATAGGAGGAAATTTTTTTCAATTCCCAAGCATCATCGACGAATTTGACTGTGACACTTTTCATAGTGTCATTGGTTGAAAATTAGAGAATATTCCCTGGATATTCCTGAGATGCTGAATGGACTTCCAAGTCATCATTCTGTCATTGTTCTGCACATTTTTTACCTATTTGAGAAAACAACAGTAGTTCACCACTTCTTCATCCGGAGTCGGATTTGGACGAAACGAATTGTGCCAGAATCCTGGCAACGAGGTCTACGCAGTCGTTCTAGTTTGGATCATTTTTTAGCACTTTAATTTTTAAGATAAATACTAAGCCTATGATGCTAAACGAAGAATAATATGAAGTATAAAACACTACACCTTACCCCATTTGTACCATATATGTTGTTCTTAAAGGGGGGGAACTTGAACTCATCAACCAAGTCATTCAGAACCAATCCCCCACTGAAAACTCACTTGAAAACCTAGCCAAAGTATCTAAAATCCACCCTTGGATGGAACTGTACTGACTTGATTCAACCTCTGAAACAACCAATTTTATGGAATTTGGCCCATCCAAATATCTAAAAATTAACTCAAAGCTATCATATAGAAAAGAAGAGCAGCCATGCCATATTTTGAAAGAAAACTTAGATGCATTTTCTTGGGACTACAAGGACATGAAAGGGGTTCATCCCTCAATGTGCAGACATCATATTTACATTAAATAAGGATGAAAGCCTGTGCGCCAACCCCAAAGACGGATGAACCCAACTCTAAAATACATTTTCAAGGAAGAAATGCGGAAATTATTGGATACAGGTTTCATTTATCCTATATTAGATAGTGAAGGGTTATCCCCTCTTGTCCAAGTCCTGAAGAAGAATGGAAAATGGTGAAACTGTGTTGATTATCGAGAACTCAAAAAAGCAACCAAGAAGGACCATTTCCCTTTTCCCTTTATAGATCATGTCCTGGATGGCCTTACAAGAAAGAAGTTATTTTATTTCTTAGATGGGTTCAGTGGGTATAAGCATATTCAAATTATCCCTAAATACTTGGCAAGACTACTTTTACGTGTCCTTGGGGTACCTTCGCTTACAGAGTCCTACCATTTTTGTTGTGAAATGCCCTAGATACCTTCCAAAGAGTTGTCTTGAGAATTTTCTCTGAGCTAGTTCATGAATCAGTTGAAATATACATGGATTATTTCAAGCCCTATTGGGATGACTTCCAGGAATCTCTCTCCAATTTTGGAAAAGTGTTGAGAAGATGAATTGAGATGCATCTCTCCCTGAGCCCATAAAAGTGTGAATTCTTGAAAATAGTAGGAGTAGTATTGGGACACTCAATCTCCCAAGCATGAATACAGGTGGACCCGAACAAAATCACCATCATTAAAAGGGTACCTACTCCTCAAAAGCGTAAGGATGTCAGGAGTTTCTTGGGTTTAGCTGGCTACTATAGAAGGTTTATCAAAGGTTTCAGCAAGTTGGCTTCGCAACTATTTGGTTTTTTGGCCAAAGACACTAAGTTTACTTGGTCTAGTCTCTTTCAAGAATATTTTGAGCTCATTAAGGGAAATTTAATAACTGCCCCCATTTTCTGAGGTCCAAATTGGATTCCACCTTTCCACATCCACACAGATGCATTAGACAAAGTTGTGGGGGCATCCTTGGGGTAGTTATAAGACACATTACCTTATGCAATCTATTTCATCAGTAAGAACTTGTCCAAGGCCGAACTTGAGTATACTGTCACAAAGAAGGTAATGTTATCCATTGTCCATGATTTAAACAAATTTAAATATTATATAACTAGTTATCAGACCTTTGTACACACTAACTATGTAGCCATAAAATATTTAATGAACAAACTTGATTTTAATTCTAGAATAATTAGATGGTTGTTACTATTATAACAGTTTGACCTAACCATTGTCGATAAACCTGGAAAGGAGAATGTTGTTGTAGATTTTTTTATCCAGGTTAGCTATATCTACAAATGAAGAGGGAATGGTGGATGACCAGCTCTCAGATGAACACCTCTTTGCTATCTCATCACTCTCTCCATGGTTTTCTTACATAGCTAACTACTTGGTTGCTGAAAATTCCCTCCTAACCTCTCATCCAAGGAAAAGATCAAGATCATCAGAAAAAGCGCCCCTTTCACCTATATTGGGTAAATCTCTTCAAGATAGGCCTTGGTCAAATTCTCAAAAGATGTGTGAGGGAGGAATAATTTTTTGACATCCTCTGTGAATGTCATGATATCCCTTGTGGAGGAAAACTTTCTCCAAAAAGGAAAACCTTCAAATCTTTGTAGGTAGGTTACTATTGCCTACCCTTCAGAGGATGCCAGAAGATACACTAGCAGGTGTGACCAGAGCCAAAGGATGGGGAAGGCTACACTAAGGGATGAGATTCCTTTGCACCCTCAAGTTTCTCTAGAGCCATTTGAAAAGTGGGGCATGGAATTAATTGGGCTCATTATTCCAAAATTTGGCCAGAAAAGTATATCATAGTCTACGCTGACACCTGACAAAGTGGGTTGAAACAAAATTTGTAAAGGTAGAAATCGAGGAGAAGGTAGCATAATTTATGAGAGAATGTGTTATACAAATTTGGATACCCCAGAGAGGCAGTCACTAATCAGGGGGCACAATTTACATCTCATCTCATCGAAAATCTTCTGAGGAGGCAGAAGATCAATCATAAGACTTCCACTGCCTACCACCCTAAAGAAAATGGCCAAGTGGAAGTGACCAACAAAGCCTTAGAGAATATCCTAACCAAGGTTGTGAGCAGTAGCATAAAAGATTGGGTGGACAGATAGGTGGAAGCTACTTAGGCCTACAACACTACTTGGAAAACAATAACAAGGTTCACTCCTTATGACTTGGTCTATGGGAAGAAAGCTCTTCTTTCAATTGAATTTTAGTTCAACACCTTAAGGATGGAATCTGAGTTAGGCCTGGATATATTAAAGGCCCAACAATAGAGGTTGTTGCAATTAAATGGATTCGATGAGTTTAGGATGAAAGAACTCCTTCACACAAAATTTATTTAGCTACAAAGAAAGGTCTGGCATGAAAATAACATTAAGGAAAATACCTTTCAAGAAGGATATCGATCATTTCTTTAAGACTCAAGGTTTAAGGATTTCAAAGTAAAACTGATGAAAACATGCTTGGGACCCTACAAAGCGAACAAATGTTATGGTAATGGTGCAGTTAAGATTAGAACCATAGATGAGGAGGGGATTCCCCTACTTGTCAATGGTTACATACTTAAATGTTACAAAAAGCCCCTGTCTAGGGCTGAATTTATAAATTCCATAAACAGGGAGGTGTACGTCATGGGAGACTCTATATTTTCCAGCACCTCCCCATCCTAGAAAAAAAAATAAAAAATAAAAAAATAAAGGGGCATGGGTGAATACCTCTCTGAGGCACCCAAGGCCAACTCTAGGGTTGAAAACCTCCATGAGGAAATCCTGGAGAAGAAAAAAAAACGAAAAAAAAAAAAAAAAACAAAACAAAACAAAAAAGATCCTTAGGTGAAAACCTCCTGGAGGTGCTGAAGGCAGGTTTTTGGGTTGAAAACCTTTTTGGAGGCAGCCCACTTTCCTTTAAAAAAAAAAAGAGAAAAAAAAAATAGAGGAAAGAAACAAAAGGAAAAAGAGAAAGAAAATACCTATGAACTCATTTGTTTCCTTCTGTTTTGCAGGTTATTGATCAAAGATGGTTTTTGAATCCAGAGGAGGATTTTTTCCTCACTTCTCCCTCTCCTCTACTTACACACTCCATGAAACACTCCACCATGCACCCATTCATTCATTTCACCCCTCAAATAGGTAGAAAACTCCATTTTTTCTCGTGACTGTAAATGTTATAGGAAATTCTAGCAGCTACAGGATTCGTGTAGCACTACAGGAAACTCCTGTAAATGCTACAGGAAACTTATTTATGAGAAAAGGATATCTCTCAAATATTTCTAAACTTCAAGGAGAGAATGATAATTTATTTTTTTCCTATACCTACTACTCCTCGCCCCTTATTTCACTCCATGCACAAGGATTCACTCTCTAAACCCTATGTTGTGCCATTAGCAGCTAGATCATCTATAACTTGGAATGATACCTATACCCTTACATATGCACCACTCCACTCATTCCATGAATCCATTCATAACCTCCTAAACCATTTCCCTTCATTTCTAATCAAGTTGAAGCCCCAAGAAGCGGAAATAAGGTTGCTACAGGAAGTTGGAAAGTTTCCTATAGCAATTATGTGTATGGCATAGCAAGGCCAAAATCTGAAGATAAGTTGATGAAGGTGGCTTCAAAATACCAATAAAAGACTCCAAGAGAATGAACACACCAGCCAAGGCACCTGAATATCTCCATGTAGCACCTGTAATAAGAAAATAAAAATAAAAGGTTAAGTAGCTCACTCAAAAAACAAGCATCTCACTTAGAAAACAAGCTGCTCACTCAGAAAATAATCAAAAAAATAAAAATACAGCAAGAGGAAGATCATGTCTGAAACCACAAAATCCATCTCCTTATACAAGATCATTATGTAACACACGAGCACTAGGTAGGCTCAGGTATGGCCCTTCACCTCTCGCTATGCACTCATAATCATAAAAAAAAATTAATGTCAAGGGATAGAGTCTTAAAAGGAAAAAAAAGGTGGTCAGTTAACTTGTCCACCATCATAAAGTTAAAATGAATGAAAAGTGAAGAGTACATGCCACCTGGGTAAGTCAAATCATTCTAGGGGGAGTGAACAAGGAAGAGGATGTGATTACAAGGCTAGAGAAATCATTAACTAGAGTGGGACCAAGGGTCTCAAAGAGGAAAAATCGTGCTAAGTACAAGTCAGCACCCCACTCCAAATTTCGTTAAAAAGACCATAAAGGTAAGTTTTTCCTCATTATACGTACTTCGCTAAGAATTTTGAGAGTCGTGGGAGAAAAATAAGCCAGAGGAGCCATCATGGAGAGAAGCATCGAAGTCTGAGCTTGCATGCACTATCGTGTTACAAGAAACAGTGAAGTGTTACACACAACTACAAAGGAATATCAGCAAGGATACAAAGGTGAAAAAAGGGTCACCTTTGGGTGAAATTGCTTCCTAAGGTTACCATATCCCAAGAAAAAACACCAGAGGACAGAGGTAAGTGGTTTTCACCCTCCAAAATTGCAATTTCTCCATGAAATTTACACACAGACAGTTATAATTTGGGAATTAAATGGTGAAAATTTAAATTGTTTGAGACCAAAAATCACCAAGACCTCTTCACAAGTCACTCTAAAAAAAAAAAACATCTTACCACCTTCCTATCACAACCATAAAAATGAGAGGGTGATTTAATATAAGGGAATCCAATGATATTAAAAGAATAATACGACATCCTAAAGTAATAGAGTTTTCATAAACCACCAATGGCTAGGTTTCTTCGAGCTTATGAAGGGTTTTTAGGAGGAGATAGCTCGAGAGTTTGAAATGGATCTACAATCACACTCAGAGGATAGAGCCAACACTATGGTTAGGGGCCTAGCAATCACACTTTCACCTAAACTAATCAACATATTCACCACTTTTCCCTTAGGAGTTAAGTTGTTTAAAGAAAGGATTCCAAGCACTTTAGCTAAGAAAAGCTTCTTTCTGCCAGGAGAAGAATACATTGAGGACAAGAATGGAGTGAGGAGAGAAAGCCTTCCATACCCCTGGGATGAAGTAGCCTTCCATATCATGAAATTAACTTCCTGTGAAGGTAGACTTAGTGTAGTCTATGGGTACCATTTTAGGTTGTCGAATGAGCTTAGGTTTCAAGGATAACTCCCTCTAGAACAAAGATTGAGCATCCCTCATTTCCTCTTGAACTCAATAACATACATGAGAAAAAAGGTGAGGGAAAGGAAATACTAGCATTTGTCTCATCATGGCCTTATAAAATTGGTAGTGAATGATGCTCTGAGAAGATTAAACCTCCATGTATCTTGGTCCTCATTCATATACATGGATAAGGAAGCCTTCATAGCCAGCCAAAAAGGAAAAACCTTTGCCTCTAGTCTTAGAGAGAGGGAGGTAGAAGAAGAAGAGGAGGAGGATGAAGATGAGGAAGAAAAGCAAGAGATGGAGGTTGAAACAGAAAAAACAGAGACATTAGAAATAGAGAACGAAGAGACTAAGGGGAAGGAGGAAGAAAAGACAGAGGAGAAGAAAAGATCGCACCTTATGCTAGGCAGTGATACCTTGCCTCAGCACACCAGCATAACACTAGACATAGAAGATCAAGAAGTGTCTTCTACCCTAGCCACTTTGAGCACACCAATGAAAACAAAGAGGAAGAGACAAACACCCATGTATTTCAGGACCAGGAAGAGCCAAATGTTGAGGCACGGGAAACCACAGACTCCAACTAAAATCCATATTTCCATTGAAGAGTCACCCAAGAAAGAGGATGAAATAAGGATATAATAAGGAAAGGTTTAAGAGGTCACCTTTCCTGTGGGGACCCCTGTGACCTATATAAGAATACATTCAACAAGGTTGGCATCCCATATGCATCTAAAAACCCCCACAGACCCTGAAAAGATAGAAAAAGGGGAAAAATAAGTAAGAGAGGGTCTTTAGTAGGAAAAACGGAGTTTTCTATAGGAAACCCTATCTTTACTACAGGAAACTACAGTAGATCTATAATCAGAGAAAGAAACCTTGGATGAGGGAGAAAAGACAACCATGTATGGGAAATAGGCCAAGAAGTTGAGGAAAAGGTAAAAGATGAATGGAAAGATGAAAAAATGGGGAAAGAGAAAGATGACAAGGAGGATCCTACCT
Source organism: Pinus albicaulis (assembly GCA_034641835.2). Taxonomy (NCBI): domain Eukaryota; kingdom Viridiplantae; phylum Streptophyta; class Pinopsida; order Pinales; family Pinaceae; genus Pinus; species Pinus albicaulis. Next base: position 1,264,810,865 of record CM076579.1, on the reverse strand, counting down.
CACCAAAACCTATCCTCAAATATGTATCAGTAGTTTCACACCCTAGCCCTAAGCCAAATCTCAACTCCTACTATAAATTTATTGAAATGGGCAGATTGATTCCTCATAATTTTACAGTACCTTTATTATATCAGTTGGAAGAGGAGAGGGCACACACTCAACATTTGATGAAGATTGCAACAACCAAAGGTTTGCATGACATAGGGGTCCTGGATGAAAAAGTGACTAAGTTGGGAAGGTATTTATTTCATATTAGGCTCATAGAATCCATGTTGAAAGAGTAGCTTCATAAGCCCCAAACAGAGAATACAAGATTGCATAAGCAACTTCAGAAAAAAGACAAACAAATGGCCACATTGGTATATATGTGAATGGAGGCCATCCAACATAGATACCCATCAATTCCTAAGCACTCTACCTCAAAGAACAATGGCTCCCATTTCAAATCAGGACACTAGCCTCTCATGGATCCTTACCCTTTCAAAACTGCAGACAATTCATTGACTTTTGCAATCAATCAAGTATGGCATACAAGGAAAAAATGGAATAATTCTACATGCACAATATTTTGTTAACAGACTTGCACATTTGGGACCCTAACCCTAGAATGGGAGACATGCAGTTGTGGCATTAGCCTCTTAAATGTTTAATGAGGAAGCCAGAGCAAAATAAGTAAGGAGGGTCTAGAGGAGACAAAACATGGAGCCTCTACACATTAAGGTAGAACTATTCAGGCCCAGAGGAGTCATAAACAACCATCTCAAGAAATAAAAGGATGATGCACTTGCAGAAAAGTACCTCATCACACAATCTCAACCCATGGCTCATTTTGATGATGTTTCTAGGTTGTTGAGAGATTAATGCATAATGTCTAGTCAAAGGAGATAGAATAGCCTCCCTTACAGTCTTAGAAACATGGAGTACCACACATCAGAGATATTGAGAGGTGCCCTAGAAATAGCACCACTATACAAGAGGACCATGCTGGCCAGGAAGATTTAGTGGCTTGATTTCAAAATTAGCACACCCTTGCTACTAGGACTGAGTGATGGAAAAAAACAAGATGAGTCTTGTATCTCAAGAAACAATCCCTTGGCTATTGTAAGGAATCAATGATTAAGACATTTTATAAATGCATGTCACAAAATAATAATATGAGAATGTCTTTGCTTAACACCTTTGGAATTTATTTATTTAATACCCTATATAAACTGATATAATGAAAGCATTCAAAATGCCATTAACTGTTGATATTTAATGAAATGAAAAGAAGAGTTGTAAGGGAAACTCAAAATGATATGCTAAGAAACAAAATCTATCACTTTAAATATCAGAATAATTTTATGTGAGCAAAATAGTTGGAGTGAAGGAGCGCACATTAAGGATTGTTTAACTCTTACTTACAGATGTAAAAAGATACCCGCAGCTACATTACTTCACTACATTCAAAGAGGAACAAACACATAGTGAAACTGGAAAGACATATCAACATCAACAGGTGCAAGAAACTTGATCTTCTTTCATTAACCTCTCAGAAAATTCAATACAAAATTTATAGTCATCCAGAGGTCCAAAAAATGGAACCTTCCTCTTTCGTTTTCATTTCTTTTAATACAATACAAAGAAGTTGTAACTACTGGAACTACTTGTAACTGCTTCGAACTACCTAGAACCGCATAAACTACCTATTACATGGAAATTAAAAACTTCATTACAACATGGATATTTTAACAAAAAGATAATTGAAATAAAGCCTAAATCTATTTGTTGAATTTGGATTTGATCGGCTGCCACTGTATTCCCTAAATTTTCTGACGTGTCTTTCTGAGATTTTGAGGTGTCACTCGGTGAATCAGTCATCCATGCTCTGCACTTCTTCCAGATTTTGATGTTGGTCTTGGGAGAATTCATCAACTTATGATATTCTAGCCTGAAGGCAGTGATTCTGTTGAAATTATGTCGTTCTGTGAACAAAGTCTTTACCATCCAAAGTAATTGAAAATTCCTCTGAAAGAAATTAACCATTGTAGCTCCTTTCAGGATTGTGGTTTTATCTTGGGTATTATCAATTTTACTCTTTGATAGCACTAACACTGGCTCATATGAATCTCGTGATAAAATACTGCCTTTGAGATCCCAGCATGAAGGAAATCCTACTTTGGCCCTTTTGTAAAATATGTTATCAAATCTGTTTACAACTTGTTTAATTTCTGCCAACTTCTTCTATGTTGACTTCTTGCAAGAATTTTTTACAATCAACTTATTAATCTATAGAACGCACAATGTCCTACCTTCAATTTTATTTTCCTCCAACCATTGTTCTGTCTTTGAATTGACGAAATCAATGAATTTATTTTCCCATAAAGCTCTGTTAAGAGTCTTTTGATTGTCTACCATAACCAATTCCTCTAAATATTTGATAATGCCCTTCTCCTCTGACACTATTGTCAAGTACTCCCAAGTTGTCTTCATGAATTTAATGATTTCATTCCATATAATTTCTTTTGCTAGAATCAAAGTTATTTCCTTTCATTTTTTCCTTCAGACTCTTAATTTCATTATTGGTTATCTGGCAATCAGATTTATACTTATTGAATTCTCCTTCTTTGGCTTGCATTATCTTTGGTGTTGTCTCCAACTCCCTCTAAGCTTTCTTGAGATCATTTTCTGCCATCTTCAACTCTTCACTCAATTGGGATAATCTTGTTGTTGGATTATCAATTCCGGATGGCATGACTATAGTGCAAGAATGAGAATCAATTTGACTTTGCAAGTTAAGAACAGACTCCTTTAACTTAGAAACCTCCTCCACTTTTTGTAACAGCTATTCTAAAAGATTCTCTTTCTCATTCTCAACCTCTGCTACCTTTGTTTCCATTGAGTGTTCTCCAGTAGGAAACTTTAACTTCTTCTTTAGCACATTTATCTTTGACTCATCACTTTGCAACAACTTCCACTCCAATATTTACAATTATCTTCTTCAACTCTTCATTCTGAGTTGAAAGAGCCCTGGAATTAGACTTTTTCAATTTTAATTGCTTGATCACTTTTCCTAGCACTTTTTCTGCCTTTTGATAAGTTTCACTGGTCTTGGTTAAATCATTAACAATCAATTGGCATGTCTGCATATGTAAATTAACTTTGCTGGAACTAATAGAATCTGCAAAACTTTTATTAGCCAACTTTTCTATTTCAGGATTACTATCATGAATGAAATAAGAATAGTCATTTTCAAACCTTCTGTTATGAATTACCTTGTGAGCATCATAGGCCCATTTCTCACCTAGCAACAAGTGCATACCTTCTAACATCCTGTTAGCCTCATTAGATGCTTGCCTCATATTCACTATGAATGGTCCCACAGATGAGAGATTAAACAAATGACCCTTATTCATTGGAACAAAATGAACTTGATCTACTTTCAGACTCTGTCTAATAAATTCCAATGCAAAAAACCTCATAGGGACAAAAATTTGAAATCTATAAGGTTCTATCCCAGCTCCATATAATCTAATTTCTGAATGATATTCATATACAAACAAATCCCCAAATTTACAATTATTTCTTGACTGAAGAAAATCCTGAGATTTTGGTAAGAAACATGGAGGAGGAACCCCATTCAAAACCTTATAAGCAATTGGCATAAAATAAGTAGCAAAATCAAACACCCCTCCCTCATCTGCTTCATTTCTTAGTGTATCAGTCCAGAAAAATACTGACTGTCTTTTCTTATTTGCATCCATTATGTTCAGCCCCAAATGTAAAAATTCTTCTACATTTTAATACAAAAATAGATAAGTGATAAGTGAAGGGAACCTGAAGGACGCGGAAAGGGACAAGTTCATGAATTGAGTGTTAACAGCCTCTTGCCAGTAAGAGGGAATATCCAACACCACTTTAGGCTTTATCATCATGGAAAACAATCCCAACATTGACCTGTCAATTTGAGCAGCATCTTCTTTTCCAAGTATCTTTGATAGAGACTGTAGCACTTGCCTAAATTTTGCATCAAAAATATCCAATAGGAATTCTTTATCATCTACCGAAAATTTCTTCTTATCCTTCTTCAAAAAGAAGATGACATGGGTAAAATCTTGTCCTACAAGATTATCATAGAATGTTACCAATTATTCATCAGTGAACTGTACATGACTCAGAATCGGGATAACATGGGGCTTGACAAATTAACTGGGCTATAACCCAAAGGAAATTTTCCCCTAAGAAATTCATCACAAAAAATTTACCGAGATACAGTGCAGACACTAACCACCACACAAATTCAGGAAAAATATATGTTTTGGGGATGCATGCAGACAGAACACCAGAATTGGCCATGGCTAAATAGATGAGGCAACTTTTCTCATTCAAGAGAACTTGCTAGTAGAAGGGAAAATGCTAAATGGTGCAGACGGTATCCCTAATATCTTGCTCAGTATCCATGAGAGGGATATGGCTAGAAGAGTTGGACAAAGAAGATTTCTTAGCCATGGAATAATGCAGGGTGGTGGACAATAATACGTGAAGATAAGCAAATAGAGTGACTAGGATGACTTTGTGGATGACTGGGAATGAAAACTCATAGGAGAAAGGAAAACTTGAACCCTTAAATAGATGTCGCGGAGTTCAAACATCAATGTTGAATTAATTCTTAAAAGGACAAGTAACTATACTTATGACATGACAGATGAGTTGTCACCAACTGGATGCATACATCACTTCGGGGATGCTCGGGGATACAGAGAATCTGTTGGGGTCTTTCCCCCGTAGAGGATGAGAACCGTCGATCTTGATCGTCTGATGGTCAGCAGAGTCAACTACGGAGGCACCTCCGCTGCTAACCTGCAGGCTATATTTCATCGCGGGTTCCCGATGATTTACATCAAATGAAACTTCTTTTAATCCCGCCTGAAAATTAGCATGGGTGTTAATTGAAACACTCGGTCCCACCTTCACATGCTCTTCAAAAAATATATATTAATCGAGCAGTATGAAAAAATAAAATTATTTTCAAACATATGAAGGATTTACATTTTATCATATATTTTTTTTAAATATATTATTTTTTTGTATTTTTGAAAATAAAATAAAGGAAAATGAAAATGAGCCACAACATCTGGCTCCACTTGGGGATAGTGTTTTTTTCCACGAAACACTGAGAACCACATATTAGTGCCTTCACTTCGGGCATGGAGTCAAATATTGCTTGGTGATATTTGAACAATGAACAATCTTGGTATGTACAATGGTGAACTGTTGAACTTTTAATGTTGGAAATAATGCTTCAAATACTGCCCATTCATAGGCAGCTGTATTAATTCTCCATCTAGATATTCTAAAATGAATGTGTTATTTGATCTTGCCTCAGAGATTCTATATGGACCATACCAAAGAGGGTCAAATTTTCCATGCTTCCCCTTTTCTTCTCGTCTGGTGTCCCATCTCAGTACCAAATATTCTGCTTGAAAAAGAACTTCTTTTACTTTTCTGTCAAATATAGACTTCATATTTTCCTGATAAGTAATCAATTTATCCCTGACTTTTTTCCTGTTTTCACTTGATTCAATTACTTTGTTCAATATTATCACTACAGCATTAGGTTCTCACTGAGCTTCTTGAAGGAAAGAAATTACTGGTTTGGCCAGCTGAGTAGGAAATAGTGCTTGAGTTCCATAAACTAGTTCATAGGGGGACTTTCCAGTAGATCTCTGGGTAGTGACTTGAACTGCCCAGAGGGAAAACTTCAACTTCATATCCCAATCTTTCTGATTCTTAGTGATTGTCTTCTTCAAGATTATGACCAATGTCTTATTTGAAGACTCTGCCAATCAATTCCCTTGGGGATTATATGTTGTGGAATGTGATAGAATTACATTATATTTTTGACAAAAATTAATGAAACGAGCAAAGTTGAATACCGGAGCATTATTAGTCACAATTTTGACTGGACATCTGAATCTGCTGAAAATATTTTCCTCCAGAAAATTCATCACTACTTGGTCATTTTCCTTCTTGGTGGGTATTACTTCAACCCATTTTTTAAAGTAATGAGTGGAAATTATAATCCACTTGAATTTTCCACTTGATGGTGGATTGATCTCTCCAATAAAATCCAATACCCATTGCCTGAAAGGCTCTTCAATGAATACTGGGAAGAAGGTAATGGAGAAAGTTTCTTCTTTTCAGCAAACAAATGACACTTCTAACAACCTCTGACCAGTCTATAAATATCTACAAACATGTTTGGCCAATAGAAGCCTGACTTGAGAATCTTATGAACAGTGACCTTCCAGCTATAATAACCTCCACACAGACTTTCATGATATTCTTTGGTGACTTAAATAGATTATCCTTCTGTCAAACATAACAGCAAAATACCAGCAGGATATATCCAGTATAGCTTTGCTTCTACTATAACATATGGCTGAGATTTGATCTTGAGATTTCTGTATTTTGTTCTATTTATTGAAGTTGGGCAAGAATATAAATATAGGTAATGCACAATATCTTTATACCAATCATAGCACAAAAAATTGTATTGAATGCCTGTCTTGGACTTGCTATGACCTTCTTCATTAATAGCTCCATCCACTGGTGCCAATAGATTAATACCCAGGGCTTGAAAATTTGTTTTTGTCAACAACTTCACTAGACCCTGTCCCTTGACAAACTTAGTGGGTTTGATTTCCAAATCATACTCTTGTATTTTTGCTATCCATTTTCCCCTTTTTCCTTCAACATCACTTTGAACCAGCACGTCTTTTACAGTAGAATTAGGAACATAAGATGTTATTCGGGACTGTAACACATAATTCCTGAAGACTTTCAGTGCTTTGACCAAAGTATATACTTTTTTTTCCAGAATATTGTATTTGAGCTCAGCATCTCTGAGAACTTTACTAAAAAATTCCGCTGGTTGCTCCTTACTATCTTCATTTTCCTTCAACAATACAACAACAATAGTAGTAGGGGATGCAAATGAGAATACCTGAAATGCTTTTTGATAGTCTAGACTAATCAGAACTGGAGCTTCCTGCAGTGCTTCCTTTATTCTAAAAAATTCTTCTCTTGCTTCCCTATCCCATTTCACTTCTACATTTTTTTTCAACATATCTATTATAATTCTCATAATATCAGCATAATTAGGCACAAACCTCCTCATAAAGTTTATTTTTCCCAAGAATCTCTGGATATATTTCTTGCTTCTGGGTAAAGGAATCGTCTGAATGGCTTCCACCCTTGTTGGATCAATATTTACTCCTTCTTTTGAAACTATGTGACCCAATAATTTACCTTCTTCTAAGGTAAATAAAGATTTATTGGGATTTAATGAGAGAGAAAACTTCCTGCACTTTTGAAAATTCTTCTGTAAATTCTCCAAGCGCTCATCATCTGACCCTGAGAAAATAGTTACATCATCTAGATATATAACTACAAACCTTTCACCCATGAATGATATTTCCATGTCCCTCTGAAATGTTGCACATGAATTCATAAGGCCAAATGGCATCCTTGCATACATGAAGGTGCCCCAGGGTGTTGTGAAAGCATTCTTATTTTGATCTTATTTTTCCACTACTACCTGATTATACCTAGAGAATCCATCAATCATAGACAACCTGTCACCTTCTTTAAGACGTAATCCATTTTCAGCAATGGATAATTGTCTTTAGAGATTCTCTTTTCAAATTCCTGAAGTCTACACACAACCTTACCTCTCCATTCTTCCTCCTTATAGGAAACAGATTAGAAACTGTTGAGATTCAACAAGATGATGAGCTTAGTGAAAAGAGTCGCCTTCACTAAGTGGGCCTGCAGGCTATTTTTGGCGCAAAGTCTATTTTTAGACTATGTCTATTTTTAGACATGTTGATCATATTCTATGAGCTGCAGGATGCTATTTGTGGATGGTTGGTCAAGTTGGAAAAATAGATGGACTTCTATTTTTAGACATATTGGGCGGAATCTATTTTTAGATTGCAAGTCTAAAAATAGATATGTCGAATATTATTAGCTCTTAATAATATTTGGACTCTAAACATTATCTTATTCTCTTGGAGCACTTCATTTAAGTGCACAGATGTGGCACAGAAGATGACAGAAGGAATTACGCTATTCCTGAGGGTTTACTGGAGCTAATGCATGGAGGAATTCAGTTAGAACTCATGTGACAGAGTTTGGTGGAGTTGGAGAAGTAGTTGGTGGAGTTTAATTTAGTTTAACTCAGTTAGACTCAGTTGAGGTAGTTGTATCTAGTCTAACTGAATGATAAACTAGTGAGAGTGGAGTGAATTAATTAGGTAATTAATTCACTAAATAATAACTCATTAATCAATTGAAGAATACATCAGTTAACTACAATGCATGGACAGTTTCAGTGGAGACCAGTGGAGATATAGGTGAAAGGGCAAGATAGACTATCAGTTGTGACTATAGTGATGCATTGATTGCATCCAACACTTAGTGGAGATGCCAATGAGGATTGCACAGTGCAAGCTTGGTGGATTCGAGTTCATTCAGATCCATTCTTCAGCAAGGATTACGTAGTAGAGGCAGGCTAGCAGGTGGCAGAGATCGGTGCATGGATTTGCTAGATCGGGCCTGATTAGTGTGTAGCGATTGTATTGTAATGAGAGCTTGACATGTTCAGATTTGTATGAGGATTGCTACATGATCTCTATGACATATATTATATGCAGATAGTTGGGGTTTTTAGCTTCAGGCTTTCCCGTTAAATCACTGTGTTAATGTGTGTGAATTTTTATGGTTTCATGTGTGCATTGCAATTGATTTAATTTCCGCATGTGATGATCAATGGTGAAATAGATTATGTATTGTGCATGAAGTTAAAATAGTGTGTGATCAGGAGAATCTTAGACATATAACATATAAGTTATATAATTTCTACAAAACCAATCTGAATATCTGAGAGGGACTATAATTTTTGCCTACAAAAATTTCTTCACTTCTTTCTCAATTGGAGCTAGCAACAATGGATTGATTTGTCTGAGTTTCTGTCTGTGAGGTTTGATTCCTTCCTTCAATGGAATCTTGTGCTGAATTATAATTTTGTCATATGTTTTCAAGTCTTCATATGACCAGGAAAACACATCCATATACTTCTTGAAGAGATCAATTTACTTATCTTTATAATTTTTAGGAACATCTTTGAATAACCTCACCATCTTTGGCTCCTGTTGGGTTCCCAAATTACATTCTTCCACCTCTCCCTGTTGATGCATTTTCTTTGAATTGAAAACAACATCATTAGAATCAAATAATATTTCAAGAGGAACTAATCCCTTAGGAATTACATTATCTTTTAATTGGATAATTTTCTGCTCACCTATTGACTGCTTCAAATTTCTTATTTCTCCTTTCTTCTCTGTCTGTTCATCTTCTTGATCCATCTCAGCATCTTCAAAATTTTTAATCATGGCCAGGAAATGATTTATCTGCTCATCATCTTCGAACACCTGCTAATGCTTCATGTTGTTAAGAATAGAAGGCCTGTGTCTGATTTCAATCTCATACCTCAATTTTGGATTGATAGGTGGCTTTAAGGTGCTAGCTGCTACTGCTAAGGAATATTCCAACCTGTTCTCTTCCCTTGGAATAAACTGTAGATTGAAAGCTTCAAGATAATTCTCAATCAAATCCCAAACTTCATTCCTATATGATCTCAACCTTGGATGCTTTGTCTGACATTGATTTTTAATTTGCCTTATAATTAATTCAAAATCACCAAAAACAGACATACATTGAATTCCCATTTGTTTGGCAGTTTGCAGACTTAGGATCAAAGCCTCGTACTTAGCCACATTATTTGTTGAATCAAATTCTAACTTAAAAGAAAAGGCATAAGATTACCTTCTGGACATATCAATAAGAGTCCAGCTCCTGTGCCATCCTTTGAGTAGGCACCATCAAAATAGCATTTCCAAATATTTTTTGAATATTTCTCATTATGTACAATTGCTGAAGAGAGCTGCTTCTCTGTGTCTTCAGCAAATTCTGCGTCTTCATGCACCAAAAAACAAGAAATATCTTCTTTTTCCTGACTGTAAATGGGGGAATTACCTGCATCTTTCTTTGTGGTAGTTTTCACAAATCTTGTTTCTCTATACAACCTCCTTTATTCCCCATTGAAAATAAGAATGATAGCATATGTGAAGTTCAATTTTAAAACTCCTCCCAACTTTTCTCCCCAAGATCTTGACAAGAACATTCCAAATCTGGCTGGAATATCAACAACCACTACATCCATCATAATACTATTTGGTGGAATCTGGGCCAAAGATACTACCATGTCTTTGATTAGCCCAACACATTTCACCCTCTTAGAATAAAATGAGTACAGGTCCCTCTATGGTTTAGTAATTTTTAAATTCAGCTCTTTCATAACAGACAATGGCATAGGGTTGTGAGAAGCATGTTGGGCTAGAATTGTGAATTACGGATAAATCATGCCTCCCTAGACAGGTGCTAGTCTAGAACAATAGGTGAAAGAATATACGACTATTTTTCCTAACTCATAACAGATACATAAAGAGGATTAGAGGCTTACTTGTTCAGTCGCTTCTGTTGCAGCTTTAAATTCAAGCGGTTTGTGGGCTGAATGCTTCCTGCAAGAAATAACATTGAAATAGTAGAAGATGCAACAATATAGATATATATTCAAGCTAGTTAGCTAAATCAGTAAAGCATAAACCATATACATCAACTAAGATCTTGCAATATGGAAAATCAAAGCCAATACAGATGCATATAGGGAAAAATAAGCAGTACTCTTTATTGATGATAGAAGGAGAGGTTACAACCTAATGACTGATTTGAAGTGACCTTCCAACAACGTTCCCAAGCCTCATCATAGTATAAATCTCTCTAGTAGTAGCTTCACAAATCTAGCTCTCAATTGAAAATTCTCCAACATTTCTCTACTCAAATTATTTCTCTTCAAGCACTTAGATCTGTGCTCAATTTATAGATGAACTGTAGGTTGTTTTGCAATCAATAACTTTCCAAAAATAGGCAAGACATGTTTCCAGTCATGTAGATGTCAAATGGACACTTGGTTCCGAAGCTTGACACATGTGAACTCTTCTAGAAGGCACTGGCCAAGTGGAGATTCCATAACAATGAGAATTTCTCTCCCAATGTGACCAACGCACCTGTGAATGTCGAGAAGTGCTTTACAGAGTAGCCTTGCATGGGGCTACCTGCATATGCAACACACTTAGGCCCCTTAGAGCCTGCGTTGGTGAGCTCTCATATGCTATATAATAAGCTTCAAACCTTGGAAACCTTTGCTTGATGAAAGTATTGCTTGATTTGTCTTGTTTCTTGTCTTAGGGCATGTAGCAACTGAAATGATAGGGAATGATAGACCCTTGATCATTGGTCTTGGAGATGATGTCCAGTTAACCAGGTCATTGGGAATGGTGCCCAAATTGACCTATAACAATTGCCCCCTAAAGCATGAGATCCAAATAATAAGAACATTTGATTGAGATGCTTTACACTGTGATGAGTCTGGAAACGAAGCAGAGTGGTCACCTGCATCAATCTTAAAATACATTACATCATGATATATTCTCTTTTGATCATAATTTCTGAGGGTAGGCATTCCCATATTCAACACATAAAACAATCTAATAACATGTACATAATTCAGAAAGTCGTCTTCATTGGAATGTTGCCCAGATGGAGACATGCCTACAGATATAGGCCCATGTTTGGATGACAATCTATATGTAAGGTCACCATACATATGATGTGTACAAAAATCCTGAAATTGCAGCTCGGATGGATGAAACTAGATCCGGGGTCTTCTTATCTCGTTCATTCGATCATTCAGGTACAAGTCTAGCCATGCGAATATATGATTTGTAGTCGAACATGGAAAGACATTTTTTAATTACCAGCTAATGATGTGAGCTGTTAACAAACATGAGAGTACCACCATTAATGTCAATGGACCTCAAGGTACTGCAGTACATTTCGTAAGGCGTGAGTAAATGATTTGATGTCGAATGCCAAACAAAATATATTGGTCAAAAGTCCGGAAGCGAGGATCTTGTCGATTCTGTAACAAGCCTCATGGTACTGGAATCTAATGTTCATAAGTGAAATTCCTGGATATTTATTTTTTGTTGACAAGAAGTCACCTTATTGCAAAACAAGAGTTACAGATTTCGGAGACAAGGGTATGACTTGATATAGCAATTTTCAGGGATGACGGTCTTGAAAATGAAGGTTTACGATTATTGCAGAAGGATGAGTTTTTAATCACTGGATGACTTCTCTTGAACATATCAACGACACTGTGATGAGTTGGCAGCATTGACCCAAAACCAAAGTGAAGTTATGATGAACCATAGGTGTAAATGAACCTTGAAGATGATTACCCAACCTAAACAGTCACAGACATGGAGTGAAAGAAGTGTCATGTTCAAGAGCGACTTGCTACCAAAAAGAAACTTTTCTCACTTTTCCCAATTTTTCCCTGGTCATTTGTTGACCAGTACCTCTTTATATTTTCACAAGCTTGAGGAGGATAACATTTGTTTGATCTATAATTCAACCCTTCGGGTGAATAAATTATCGCTATTTAATGATTTAACGAGTCTAGCGATGAATAAAACTCAATTATTTCCATGATGGACAAGCCCGTTGATATTTAATGTTGTAACGAGCTTAACGACAGTGATAGCCCGATCCTTTTTCATATTTAGAGAGTCTGAAAAAGAGGAAGAAGGAGAACTCCAAAAGTAATTTTTCATAAATTTGTCACTCAGATCTGAAAAAGTGTAAAATAATATCTGAGAGAACCTCTTTGGTCATATTTAACCAAGGTATTCTTTTTTCGTAAATAATCTATCTCAATCCGGAAAAGAGTTAAACTTATACTGAGTAGATATCAATTCATTTACTTTAACGAGCTCAAAAAGACAAGTGCTCAGCAATCTTTTCACATTATCAGAGTCTAAAAAGAGCTGAAAGAAGACTCCAGGGTTCCTTTATCGCTGTTATCGAAGCTCGAAAAAGAGATAAAAGTGCGCTTCAAATCCTTTTTCGTTTTTAACAAAGCTCAAAAAAATAAGGAGAAAAAGTATGCTTTGTGGTCAATTCATTCTTTAAATAAATCTGCACGACTAATCTATTCATCAGTTGTATTTCCTATTCAGAACAACATCAAATGGATTAAAAATACATGTTTCATGATAAAAACATAATAAAACTATAGTCATAGCAATAAATTTAACTTGCAAACAATTAAATGACTATAAAAAAGTAGTTTCACTATTCATTTTTACCATTCCATAGTTACCATTTGCATTTTGGAGCTCTGAACCTGATTTTTCCCCCGAACTTTAGTCGTTGATTTTAGTCATTTCTGTGGATGGATTTCATCATCATTTGATACAAGTTAGTACCATGAAACTCCTCTTCCCTTTGGTATTCATTTCATTTCCATTCTATGTAGATTTTTAGGGTTTTAAGGCCCCTAGGGTAAATTTTGCCCAAATTGAGGGCAACGCACCCCTGAATGTTGAAACCTGCATTGCATAGCAAGTACAGTGAAGGGTACTTGCATGTGCAATGCACTGTCTCAGCCCAGGGAGTGCATTGGGCGCAGTTCAAGTTTTTGATTTTCATGTTGTGCCCAAAATTTTCCTAGTTTTTTGCAATGAATGGAATCTAATGGATCTTATGGTTGTATTTCAGGTTTCCATCGGATTATAATGATGATTACATGGAGGGAAAGAGAACATGAAGAACAAGATATGATTGCCTTGAATGATTCGGGTACTGTAAGAGCCCTAAGAGATTGTGGACTAGTTAAGTACTTCAAATTGTTGGGAATGAGGCAACAAATAGAACTCTTGGAGTTCTTAATTCGAGCATGGGATCTGGTGATAGAGGAATTTCACATTAAAACCAAAGTGGTTCCCATAACAGTTGAGGACGTGTATTTTCTCACAGGTTTGTCGAGGAGAGGTTTGCCCATTTCTCTCACAGGGTCTACCCTTGGAGGAGAGAGAGTGAGGGATTATGTTATGCAGTATTGCAATCCAGGGGCATAACCTAGCAAAGATGGAAAAATAAACATCCGAGATTTCAGGGATTTTCCTTTGAGAACCATCCTTTTCACAATCGCTAAACTTGTTGGCATCATTACACTACATGTAGCGAACATATTGTATATGCAGTATGCACTAGAGTTCTTCGAGCCAACAGTTTTCAACTTGTCTGAAGCTATTCTATCTCAGATAAAGGAACAATTGAATAAAGCAAAGGGAGCAAGGAAGAAAAATTTCAGTTATGGTTCAATCCTTATCTCCTTTGCTTTGGAACAAATTCCACTGATGCGGCCACAACACGTAACACTAGATATATCTAGTCCTAGAGATCCTCGAATGCAGAGATGGGTGGAGCTCATGGGTTGGCATGCATGCCAATCAACCGTTGTGTTATCTACTGCATTCTTTGCCTAGTTTTGGCAACAGATCGTCACCATCGATGAGTACGCATATGCAGGCGTCAACTTTTGAGGAGATCCAAATTTAGTATTACCAGAAGGTGCTCAGTGGGGTGCAATAGGTAGGAATGATTTGACCACGTTTTTTTATTTTTCTAAGGTTTATACAATTATTTTGTGTTTTTTATTTCTTTCCAAGTCTAAACTAAATGTTTAATGTAATGCAGATATTGGTCATGTTCAACCAATAGAGGAACCAGAGCATGAAGCAGATGCGCCAGCAGAGAGGGTTGTCGGGAGAGCAATCCCTTAGGACCTTGATATGGCTGAGACTTTGGCTGAGCTTCAGCAGCACATAGAGGGGTTGACCTTCGGGATTCTGGATTGCTGGATTGAAGAGCTTCCCATGCGACTGCAGCGACACACTATCGGATTTCCTAACCGTTGGATGTTGTTGCTCCGTAGGATTGTTAAATCTATAGCATGTTACCATGAGCACCAGTAGTTTACTTGTGACATTTTACATACTTTTTGAGGTCAAATGACCAACGTGTCTTGGGCACAAATTTTTAAAAACATATAACTATCTGTCTATATTATTTCATATTTTTTCCTATGTTTAATGTGCAATCCTATTCAATAATGTGAATTTTTTCTTTACCTATGTCGCAAATGTCTATCTAAAACTTGATTAGCTAATGAATCAGTCAAAGTGTTCAAATTTCTGGAAATAGGTTGATATTGAATGAAATCAAAATGTCTTTCCAAAAGTCAAACTCATAGGAACAATCTAAGAAGTGTTAGATTTCTAACAGTATAAACACTAGTAAGTTGTAATACCACAAGTTGTGAGTCTAACATTATGATTATGTGTTTAATACCAAATGAAATGGCATCAGAGAGAAGTTCGATCAACGCGCTATACTTAGCGATATTGTTCGTTGATCTACCAATACAAATCCCTTGAAAACTCACTAACTCATCGTTCGGAGCGAAAATGGCCCACGCTACAGAGGATAGATTCTGCATACTACGACTAGCACCATCAGCAGATCCAACAAATGGTTCCGAAGATTCAGACATCTACCATAAAATGTAAAGTGGATTACTAACGTCAAGAAAACTCTAAAAACAAATTAATATAGTGAATGAAAATCAACATCATATATACAATATAATACAAAAAATTACTATGCTCATGATTAAGCAGAGTAACGTTTCAAATACAACCCATTTCTAGGCTATGCCAATGGAATCCCATCGTAATCAACTAACTCATAGTCACCATTAGCAAGAACTCTTTTGACAATATAGGGGCCATGCCACAATGGCTCGAATTTCCATGTACCTATTACATCAGCTTCTTGATCGTAAAGAAGGACCAAGTCGCCCTCTGAGTAGATGCGAGGCTGGACATTTTTGTCGTATTACGCCTTTATACGTCTCTTATGCGCTTCGTTGGCCAATTGGGCTTCATGACGCGTTTCATCTAGATGGATGAGGTTAAGGAGATGCACTTCTTCTTCTGAGGTGTTAGGTAACAAGTCTATCATGAGTTTTAATGATGATATTTCACATTAGATTGGTAAGATAGCTTCCAGACCATACACCAATTGAAAAGGAGTAAATCTGGTTTCGTTTCTCACCAAGGTTCGATACGCCCACAAAGCGGAGTATAGGATCAAATTCCAGTTCCTTTTATGGACTCCTATCATTCGTTGAAGCATTCGTTTAAGAATTTTGTTAATAGCCTCAACTTGTCCATTTGATTATGGATAATAAGGAGTAGAATTATCATGCGACAATCCTAACTTGCTAGTCAATTCAGACATCATATGGTTGCGAAAATGCTTCCCATGATCCGTAACTATAGCCTGTGGGACCCTAAACCGTGAAATAACGTGGTTGAAGAGAAAAATGCAGTTTTTTGTGCTGTGTTATTGAATGTAGGCATCGCTTCGGCCCATTTGGTAAAATAGTCTACTGCGACAATAATATAACCATGCCCCCCAGACGAAGGAGGGTTACATCTCATGAAGTCAATTCCCCATTTAGTAAATGGTCCATTAGATACAACAGGATGCATTGGTGCTGGCGGTTTGCGGATTTTATGATAAAAAATCTGGCATGCATGAAACTTTTGACTGTGAGGATACAATATCGAAAAATAGTAGGCCAAAAGTAACCAGCGCGGAGTATCTTCTACGCGGTAGCATATCCAGATAAGTGTCCACCACAAGCCCCAGCATGACAATCATTTAACACTTTTTCGGCCTCCTCATGAGTGAGGCACCTCCTTAAAATGGTATCGACACCACGACGATAAAGTGTTTCCCCGACGATCAGATAATCTTTGGCTTGGTATCGAATACATCGTTGTTTAGAGTGAGAGGTATTAGGTAAAAAATTTTGGGTTTGGAGATAAATGATGAAATCCCCATACCAAGGATCAGATGATCTGATCAGAAATAGAGACTCGTCTGGAATAGATGGTTCTAACGTAGTAGCAGTACTATCAGAGGGAAGGTCACAGAGAAGCTCAGCCAAAACTAAAGACTTCTTTGACTTGGATTTGATGAATTCCAAATCAAATTCCTGCAAAATGAAAATCCATTTTGAATATTTTCCCCCCAGCAATTGACGTGATAAGATATAAGTCATGGGGTTGCAATCCGAAACTATTGGTGTTTTTCAAAGCAGGATATAATGGCGAAATATTTGGACAGCTTGAACTGCTGCCAAGGCAAGATTTTCCATGTACGAGTACTTAACTTTCGTATCATTGATATTACGACTCAAATAATAGATCGAATGTTCAATTCCATCTTCTACTTGGACCAAAACCATAGCGATGGTCATTTCAGCCGCGGGGATATATAGGCAATAATAATTTTGATAATTAGGAGGATACATTAATGACGCTCGGACAAAATGGTCTTTGACAGCATCAAAAGAAGCTTGCGCAACTTGGTCCCAATGGAAGGGAACCCCCTTTTTGATTAATTAAGTAAATCCTTTAGCCATTTCGGCGTAGTTCGGAATGAACCTTCTCAGGAAGTTAGCCTTTCCTTGAAGTTTCTATATCTGAAGTAAGTTTGATGGTGTAGGAAAATCAAGAATGGCCTGAACCTTCAGTGGGTCTGTTCAAATTCCTTCTTTTGAGACTACAAATATAAGGAATCGACCAGAACCAACACAAAACACACATTTATGTGGATTGAGGCGTATCTTGTAGTGTCAGCGGCGTAAGAAAATGGCTCTCAAATGCATCGGGTGATCAGTCTAATTTCGTGAATGCACTGGTAAATCATCTAGATATGGTTGAACAATGTGCTTGATGTCATTGAAAGAATAATACATTGCTCTTTGAAAGGTTGCCCTAGTGTTCTTTAAACCAAACGGTAGTTTCCTATATGTGAATGTGCCCCAGGGAGAGATAGATGTTGTCTTATGTTGGTCATCTGGGCGTATATTTATTTGATTGTAGCTGGAAAATCCAGCCATGAACGAAAATATTTCACATCCAGCACAATCATCAATAATCTAGTCGATAAATGGAGTAGGATAGTTGTATTTTGGACAAGCATGATTAACATCCTGATAATCGATGCACACTCTAATGGTTCCTTGTTTGTTCATAAAAGGAACGATATTGGAAACCCACTCAGTTAGCAGAACAGGGTAAATAAAACCAGCACGCAAAAGTTTTTCAACTTCTTCTTTGATGGCAGGGGCTTTCTTTGGGTGAATAGGATGAAGCTGTTGATGCACTGGTTTGACATCAGGATACATATTAATAGTGTGTTCAACTATAATAGTATCTATGCCTGGAATTTCCTCATAAGACCAAGCAAATACGTCACGAAATTCATGAAAAAGAGAGCGATATGAATCAAGTTCTGATGGAGAACAAGATACACCGACATGAATATTTTCTACAACACCAAGTTTGGTTGAAATATAGATAGAAATTATTTCTTCAATATTTGATAAGTTTCGCTCAGAGTCAATTTCATTAATCGGTAAATAATTCGAAAATAAAGTTTTGATGGATGGGTGATATAGTTCACTTATATTTTTTTCTTCATAATCAAGAAGATGGGAACGATGATGATAATATTCCCATGGTTCTCCTTCTGACATCATAGCTTCCAAAATATTTTCATCTGTCAAAAAATTTGAGGAAAATGGATCAGATGGAGTACCAAAATCTAAGGAATGATCAACCCAAACACTCGGTGATGTTGATTTCGGATTTGCCGCCCAAGCCAAATAGTTTGATTGCTATGCCAGCTCAATAGGGCTGGGCGGTAAAACATCATCCAATGTAGAAATATCAGAATCACCCGTACTCTCCCTTAAGCCAGATAGAGTGGAAGAGATCATGTAGCAGGTCTCTATACTTGCAATTTCTGCTGATGTCGCGGGCGGCGGTAATGCAAAATTTTTCATAAGAGTGGAATCCTTTAAGATTCCTACACTAATGTTCTGAATTTCTAGTTGGGGTAAGTGAACAAACGAAACGCTTCTAGTTACCTTTCGAAGTGGAGGAAAAAAAGGATAATTGATTAACGACTGTGATTGTACCTTTGTGTGGAAAGGAAATTATTCTAAAGTATGTAGAAACAATGGCAGTCATTGCATATACCCATGGTCTTCTAAGTAAAATATTATAGTCAATGGGTTCATCCACAACCTCGACATCAATATTCATTGTTTTGCCTCCTGATTCAAAATGCAGGTTATTGATAATACCAAAAGGTTTATATGTTCTTCCATCAAAAGCCTTCAACGTCGTTGATGATTTTGATAATCGTGACGAGCCAAGTGACTTCCAACAGTTGAGAGACACAATGCGCGTAGATGCTCCCTCATCAATAATAGTGCGATGAACAAGGTGATTGAGAACATTTACTTGTATGGAGAATGCCAATTCTGCTGGTAATTGCGGCACATAGCCTCTATGATTAAAGACGACAAGATTAGAATCAGTCAAATCAATTCCACCAATGGCCGACAATAAAGCCTGCTTCTAGGAGGGACAATTTTGTAATAACTCAAGAGCAAACATAGCTGAAGGGGATTGAGCCAAATCTTCAACTATATAATAATTTGTGTGCAACTCTTGCTCGAGGATTATATGTGCAGTTTGAACAAATGTCTTAACCATTCATCGACGATGACGCCACTCATGAATATGATCAAAAATTTGAGTAGTATTAGTCTATTTGAAGTTGATCAAGAGTTCTGTTCCAGTTTCATATATGATCGGTAACTAGAAATGGGTCAAAAATATAGTAGCTAAAGCAGTGAAATTGTCGAAAGAAGCTCTAGGTAACTCAATGTACCATTTAGCAACCAGACCTGTGAGCGTAAGCTGGGAAATACGTAGTCTAACAGAATCATCATTCAGGGAATTTGATGGACACCATAAATGATAAGTCATGACATGAGTCGACGGATCTTCTCCATGGTTTCCATTGAATTTAGGAATATCGGAGGGTAATTTATGAGGTATCACCGGCCACCAAGGAGAATAATTTATAATATCATTAGTTAATCGGTTTAAATCTAGTAATTCTAAAGTTGCAACAAAAGGAAATTATCGATTAAGGTCAGGTTGAGCATATCCAGGGTAAGATAGAATTTCTTGGGCAATAGGCCTTTGAGCACCAGCATACGGAATTTGTTGCTAGTAACCCAGATAGGGTTTGTTTTTCATAGCAAACACTTGAGAAATCTGTTGACCAAAACTTGGATATGATACTTGTTGAAATGAAGTTTGAGGCATTTGCGCTTATGGCTGCCAAGGGGTATGTCCACCAATTTTATAACCCAAATTAGTATAATTTGGATTCGGTTGATATGTATAACCAGGTTGCATTTGTGACATCCCATAAAATGGTACACCAGCTTGTGAATAAATGATTCCTGATACAGGTTGTTGTAAATCAACCAAAGGATTTTGTGTATGTGGACCCAACATTTGATGATATTGAGTTGAAGAACCCGCCTGACAAGGTTGATGTACAATATTTTGATTTTGTAAGAGGGATATAGATGTATTAACAAGTGGTAATGAAGTGGGTGTAACAGGTTGAACCGGTTGGTACGAATGTACAACCGTTTGTGGTTGGATAGGTAGAGTGGGCTGCCATTGAAAAACATTCATGTCAACATTAGTTTGACCAAAAAGTGACTGAGTACTTTCATATTGGGTGACCAAAGGTTGCCCCCCTTCATAAGGAGGATAATAAGACAGAAAATAATTTTCTCCAAATGCTGGGAGTCCATTTGATATGGTACTTAAAGGAATAGACCCAAAAGGACCGACTTGATATTTCCCTGATGATGTATGTAATGAATCAAGTCTTTCAGTACTAACGATAGGACTACTAGTTAAAACACTAGATGACGACATTGGAAAAGACCATGATCGTGAAGATGCACCAGAGAAAGTGCTAGACAATTATTTGTAACCTACTGGGACCAAAGGGCCACCGTGCAAATATGACTCTAGTGAGGTTGTGAACATCGACGGAGTAGCGAGGGTAGGAGCTGACATAATTGGAACAGCGGACCCAACCGAAGATGTTGGTTCAAACATGGTTGTTTGACCAAATGTATACCCTCAAAAATCAACAAGAGATTGAATGGCAACAAGATCAACAAAAGAATATGGAAACGATTGAGGAAAATACTGGTACAGGTAAAGATCCTCCCCAAGATGGGTTGGAGTTAAAGGTGTATCGTCTTGTGGGATTTCTTTAATCGCAATTAAACCAAGAGGAATAACTTCACCATCAGGCCCAAAATATATTTCAGACAGTTGACAGCGTGATATAGGATTTTTAATAGCTACAGAACTTTGTGGGATGTGTTCGCCCCCCTATAAATTTTTGACAAGGAAACAGGGGGCTAAAATGTTTGTGAGCCTTCAAGGAATCATTTCCTATGAAAACACATCATCCTTGAAGTCTCCTGTGCCTTTTCCTTTGATAAACTCCCTCTGTTGACTCCCATTATAAGGTCTCACTGATTGCAATAAAATTTGTGCTCCAAAAGGCCTACTTTTTCCCCTTCTACCCCTACAGAATGCCCCGTTTTGACCTTTGTTTTCCCCTTGTCAAATTCCCCTCTGATCCCCTAAATCCTCCCAATATCACCTTTACATCCTGCACACACCCCTTGTTTGGCCAAATTTCCCCTCTTTCCCTCTATCGTTACCTAATTCTACCCTCAAATTTCATTAAAATGGGCCAAACACCATATTTTCCATAGGTATGGGTCTTAGCCCCTTTCGGCCAGCCCCCTTAACCTTTTCCACCACGCGACCGTGGCGCTAGAACCAGGTGCCAAGGCAGAAGGCGCTTACCGCAATTGAATATTAGGAGCGTTTTGAGCCGTTGATCTATACAGATCAGACGGTTGTCGCGATCCCCACAACGTTCATCGCTCAACCCTTTCACCGCCCGTTCATCACATCTCCACCGTTCATTTACCCGCAGATACGACGGTCCGAAATCTGCCTGCCTCGGTGGTCCCCACGCCAATGTGCATTATTCATAAACCACCAGTTTCCATCGCACCGCGTTTGGAGGATGGGCGGTAATTTTATTTTCGGAGTGATTCCACTCACCGCCTGACACGTGGCTCTGTCACTATTTCAAACCCCCCCCCCATCGCGTGTTAACGTTCGGCATTTGACCCAGCGGGATATGCATATCAACCGTCCAATCTGGGGCTCTCCATCCAATGGTCATTGCACCCGGAAGATGCATGGAAATTAACCCAAGGTCCTAGCCCGCCATCCCTCGCCCTTTGATATGTTTTCCACCGTAGATCTCCTCCTGAGATCGGACGGTCCAGTTTCAATCGCCCTCTTCCGTGTCCTCAGCCGTTGATCTCCTCTTGAGATTGGACGGTCCAGATTTATTCGCACGCCCGCCGTTGACCGGTCCTACCACGTCACCTATTCCATGTGTCCCATCACATTTTCTGCCCGTCCCTTTATATATATTCCATTCATAGGTCAAAGTTTAATTTTTTACATTAAACTGTCTATCTCATCGTATTCCCGTGCATTTCCTGCTGTTCTATGGTTTTCCTCCATAGTATCCGCTACATTCATCGTCCACGTCCGGGCCACACTGCCATTTTCACAGTCATCTGCACCACCCTACCCGTGCATGTTTTCTTAACGTGTTTTCGTGTTTTGCATGGTTTCAGGTGGTGAAAGCTTCCTCTGTTCACAGTCACTGTCACGGTGGCGAAGAACACAGGGAAGACCATGTGCAGAGTTTGAAAATTATGAATAAAGGCCTGGGGAAGGTATGCTGACATGACTTTCACTTAAGGGGCAAGGTTAAAACTCTGTCAAACTTCTCCAGAACAATTAAAGCATATAGTTTGTAGTCAGAGCCAAACGTAGAGTGGCAAGGAGTATCAGTGGGGAAGTAGAGCGTTTAAGGCCTGTAATTGCAGATTATAAGCCTTAATCCAATTATCCAAAGGCAAGGTACCAGAATCAAAGACCCCGTGGATCGCTCAGAAAGTCCAATGCACAAAAAACCATACTATCAGGCTTTTCATATCAGCAGTACGTTCTTCCATAAAAGGACAAGGTGTCCATACCATCTGCATCCTATGCCGTGTTCTAGAGAGATTTTCCAGCCCTGACAACAGTCCTATGCTACCAGCGCATTAGTTATGCAGTATGGCAGACCCTAGCATCATCGTTCTGCATTTTTTTCAGTACACCAGAGACATACCTGGAGTAAATGGAAACCTGACGAAGACCACTCCATCATCCAAAGAGTACCAGAGATAAATTCCCAGGATTTAAAAGGGGATGGAGCCTTGGCCCTCCTGCTGCTTCAGAGTTTAATGTTGTATTTAAGTTTACATCTACTCCTGTTATTCTTTTCTCCTATAAGAATCCTCGAGAACATATTGTAAAGGTTGTTGTTGGTTGTTGTTGTTGGTTTTTGTTGTTCGGATGTTGTCGATTGTAGTTAGAGGGATTCAGTTTTGACTGTTAGAATAGTTTTGGGAGAAAGTAGCAGAGTAGTTTGTATTGTAGTAGGCTAGGAGGAGAAATTATGGACTGTAACAGCTAGTGAGCTCAGGGTATGTGACTGGTTTTGCATCAATTAATCAAGCACATTTCATAGGATCCTGTTCTATTACTATTGGTGATGTTTTTCTAACACTTTTTATTACATTTTCATACTGTTTCATTTTCTGCTGGCTTGCATCAGAAATATGGCATAGGATTTACCCTTGTTAGGTACCCTATGTCTCTGCTCTCCTCACCTTCAATGTTTTCTGCTAAATGTATTATCTAAGGGTTGATTTCAGTTAATTTAACCAGTGTAGCGGATGTCATTGCCTGCTAGCTGATGTATGAATTAATGAAATATGTCTTTAGTTGTTCTTGTTGGGTTTAAGCTGGAATATTTGGGAACACTGGGGATTAGAGTTAGCCCTGTCCACTAGGATCCTTGTGTGACTAGCTGGCCTTTCTAAGATATCTTTCTGGTGTCAAAGCATTGAAGGTTCAAAGTCCTTCCCTGATCTATAGACCCTGGCTCTGTTAAACTTATCTCTGTTTTCCCTTGGAGCATGCTAAAGTTTACCTAGAGTTAAATGACCTCTGGTCCGATCTATAAGAAGCCCCTTTGTCCCTCCTTTGAGAGTTGCCTTTGAGTATGTCCCAGAAGTTCTGGAGTTAAATGACCTCGGACCTGATCTATAGATAGAAATTGGGTATCTTTCCTTCTTTCACTTTCAATCCTTAATGTTCCACCCCAGCATATATCTAAAAATATCCTTTAGTGTAGATGACTTGCCCTCTGAAAGCCTTGCCTAGTTGTTGCATGTAATTACCTTTCATGACTCCATAGCCCAATGGATGGCACTTTCTTGACCTATCCTCTTTGCTGAAGCATCCTGCTGTTTTTTTCCTTTCCTCCCATTACTTTCTCAGTCTATGATCTCATGACCAACCCAGCAACCAACCAACCAAATAATTTTAAAACCCCCTTTGTGCTTCATAACTAGCCTAACATCTCATTTGAGCTTTCAAAGATATATCATTCTTTGTTTTATTGGGGAGATCCCTCTCCGGGTCCAGGAGGGCTAGATCCTAGGGCCCCAAAGTGGTTATGATGTTGTCTCATCTTTTGGTCTTGCCAATCTGGCCAAAACATGAGAACCCCAACATAATAGTGACTCCGCTGGGGAAGAGACCACTTTGCCTTTAGATTAGCTCTAATTGTTGATGGTGGAAAGTAGCCTGCTCCAAACAGCCAAATTCATCCACCTGGCGAATCCACACTCCATAACTCCCAAATGACCAAATGACTCCACTAGTAGAAGACTCTGAACTGGTTGAGAAGATACAGTGACCTCTTTCTGATTTACAAACATGCTTCCATGCATACAGAGAAGATATGCCCCAATGATTAGGGAGCATATCCCTGGATTCCCACACAAAATGCCTGAAGTGGACTGGTTAGAAAACTTGCCTACCTTTCAGGGTGAAAACGTTGATGACCCCTTGCTACATCTCATCAATTTTAATATACATGTGTGGAAATTTAAAGTTGAATGGCATGAAGACTTCCTAATGAAAATGTTCATGGAAACATTAGAAGGAAAAGCTAGGGTCTGGTATGAATGGTTAGAACCTCAGAGTTTGTTTTCTTTAAGGGACATGCACCATGTATTTTACAAGAATTATAAAGGAAACTCTCCATCCTTATCATGGGATTGTTGTGATCAATCTCAGAATATCATACAGTACCTATTAGATATTGATGAGGATTTGATTAATATGCGTCCTGAAGATCTATTAACAGCCATTCAAGAATTTCATATGCATCCTAGTTATCACAAGAACATGGATGAATCAGCTGAGGAAGAAAAAAGTCAAGAGACCGTAGACATTCCTCAAGATAATCCTGAAAACTCAGATGTTGATCTACCATCCCTTGCAATTGAGGCTTCAGATGACATTATGCCTCAAATCTAGTCTTCAAAGGAAACAGAGAGTTGTTGCACTTCTGCACAAAGGAACACAAGACCATCTTCCCCTTTGACAGAAGAAGAAATAGATCAGATCATCAATGGACAGCCAGCCTCTGAATTTTTTTACAGATCAGACATTCTTGTCCATTCATCTGATGAGCTTTGTTGTACAGAGTTGGAAAGCTCACATGTAAATCAGAGTGAAGAAAAATCTGCTGATAATCCAGTATGTCTGGTTGGCAGCATTACTTATATTCATGATTTTCCTATTTTTGATCTAACTGATGATGAGGTTCTCCAAACAGAAGATGATCTTGCAGGGTCATCATTAGTAGATTTATGGGAGGAAAATCAGTTCCCTTTACTTCCAGAAAGTAATGAGCCAATGCAGGATATTTATGATACTGATGAAGAAAGCTTTAAGAGTGCAGAAGAGGGTGAAGGATCTCTAGATATTTGCTTCACTCCATTACAGCTCATCAGTAATGGTTTTCACATGATTGGAGGTCAGCAGCCTTTCATCTCAGAAGATGAAGAGGAAAAAAAGGAAGAGATCTTTGAGCAGTTTGAAAGCAATGAGCCTTCTCTTGAAAAAGAGGAAGCAATGGAACAAACAACTGCTCAAGAATACTTAGATCTTTTCATAGAGCTCAGCACATCAGACCAGAATGTATCAGAGATCCAAGAGGACTCAGCTACAATATACGATGAGTCCTCCAGTTCAGAAAATGAAGAAGATGAGGGAGATTCTCTCCCTCAAGAGAGTCTTCTTCATGATCTAGTGGAAGAAGAAGAGATCATGGTTGAAGCATGCCTGCCAAATATTCATAGCCAGGTATCTTTTCATGATCCTTATGCTCATTTCTTGCAAACATTTGAAGAAGGATCAAGGGTCTTTTTGAGCAGCATGTTGCAAACAGAAAGAAAATTTTTCAAAGCTGCTATTGTGGAACAAAAAGAGTGGGAGCAGCCCTGCCTATCCAGCATGCTCAAAGAGTTGAGAAAGAAATACCAGTCATGGGATCATTTGATGGACTGGTTGCATTGGAGGACAATGTTTGTAAGCTAGACTTGTCAATATTCTAGTTAGAGTAGGGTAGGTACGAAAAGCTCAAATAAGCTCAGCCTGTGAGAATGTAGTTAGTTGTTTTTAATTCCTGCAAAGTCCAGCAAGTCAGACAGTCTAATCCTGGCTTGACTGTTTTCAATTTTTATCTTAGAATGTAGAGAAGAAATCTGCTAGACAATTTAATCCTAGCAGATACTAGTTTAGGTAGAGAAACTATGAGACCAACAGTCTAATCTGGTCTCATGGAGTAATAAAGGTAGAAGTAGAATAGGTTTATTTTCTTGTTTGTAAAAAAATAAAATGATGTAAAGGGTCTGCTAGTTCAAATGCACCCTAGAAGAAAAAATGCTAGGATTGTAGGATGGGTAGGTAGATTGTTTGGGAGAATTTTACTCCTGATTTGATGTCTTCACAGTTTGTGGCAGCTGATCCAAGAAAAGAAAAGAATGATTCAAGTACCAGGCATCTAGCCTACACCAAAGATTTATTTTCTGAATTCTTGAATCCTTCAAGAAGAATCCATCCCCATGTGGAGCCACTGTTAGCCCCCCTATAAATTTTTGACAAGCAAACAGGGGGCTAAAATGTTTCTGAGCCTTCAAGGAATGCATTTCCTCTGAAAACACATCATCCTTGAAGTCTCCTGTGCCTTTTCCTTTGATAAATTCCCACTGTTGACTCCCATTATAAGGTCTCACTGATTTCAATAAAATTTGTGCTCCAAAAGGCCTACTTTTGGCCCTTGTACCCCTGCAGAATGCCCCGTTTTGACCTTTGTTTTCCCCTTGTCAAATTCCCCTCTGATCCCCTAAATCCTCCCAAAATCCCCTTTACATCCTGCACACACCCCTTGTTTGGCCTAATTTCCCCTTTTTCCCTCTATCATTACCTAATTCTGCCCTCAAATTTCATTAAAATGGGCCAAACACCATATTTTCCATAGGTATGGGTCTTAGCCCCTTTCGTCCAGCCCCCTTAACCTTTTCCACCATGTGACCGCGGCGCTAGAACTAGGCGCCAAGGCGAAAGGCGCTTACCGCAATTGAATTTCGGGAGCGTTTTGAGCCATCGATATATACAGATCAGACGGTCGTCGCGATCCCCACAACGTTCATTGCTCAACCCTTTCACCGCCCATTCATAGCATCTCCACCATTCATTTACCTGCAGATCCGACGGTCCGGAATCCACCCGCCTTGGTGGTTTCCATGCCAATGTGCACTGTTCATAAACCACCGGTTTCCATCGCACCGCGTTTGGAGGATGGGCGGTAATTTCATTTTCGGAGCGATTCCACTCACCGCCTGTCACGTGGCTCCGTCACTATTTCAAAACCCCCCCCATCATGCATTAATGTTTGGCATTTGAACCGGCGCGATATGAATATCAACCGTTCGATCTGGGGCTCTCCATCCAATGGTCATCGCACCCCGAAGATGCGCGGAAATTAACCCAAGGTATATGTACCCCTGGCCCGCCATGCGCTGTCCTCTGATATTTTTTCCACCGTCGATCTCCTCCTGAGATCGGACGGTCCAGTTTCAATCGCCCTCTGTCGTGTCCTCAGCCGTCGATCTCCTCTTAAGATCGGACGGTCCAGATTTATTCGCACGCCCGCTGTTGACCGGTCCCACCACGTCACCTATTCCATGTGTCCCATCACATTTTTCGCCCGTCCCTTTATTTATATTCCATTAATAGGTCAAAGTTTAATGTTTTAAGTTAAACTGTTTGTCTCGTCGTCTCCCCGTGCATTTCCTGTTGTTCCATGGTTTTCCTCCACAGTATCCACTGCATTCATCGTCCACGTCCGGGCCACGCTGCCATTTTCACAGTCATCCACACCACCCTCCCCGTGCATGTTTTCTTAACGTGTTTTCAATTTTTGCAAGGTTTCAAGTGGTGAAAGCTTCCTCTGTTCACAGTCACTATCACGGTGGTGAAGAACACAGGGAAGACCATGTACAGAGTTTGAAAATTATGAAGAAAGGCCTGGGTAAGGTATGCCGACATGACTTTCATTGAAGGGGAAGGGTTAAAAATCTGTCAAAATTCTCCAGAACAATTAAATCACAGACTTTGCCGTCATAGCCAAATGTAGAGCGGCAAGGAGTATCAGTGGGGAAGTAGAGCATTTAAGTTCTGTAATTGCAAATTATAAGCCTTAATCCAATTATCCAAAGGCAAGGTACCCGAATCAAAGACCCCGTGGATCACTCAGAAATTCCAATGCACAAAAATCCATACTATCAGGCTTTTCATATCAGCAGTACATTCTTCCATAAAAGGACAAGGTGCCCATACCATCTGCATCCTATGCCGTGTTCTAGAGAGATTTTCCAGCTCTGACAACTTTCCTATGCTACCAGCGCATTAGTTATGCAGTATGGTAGACCCTAGCATCATCGTTCTGCATTTTGTTCAGTACACCAGAGACATACCTGGAGTAAATGGAAACCTGACGAAGACCACTCCATCATCCAAAGAGTACCAGAGATAAATTCCCAGGATTTAAAAGGGGATGGAGCCTCGACCCTCCTGCTGCTTCAGAGTTTAATGTTGCATTTAAGTTTACATCTACTCCTGTTATTCTTTTCTCCTATAAGAATCCTCGAGAACATATTGTAAAGGTTTTTGTTGGTTGTTGTTGTTATTTGGTTGTTGCCAATTGTAGTTAGAGGGATTCAGTTTTGACTGTTAGAAAAGTTTTGGGAGAAACTAGCAGAGTAGTTTGTATTGTAGTAGGCTGGGAGGAGAGATTATGGACTGTAACAGCTATTGAGCTCAGGGTATGTGACTAGTTTTGCATCAATTAATCAATCACATTTCATAGGATCCTGGTCTATTACTATTGGTGATGTTTTTCTAACATGGTTTATTACATTTTCATACTGTTTCATTTTCTGCTGGCTTGCATCAGAAATATGGCATAGGATTTACCCTTGTTAGGTACCCTATGTCTCTGCTCTCCTCGCCTTCAATTTTTTCTGCTAAATGTGTTATCTAAGGGTTGATTTCAGTTAATTTAACTAGTGTAGTGGATGTCATTTCCTGCTAGCTGATGTATGAATTAATGAAATCTATCTTTAATGAAATCTACTAGGATCCTTGTGCGACCAGCTAGCCTTTCTAAGATCTCTTGCTGGTGTCAAAGCATTGAAGGTTCAAAGTCCTTCCCTGATATACAGACCTTGGCTCTGTTAAACTTATCTCTGTTTTCCCTTGGAGCATGCTAAAGCTGACCTGGAGTTAAATGACCTCTGGTCCGATCTATAAGCTGCCCCTTTGTCCCTCCTTTGAGAGTTTCCTTTGAGTATGTCCAAGCAGGTCTGGAGTTAAATGACCTTTGACCTGATCTATAGACAGAAATTGGGTATCTTTCCTTCTTTCACTTTCAATCCTTAATTTTCCACCCCACCATCTATCTAAAAAGATCCTTTAGTGTATATGACTTGCCCTCTCAAAGCCTTGGCTATTTGTTGCATGTAATTACCTTTGATGACTCCATATCCCAATGGATGGCACTTTCTTGACCTATCCTCTTTGCTGAAGCATCCTGTTGTTTTGTTCCTTTCCTCCCATTACTTTCTCAGTCTATGATCTCATGACCAACCCAGCAACCAACCAACCAAATCATTTTAAAACCGCCTTTGTGCTTCATAACTAGCCTAACATCTCATTTGAGCTTTCAAAGATATATCATTCTTTGTTTAATTGGGGAGATCCCTCTCCGGGTCCAGGAGGGCTAGATCCTAGGGCCCCAAAGTGGTTATGATGTTGTCTCATCTTTTGGTCTTGCCAATCTGGCCAAAACATGGGAACCCCAACAGGATGACCAATGTAGGAACAACTTCTGGTTGTTCGACTTCAGGATTCAGATGTTCTAGCACAAAAGAGACAGGATCTAGATCAATTTGTGATTGAAAAACATCGAGTCTAGGAGGTATGGTCTCAGCGATTGAATGATCGTGACCACGGGTAGCTGTGAAGACTCCGTTTTGAAAACAGTAGACGAACCGAGATGTGTGGAAACAATTTGTGCTAACTTTGGGTTAAAAGATGATGTTTCGCCAAAGGTATGAATTGTACTTGATTCGGCAGATCATGATCGCCTTCGCCTACCAGAAGTAACTTCTAGTGGTAAAGGTGGTTTTAAAGCTAATCTACACGAATGGTGAGGGATAGGATTTTTTTCTTCCACGATTACTGATTTATTTTAACTAAAATCAAATAAACGAAAGGAGGGTAATGCTAGGCAAAAGGGTTTACCAAGAAACTGTGAACTGCAAAATACCTCCTGGCGAACCAAGAAGTACGGGCAGGTAATCTCCCTAAATGTTGTGTTCTATGTATCACAATTTCAAGGCAGCCAACTCGGTTCACTATGGATGGATAGCACCTAAAATTTTTCCTCCCATATATACTCAAAGGTACGTGGAGGCCCAAGTCCATATTAGCGTTGTCTGATGTGAAACCGCACAGTGAGAGCACCCCTTTATACTTATCGTACTGTAACACTGCCCGATATACCCGAAAGTATGTGGATGAGCTATGATATACTTACGTACGTGGAGTGAGGTATCACACTCGGAATGTATCGCATACAAGTTAACGACATCGGCTATGTTTTACGACGCCGAAACACGTCTCTAGCCTAGACCTTCTAAATTTTATCGTTATGGTTCCAATGTGTTGTTAAGTAAATTGAGATTAATTTTATGTTGATCTTGCTTAACAATTTTCCTTTCAAAGGTTCATCGTGATGATGTGTATGAAATTCCTAAAATGCAAGCTAAGAATGATAAACAAAATTTCACTTTCAGCATTTTCAATGAATAACCTAGCTACTAAGGGAAGAGAGAAAATAATTTGTGAGCAAACAAATCAATGAATCACAAACTAAATGTAGATTTCCTAATGTTCCTTTTGCAAAACACACATTATTCTACATGCAAATGCAAGTTTTTCTTTTCAGTTTTCTTAATGTTATGAATGCAGAAAAGAAACTTGGTGCACTAAATCAATAATTCAAATGCTTTTTACTTTCTTGAAATGAAGAATACCAAAAAAAAATCTGTTTTGAAGGAAAAACGAGGATTTCAACAACAATTTCTCCTATCAAGGAAATGAAGATTTTACAACAATTTCCTATTTCAAAAGAAAATGATTCTTAATGCGACCATAAAAATTACTTTGAAATCAACTTGTCAATGATAAAGAAAAACTTTTTAAAACAACATTGAACAAATTTTCAGTCAAAGGAGAAGAAGTATATAGAGTCACTAGTCAATTGAGGATCAAACTTTTAAGAACACAACAGCAAACAAAACTGAAGCAAATTGCAAAGGCAAACTCAAGGGAATTTGGGTACTTTCAGAAGTCAACGCAGTCTCCAAGGGGAGGCAGTGCTCTGCAACACAGGCTAGGAAGGGAGACAGTGCTCTACAAGGCACTGTGTCCAGTCTAAGGGTGTGTTGGGCACAGTATACAAAGAAAAATACTACTGTTTAACTTACTGTCTTTGAAAATTAAGCTCTGAAAAGGTTTAATATTTATGTGTAACAACTACTGGGTGGATAAACAAAGAAAATCAGAGGCTTAAACACCTAGAACTATGAGAAATTATCCCCAGCGGAGTCGCCAATTTGTTGGGCCATAATTGTGAATTACGGATAAATCACGCTTCCCTAGATAGACACTAGTCTAGAACAATAGGTGAAAGACTATATGACTATTTTTCCTAACTCGGAACAGATACACATAGAGGATTGGAGGCTTACTTGTTCATTTGCTTCCAAATGGCTCCTTCTGTTGCTTCCATTGCAGCTTCAAACTCAAGCGATTTGTGGGTTAAATGCTTCCTGCAAGGAAGAACACTGAAATGGCAGAAGATGCAATAATATAGATATCTATTCAAGCTAGTTAGCTAAATCAGTAAATCATAAACCATATACATCAACTAATATCTTTCAATATGGAAAATCAAAGCCAATACAGATGCATATAGGGAAAAATAAGCAGTACTCTTTATTGATGATAGAAGGAGAGGTTACAACCTAGTGACTGATTTGAAGTGAACTTCCAACAACGCTCCCAAGCCTCATCATAGTATAAATCTCTCCAGCAGCAGCTACACAAGTCTAGCTCCCAATTGAAAATTCTCCATCATTTCTCTACTCAAATTATTCCTATTAAGCACTTAGATCTATGCTCAATTTATAGATGAACTGCAGGTTGTTTTGCAATCAATGACTTTCCGATAATAGGCAATACATGTTTCCAGTGATGTAGATGTCAAATGGACACTTGGATCCGAAGCTTGACACATGTGAACTCTTCTAGAAGGCACTGGCCAAGTGGAGATTCTGGAACAATGAGAATTTCGCTCCCAAAGTGACCAACGCACCTATGAATGTTGGGAAGTTATTTGCATAGTAGCCTTGCATTGGGCTACCTGCATATGCAACACACTTAGGCCCCTTAAAGCCTGTGTTTGTGAGCTCTCATATGTTATATAATAAGCTTCAAACCATGGAAACCTTTGCTTGATGAAAGTCTTGCTTGATTTTTCTTTTTTCTTGTCTTAGGGCATGTAGCAACTGAAATGATAGGGAATGATAGACCCTTGATCATTGGTCCTGGAGATGATGTCCAGTTAACCAGGTCATTGGGAATGGTGCCCAAATTGACCTATAACAAAGCACTTGAATCTAACATGCAATTATGGAGGAGAAAATCATGAAGAAGAAATGAAATGTAAAACGGTGGAACAGAAGAATCTACTTCTTCTACATGAGGACCAAAAGTGACTGCTAGTTTTTCTTCTTGCAAATTTAGAGTATCACCTATGTCTTCAATTTGTGAGAGATTAATGAATTCAATAATTTCCTTTTCGTAACCTTATGTCTTAGCTAATTCAAAGAGAGGCACCTGAATCTTGACCTTCTCCAATTCTTTTGATAGACTGAAAGCTTGAATCTACTTGACATTCTTCTCAGGTTCTTCTTCATTTCTTTTAGGATTTGAAATCTGTTCAAGTACAGGAACTACCTTCTCCAAAATATTAGTATCAATGGACTTGCTTTGGGAAGACTCGACCTGTTGCACTTATGTTCTGTTTACTAGATTCATAGGTTGTTTTCCTTTATCTTCTTATGTTACTGAGTTCTTTTATAGTGAAGTTGCCATTGGAGAAGGAACATAATCTTGTTTTTCACCTTCATCATCCTGCACCCTTGATATTTTTCTAGATCTCAAATCGTACTTCTTATGCAACTCACCTTGCATAAAATCTGTAAATTTCCCACAATACTCATCCATCTCTCATCCTGATCAAAAGACAACTCTACTTCAGCATATTCTCCCTCACGTTCTTCCTCTTCTTCATATTCTCTTATGTACATAGAAGATATTTGATATACGGCTTATTTTTTATCATCCTCTGCTGACTATGCAAGTGTTTCTTCAATGTATAGTGGCGCTTGAACTTGGTCTTGATCTCTTCTCTCCCTATGCAAAATTTGCAGGGGTTGTTTTTGCAATTGAGGATTAAATTATCCTCTGCTTTTTTGTGCAGGTATTTGGGAGTTTTTACTT
Source organism: Pinus albicaulis (assembly GCA_034641835.2). NCBI lineage: Eukaryota > Viridiplantae > Streptophyta > Pinopsida > Pinales > Pinaceae > Pinus > Pinus albicaulis. The sequence goes on along the minus strand of CM076579.1, from coordinate 1,264,776,690 downwards.
TCTAACTCCATATTCACTAGCTTGTTTGACAAATTTTTGATCACCTTTGTCATATCATCAATTCTTTGATCCTGTGATGATTCTTATTTTGCCTTTCCCTTATCTTGAATTGAATGCTTCTCTTTAATTTTTCCAACTACAGTCATATTAGCCTCAATCTCTAATGCATCAGTCTGTATTTTTTCAAGAGTGGGGGCTCTTCTCTCTCTCAATGTAAAACTAAAATTAGCTTCAAAAGCCCTAGTAAAAACTACCTTTGCTCCAACAGGGGGGGGGGGGGGCTTAATCTCTATAGGTAAAGTATTGTACAATTTGTTGAATCTCTTTGCAAACTCATAAATGTTTTCATTAGGCTTTATTTTAATTGCATTAAACTTTTTCAATGAGTAACCATGATATCTATTTTTCCCCATCTTTGAGTGAATTGAGTTTCTAACTCTTCACAGTTATTTATTGAACCATTTGGTAAACCTTTAAACCATTTTCTAGCCTCTCCATTTAGAGATTACACAAATAGTCTCATCACAACATCAAGATGTTCTACATTTATATTCTCAGCAAAAGTGAAAAAAAAGGGTAAATGTTGTGCTGCAGTTACTTCATCTTCTCTAGTTTAACGAGGAAGTAATTTGAGGTATTCTTGAGGCATGGCATTCATTGGTTGTGGAATATTTGTAGGTAAATATCTATTCATTAAGAAATTTGGTGCTGCCATATTTACACCTTGGTTAATTGCTCCTTGGGTAGTTAAGGTTGATGAACCTGCTATGAAAGTGAATGAAGGTGGTGAGAAGATTGATATGGGAGTGGGTTAATGAACGATGACAGAACAACCAATAACTATATTCGGTTGAGCTTGTGTAAAGGTAAAAGAAACAGACTTGAAATAATGTTCTTCTAACTTGGGTTCTTGAAAATGAATGGGTGTGGAAGGAGAATCTTATTCCAAGAAAGAGAGCTCCTTGGAAATATCTTCAAACCATGGGTCATGAGAACTGATTCCAGGAGCCAATAATGTAGGATCGTGTGTTGAAGGGGTTTTTGGTTTCTGAGCCTTTTTAGAAACCAATTTTTCTGGATCTAACAAAGTAGGAAATTTCTGCTGCGAGGTATCTCACCTCATGTGAGGCCTTTTGAAAGCCAAAATTCTGAAAAAGAACGAACACAACCGAATATTTCCTCCTCACTGAACAACCAGAGGAAATAGAAAGAAAACCTAGGGAAATGAACTTCTCTTCTTCGTTCCCCAATAATGGCACCAAAAAATGTTCTATCTCAAGAAAAAATCCCTTGGTTGTGGTAAGGAATCAATGCTTAAGACATTTTATAAATGTATCATCACAAAATTATAATATCAGATGGTCTCTGCTTAACACCTTTGGAATTTAATTATTTAATACCCTCGATAATCTGATATAATGAAAGCATTCACAATGCCATTAACTGCTGATATTGAATAAAATGAAAAGAAAAGATGTAAAGGAAACTCAAAATGATATGTTGAGAAACAGAATCTATCACTTTAAATCTTAGAAGATTTTATGTGAGCAGAATAGTTAGAGTGAAGGAGTGCACATTAAGGATTGTTTAACTCTTACTTACAGATGTAAAAAGATACCCACAGCTACATTACTTCACTACATTCAAAGAGGAACAAACACAGAGCGAAACTGGAAAGACATATCAACATCAACAAGTGAAAGAAATTTGATCTTATTTCATTAACTTCTCAAAAAATTTAGTAAAAAATTTACAGTCATCCAGAGGTCCGAAACTCGGAACCCTCCTCTTTCTTTTTCATTTCTTTTAATACAATACAAAGCAGTCGTAACTGCTAGAACTACTTGTAACTGCTTCGAACTACCTAGAACTGCATAAACTACCTATTACATGGAAATTAAAAACTTCATTACAACATGGATCTTTTAACAAAAATATAATTAAAAATAAAACCTCAATATATTTGTTGAATTTGGATTTGATTGGCTGCCACTATATTCCCCATATTTGATGACGTGTCTTTCTGAGTTGCTGAGGTGTCATCCTGTGAATTATTCATCCATGCTCTACACTTCTTCCAGATTTTGATGTTGGTCTTGGGAGAATTAATCAACTTATGATATTCTAGCCTAAAGGAAGTGATTCTATTGAAATTATGTCATTCTGTGAAAAATTCTTTACCATCCAAAGTTATTGAAAATGCCTCTACAAGAAATTAACCACTATAGCTCTTTCAGGATTGTGTTTTTCTCATGGGTATTATCAATTTTACTCTTTTCTAGCACTAACAGTGGCTCATAGGAATCCCATGATAAAAGACTACCTTTGAGATCCCAACATGAAGGCAATCCTACTCTGGCCCTTTTTTCAAATATGTTATCAAATCTGTTTACATCTTGTTTAATTCCTGTCAACTTCTTCTCTGTTGAATTCTTGCAATCATTTTTTACAATCAACTTAGTAATCTCTAGAACACATAATGTCCTATATTTAATTTAATTTTCCTCCAATTCTTGGTCTGTCTTTTAATTGATGAAATCAATGAATTTCTTTGCCCATAAAGCTCTGTTAAGAGTCTTATGTTTTTGTGCCATAACCAGTTCCTCTAAATCTGTGATAATGCCCTTTTCCTCAGACACTATTGTCAAGGACTCCCAAGATGTCTTCATGACTTCAATGATTTCATTCCATACAATGTCTTTTGCTTGAATCAGAGTTATATTTCCCTTCATTTTTTCCTTCAGATTCTTAATTTCATTATTGGTTGTCTGGCAATTAGATTTATACTTATTGAATTCTCCTTCTTTAGCATGCATTATCTTTATCGTTGTCTCCAACTCCCTCTGGCCCTTCTTGAGATCATTTTCTTACATCTTCAACTCTGTACTCAACTAGGATAATCTTGTTGTTGGATCATCAATTTCGGATGGCATGACTGTAGTGCAAGAATGAGAATCACTTTTACTTTGAAAGTTAATAACAACCTCCTTTAACTTAGAAACCTCCTCCTCTTTTTGTAACAACTAGTGTAAAATATTCTCTTTCTCATTCTCAAAATCTGCTACCTCTACTGCCATTGAGTGTTCTCCAGTAGGCAACTTTAACTTCTTCTTCAACACATTTATCTCTGACTCAACACTTTGTAACAACTTCTATACAGCTAATTTATCATTAGGCTCCACTCCAATCTTTACAATTATCTTCTTCAACTCTTCATTCTGAGTTGAAAGAGCCCTGGAATTAGCCTTTTCCAATTTTAATCTCTTGATCACTTTTCCTAGCATCTGTTTTGCCTTTTGAGCAATTGCACTAGTCTTGGTTAGATTATTAAAAATCAGTTGGCATGTCTTCATATGTAAATTAACTTTATCAAGTAAATGGATTTTCTTCACATCAACATTCAAATTAACAGTTTTAAAACTACTTGATGACCCTACTTTCATCTAATATGGGTGAGAAAAATAAATTTTAAACTGGTCCCTTTCTAATTCCATGGAAGTCAATAATATAGTCTGGTCAAGAGTAATCTGATATTCATCTTTCGCTTCCATACTATCCTTCATCTTTTGATTCATCTCTGTAATTTGAGCAAAAACTTGCTTGATCATAGGGACTTGATCCTGAACATCTCCATGTCTCGTCAGTGAATATGGTACATTCTGATCATCTCCTAATTGAAGGAGGAAACCAGGTTGAGTGCTTTTTATTTCTTCAGTTAGTCTAGCCCTCTTCTCAACTCTATGTTCTTCATCTTCAGAATCAACATTTGTCTCTTTACTTCTTTTTCTCAAATTTTCAGAAAATATGGGAGTCTGTATGTTGGAACTAACAAAATATGCAAAACTTTTATTAGTCAACTTCTCTATTTCAGTATTACTGTCATGAATGAAAGAAGAATAGCCATTTTCAATCCTTATGTTAGAGATTACCTTCTGAGGATTATATGCCAATTTCTCACCTACCAACAAGTGCATGCCTTCTAACATCTCGTTAGCTTCATTAGATTCTTGCCTCATATTCACTATGAATGGTCCTAGACATAGGCAGCTTAAACAAGTGACCCTTATTCATTGGAACAAAATGAACTTGATCTACATTTAGACTCTGTCTAATAAACTCCAATGAAAACAACATCATAGGGACAAAAATTGGCAATCTATAAGGTTCTATCCCAGCTCCATATAATCTAACTTCTGAATTACCTTCATATACAAACCAATCCCCAAATTTACAATTATTTCGTAACTGAAGAAACTCCTGAGCTGTTGGAAAGAAACATGCAGGAGGAACCCCATCCAAAACCTTATAATCAATTGGCATAAAATAAGTAGAAAAATCAAACACCTCTCCCTCATCTGGTTCATTTCTTACTGTATCATTCCAGAAAACTGTTGACTATATTTTCTTATTTTAAAATATTATGTTCAGCCCCAAATGTCAAAATTCTTCTACATTTTGATACAAAAATAGATAAGTGATAAGTGAAGGGAACCTGAAGGACCCGGTGCGGGACAAGCTTATGAGATGAGTGTTAATAGCCTCTTGCTAGTAAGAGGGAATATCCAACACCACTTGAGGCTTCATCATCATAGAAAACAATCCCAACACTGACCTGTCAATTTGAGCATCATATTCTTTTCCAAGTATCTTTGAAAGAGATTGTAGCACTGGCCTGACTTTTGCATCAAAAATATCCAATGGGAATTCTTTATCATCTGCTGAAAATTGCTTCTTATCCAGCTTCAAAAATAAGATGACCTGGTTAAACTCTTGTCCTGCAAGATTATCATATAATTCTACCAATGATTCACCAGTGAATTGGACATAAGACTCATACTATGGATAACACAAGGCTTGACGAATTAACTAGGTTGTAACATGAAGGACATTTTCCCCTAAGAAATTCATCACAAAACATATACCGGGATACAATGCAGACACTAACCAGCACACAAATTCAGGAAAAAGATATGTTTTTGGGATGCATGCAGATAGAACACCAGAATTGGCCATGGATGAATAGATGGGGAAACATTTCTCATTCAAGAGAACTTGTTGGTAGAAGGGAAAATGCTCAATGGTGTAGACGGTATCCCTAATATCTTGCTCAGTATCCATATGAGGGATATGGCTAGAAGATTCAGACAAAGAAGATTCCTTAGCCATGGAATAATACAGGGTGGTGGAAAATAATACGCCAAGATAAGCAAATAGAGTGACTAGGATGACTTCGTGGATGACTAAGAATGAAAACTGATAGGAGAGAGGAAAACTTGAACCCTTCAATAGATGGCACGGAGTTTAAACATCAATGCTGAACTAATGCTTAAACGGACAAGTAACGGTACTTGTGACATGACAGATGAGTTGTCACCAATTGGATGTAGAAATTATATAACTTATGTGTTATATGTCCAAGATTCTCCTAATCTCACACTATTTTAACTTCATGCAAAATACAGAATCTATTCCACCATTGATCATTTGTGGAAATTAAATCAAGATTGAAATGCACACATGAAACAATAAAAATTCACAAACATTAACACAGTTGTTTAACAGGAAAGCCTGAAGCTGAAAAACCCAAATATCTGTATATAATATATGTCATAGAGATCATGTAACAATCCTCATACAATTATGATCATATCAAGCTCTCAATACAATACAATCGCTACACACTAATCAGACCCAATCTTACAAATCCATGCACCGATCTTTGCCACCTACTAGCCTGCCTCTACTGCGCAATCCCTGCTGAATAATGCCTTTGAATGAGTTCGAATTACCCCAGCCTTGCTCATGCAATCCTCATTGGCATCTCCACTGAGTGTTGGATGCAATCAATGCAACACTATAGTCACAACTGATAGTCACACTTTCTCTTTCACTTATCTCTCCAATGGTCTCCACTGAAACAACCATGCACTGTAGTTAACTGATGTATTCTTCAGTTGATTAATGAGTTATTATTTATGAATTAATTAACTAATTAATTCACTCCACTGTCACTAGTGTATCAATCAGTTAGACTAGATACAACTAGCTCAATTGAGTCTAACTGAGTTAAACTAAATACAACTCCACCAACTACTTCTCCAACTCCACCAAACTCTGTCACATGAGTTCTAACTAAATTCCTCCATGCAATAGCTCCAGTAATCCCTCAGGAACAGCATAATTCCTTCTGTCAGCTGCTGTGCCACATTTGTGCACTTAACTGAAGTGCTCCAAGAGAATAAGATAATGTTTAGAGTCCAAATATTATTAAGAGCTAATAATATTCGACATATCTATTTTTAGACTGGCAATCTAAAAATAGACTCCGCCCAATATGTCTAAAAATATAATTCCATCTTTTTTTCCAACTTGACCAACCAACCACAAATAGCATCCTGCAACTCATAGAATATGATCAACATGTCTAAAAATAGACTTTGCAACAAAAAAAGCCTGCGGGCCCACTTAGTGAAGGCGACTCTTTTCACTAAGCTCATCATCTTGTTGAATCTCAACACTCCCTCTCAACAAGATAGGGATTATCTGCCACCCTGAGCCTGTCTCTATGGTATTCAAATTTTCTCCAGGTGAGCGCCTTCGTCAGAATATTTGCATCCTAATCCTCCATAGGAATGTAAGAAAGAAACATGATCTTCCGCTGCACACAATCTCTAATATGATGGTACCGGATGTCAATATCAGAACCGAACAAACCAACCAGGATCTTCCTCATCCATATAGCCTCGCATGCAGCCAAACTTGCTGCCATGTACTTAGCCTTCACTGAACTAAGTGCCACGGATCTTTATTTCCTGCTGACCAAGAAACTATTGTAGATCCAATACAGAAAATCCCTCCAGATGTGATCTTTCTCTCCGTTGGGCTTCCTTCCCAATCTGCATCTGTGAAGCCATGCAGCATCACCTCATCCGACTGTCTGTACCACAATCCATACCCAGATGTGCCCCTAAGATACCTCAGGACATGCTTTCCTCCCTTCCAAAAGAGCTTGGTAGGCTTCACCATCGCTTGTAAAAGTTGGTTCACATCATAGCATATTTTTGGTTGTGTATTGACTAAATACATGAGCGAACCAAACAACTATTGATAAATAGTGGCATCCACTACCTCTATCGATGTAGCATCCTCTTTCCTCCAACCACTAGGAAGAGGAGTGTCGATAGGCTTGCAGCTTTACATGTGAAACTTCTCCAGTATCTCCCGGGCATACTTGCCTTGAGACACAAACAGTTCACCTTTCCGCTGCCAAATTTCCAATCCCAGGAAATAATGAAGGAGGCCCAAGTCCTTCATCTCGAACTCCTTTGCCAGATCTGCCTTGCATGAGTGTATCAACAGTTCATCACCTGTTATTATTAAATCATCTACATAAAGCACAATGATCAAAATATCTTACCCTCCACCACAATCTGTTATATTTTTGGATCCGCCTCACTCTTGGCGAAACCAAGTCCGTTGAAATAACTATCTATCCATGTGTACCAAGCACGAGGTGCTTGTTTCAGCCCATAAAGCGCTCTTTTGAGCCTGCACACATGCGACTCACTGCTGAAGATTTCGAATCCTTCAGGCTGCTCAATGTACACTTCCTCCTCAATGATTCCTTTGAGGAACGTAGTCATCACATCCATCTGAAAAATGTGCCAACCCATCTGTGTTGACAGAGCAAGGCTGGTCCGTATGGAAGAATACTTTTCAACAGGTGCAAAGGTTTCTTCATAGTCGATCCCCTCGATCTGTGAGAAGCCCTGCGAAACAAATCTTGCCTTATAATTCTCGACGCTCCCATCAGCAGCTTGCTTCACTTTGTAGATCCATCTCGAACCTACCATTGATTTCCCTTCCGGCCTTGGGACAATCTCCCATGCACTATTTCTGACAATCGAATCATACTCTTCCACCATGGCATCTACCCATGCGGGATCCTCCACAGCTTCCTCGAAAGAGGATGGCTCCGTCACGATACACTTGCTCATCAGAGCCATGTATCCAGTAAATCGGTCTGGTGACTATCTCTGTCTGTGCTGTGATGTAGGAGCTCCTACATTCTGCGTTACATCAAGATTCAGTCGCTCAGCTTCTGTAGTGCGCTTCCGCCCTTTGATGTTTGGTGCTGCATGAGTGGTTTCTTCCACTCCATGAACCTCCTCTTGTGGTTGATCCACATCTTGAGGCTCATCTTTAGGAACAAGTAGTTCCTCCTCTGCATGCAAGTGTAGCTCCCTCTCAAGCGACAAATTCATGGCTTTCTCCTCATGAAATTTGATATCCTGTCGCACAACAGTCATCCGACTGTCTAGAAAATACACACGATAATTGTGGGGTGTTTCCGTGTACCCCACAAGTATCCCAACCTTTGCAGTCGGCTCCAGCTTCTTCCCGGCATCCTTCATCACATGAATGTAAATAGGTGAGCCAAAAATCTTCAAATGAGAAATATTAGGCTTCTTACCAGAAAACACCTCTTCAGGTGTACTCATGCCAAGTACTCTATGAGCACAACAGTTTTTCCCATAAGCCACATTGTTTCATGCCTCAGCCCACAAGTGTATGGGAAGGCCTTGATCATGCAACATCTCCTGTGCAACACCCACGATCGTTCTGTTCCTTCTCTCCGTGACCCCATTCTGCTGTGGGTTATGAGGCGCTTTGAGTTATCTTCGAATTCCTTCTTTGCTATAGAAGTCTTTGAATTCGTCAAAGATGTATTCACCACCTTTGTCGCTCCTTAGAGCTTTCACCTACTTCCCCGACTCTTTCTCAACCAGTGCCTTGAACTCATAGAAATTTGAGTATGTCTCGCTCTTCTTCTGCATGAAGAAGATCCAGTACTTACGAGAAAATTCATCAACAAATATCACATAATACATGTGCTTTACTGTTGAAGAAACCGAGAAAGGTCCACACACATCTTTGTGAATTCTCTCAAGGATCGTCTAGGCATGACTATCCTTCTCATGAAAAGTGGTCTTCACAAATTTTCCCAAAGTAAATCCCTTACATTGATCTGACTGTGCAAGTGTACCTTTGGGAAGCCCAGTAGAAATCTGCTGCAAAATTTTCAAAGCACCATGGTGAAGATGGCCCAATATCCTGTGCCACAATTCGCCCTCATCCTGGCTCACCACTCCTTCTGCTTTGCCTTCCATTGTAGCACAGCCATCTACCTGCAATTGATAAATATTCTTAACTAGAATCCCTATCCTCCTGGTTTGACCAGGTTTTTTATGGCGCAGGAAGGCTTTTCCCTCGCTAAAAACAACATCATAACCCTTGTCTTCCAGCATCGCCACGGAGATCAGATTCTTCTTCAATCCTGGAACATGCATGACATCCTTCAAGATGAAAGGTTTACCAGACTCCCTCTCGAAGGAAATGGTCCCGATACCATTCGCACTATATCTACCATCATCGCCCATCTCGATGTGCACTCCAAGATCCTTTTCATCTAGATCACTAAACAAATCTTTGTCTTCGGTCATATGGAAAGACGCAACACTGTCAAGAAACCACACCGATCCCATCACACTTGAAACCAAGCATGCGATCAAAGAAAAATCCAGCTCAAACTGTGAGGCTAAGGCCTCTCCAGCTGCAGATCCAGCAACCTGCTTATTCTTCTTCTTTTGTGGGCAATTAGTGGCGAAATGCCCGTGTTGGTGACAGTGAAAACACTTCACCTTGGACAAATCCTGCTTCTTGCCTTTAGCTTCGGATTTGGAAGACTTCTTCCCTTTTCCTTTCCGATCTTTGGCAGCCAAAGTGAAATTTTCTTCATCTTCATTCTTCGATGAAGCTCCATCCCTGGTACCCCGCGTTATCTCCTCCTGCACAAGATCTGACCAAAGTCGCTCCCATCCTGGCAGTTTCTCTCGTCCATTGACAGAGTCTTTGTAGCTATGCTAAATCTTCAGAAGCCCAAGGAGAGCCAATCTCACCAGGTCTTCTTCATCAATAGTAACCCCCACACTTCCCAGCTCATCCTTGCAGTGGACAAACTTCGTGAGGTATTTTGGTATACTGTCGCCTTTCTCCATTTTTATTTTTCTGAGCTTGTCTTTAAGCGCCAACTTCCTATGGTCGTTTTTGCTTTGGAACAAGTCTGTCAAATCCTTCCACATTAAGAATGGATTGGCTTTACTGTGAAGGTTGGACACAATGTGGTCCTTCACACCTTCCAACAGAATCCTTCGACACTTTGCTACCTTCTTTTTCCATGCGTCAAGTGTGGCTGCATCACTAGAAGCCAGCTTAGGAACATCGCTATAGATGAACTCCTTTAGCCCATTATCATCCAGCACCACCTCCATCTTGTCCTTCCATGATATGTAATTTGAGCTCCCATCAAGGGCATACTCCAATTGCAATCTGTTGAAATAAATTTCAATGAATGCTCAACTTCGACACCAAGAAAACACTGCAGCAAATTCGAATTCCACCAGCACAAAACTCAACCGCTTCAATAATTGTAATCTCCTCCAATGATCAACTACTCTGATACCATGTAGAAATTATATAACTTATGTGTTATATGTCCAATATTCTCCTAATCTCACACTATTTTAACTTCATGCAAAATACAAAATCTATTCCACCATTGATCATTTGCGGAAATTAAATCAAGATTGCAATGCACACATGAAACAATAAAAATTCACACACATTAACACAGTTGTTTAACGAGAAAGCCTGAAGCTGAAAACCCCAACTATATGTATATAATATATGTCATAGATATCATGTAACAATCCTCATACAAAGCTGATCATATCAAGCTCTCAGTACAATACGATCGCTACACACTAATCAGGCCCGATCTTACAAATCCATTCACCGATCTTTGCCAACTGCTAGCCTGCCTCTACTGCGCGATCCCTACTGAAGAATGGCTCTAAATGATTTTGAATTACCCCATCCTTGCTAACGCAATCCTTATTGGCATCTCCACTGATTTTTGGATGCAATCAATGCATCACTATAGTCACAACTAATAGTCACACTTGCTCTTTCACTTATCTCTCCACTAGTCTCCACTGAAACTACCATGCATTGTAGTTAACTGATGTATTCTTCAGTTGATTAATGAGTTATTATTTATGAATTAATTAACTAATTAATTCACTCCAATCTCACTAGTGTATCAATCAGTTATACTAGATACAACTAGCTCAACTGAGTCTAATTGAGTTAAACTAAATACAACTCCACCAAACTCTGTCACATGAGTTATAACTGAAGTCCTCCATGCAATAGCTCCAGTAAACCCTCAGGAATAGCGTAATTTCTTCTGTCAGCTACTGTGCCACATCTGTGCACTTAACTAAAGTGCTCCAAGAGAATAAGATAATTATTAGAGTTCAAATATTATTAAGAGTTAATAATATTCGACATATCTATTTTTAGACTAGGAATCTAAAAATAGACTCCGCCCAATATGTCTAAAAATATAAGTCCATCTATTTTTCCAACTTGACCAACCATCCACAAATAGAATCCTGCAACTCATAGAATATGATCGACATGTCTAAAAATGGACTTTGCGCCAAAAATAGCCTGCGGGCCCACTTAGTGAAGGCGACTCTTTTCACTAAGCTCATCATCTTGTTGAATCTCAACACTGGATGCATACGTCACTGCGGGGGTTCTCGGGGATATGGAGCATCTATCGGGGTCATGCCCTTGCAGTGGATTACAATCGAAAATCTTGATCGGCTGATGGTCAGCAAAGTCAAATGCAGAGGCACCTTGATTGCTAACCTGCAGGTTATTTGTGCCCGCGGGTTCCTGATGATTTACATCAAATGAAACTTCTTTTAATCTTTCCCGACAATTAGCATGAGTGTTAATTGGAATACTCAGTCCCACCTTCACATGCGCTTCAAAAAATATATATTAATCGAGCAGTATGTGAAAATATAATGATTTTAAAACATCTGAAGGATTTACATTTTATCATATTTTTTTTTTTTAATATATGCTTTTTTTGTATTTTTGAAAATAAATGAAGGAAAATGAAAATGAGCCACAACAATGAGCACAACGGATAAGGGACTCCAACACCTCTTCCTTGGGAATTCAGAGGGTCCATTAAAGCTTTGAAATAAATGCAGAAGGACTAAGTTGCTCAGAGGATGAGCAACCATTTGGTAGGGGGCGATGAAGAGCTCCATCATTAGGTATAATTGGAGGGGTTAATTGTCACCTTTTAACCTTATTAAGTCACTCCTTCTCACATTTAACTATATTATGGTCTTATGTTGGTAGTTTAGATGGTGATTAAGGCTTGTCATACTTCGAATGCCTTACATTAGTAAAATGCAAGGTAATCACGAAGATATTGCACTTTTGATTAATATTCTCCAATTAAAGCTAGAAGTAGATAGAAAGGAGAGATTATAGGGTGATTACCCACCTCTTTAGCTCCCAAATGAAGCCAAGGTATCCTCAAGATTCCATCTAATATCTCGAGATCAAAGGTAGTTAAGCAAGTGGGAGATCAAGTGCACCAAAGCTCCACTTCTCTTGTAGTCAAAGTGGACACATCACCTAATTTTTAGGGATTTGTTGGTAGCTACCCTCTAGGTTAAATAGGGTTGAGCAAGAGCTCATTAGCATTCAAACTTTGAAGTAATTTAATAGAATATTAGCTCTTGTAATAGGTTTTTGCGACTTTTATGATTATGTGATGATATTGTTTTCTGCAATAACATGAGTATTTGGATTGTCCTTCACTGATTTAGTTTCAAAGGGCTAGGCTTGTGGGTTAGGACCCAATCCATTGGCCTTAGTATCTCTTGTGTATTCATGCTTATTTTTATGTCATTGTATCTAGTTTGGTTTATGAGTTTTTTGCTAGTTTGTTTACATTTCAATTCATTGTTTTTATTTTTCTTACATTTCAATTCAGTGTTTCTAGTTTGCTTCCATTTGTCTTTTGTCGTAGTTAAGCTTGCTTAAATTTTGGTACAATAAATGATAAACTCAGAAATTTGTGTGTCAAGCCTCCCTCTCTTATCTCTTTCATTGGAGCTTGAGGAGGGAAAACCTTCCCGACAGGCCAAATTTTCTCTTTAGTTTATGATTTATTGGAAATAATATTTAGGTTGCTATAGTGTCATGAACATGTCTATAATACTGAGTTAGATTTATGTTTTAAGGCTAAAGTAGGTTTTCTTTCCAAATTCAACTCATATTTTCCATTTCCTTCATCATGAATTTTCCAATGTTTGTTGCATGAACATGTAGTTTGCTTTCAGGTTCAAGCTACACAAGAAAGGAGGAATTAATCAACTCTAAGCTTCATTTCTCACCCATCATCAGCCTTCTTTCCATCAAATCGTGATCAGCCCTGTTTTTCATGTTTTTCACCTTCACAACATAATCAACCCTACAAGTGAAAGACATGATTATCAGGAGGTTTTGAGCTTTTCCATGGTGTTTTCCACCCTCCATTCATCTAAACACACCTTCATTCCACCTCCCCTATGCTTTTCTCCACCATTTTTGGCCTCGGATTTTCCTCATACTGTTTCCTGTAGTAATTGAGGACTTTCCTGTAGCACTATAGGAAACCTATAGAAACACCTGTAACATCACCAATGGGCCTCTCCTTAAGCCCAAAATCCATCATCCACGTCATCGAGACCTACCAAAACCACCCAGACACCTTCATCCTTGTAGCCATGACTTCAAGGCCTTCCTAAACCACCTTAGCGCTTTCTCCTCCTTGCTACAAAAAGTGCATTTACAAGCATAGTTAGGTCATGATTAGATGCATGAATAAAAGCATGATAGTTAAAACATGAAGTAGACAAAGTGTGTTTAGCCATTTGGCTCAACAATGTGTGATTAGGTTAGTCTTCTTTCTGCAATTTCAATTAACCAATTTACTTCATGAAAGATGCCCAGTTTGCTTCCATCTCTTGTCATAGCTTAATTTCTATATTTATTCCATTGCAGAGTAGCTAGATGTATTTTCTTTCTGTAGAATAGTTCTCTGATTGTTGATAGAGTTATGGCTTTGAATCACATATAGCCCTAGGTCTAATTTCGTAAGTGTGATAGACTTCATTTAGAAACCCTATAAATAGCACCCTTTCATAGGACTCAGAAGAGGATGACTTGAGTAGAATACTTTTGTTGTATATATAGCATTGTCACCTTCAATTTTGTACAAACCCTGGGTTGATAAAGTAAAGTAGAGTAGTCTCTGGGAGTTGTAGCATTCTTGGTGAAATACCGAGGCTCACCAACTCCTTCGGCCACCTCTCTTTTGGGGTAGGGGTAATTCTAATTATCATGACCAGGTGTGGTCACCTTTTCTTCCTGAATTTACCATATTGATAGGTTCGGTAGGTCTTGTCCTTCATATGTATAAGAGTCACTTACCATACCTCAAATCCTAGGCTGAGCATATTTCTGTAGCAACTCTATTCTTCTCAAAAGTAATTGTCAAAGTGCAAGAGTGCTTCTTCTTAACACTCATTATTCAAATTGAAAGATTCTTCAACACCTATTTCTAAGGTATTGAATACATTGTAACAATTCATGTTGAGTTTCTAGTAGTATTGGAGAGATAAATTTGATTGAGAAAGTCACAACATCATCAACGTATTTTGTAATACTTCTATAATGATCACAAGGGAATGTCAAATTGAGTTATAATCGATGCCCCTGAATGCGTGAGGTAAGATTAAAATTTGACAATCAAAATACATTACATCAAAATAGTGAGTGTGCAGCTCGAAGGGAGCCATAGATATTAGGTCTTGTCAATATATTGAAAAGGGTGAAAGAATTGTTATAGGCCATTTTGTCACATCTGGTCAAAAAGCCTCCTAATGGGATCAATCAACATCCTTTGTCCCCTTGTCATAATTATTGCACAAATATATAAGCATGCCTCTTTCATGCCCCAGAGTTGTTGCCTAAAACTGCATCATCTGAGCCAGTTTTAGGACCAACGCTCCCCCCCTCTTGTTGGACAATGTTCACCTATATTTTTCTCCACGGTGGCCTGCATTAATCACCTACATGTTTCTCCCCTTTACACATGCGTTGGATCTAGAAATTCTGGAAAAAGAGAGAAAATGTGGAAACCTCTTCTTCCATAATTTGGTGTAACCATTTATCTCAGATAAAACATTTGGATCCTATCCTACCCTACTTTGGAGTTTCCATCCCTTATCCTTTGATCCCATCCTCCCATCAAAGGTGGATATAAACCTTCGATTGGTAATTGGATAAGAACTCCAAGCTTACCCCACTCCTCTATATGTCTACTACCTTCCATATGCAAGGGGTTGGCTTTTGGAGAGTGATTCTACCCTTATGTTTTTGTTGTGAGAGATATCATTTCATGCATTTAGGTTGATTTTAGGTGCACATTGTGATAATGAAAGGACAATACAACTTGGAGGAGTTGTTCTATAAGATCAACACCAATTTATGTTGTAATCTCCTACCATTTATATTAATGCAAATAGTTATCTATTCCTACATGTGATTTTTTTTATTTCGTCTATTTCAATACCATGTTGATCTATTGAATATAGTACTTATATGGTGTTGCATAGATATCGTAGTTTCTTGGATTGTGTTCCCTAATTGTGCAGGTCCTAATTTTGGAAGTCAGAGCTGGAATTGGAGCATTCAATATAAATGAGAGAAGCATGTGACAGATTCCAGATAGGCTTCAAACCATCATCTATTTAATTTAAGGAAATAATTAGGTTCCTTGTCTCTCTATTGTTCTAGGTTAGCCCCCAAACCTAGGGGAGATACTTTTATCTGCAATCCTAAATACCGCATAACAAATTATCGATTCTACTGGGGAATGGTGTATTCCCTTGGTGGTTTCTTTTTCCATTGTGTTTTATTACCTATTTCATAGACCTTTGATGCTTTGACGAGCCAAGAACATACCTAGGAAGTGATTTCACTGAGTCTCATTTGCAATTTTTGTGTCAAAATCCTCTATCCTTGGACCAACGCTCCCCAGTGCCTCTAACAGAGCATTGCACCTAACCTGGGCCCACTTTGTACCAATGTTGCAAAGAACTGGTGCCTCCTCTGCACCAATGTTGGCCCTTGTTTTTGCACAAAATTTTCCATTTTTTTTAGTGTCTATTTCATCGACCGACTTTCAGGTGACCTTACTTGAGTCTTGAGTGTCTTGTGGCCTCTCTAAATCCTCCATTTGGTTTTCATTTGTGCTTGTTTTTCTTTAGTAAGGATTGATTTCTTTTTTTCTTTGTTCATATTATTAGTTCATTTGAAAAATGATCTTGGATGAAGTGTTGTCCTAGTCCTCATTCAAAAAAGTGCATTTGAATCAGTGATTAAACGTTTGCATCTTAGTTTTCCTCATTTCGAAAATTAAGTGTGTTGAAAAGAAAAATTTTGCATTGGCATTTAGGATTTTATATGTGTATTGATATAGGAATAGCTAAATTGAAAGGGAAATTTCATCTTGATCTTGTTTGTTGCATGTCGTATGATGCATAACTAATTTTTCCTTCCCTTAGCTAGATTTTCATTGAAAGAGAAATATTTCCATTTTATCATGTTAGATTTTCATTTTAGGATATTCAGGTTACATTCATGGTGAGACCAAACTAAAACTTAATTAAAGATAAACAGTAAAATTTATTGAATCAGCCTAAGGAGAATTTGTAACATTAACGCAAACACTTTCAGGTTTAGGCTAGAGACTCATTTTGGTGTCGTTAAACGTAGGATTTGTCATTATTTTCTAGCATTACATCCTAGGAGTGATATATTGTTCCACCTACATAATTGCATAGGATCCTTGTCCACGTACCTTTGGGTATATCGGATGACACTCCACATATGATGAGCATATGGGAACACTCTCACCAAAAAATTACGCATTAGACATCACTACTACAGACTGCACTCCTACGTATCGTTGAGCATATTTTGGGAGTTCCCTATAAGTTGCTATCCATACATAGGTAACTAAGTCTATTGCCTTGTATATAGTGATACACCAAACACAACATTTAGGGATATTGGCTTCCGTAAGTTAAGTCCTTGGTTCTCCAAGGTGTATATTGCAGTTCACGACTGCTTGGTAATTATTTATGCCTATATTACCCTCTTTTTTATTTATTTATTTTTTTGTTAATAAAATTTATTATCCAACGTGGAAGGACAAAATATCCCACCCTGTAATTCGTGTAGAATGAAAAATAAGCCTCCTCTTCCACTAGAGGCTACACCTGGTCATCGTCAGAAGCATAAGAATATGCAAACTACCAAATATGGAACCTCCAGAACTACTTTTGGCCCTCCTCTTGATATCGATCTACCATAATCATATTTCCCTTTGAATTCCGAGCCTGAGATTACATTTACTCTAGTTGGAGAAACTGACAGAATAAAAATAGAAGTCCCTAAAACTTTTTTTCCTAAGGTTATTGAACTTGAATTTCCTGAGTCGGACACTTTGATTCCTAAGGTTTTCAAACGTGAGGAGCCTCATCCATCTTCACCTATTTCTTTAGGACCTTCCTCTTCTCTTCCTTTGACTCAGACAAAACCTATATATCTTAGACTTGATGGTGAACCTCTTCCATACAGAATTGTTAGCATTGAAAATATCCTGCAAGAAGAACCTTGTCTTCCTCTTTAGACTCTAACAAAAAAATCCTTTGCCTTATTCTTTGGACTTACCAGTGGATCCCTTGCGAAAATCTTCATTTGGATTGTTAACCATGACTGGAACTGGTCCAACCTCTCAGTTGTGTCCACCAATATGTTTGAGACATCAATTTTTTCCTTCTCATCTATGTTTGCAACCTCACTAGAAACACATTTGTATGGTGTCATGTTCGTCCCACCTGGTTATCAGTATTTTTCTGGTACTTTTGTGGTGTGTTTTCTAGTCCTTGGACCTCTCCCATGTCATCTAATTTAGGAATAACATATGGTACTTCTCTTATGATTTCCACAAATTCTACTCCTATTCCTCCACCTACACCTGCAATCGAGAAATATGCTAGCCCTTATGTTAGTGGGAAAGGTTACCCTCAACATCCTAACTCTTATTTTGTTGGGTACCCTCCATCTGGATCACAGTTTCCTCCATCATCCCCTCCTCCTTTGGCAGGAGGGAAATTTTTTGTTGGTATACCTGAAATTGGTAATCAATCTCATTATAGTCCTACTTAGCCTAGAATGGTTGTCAGTGTTTGGTAACCTACTTTTCCCATTCAACATGGTTCACTTTGGCACTGATTATTGAATCCTTAACCTACACCATCTTTGTCTCAAATTCATATACATCCATATGTACCCCAAAAAAATCAAATACATGTGAGCCAACCTTTATAGGTTTTTTTTTGTATCAGAACCTTTTCCATCAGTATCTAGTACTTCCCATGTCTCGCTTACCCAACCAGTACAAGGTACCTTACATTGTCAACCACTTTGAAAATCCTTAAGTTTCGATTAGAAAAAAATTTCATGGTATGGCACGATCCCAATTGAGCCCACCTTACCATGGGATAATGCAAACTCCCATAGGAAAAAAATATGGACCGTATCAGGGTATCCTCAAGTGCATTTTCAAGGCCAATAAATCCAAACTCAGGCATTCCAACAACTTTATCATCATCCTGGGGCTGGAAAACAAGGTCACTTGTATACTGGTTATCAGAATATTCCTTATGCTAGTACCTATGTTCCTTATTATCAGAAACCTCCTTATCTAGGAATTAAAATGCTTATTTCTCAAGTTATTCCTTCATATGTAGGTCATCCCCCTTCGGACATTAACTGATAGTTACCTTTTGTGGCTACTCTCAAATTTCTAGACTTAACTCAGCTCTAATGACCCCATTTCTCATTCATCTTGAGGACTGATTATTCCCACAAAATTTCCCAAAATTCATTGGGAATGTAGGAGAAGACCCATCGACGCACGTTATTATGTATCATCTATGGTGTTCTTCAAACTCCCTTAACGATGATTCCATTTTACTTTTCATTTTCCAAATAACACTTACAACTACCGCATATAAATGGTATATTGTGTTACCTAGAGTTTCGATTCATGATTTCAACACTTTAGCCACCACTTTCCTCACACATTTCCAATTTCCCATCAGATATGAAACTGGAATAGAACTTTTTACCAACTTCAAACAATCATATTCCACTCACATATTAGATCATATTCATGAGTGGAGGAATTGTCGCTGATTGGTCAAAATTTATGTTCCTGATTAATTTTTAGTGGAATAGTTTACCAAATATCGATTTTCACCCATAACAGAATATGTGGCTAAAGCTGGAGTCGTGACCGAAGAAGTTAATGCTCGTGCGTAATATTTGGATCTTGTTTATACCCAATCAAGAATTCTCTATGATAATATACCAAACTATTCGAGACCTTTGAACATTGTTCCTCCTCCACCTAGTAAATAATATCATGTTGTTGATGGCGTGGTTTTTTTTTCCAGTTTGCAGTTGGTGAGTAATCCATATGGTGTTTCTCTTACAACATATGCTCCAAACCCTCAATCCCATCCTCCCACGGCTTCTACATTTGAGATATATGTTGTTTAATAGATAAATGAAAGCTCCACAAAAACCTGGAAGCAAGAAGAAAGGAAAATTTAAGAAGAATAAATACCCCTAGTCGCAGCATAAACAAAAAAATCAGTCCTCCGATGAGAAATGAAAGCCTCAATACCCATGCTTGATTTGAAATGAAGATAACTTTACACGTGATTTTCTGCACCGCACTAAAGTGAATCAATTTCTTAAATCTTCCACTTCTCCCGATGTGTCGACCGACCTGTTTCCCAATCAAAAGACTCATATGGTTGTCGTAGACCCTTATTCCTCTAACACGGTTTTGATACTTTCTTCCTCAAAACTAAACTATGATGTTATGGGGGCTACTCAGAACAAGGAATATGATAATGTGAATTCACTGAATGGTTAGGCTACTAATCAACCTTCCATTTCGGAATCACCTTCATCATATCCTACTCCAACTCTAAATCCTGCAGAATTGACTATCAAACTTCCGAAGGGAGTTATTCATAATTTTTCTTTCAACCCTCATTGTTATGCAGAATTATGATCTACGGATAAATAAAATTCCATAAGTGTGGTGCTAGGCACTTAGAACAACATATGAAATACCTTCATAACACTTTCTCTAAAATAAATAGATACACATAATGATAGAAGAAACTACTTGTGATCCAAGTGCTTCTTCTTCTCCTTTTGTCAATTTTGTTGTCGCCTTCAATCCAACTCAGATCGCCAGATTGATTCTTGCAAGCATAAACAGAGAAAAACAAATAGACTGCAATATATATATATATATATATATATATATATATATATATCTGTATTGTATACAATACATATATATATATGTATTGTATACAATATATACATATATATTGTATATATGTATATATGTATATAATGTATATATGTATATATATATGTATCTACATATATATATCTATGTATATGTATATATCTATATATGTATATATATATATATATATATATATATATATATATATATATATATATATATATGCGTAATTATCTTAATCACGCAAATCGATTAGATGTGAAGCATAGATAACATTCAAGAATCGATTGCATGAGAAATAGAAACATAAACATATACATATAGGGGAAAATTAACAAAAAAAATTATTACAGAGTAGAAGGGTGAGGTTACAAACAATGATTGATTTGATGCCACCAGCTTTAGCTTCATCCCAGCGTCTTCACATCCAACATCACACTAGCAGCATATTAGTACTTTCACTCTCTCAAATGAGAATCCAATGGCATTTCTTTACCAAAATTCGTCCTTCCCTATCACTAAGATCTGTGCTCAATTTATAGGGAAACTGATGGTAGTTTCTCAATGAATGACTTTCTAATAATAGGCAAGACATGTTCCGAAGTTCAAAGGTGTTAGATGGACACTTGGATTCAAATTTTGACACATATGGACTCTTCTAGAAGGCATTGGCCATGTGGAGATTCTGCAATAATGAGAATTTTGCTCCCGATTTACCAATGAACTCTTGAATGTCCGGAAGTGCATTGTAGTGCACCCTTGAATGGAGGATGTTGCATATGCAATGCAGTTAGTCCCTTTAGAGGCAACATTGGTGATTTCATAAGTGATATAACATATACTTCAAACCTTGGAAATCTCACAATAGAAGCCATGAATGAAGTTTTCTTCTCCTAGGGCATATAGCAACTAAAATGTAAGGGGATGATAGACCCTATTTCATTGGTCTTGGGGATGATGTCCACTTTGACCAGGTAATGGGGGATGATGCCCAAATTGACCTATAACAGCTGCCACCTAAAACATGAAGTCGAAACTTTTAGGGCCTAAATCTACCTCGGGCTTAGAAAGGAATAATCTAGGGTAACATCAAACCACGCTTAACCTGGTAGCTAGCCCTACCAGGTCAGGAGAGGGCTCTCTCCTTGTCAATCTCAGCAAAAATTGATCAATGAGGATTGAGATGACTTGATGCAAAGACTTATTTTAGGCTAGGTATGTGTGCAAAATATTTTGATTGAATTTAATGATGTTTTGTTGGCTCAAATGGAAAGGCAGATTTGGATCTGGGGAATGAGGCTCAGTTTTGCAGAGATATCTATGGGGCAAGGTAGACAAATGGTTTAGTACTTCAAATTGAGTGAGATGGAGAGGTTTTAGACAGATGAGGAGTTGAAAAGGGCATGAAGAACTCAGGGATCCTTTTCAATTAGCTGAAAACATAGATAACTAAACAAACCCTAGGTAGAGCACTGCAATTTCAATGGATTCTACCTTAATCCATGTTTGATTTAGTTAAGATGAAGCAAAGAGAGATAATGGCATACATAAATCACATGTAAAACTTACAATTACAGAAGAAAACACAATACCAAAGAAATATGCCACGTGAATCCCATAAAGTGTTGCAAACCCTGGTCTATTCCTTTGCCAAACTGTAGAGATGAATGTACAATAATGCTCAAAGCATTCCCAAAATTCCAACCATGCTAATGACTGAAAAATCACAAGATATAGGCAAAAAAAAACCCATCCTAGCCTCTATGGGTCGAGCTCATAAGTTTAGGAGCTGTTCCAACAAATTCTAAACTGAGAAACTAAAAAGTAGGCAGTGGAACAGCTTGCCTCTAAAAACTAGGGAACTGATTCATTCAATTGTAAACTACCTTTTCATGGATGAATCTACCTCTATGAGTGAAAATTTAGCATAATTACATCAAAATCCATCATGTCACATTAAATTACGTCATGAGTTTGACAATTAGAAGTAAAAAATTCAAACTGTGAAAAAACTAGGCGAAAAACAGAGTTTTTGACCAAAAATGAGCAAAATTCCTCCAATGCATCACGTTGATTTCCCTATGCGTAGCTCCTATTTGCAGCTGATTTTGGAGGCCTTCCCGGTGTCCAAATTTGCTCCAAGTGGGCTTGTTGGAAAGTTATACCTATCTAATTTCCATAAAAAAGTGGAATTTTTGAATTTTGCCTCTCCAAAATTAAGTTCTCCCAAGACTGCTTCCTGTGTGTCAAAAAAGGGGCAGAAAGGTCATTTTTGGGCTATTTTTGACCTTTTTGGAAGCCCAAAACTTGTAAAAATTTCTTGGAAATTGGTAGGCATGCATATTTTTCCATGAAAAATCAAAAAATTTTGAGTTTTCATCAAAGTTATTCCCCCATCAAAAGTGAGCACCAGGTGGCGTGCCAAATTGGGCTAAAAACTCTATTTTTTAAGGCAAAATTTCCAAAATTCATCTCAATGCGTAGCGCCCTTTTGCAGGAGACTTTTGGAGGTCTTCCTAATGTCCCAAATGAGCACGGGATAGCTCGTTGGAAATATGATTGAGTATACTTTCCAACCCAACTCGAATTTTTCAATTTGGAGCTCATTTGCCTTGTCAAAAATCAAATCTCCCAAGACTGGTCAAAATGTGCAAAATGAGGCTGCCTCAAGGCAGAGTGCTGTTGCAATCAACTTTTGAAGGCCTTCCTCAACTCCAAATTGAGCTCATGATAGCTCCTTTGAAAGCTATTTTGGTCTAGTTATCATTGGATGCATAAAATAATTCATTTGGCCAACCAAGATAGGAGAAATATTGATTTTCCAAAGGTCACTTTAGAGGTGCATCAATTCTCCTGAGGCAACTGTATTTTTGACATTTCTCTAAAACCATGACACCTGTGTAACAAGTGAAGGAGGTTTTTCTTCCTTGGCCTATTTTGGAAAAAAAACTCTCTATTTTTTTCCAAATTCATCTTTTATTTCTCAGAAACATCATTGGAGTAAAACCTATCCCGATGTGTGGAACAGGGGATTTGTCGAAATGAAGCGAAATGAAAACACGGGCCTAGCCTAGACAATTGCCAAGTTGTAGCAAGAAACTAGGGTTTGTGTGAAAATGAGGAATTTGGGGGATATCGGTGATGGGAAGTGTTTAATAAGGTACATCAAGGATAGGGGAAGGTGTATGAACATCAGGATACAAGTTTTTCTAATGATTTTACCATCCAAGAGAAATTACTTTCAAAACCCTAGGAGAGGGAAATGAACCTTACCTAGGCACAACTGAAGCATGAACAAGGTGTAAAATGACCCATTGGAACCTGACATGATGATGAAAACCCTCTGAATGATGGTAAAATCAGCTGAATGGTGACATGGACTGAAATTTGGACAACTTTTAAAGAAATGAAAACAAACCCTAGACCTAATACCTAGTGACCAAATTTTTCTTGAAGACTCACTGAAATGACAAAATTTGACCTTGACACCTTAAAATAACTTTGTAAGAGCATGTTTGATAACTGGAGGAAGGCTACAAAGACTGACACTAACATTGGCTCCAATGGGGATGGTAGCTCCTTGGAGGTGCCAAGAATGGCAGATCTTTGGGAGAGTAAACCAGTGCCTTATCCATTGGGCAATGAAGTCAAAAACTCAAGCTGAAATGCATGACTGAAAACTGACGACTTGACAACACAAACTGACTCTCACTCAACTAAAAACTGACTCGATACTTAAACACAACTGACAAACTTGAAATGATGCTCAAAGTAGAGCTTATTCATCAAAACCTACTCTAACAGTTTCATTCATCACCTGATCAAGTGAAATGAAACAACCAATGCAACCAAGTACGTATTCCGGCTGCTGTTTGCATTTTCCACAAGTGCTTTCTTATGAACAGCAAGAGAGAACTACTGAAAGGAAACTCCCATGACAACTTAGAAACAGATCCGTTGAATGATATGGATTCTCTATCTTCCTCCAAAAACACTGCATAAGGATCTCGAAATTCATGCACACTGGGACTTAGCTCATCCAATGGATTACTTCTCTTCTCTTCATACCATGAATGCAAACTTTGATTTGAGCTTTGTGACGAGACTCCTGCTGAAAATGACAAAGAAACCGGCTATCGGATCAAGTTTATATCAGCACACGTTTCAATCTCACATGTAGTCAATGGAGAAAGACTTTGACTGCAGACATCATCCAACACATCAGCTATTGGATCGTGAAAAACTTGAAAATACTACTGCAACCCATTTTCTATTGGTTCTGATGAGATTACATGATTTCCTACAGGCTGCTCATTTGAAGATACACTATGCAATTTACCCTTCAAAAACTGAAATGATTCAAAACAAAATGGTATGGAATCATCTTGTATTATTTAATCATATGTTCCAGCTTCCATGTCTTCATCTGCAACTTGACAATCAATGGCATTCGGGGGCTGCAAATATGGATATGAGAAGTCTTGAACAAGGTTTTTATTTCCCTCAATATGGTCCAAATCAAGACTTGTTGACAGTTGATTTCGGATTGCATGAATGTTGTCTCTGATGAACTGAAACAAAGAAAAAAAAAAGGCAAATATCCTTCACTTACTTAAAAATTTGCTACACTTTCCTCGTCATTTCCATAGCTAATATGTGATGGCTGAACATTGTATTCGAGCTGCTGAAAGTGAACTTCTTCCTCCCAGAAACTAGCTGCTGATTTGTCTGCAAGATTAGCTTCTGTTTGGAGAACATAATCATCATCATACTGATCAAACTGAGGCAAATAATCAGTATAAAACACATCATCAAGCATACATGTCATATCAACAGCTCTCTCTTCTCCAAGATGATCTATAAAACAATCATTATCAGATCTATGACAGCTGGGATAAGA
Source organism: Pinus albicaulis (assembly GCA_034641835.2). Taxonomy (NCBI): domain Eukaryota; kingdom Viridiplantae; phylum Streptophyta; class Pinopsida; order Pinales; family Pinaceae; genus Pinus; species Pinus albicaulis. Next base: position 1,264,751,404 of record CM076579.1, on the reverse strand, counting down.
AACAAAATGTTTTGGATCAGCAACTTGTTCTTCTTCAATCAGTGAGCCATGGGCTTGAACATTACACTCATTCCTTGTGATGATCCTTTGCATCATCTCTTCCACTGCACTTACCAAAATGTCAAGCTTTACCTCTAGAGATGTCGATTCCTCTGGATCTATGTTTTTCATCTCTTCTTCCTTCAACTTTGCCCTTCAGATCAGTAAATGAGCCTCTACATCTACTGCATTGTTCGGCATCTCTTCAAGTGTTGCAAGATTCCTTTCTCTCAGATGAAACTCCATTTCCAGATCAAAGGCACCCGGGTAGTGCAAGAGAGTGGATCCAAGAGGAGGTCTTATATTAACTGGCATCGAATAATAAACTTGGTTAAATCTGGCATAAAATTGTTGTACTGTCTCCCCTGGCAGTATTTTCAGCTGGTTATACTCTTCTATAATCAAGAAACGGTTCTGTCTAACCACCCATCTGTCTAGGAAAACTTTGACGAACTGCTGGGAATCTGAGATGCTTGCATCAGGCAGGGTTTTGAACCAACTCTTGACTTTGCCTTGCAAAGAAAGCACAAAAAGCCTAATACTGACATCCTCTTCATCAACTTCACAAAGGTCAAGAAAAGACTCAAAATTCAGAACATGTCTCTCAGCAGTGATGTTGTCACGTTCACCATCAAATCTTGGTATATATAGGCCATGATTTTTAGGGAAAGCATGGGATATAGGAGGTAAAATCAGAGGCTTGTATCGATCTGGAATTTTACAAGGTATAAGGGTATGTACAAATGCTGCAGAATCAGTCTTGGTCTCTTAAGGTTCATCAGTTTGAAGATGGTCATCACAAGATTTGGAAGAAAGGTATTGATCAAGTTCAAAAGCATGCAAATATTTGGTATCCACAATATTCAAAGGGAAGGAATAAAATGCATGCTGAGGATCTTTTCTCAAATACAATATACTTTGCAAAGCCTTCTTGACATTCTCGAGAAAAGAGAAGAAATAATTTATGACAAAGAACAAAATGTCTTGGATGAAATTCCAACTTGAATACCTGATCTTTCCATATTTTCCTTTCATGTTTCTTCTAGTCAGGTTCATCCTCTAGTGGAGTCCTTGGATCTGATCTAAAAACTAGGGAACTGATTCATTCAATTGTAAAATACCTTTTCATGGATGAATCTACCTCTATGAGTGAAAATTTAGCATAGTTACATAAAAATCCATTATGTCACATTAAATTACATCATGATTTTGAAAATTAGAAGGAAAAAAGTCAAATTGTGAAAAAAATAGGCGAAAAACAGAGTTTTTGACCAAAAATGAGCAAAATTCCTCCAATGCGTCGCGCTGATTTCCCTATGCGTAGCTCCTTTTTGCAGCTGATTTTGGAGACCTTCCCGGTGTCCAAATTTTCTCCAAGTGGGATTTTTGGAAAGGTCTACATGTCTACTTTCCAGCACAAGTTTAATTTTTGAATTTTTCCCCTCCAAAACTGAGTTCTCACAAGACTGCTTCCTGTGTGTCAAAAAAGGGGCAGAAAGGTCATTTTTGGGGTGTTTTTGACCTTTTTGGAAGCCCAAAACTTGTCAAAATTTCTTGGCCATTGGTAGGCATGCATATTTTTCCATGAAAAATCCAAAAAAATTTATCTTTCATCAAAATGAGTCCCCCATCAAAAGCGAGCGCCAGGTGGCGCGGCGCATTGGGCTAAAAACTCTGTTTTTTAAGGCAAATTTTCCAAAATTCATCTCATTGCGTAGCACCTTTTTGCAGGAGACTTTTGGAGGTATTCCTGGTGTCAAAATTGGGCACGTGATAGCTCTTTGTAAATATTATTGAGTCTAATTTCCAACCCAACTTGAATTTTTCAATTTGGAGTTCATTTTCCTTGTCAAAAATAAAATCTCCCAAGACTGGTCAAAATGTGCAAAATGAGGTTGCCTCAAGGCAGAGTGTTGTTGCATTCAACTCTTGAAGGTCTTCCTCAACTCCAAATTGAGCTCATGATAGCTCATTGGAAATATCATTGTGTTTAGTTATCATTGGACTCATCAAGCAAGTAATTTGGCCAACCAAGCTAGGAGAAATCTTGATTTTCCCATGGTCACTTCAGAGGTGCATCAATTCTCCTGAGGCAACTATATTTTTTAAATTTATCTAAAACCATGACACCTGTGTAAAAATTGAAGGTTTTTTTCTTCCTTGGCCTATTTTGGAAAAAAAACCTCTCTCATTTTTCCCAAATTCATCTTTTCTTGCTCAAAAACATCATTGGAGTAAAACCTATCCCGATGTGTGGAACAGGGGATTTGTCAAAATGAAACGAAATTAAGGGGATAAGGGGCTTCTAAATTCTTGAGAAAATTTCAGTAAGTAGGGAGGGATGTTAGGAATTAGGGGAAAGTGTAATTTCAAATATTGAGTGAGGGGAAGGGGTCCAAAAGGGAAAAACACGGGCCTAGCCTAGAAAATTGCCAAGTTGTAGCAAGAAACTAGGGTTTGTGCGAAAATGAGGAATTTGGGGGATCTCGGTGATGGGAAGTGTTTAATAAGGTACATTAAGGATAGGCGAAGGTGTATGAACATCAGGATACAATTTTTGCTAATGATTTGACCATCCAAGAGAAATTACTTTCAAAACCCTAGGAGAGGGAAATGAACCTTACCTAGGCACAACTGAAGCATCAAAAAGGTGTAAAATGACCCATTGGAACCTGACATGATGATGAAAACCCTCTGAATGATGGTACACTCAGCTGAATGGTGACATGGACTGACATTTGGACAACTTTGAAAGAAATGAAAACAAACCCTAGACCTAATACCTAGTGACTAAATTTTGCTTGAAGACTCACTGAAATGACAAAATTTGACCTTGACACCTTAAAATCACTTTGTAAGAGCATGTTTGATCACTAGAGGAAGGCTGCAAAGACTGAAACTAACAGAAACAATAATAATATTTTTTGAATGAGATACTTTACGATGTGATGAGTTGTAACTTAAGCGGAGTAGAGACCTGTATCAATCTTACAATACATTACATCATGATATTTTCATCTTGATCACGAATTGCGCCTAAGGAAGGCATTCCCATGCTTAGGACATAAACTATCTAATAACGTGTACATAGTGCATAAAGTCATCTACATTGGAATGTTGCCCAATACATACATGCCTACAGATATAGGCCCATGCTCGGATGACGATCTATAGGTACAGTCACCGTACTGATGATGTGTACAACAATCCTTAAATTGCAACCCAGATAGCTGAAACTAGATTCGGGGTCTTCTTATCTCATTCACTTGATCGTTCGGGTACAATTCAAGCCATGTGAATATATGATTTGTAGTTGAACATGGTAAGACATAGTTTAATTACCATCCAATGATGTGATCTGTTAACAAACGCGAGAGAACCACCATTGATGTTAATGGCTCTCAAGGTACTGTAGGACATTTCACAAGGCGTGAATAGATGATTTGATGTCAAACACCAAAAAAATATTTCAATCAAAGGTTTGGAAGCAAGGATCTTGTCGATGTTGTAACAAGCCTTATGGTACTGGAAGATGATGTTTCTAAGTAAAATTCTTGGATGATGATTTGATGTCAACAGGAAGCCACTTTATCGCAAAACGAGATTTTCTGATTTCAGAGACAAAATGTGACTTTATATAAAAATTTTCAGGGATGAATGTCATGAAAATGAAGTTTTATGAGTATTGCAGAAGGATGAGTATTCACTGGATGACTTCTCTTGAACATATCGGCGACACTAAGATAATTTGGCAGCATTGACCCAAAACCAAAGTGAAGGTATGATGAACCATAGGTATGAATGAACCGTCAAGAATATTACCCAACCTAAACAGTCACAATGATGGAGTGAAGTTTCATTTTCAAGAGCGACCTACTACCATAAAATTTATGTTCACTTTCCCAAATTTTCCCCGGTCATTTTTCGACGAGTACCTCTTTATTTTTTGACAAGCTTGAGGAGGATAACATATCCTTGATCCATAATTCAACCCTTCGGGCGAATATGCATTGATAATTTATAATTTAACGAGCCTAGAAATAAATGAAACTCGATTCTTTCCATGATCAACAAGCCCATCGCTATTTTATGTTTTAACGAGCCTAACGACAGTGATAGCCCAGTCCTTTTTCATATTTATAGAGTTTGAAAAAGAGGAAAAAAGAAAACTCCATGAGTCATTTTTCATAAATTTGTCAGTAAGATCCAAAAAAGTGTAAAATGATATCTGAGAGAACCTCCTAGCCATGTTTGACTAAGGTTTTCCTTTTTCGTAAATAATCTATCTCAATCCAGAAAAGGTGTAAACTTATACTGAGTAGATTTCATTTCATTTACTTTTACGAGATCGAAAAGACAAGTGCTCGGCAAAATTTTCAAATTATAGGAGTCTAAAAAGAGCTAAAAGAAGACTCCAGGGGTTCCTTTTCCGTTGTTATCAAATCTCTAAAAAGATATAAAAGTGTGCTTAAAGTCCTTTTTCATTTTTATCAAAGCTCGAAAAATAAGGTTAAAAGAATGCTTTCTGGTCAAATCATTCTTGAAATAAGTGTGCACGACTAATCTGCTATGTCAGCTGTAAAATTCTTCAGAACAACATCAAATGGATTAAAAATACATGTTTCATGATAAAAAAATGAATAAAACCATAGTCAATCAATAAATATGATTTGCAAATAATCAAATGACTAATTAAAAGAGTTTTATTTTTCATTTTTACCATTTGAAAGTTACCATTTTCATTTTGGAGCTCTGAATCTATTTCTTCCCCCGAACATTAGCTGTTGATTGTGATCAATTCTGTGAACAGTTTTCCTCATCGTTTGATCTAGGTTGGTGCTATCAACCTCCTCTTTCCTTAAGTAGTATTTTTTTTTCATTTCATTGCAATTTTTTATGGATTTGAGCCCCTTAGGGTAAATTTATTTTGCAAATAGTGCAACACACCCTTGAATGTCGAAAGGTGTGTTGAAATGCACTGGATTTGAAGGCCAAGTGCACTTACAATGAACTGTCCCTTGACTAGGGATGTGTTGGACACATTTCACATTTTTGTTCTTTGTAGTGTGCCCAAATTTTTCCTAATTTTTTTCATGAAATGGGTCCTTATGAGTTTTATGGTTGTGTTTCAGGGATTCAATGGACCAAAATGAAAATTAATTGGAGGGAAAGAGAACATGAGGAACAAAATATGATTTCCCTAAATGATCTGGGTACTATAAGAGCCCTCAAAGACTATGGGTTGTTGAAGTACTTTAGATTATCTGGTATGAGGCAATAGATGAAAATTTTGGAGTTCCTTTTTCGTGCATGGGATCCAACGACTGGGGCATTTCATATTGGGGAAAAATTGGTCAAAATTTTAGTGGAGGATATCTATTTTCTCATAGGCTTGCCGAGGAGAGGCCTACCCATTTCTCTCTCAGGGTTTTCTCTCGGAGGAGAGACAATGAGAGACTATATATTGCAGTATTGCAATCCAGGGGCAGAGCCTAGCAAGGATGGGAAAATAAAAATCCGTGATGTTTGTGATTTTCCATTGAGAACCATCTTATTCACGATCACAAACCTTGATGGTACTGCTACATTACACGTAGCAAACAAATCTTACATGCAGTATGCACTAGAGTTCATGCCAACCAACAGTTTTCAACTGGGGTGAAGTTGTATTCTCTCAAATGAAATAACAACTGATCAAGGCAAAGGGAGGAAGGAAGAAAATTTTCAACTATGGTTCGATCCTCATTTCTTTCACCTTAGATCAGATTCCACTGATGCAACCTTGCCATGTGATGTTGGGTATATCTAACCCTATAGATCCAAGGATGCAAAGATGGGTAGAACTGATGGCTATACATTCTTGTCAATCGACCATCGTGTTCTCGACTTCATTCTTCACCTGGTTCATGTGATAGATTATCACCATCGATGACTATGCATATGTAGGCGTCGACGCCCGAGGAGATCCAGATTTAGTTTTACCAGAAGGCGCTCAGTGGGGTGCAATTGGTATGAATTTTTTGATCATTTTTTTTTATTTTTCTAAGGTTTATACATATTTTTGTATTTTAATGTTTTCCCAATGTTAAACACCATGTTAAACACAAACATGGTGTAGAGAAGAATAAACACATACACACAAGAGACTCAACACACAATGAAGGATAAGCATGAGGCTTTCTTATTTTTCCATTATACATGATGTACATTTATAGTACAATGGTGTGACTCTTGGTTTCATATTCCAAGGTCACTTGGACTCCATTGTGACTTTTCGCATTCCACACCTACCCATGTAGGATTAGGTGTTCCAACATCCCCCCTTAATCCAAAGGGGTATGTGTGAGTCCAAGAAGAGAGTTGTAATACAAATCTGCAAAGTATATGTTGTGGTTCCTAGAGACAGCCTCGAGTTCTTAGAGACCAGTGCCTAGGAAAGCTTAGCTAGTAAAGAGTGGAAGGTATATCATAAGACCATTATTCAGCTCAGGGATCTTTACCATATCAACTTTTCTGATGGGTTACAAGATTTGATGGGACCAGACAGCTTTCATATCAGCAACATATAGAAACATGCAGAGGCAAGAGTAGAATTACTTACACAGATGCATCAGACAGCTTAGAAACAGCTTTCATTAAGGAGGGCCAGTTGCCAAAGGTTATATGAAGATTTTTAGATCAAGACGTTTGCGATGCAGAAGGTAAAAGAGATGCACTAATTACCAATGAAAAGGTATTCGGAAAACATATTTTGCTATAGTATGGGCTTAGAAACTAAGAATCCATATATACCAATCAGTTTTGAACGAATAAGATTCCACGATATTTAATACAGAGGAAATCTGAATGAAGTGTAAAATGAAACATCATATCATGTATGAGCCATATTTAAAGCAGCTAGGCCAGCCTCATATAAGTACCACAAAACGATAAATTCATATCAAAACTGGCGAGTCACTCGCATTCCAAAACATGATATAAAGAAACATGGAGACAGTGAAATAGACAATGAAACAATACTACAAAGAAAGAGTCACAGACCATACAACATCCGGACTGGAATCCTCACATAAAATAGAACTTCTCTTTGCTGAGACCCTATGGGCTCTGTGCATTTGCATTAATAATTCAACAACGAGCATACAAAATATCTTTACACAGTAAGTTTCTTCAGGAAATCTGGAACCACTTTTTCTCATTGGATCTTACTTATATAGACTTATTCCTATCTCAGTGAGAAGATATTTTTTGGAAAAATATCTTCTTCGCATAACCAAAATTTGTTAAAGGTCGTTCTCAAAACAACAAAATTCATGATGAGGAATAAGGCCTCTCATCATGGATAGTCAGGCACTTGGCCGTTTTCAAAAACAAAAAATTAAACAGTAGTCTGATGAAAAGTAAAATGCCGGAGTGGAGTAAGCAACCCACTCGAAACTTAAAAGAAACTAATTCAGTAAAAAGTAAATAGGTCGTTGAGGCCGAATCATGAGTTGACAAGATTTCATAGGTGTGGAAGAGTTGAAGCAGTTGCTGATGCTGGAGGTGGGACGTTCACTGATGAGCTGGCAATCTGGTTCGCAAACTGTGTGCATCTCTATTGGCAGTCAGCTGAAGGTTCTGGCATTGCGGCAAACCCCTCCACTTTGACATAGGCTTGTGTGAGGGCCTTGAAACCCGCCTCTGTAGGCAGCTTGTGTCTGATCAAATGTAGGAGGAGAAACTCCTGGCTGAGGGATGAAACAATATTTTCGCCCTTTAACCGAGCAATCTTATCTGACAGGACGTCTATCCGGTCATTTTCTTCCTGCAGACATGTCTTATATTCTGTCAACGGTTGTAGGACAGACGTAGTGGTTGGGTCCCAGCAAGATGGGAGTCCAGCTACTGTGATCTCGTTCCATACTACATTGAATCGGTCCACGTTCGATATCACCTGTTGCAAGGCTTTCAAAGCTGCATCTCGGGCTGCCTCTTTTTCGATGATTTTTTGACATTCGAAGGCCTCCATGAACTGACTCGGTATGCCGTGTTTTTCCACTTCGTTGGATTCTAACCCCTGCAAGAAAGAAATATAGCTTTTAGCGTGCAGAGTTCTGCCGGACACATTTATATTTGCCTCTTGGAATTTCCTGTTGAGATAAATAATAGTAGCTTTATTTTCCCCTATCATTTTCAGGAAAGCCCATTGTCCTGTCACTGCTGAGATTATGTCCGACCAGATTATACTCCTTGCTTCCCTAAGAGTGATATTGCCCTTCACGCGATTTTTGAGTTCAGCGATTGTTTTTTGCTGGTGAGCTTTTGTCTTCTTCTCCTGCTCAATCTCTTTTTGTAGTGTTTCTATCCTCTTGCCATTCTCAGCCGCCAAACCTTCTAAATCGGTGATTCTCTGCTTTGCGGTGATTGCCTGTTTCTCTAGCACATCATTTGCAGCTTTTGCTGCATCCAGCTTTTCTGAAAGAGAGCTCGTCTCAGGTGGTGTAGTAGCTGGCACACAGCTGTGCGTGTCCCAAGTTCTCTGTAGCTCTGCCAACCTACTCTGAAGAGTAGCGATTGTTCCTGCCAATTTCTCCTTCTCTTCTCTTACCTGTGCCAAAGTGCCAGCCAACTCCCTTTTCTCTTTCTCCACTTGTGCCAACTCGGCTGTCTGTGCATGTTGGGAGGCTGGCATGTGGGCTTTGCCTTTCAGTGAGTTGACTTCCTTACGCAATTGGTCTATTAAAAAGGCCTATGGGTTTGTCTCCCCAGTTTCCTTCCCTTTGATTTGATCCTCAAGACTGCGAATTCGACTTGCCTGGGCACGGGCACTTGCCTGCTCGTTCTTCAGGGTGGTCCTCATCTGATCATGCTTTTTCTCAAGTTTCCTTAGTGCGATGGTAGCTCGCATTACCTCATCTTTTAGCATATCAGCTACAACCTGGAATAGGTTACACATGTCAGTGGCTGGCACCTTAGACATATCAATTGTGTGTTGGAGTACCCAGTAGCTAGTGGCGCCTGTATCCGGGTCCAAAAGGGCTTCGGCCATAGACAGTACCAGATGCTCTGTATCCACATTCATGGTGGCGGAGATCCTGGTGTGATATTTTTCTACATACCCCTCCAGCTGAGTTTTATATTTCTCTCTAATTATACTGTTTTTCTTGACCCTTTCGGTTGCCACCGGTGAGGTATGATCTCCCATGGCCTGTGAAACCTCAGTGAAGTCGGAAGAGGTGGTGCTGTCCCTCAGCACTTTGATCCCGGCCTTGCTGCTGTCAAGTGGCGCATATGGAATGAACGGCTCAAGCAGCTGTTCCTCTCCTATAATTTCGGCTTCACTTGAGACTGTTTTCTGTTTTATACGAGAGGGAGAACCTGTTCCTGAAGGACCGACTTCTTCTTCTTGGTCTTTGTTGACGCCTTCCTCTTCTCCTGTGGCAGATGAATCTGTCTCCATCTTCGAAACCAAAGGCCAAATTTCCATGTTAGCCTTCCACTCCATGAACGGTCTTGGTTCATGTACATAAGGTGCGGACCGATTTCTCTTTCTCCTGTTTGAAATAATCTCCCAGGGATCGTAAGCCCAAGTCTTCCCCTGTCTTAGGTCCATACCCTGCAACAGCTTTTCGACAATGGGAAGGGCGAGTCTTGAATTCACAACGAACAGGCCGATTTGGGTAGGAAGCCTCAGAATGTAACCTTTCTTAGCGGGGACAAAGTGGAGCTGGTCGGCTTTGAGGGTTTGCCGAATATACTCCAGAGCGTAAACTCGCCGGGTGGAAAACACCGGCAGCAGGTAAGGGGCGATCTCGGCTCCATAGACCCAAATTTCCGTATAATTATCAGAGAGATACCAGTCCCCAGTGCTCTGGATTTTACCAGCTTGCAGCCAGTTCTTCATTTCAGGAAAAACCCTAGGGGAGGGCGAGCCATGAATGATGGTGTAAGCGATGGACATGAAATCGTTCAGGAAACTAGAGTAACCCACCCCTTTTGGCAATTGGCGCACTGCAGAGTTCCAGTCAAAAACGGCTCGGGGCTGAGAATTGACCTCATATACCCTATCCAAACCCAAACGCTTGAAACTATCAGCATGCTGATACCAGAAAAGATAGAACACTAGAGAACAGAAACGAAAATGACTGGTTTCGGGAAGTTCTTGGAACTGGGTGTGGATGCTGGCAGATAAGTAACCCGGGATATCTAGGACAACCCCCTTCTGAGACATTAACCATAGAAAGAAAACACATACTTTAGAGGTTTCCCCCAACCCGCCTACACCTAACAGACCCGCAATGAGCGCGAGGATGGGTTGTACCTCCTCCTTGAATAGGTTTAATGGGAAAAGTTTCATTCTGGGAAGGGTAGTAGCCTGGTTGCTGGAAATAGAAGCAATGAAGCTTTTTTTTTTATGCTCCCATGGCGATTTGGTAAACTGGGAAGTTAGGGCTTCGTCGCTGAAAGCAGTGTAGGTGGCACTGGTGGGAAAATGGAGGGCTTGCTTGATGATGTCGGGCGTAAGGGAGAAAATCTGGTTTCCTTGGGCGGAGGTAAAAGTACCTCAATCTTCATCGTAGGCGTCTCTGAGCCAGTAGATGAACTCGACCACCGGGAAGACTGGGGGGGTAATCTGATGGTAAAAGCCTGACACAACCACCCAGTATCGATCCTTATTATGAACATGACGCGAAAAAAGCTCAGGCCTTATACTACTGATGGGGAAAGGGTACTGGTGGTCACAGACTCCAGCTTGCTTGTCGATGAAAGGTTCGAAACCGGGAGGGTTTGTAGTTTCCCTGACCTGGGGAGTATCTGGTTTGTTCTTCTTGGGTGTGCCCCTTCCCATGATTGACATATGAAAACAAAAAGATAAACGAAGGGAAAACAAAGGGAATTGAAAGTGACAGAGTACCTGCACAAGAGGTATATTTGCTTGGGAAAGCAACGCAGAGGGTAGTCTGGTGATGATTGGGTAGACCCAGTACTTGTTCCCGCTTGGTATATATACAATGACCGGAAGACCTGAGACTTTTACTGCAGAAAACGATGGGAAACTGCTGTGAAGACTGGTAATTCTGAGGCAGGAAGGGGTAGAAGTGAAATAGGTAGGGCAAGTGTCATAAGGACACTGACAATGGGGCACGCGGCATGTAGGGATTGGGTGTTATTTGGGGACAGGTGAACACCGCGTGCCAGGTTTACTACCGGTATGGGTCTCAGTACCAGCTCATCTAGGACTTACCTTACCTCTTTGGCCGCATGCACTGTATAACTCCTGAAACATATTATCCCAATGCAGATTAAATACATAACCTACCAACTGTTAGGGTCCACCTTTCGCTCCGCCACGTCACCCTGTCACGCGACACGCTTCTGCTACCTCCTTCTAATCTTGGGTCCCCATCACGCCACACTGTCACAATTCCGCGGGGGTATGGGTCTCTTCCCTTCCTCGCTGCTCGACCCCCTCAGAATTTCCCTTGTGTGCAGAGTCACGCGATGGTAATTCTTTCAATGTTTGCATTTTGCGCTCTTCGTACCGCTTCTTTGCACTTTTACGTTTCCGTTAGCCTTTTCGCTTTATACTCCAGCTTTGGATTTTACGCATGTGACTTTCGTTACCTTGCTTCATTTCGACCAACTTTTGAAGTATCTCACCCTTCGATATAATGTCTCAATACATGACTTGTCAACATTTTAAATGAACCAATGACTAATGTTAAAGATTAAACAACAGTATACATGGCAGCACTTGGGCTAAATCAACTCTCTGAAATATTGGAAAAAAGAGGTGGTTTAAGGATGACCACCAACATTGGAATGCAATACTTGTTGCAGTTCTCGGAACTCTTCCAAAACTGGCAAGAAGTTGAAAGCTTCTGCTAGAGGAATTGTCCCTCATAAAAAAGGGAGACCTTCAACCTAAAAGAAGGGAGGTCCACTACCTGTGATGGTTTTAGGTTATCCACCAACCAAAGATGATGGTTTAAGGTTTTCCACCAACCAAAGGCATGCTCATGGGCATCTGTGTCTCTGGCTACATCTATGAATCTGGAATGACGAATTGTGGCTCAGGCTCGCTTGAACTGTTGTGTCTCTAGCTACAACTCTGAACATGGAATGAGAGATTGTGGCTCAGTCTCGCTTGATCTGACGTCAAAGCTTGTACATGACCACCATTTTCCTCCCTGTCAGGGACAAGGTGAGATGATGGCGAAAAATCAACTGCAAGTTTGCTCCATATCCGTGAACAAGTTCTGACATGTGTCTTAAACATCTTCTTGGCTGCTAATGCCCATTGCCAAGAAGCGATCCAACCAAGATGAATATTGGTTATTGCAGGAGGTTGAGGCTTGTTTATCAAGAATCTGTGTGAATAATGAGTGTGTTGACCATAGTGTTTGCATGGATGAAGATCAAAAAAGTGATCTTTCATATGGCCAACTCGATCACAGTGTTGGCATTTTACAATATATTGTTTTTGTTGTGGAGCAAGATCTGGAACAACTGCAGGTGAATTGTCATACAGGAATTTGGCACTCTGAAATATGATGGGCTTGGTGTAGTTCGGACTATGAAAGGACACATCCTTGTCATATCCAAGACCAGTTCGGTGCTTGTTGTGGACAAGCTCTTCCCAAGGTCTGATGATGGGCTTGAGAAGTGCAGATTGAACTGTTGCATCTGCATGTACATCTGCTCTTGTGCAAGGAATTATGGGAATCGACTTCAACTTTACTGACTTGCTGCTGATGGTAGTCCTTCTCAATATTCTGAACAGAAATAGGTTCAGAATGGTGACTCTTTTGTTGAATTTCATCTTGTTGAAGCTGAGATTCCAACTGCAAAAACTCAATCTTTTCTTGTGCATCTTGCAAACAACTTTGAATGTTACAAAGAGAATTATTTCTCATTTTTATCATATCATCAACATTTGAATGAATGAGGCTATTCAACAACTCTAATGCCTCATTTATTTTATCCATTTTCAACAACTTAGGATCAAAAAATGAAAGGGTGTCGGCTTCAACCGAAAATGCACCCGTTTACAATGAGATTCAACTTAATTTCAATAAATACAAATGACTCAAGAGAACTTCCAACAATGGAAATCTCAAAGTACAAAATCTGCTCCTCAAATGATGGAGGGCAATCAACAATTTTTCCAACAACTCAAATTTACTGATTGCAAATATGAAGAAGCAATTCAATGTCAGTTCAATACAATATGCAGCAAAAATGTGCAGCAAAATACTTGTGCAAGATGCCTTTAAAGCAGCTGAATTTTTTCTTCTTCAAGGAGCTTCAGATGCACAATGCTTCTTTTCTCCAAGCCAATGCTGCTCTTCTTCAAAACCACTTTCTGAATGCGGAAAAATGTATGCTGCAGAAACTCTGAGTGCTGCAAAAATGCCAAGAATTTTTGCATATATGCACAGGCCATAAACACAAATGGCTCACTCAAGGTTAAGCTGGTTATGGACTTCTCAGCTCCGATACCATGTTAAACACACACATGGTGTAGAGAAGAATAAACACATACACACAATGAAGGATAAGCGTGAGGCTTTCTTATTTTTCCATTATACATGATGTACATTTATATTACAATGGTGTGACTCTTGGTTTCATATTTCAAGGTCACTTGGACTCCATTGTGACTTTTCGCATTCCACACCTACCCATGTAGGATTAGGTGTTCCAACACCCAAGACTAAACTAAATTTTTGATGTATGCATATATAGGTCGAGTTTGACCAGTGGGACAGCCAAAGGAGGGAGCAGATGAGCCAATAGAGAGGTTTTTCGGGAGAGAAGTCCTTCAGGATTTGGATATGGCTGAGACTCTTGTTGAGCTTCAGCAGCACATACAGGGATTAACCTTTGGGATTATGGATTGCCAGATCGAAGGGTTACCCATGCGACTGTAGCACCATACTATTGGCATTCCTAACCGCTGGATGTGATAACTGCGTAGGATAGCTAGATCAGTAGCATGTTATCATGAGCACCACTAGTTTACTTTTGACATGTTGCATACATTTTGAGGTTAGATGACCAATGTGCCTTGAGCACAAATTTTGTAAGAACCTATAACTGTCTATCTATTTGTTTTCAGTGTTTTCCTATGTTTATTGTGTAATCTTATTCAATTATGTGAATCTATCTTTACATGTGTTGAAAATGTTTGTTTATAACATATTTCACTAAAGAATCAGTTAATGTGTTCAAGTTTCTGGAAATGTGTTGATATTGAATAAAATCAAAATTTCTTTCCAAAAATAGAACTCTTAGGAACATACATTGCAGTGTTGGATTTCTGATAGTATAAATACTAGTAAGCTGTAATACCACAAGTTGTGAGTCTAACCAAATAATGATTCGGTTAATACCAAATGAAATGGCATCATAGATAAGTTTGATCAATGTGCTATATTCAACGATATTATTTGCAGATCGACCGAAACAAATCCCTTGAAAACTCACTAACTCGTCGTTCAGAGCGAAAATGACCCATGCTGCAGAGGATAGATTCTGTGTACTATGACTAGCACCATCAGCATACCCAACGAATGGTTCCAAAGATTTAGACATCTGCGATGAAATGTAAAGCATATTACTAACTTCAATAAAACTCTAGAAAAAAACCTAAGGTAGTAAATTAAAATCAAAGGCATATATCCAATACAATACAACATTTTACTACACTCATGTTTAAGCATAGTAACGTTTCAGATACAACCCATTTATGGGTTGTGCCAACAGAATTCCATTGTAATCTACCAACTCGTAGGCACCCTTAGAAATAACTCTTTTGACAATATAGGGGCCATGCCATAATGGCTCAAATTTCCCTGTATCTATTACATCAACTTCCTGATCATAAAGAAGGACCAGGTCACCCTTTGAGAAGATGTGAGGCTGGAAATACTTGTCGTATTATGCCTTTATACGTCTCTTATGTGCTTCATTGGCCAATTCGGCTTTGTGATGTGTTTCATCAAGATGGATGAGGTTAAAAAGACACACTTCTTCAGTAGAGGTGTCAGGTAACAAGTCGATTGCGAGTTTTAATGACGATATTTCACATTGGATTAGCAAGATAACTTTCAGACCATACACCAATTGAAAGGGGGTAAATCCGGTTGCGTTTCTCACCGAGGTTCAATATGCCCACAAAGCCGAGTACAGGATTAAATCCCAATTTCGTTTATGAACTCCTATCATTCTTTGAATCATTCGTTTAAGAATCTTGTTTATAGCCTCAACTTGTCCATTTGATTGTTGATAATGAGTAGAACTATCATGCGACAGTCTTGATTTGGCAGTCAACTCATTCATCGTATGATTGCAAAAATGTGAACCATTATCTATGACTATAGCCTGTGGGACCCCAAACCATGAAATAACATGATTAAAGAAAAACAATGTAGTTGTTTCTCCTGTGTTGTTGAATATAGGCATCGCTTTGACCGACTTGGTAAAGTAGTATACTGCGATAATAATATAACCATGCCCCCCGGAAAAATGAGGGTTACAGGTCATGAAGTCAATGTCCCATTTTGAAAATGGTCCCACAGAGACAACAGGCTGCATTGGTGTTGGCGGTTTGTGGATTTTGCGATAAAATATATGGCAGACATGACAAATTCTGACCGCGAGGATGCAGTCGCAAAATATGGTAGGCCAAAACTAACCAGTGTGGAGTACCTTCTGCGTGGTAGCATATCCAGATAAGTGTCGACCACAAGTCCCAACATGAAAATCATTTAAAACATTTTCGGCCTCCTCATGAGTGAGGCACCTCCTTAAAATTGTATCGACACCACAACATTAAAGTGTATTGCCGACAGTCATGAATATATCGTTTCAATGTAGTAGCAATACTACCAGAGGGAAGGTCACAGAGAATCTCAACCAAAACTAAAGACTTTTTTGACTTGGATTTGATGAATTCCAAATCAAACTCCTACAAAATGAAAATCCATTTTGAATACTTTCCCCCTAGAAATTGACGTGATAAGATGTAATTCATGGGGTTGTAATCCGAAATGAAAATGGTCTTCCGGAACAGGATATAGTGGCAAAATATTTGGACAGCTTGAAGAGCCGTCAAGGCAAGCTTTTCTACGTATGAATACTTAACTTCTGTATCATTAAGATTACGAGTCAAATAATAGATTAGATGTTCTATCCCATTTTTTACTTGGAACAATACCATAGCAATGGTCGTATCAGCCACGGTGATATATAATAAATAATCACT
The DNA here is from genome assembly GCA_034641835.2 of Pinus albicaulis. Taxonomy (NCBI): domain Eukaryota; kingdom Viridiplantae; phylum Streptophyta; class Pinopsida; order Pinales; family Pinaceae; genus Pinus; species Pinus albicaulis. The sequence continues at coordinate 1,264,735,113 of CM076579.1, read as the reverse complement.
CTAATAATTGGGGGGATACATTAATGATGCCCGGAAAAGTGTATCCTTGACAGCATCAAAATAAGATTGCACAACCTTATCTCAATGGAAGAATCCCCTTTTTCAAGATCCAAGTAAATCTTTTAGCCATTTTGGCGTAGTTGGGTATGAACCTCCTTAGGAAGTTAGCCTTTCCCTAAATTTTCTGTAACTGAAGCAAATTTGATGGCTCGGGAAAATCAAGAATGGCCTGGACCTTCAGTGGTTCTATTTAAATTCCTTCTTTTGAGACGATGAATCCTAGAAAATGACCAAAACCAACAAAAAACACACATTTATGTGGATTGAGGCGTATTTTTTAGTGTCGGAAGGGTAAAAGGATAGCTCTCAAATGCATCAGGTGATCAGTCTAGTTTCGGGAATGAGCGGTTAAATCGTATAGATAGGGTTGAAAAATGTGCTTGATGTCATTGAAAACATAATCCATTTCTCTCTTAAAAGTTTGCCCAACATTATTTAAACCAAATGGGAGTTTCTGATAGGTGAATGTGCCCCAGGGACAGATGAATGATGTCTTATATTGGTCCTCTAGGCAGATATTGATTTGATTGTAGCCATAAAATCCATCCATGAATGAAAATATTTCGCATCCAACACAATCATCAATAATCTAGTCGATAAAGGGAATGGGATATTTTTCTTTTGGAAAATCAACACTGAAATCCTGATAATTGACGCAGATTTTGATGGTTCCTTGTTTTTTCATAACAACAATGATGTTGGAAACCCACTCAGTTAGTGGAACAGGGTATATGAAACCAACACGCAAAATTTTTTCAACTTCTACTTTAATGGCAATGGCCTTCTTTGGATGAACAGGATGAAGGCGTTGACGTACCAACTTGACATCAGGGTACATATTAATAGCGTGTTTATTGATGAAAATAAGGATAGTTTATTGATGACTGTGATGACACCTTTATGTGGAAAGGTGATCATTTTAAAATATGTAGAGACGATCGCAGTCATAGCATATACCCATGGCCTTCCAAGTAAAATGTTGTAATCAAGGGTTACATCAACGACCTCAACTTCAACATTCATTTTTTTTCCACCTAATTCAACATGCAGGTTATTGATAATATCAGAAGGCTTATATGTACGTCCATCGAAAGCTTTCAACGTCATAGGCGATTGATATAGGCGCGGCAAGCTAAGTGACTTCCAGCAATTTAGAGACATAATGCATATAGATTCTCCCTGATCAATAATAATGTGATGAACAAGGTGATTGAGAACATTTACTTGCATGTATAATTCCAATTCTGCTGGTAGTTGCGACACATAGCTCGTTTGATTAAAGACTACAAGATTGGAATCTGTCGGATCAATTCCACCAATTTCTGAAAACAAAGCTTGCTTCTAGGAGGGACAATTTTGAAGCACCTCAAGTGTTGACATAGCTGAAGGGGATTGAGCCAAATCTTCAACTATATTATAATTTTGAGCAACTTAGGCTCGAGGATTAAATGTCGATTTATGAACGACTCCCTTTGATGGCTTTATTGTCAATTTAGGAATTGCAGTTGGCAGTATCGATTTCGTAGACAGATTCGTGGTTGAGGTAGTAGGTTGATCAGTATTCTGACTACCATAGTATCTATTACGTGTTGACCCCAAAACATCAGTTGATGGGTTCGTGACAGATAGCATAAGCACTTGGGAACTAGAAGCTAGATCTGTAGCAACCAAATTTGTGTCCGGATTCGGAAATGGATCTGTCAACATTGCGGATGCATGCGAGGTCTTAACCAATTTTGAGACTTTAGCACGGTGAGGACAGTCACGAACAAAGTGTTCCTCATTAAAGATTATGCAAGGGTAATGAGGTTTATGATTTCCAGAAGATTGATCAGATGATATTTCCTGTGGGGTAGAAGTTTGCTTTTTCTTTGATTTCCCCTTTTTCTTAATTCTGGGTTGTTGGCCACTTTTGCCTTTGTTAGATGACACAGCATGGATTTCGGAAGAAAGTGTAGGATCAGATGCAGTAGAGTGATGTGTGCTTGCAGTACCGATCATACCGTCGTCAGCATGACCGTCCTTAGATGGAGGAGGAACAGTAAAATTAGATCGCGGCATGTTGGGAATTTTCTCATAGAGTGTGTCAGGCTGAGTGTAAATCAAGTCTAAATACTAGGCACGAGAAATGACCTGCTCTTCAGTGACGAAATCACCCTTAGCCACATCCTCAGTTATAGATGGTAATGGGGACTTAATGAACCACTCAACAAGGAGCTGATCAGAAATGTGAGTAGCATTAGTATGTTTAAAATTAGTCAAGAGTTTCGTTCTAGTTTCATATCATATGGGTAACTGGAAGTGGGTCAAAAAGACAGTAGCTAGGGTAGTGAAATTATCAAATGAAGCTCTTGTTAACTCAATGTACCATTTCACAATCAGATAAGTGAGCGTACGATGGAAAAGACGTAGTCGAATGGAGTCATCATTTAGGGAGTTAGATGAACACCACAAATAAAAGTCATGACATGTGTCGACGGGTCCTCCCCAGGGTTTCCATTGAACTTAGGAATAGCCGAGGGTAATTTATGAGGTATCGTCGGCCACCAAGGAGCATAATTGATTTGATCATTAGTGATCCATTTTAAATCTGATAACTCTAAAGTTGCAACAAAGGGAAATTTTCAATTTAAGTCGGGCTGAGCATAGCCAGGGTATGATGGAATTGACAGGCCTTTGAGATCCAAAATAAGGAATTTGTTGTTGGTAACCCAGATAGGGGTTGTTTTGATAAGAAAATGCTTAAGGATTCTATTGACCAAAACCTGGGTACACTACTTGTTGAAATGAAGGTTGTGGCATTTGTGTCGTGGTTTCCAAGGGGTCTTTCCACCAACATTATAACCCAAACTAGAATAGCTTGGATTTCGTTGTGGATAGGTATAACCTGGTTGTGGATGCAACATCCCATAATATGGTAATCCATCTTGTGAGTAAATGATTCCGGATATAGGTGGTTTTTGTAAACCAGCCGAAGGAGTTCGAGTCTGAGGGCCAAATATTTGAGGGTATTGGGTTGAAGGACCCACCTAAGATGATTGAGGTACAACAGTTTGAGCCTGTAACAGGGGTAAGGATGTATTAACAAGTGGATTTGATTTGGGTGAAACAGGTTGAACCGGTTGATACGAGTGTACAACTGTTTGTGCTTGGATGGGTAGAGTGGGCTGCCACTGACATACATTCATTCCGACATTAGGATGGCCAAATAACGACAGAGTATTGTCAATATGGGTGACCATATGTTTCCCCCCAACATGAGGAGTATAATAAGATGGAAAATATTGTTCTCCAAATGCAAGGAGTCTATTGGAAAGTATACTGGATAGAATATACCCAGATGGACCAGCTTGATATTTCCCTGATGATGTGTATAAAGGATAAAGTCATTCAGTACTCACTATATATTTACCAGTTAGAATACCAGACAATGAAATTCGTGAATTCCATGGGTTTGAGGATGCACAGGAGAAGGTTCCAGATAAATATTGGCAACCAGGTGGGACGGAGGGGCCACCATATAGATGTGACTCTGGTGAAGTTGTGAACATCGACAGGGTAGCAAGATTAGGTGATGTCGCAACTGTAATAGATAGTCCAACCGTAATTGAAGCACCTCAGCTAGTAAGCCCTGAATACTCAAAGCCTTTCTTGATATTATCATTTTCCTCACAAGATACTACTGTTGATGTTTTGTTACAAAAAGATTCATAAAATAAGGAAGCTCCCATATAATTTTTTAGCAGAGCTCTTAGAAATGCAGAATTGAAGTATGAAATGCTGGAAAAGAATGCCTATGCATTACTGAAAGCTCTGAAATATTTTAGAGTTTATATTATGCATGTTCAAGTTATTTCTTATGTACCTTCATATGATGTTAGAGAGATATTAGTTCAGCCTGATATTGATGGAAAAATAAGTAAGTGGGTGACTAAAGCTCTTGAGTTTGATTTAGAGATAAATCCTACTAAACTAATCAAAGGTCAAGGATTATCCAAACTACCAGCTAAAGAAAATTGTAAAGTTTTGGGGTTGAATTTCATGGATGAAAAATTTTAAGGGAAGATTTATGAACCTATTGAAAACATGGCAGTGGATGTAAATATTTCTGAATGCAGATGGTGTAAGGACATCATCTATTTTCTGAAGAATTTTAAACCTAATCCGAATTATGATAAAAGAAAAGTAAGATCTTTCAAGATGAAAAATGTTAAATTCTGCATTAAATATAATTGTTTATACTGGAAAGATCCTACAGGATTTTTGTTGATATGCATTGATCCAGATGAGTCCAAGAAAGTTATCTTTGATATGCATAGTAGTGTGTATGGAGGACATCACTATTGGAGAGCTACTTCATACAAGATATTGAGAGCTGGCTATTTTTGGCCTAGCTTGTTTTTTGATGTATGTGCTGAGGTGAGAGCATGTCAAAAATGTCAAAATTTCACCAGTAAGAAACATTTGAATTATTTTCCTCTCAAGCCCATAGTTTTTTATGCACCTTTTCAGCAATGGGGCTTAGATTTCATTGGAAAATTCATCCACCTTCAAGTGGACAACATCGTTGGATTCTTGTTGCAACTGATTACTTCACCAAGTGGATTGAAGCAATACTTGCCAGGAATGCTACTCATAAAGTTATCATTAATTTTCTGGAGGGAATCATAACTAGATTTGGATGTCCATCAAGGTTAGTAGCAGATAATGTAGCTAATTTTAAATCCACTCCATCGGTAATTTTTTGTGAAGATCATGGTATTCAGCTCACTCAATCTATAGCTTACTATCCCTAAGGGAATGGTTTAGCTGAATCATCAAACAAAAGTTTGGTAAGAATCATCACCAAACTGTTGGATCAAAACAAGAAAGCCTGGGATTCAAAACTGAAGTTTTCTTTATGGGCAGACATGGTGACAATCAAAAATTCTATTAATACATCACCTTTTAAAATGGTTTACAAACTGATTTTTTTTTTCCAGTTCAATTGGCCATTACTGTAGCTAAATTTATTCAAGATCATGAAGTTGAACCAGATGACATGACAAGGAGAATTTATCATATCATAGAAGTGCAGCAAAAGCGAGAACAACAATATGATTTTGTGAGAAAATATCAGCAAGCTGTAAAAAAAATGATAGAGGAACTAAACAAGGAGATTTTTCAGATTGGAGATCTGGTGTTCAAGTGGGATGCACAGCATCAAGATCCAAGTAAGCATTCCAAATTTGATGCTTTATGGCTTGGTCCTTTCAGAATCTCAAATATTCTACAAAACAACACTTTTGAGTTGCAACATCTTAATGGAACAGAATTTTTTGGAGGCCCATTCAATATTGGGCGCTTTCTAAAAATATTCTTTTACTAAGGATTTTGAGTTGCAACATCTTAATGGAACAGAACTATTTGGAGGCCCATTCAATGGGCGCTTTCTAAAAATATTATTTTACTAAGGCTTTTGGTAGCCTAAGTTCACTGTAAATACCAGTGTGTTTCATAATAAGACTCCATAGCCCAATGACAAGGAACTGAAACTACAAAATATTCTCAGAGCCTCGCAGGGAGAGTTCTATCCCTTGTGGAGCCAATGCTAGCATATTTCTTTGCTAATTCATAATTCCATTTCATATTTTTTGCGCTTAGGATTAAAATTCAAAAATTTCAACATAAATAAAATAACAAAAAAAAATTGGTCGCTGCCGGAAATTTCGGAAGCACCAGTTTTAGTCTTTTCGGATAGTCTATTATTTTCCTATTTCTATATTTTTATTTTTTATTCCGATGCTGCCAGAATTTCTGGAATCATACTCTGTTTAAAAAAAAATAAACGAAAAAGTGAATCCGCTTTGGTTAAGCCACATGTTGTAGTGTAAATATGCCTCAAGTCTTTTTTAAATGTTTCCAGATCTCATGATCAAGTTATGTTATACGTTGAACCTATTATCACTCCATCAGATCTCCGAGGATGAGAAGAGACCAGAAAAGGTAACTACATACAAATATCTCTCCAAGTAGCTAGCCCTACTAGGCAGGAGAGGGCTCTCTCCACAAATTCATAGCCAAGAGGGTTGGATGAGTTAGGGTTTTAGGCTAGGTATGAGTACAAGGGTTTATTTGTTTGAATTGGTTTGCTGGATGGCTAAATTAGGTCAAAGAGGGTAGGTCAGGGAAAATAAGATTAGGATTTCATTCCATTCAATGGGGCAAGGTAGGTAGGAAGGCTAACACTTTAGCGTTTCAGGGTGAGATGGATCAGACTGATGAGGAGCTAGAAAGAGCAAGGCAAAGCATGTATTCTTTCTAAACTAAATAAAATGAAAAAATTATGAAGATTTTCCCAAAAAATAGCATGATATATGTATTCTTCTTATCAACTTGAAAATCAATATATAATCGAAATTAAATTGATCATGAAGACAAAAAATTCATACATATGTAACATAAGAAGAAACTATGCTAAATTTCCATACCACGAGTATCCCAAAGAAATAGTTGCAACTCTTTCATTAATTTCCTGCCAAAATCTGAATACACTAGTGTCTCTGATCTATACAACAACATCCAACCTATGAAATGTGTCAATAATTGAAAGATATACACATGAAACAACTTCTCCCAACCTCAAGGGTTGAATCCCTGAGTTGAGGGGCTGATCCACAAAATTATGAACTGCAAACCTAGAGTGTAGCGGGTCAAACTGAGTCATCTCTACCTTTAGTGAAACTAATTCATCAATCCTCAAAAATAATTTTACCTAATGTATTTACCCCTAGGTAACTCAAAATCATCATAATTACATTTACAATCATCATGTACATCAGTAAAATTAACATTTTCCATGGTAAACTCAGAAAACTAACAAAAAAAAATCAGAAATATCAGTTGCTAGTCAAGAGCGCAATGCCAACTTCAAGCCAAATTTTGAGGGGGTTTCCTATGTCAAAATTGAGCTTGGGATATGTTAGCCCCCCTATAAATTTTTGACAAAGCAAAGCAGGGGGCTGAATTTGTTTTTGAGCCCTCAAGGAATGCATCTCCCCGAAGACACATCATCCTTGAGGTCTCCTATGCCTTTGCCTTTGATAACTTTCGCTCTGCAGAACTCTCCATGTTGCCCCTCTCTTCCCCTTCGCAAAATCCCCTTTCCATCCCAATTTTTCCCCAAATTCCCCTTTGCATCCTACCCTTACCCTTGGTTTCCTCAAATTTCCCCTCTGTCTCTCTATCGTTACCCTCCTCAGGCTTCAGAATACATTAAAATGGTTAAAAACCCACTTTGAAACGTTATATCAAGCCTAGCCCCTCTTCTGCTGGCCCCCGTAGCTTTCCTTCCACGTGATCATAGTGCTGGAACCACCCGCCAGTCCACAAGGGCGCTTATCTCAGCGGGTTATCGGGAGTAGTTATAACCGTTGATCTGAGCAGGATGGACGGCGATCGCCGCCCCCACAGCAACCATCGTTAAAACCATCCATCATCGATCCTCGCATCTTGACCATCCGTTCCCCACAGATCTAACGGTTCGGATTTTACCCGCCCGTGGACCCCGCCCGCGCGCACTATTCAGAAACAGCCCGGTTTTCATCGCACCACTAATGGGGGTCGGGCGGTTTTTCCTCATTGCCCAGCGATTCCATACACCTTCTGCCGTGTGTCCCCGCGTACGGCCCCGAAACAAACCTCCATCGCGCATTAACTTTCGACTTAGGACGCCGCACGATATCGTTGAGAACCGTTGGATCTGGAGCAGCCCATCTAACGGTTGTCGCTCCACCGAGATGCTCGTGATTTAACCCACGGCCACCATACCCCCGGCCCACTGTTCGTTGTATCCGGCTGTGTTTCCCACCATCGATCTCCCGTGAGATCTGACGGTCCAGATTGGTTTTTTCCCCACTGTTGACTATTCCGCTGCCAACCGGTTCCGCCACATCACCTCCACGTGTCCACCGTACAGCCTCCCCCCAGTTTCATATATTTGTTCATAGGCCGGGTTTATTGAGGTTTTCATTTATTTTGCCTCCACGCCACCTCCCGACTATAATCCATGTCATTTTCACCGCACTATGGGTCTTCCACGATGTTTTCGCCATCTGCCCAGTCTGCGTAGTCAATCTAACCATCCCGTTGCGTCCACCACCCCCATTGTTTTCTTAACATGTTTTTGTATTGTGCAGGATTTCCAGAGAGGCGAAAAGCCGCCATGATTCATAGGAATCATTGTAAGCAGCGCATTGAGCAAGCAGAATTAAAACTGAAGCTGGTACTGTAGGGAAATGTCAAGAAAGGTGGTGGCAGTATAAATTCCATCGAAGGACGAAGTTTGAAACTTCGCAGACTCTATCCCGCGCCATTAAATCCCAGAATCTTGCAGAATCGAGACATTTATGAAGCCGTGGAGGAAAACCAGCTTACGATCAAGGATTTCAGCATTCGGCATGGAGTGTTTTAAGTTTTAATATAGCAGTTTTGAGGCAACGCACCAGATCAATGATCCCACAGATCATGCAAAGGTACAGCATGCAGAAATCAATGCATATCAGGGGTTTATGTAGCAGCAAAATGTTTTTCCCTCCATGAAGGACAGAGCGCCCATGCAGTATTCAATCTATGCCATGTTCTGGAGAGATTTCCTACCCCGAAACAACCCCAGTACTTTCAGAGCATTTACTTCATCAGTATGGAAGATTTCTTTATCGTTTCTTTATCTTTTGTTTATTCCCCAATAGCACCACACAGTACTGCAGCCATAACACATCAGAAGTCATATCAGAGTAATCCGCAGTCTGAAAAGGATCATTCGTTCACCCAGAGAACACCAGAGATTAATGCACAGGATCTATACAGAATGGGCTTCGGCCCTCTTTCTTTTCAGAAGTTTAATACCACATTTAGTTCTCCACCTACCTCCTCTGCTCCTCCGAAGCTATAAATTCATGAAGAACTCATTGTAATGTTGTTGATTGGTTATTAGAGAAATGCAAGTAGTTTCTTTTGAGACAGCATCTCTATGTAAAGATTGCAAGATAGGTTGAAGGATATGTTTTCAGATTGAGTATTCAGCTATTGGAAATATTGTACTTGATTGGTATTGTTACTTAATATGACAAGCACATTTCTTTGGATCCTGATATGAAGCAGCGGTGATGTTTTCCTATCTCTGCGTTTACATTCGTTTCATTTCGTTTCTACTGGCTTGCATCATAATATTGGCATAGGATTTACCCTTGTTAGGTACCCTATGTTTCTGCTCTCCTTGCCATTTATGTTTCTCTTCTGAATGTATTATCTAAGGAATGTTTTCACTTGGTTTAACCAGTGTAGTGGATGATATTGCCTGCTCTCTGATGTATGAATTAAATTAATTTAGTTCTTAGATGCTTCTTGTTATAGGTTTAGTTGGAAGATTTGGGAACACTGGGGATTAGTGTTAGCCCTGTCCACTAGGATCCTTGTACGACCTGCTGATCTGTAACTTTGTGCTCTGAAATCTGTGTTATCTCTTCTCCTCTTACTCTCCACACCATAATCATCTTGAAAGATCCTAAGTTTTAGATGACTAGCCCAATTGAAAGCCTGCCTATTGATTAGCAAGTAAATCCTTTCCTGAATCCATTGCCCAATGGTTTTGAATAATTCCTGGAATATTTCACCTCTTCCTTATCCCTCTTTGCTCATCCTGGTCTTACATTGAACCCTTCTTTCCTGATAACCAGCAACCAAAACAAACAATCAAACAAACCCGTGCCTATAACTAGCCTAACATCTTAAACTTTGAGCTTCATAGACATAAACCTT